>CM073575.1:5430875-6630875 GCA_037074715.1 Magnolia kwangsiensis | reverse complement strand
AGACTAAAAATGAGGTAGATCCAAAACTTATGTAGCCCTAAAGAAGTTTTCAATGATAAGTATTCAATCCCTGTTACTTTCTATGGTGGAGTCCACTTGAGCTTTAGATTTACCTGATTTTTTGGCTTATGCTCTAAAATAATCTCAATAAATGGATGGACAGTGTGGATATAGCCCACACATCATGCTGGGACCTACACAACTTCCCAAACATTGAGTGAAATTGGCACAAAAATCAATGCAATTCCATTTAATGTAATTTAGAGCTTTTCCATTCATTCCAAACATGGAATGAAATTGGCACAGGATCAGATGAATCTCATCCCACCTAATCCCTTCTAATTCCACCACCCAAACTGACCCTCCTCAGGAAATAAGAAGTTACGTCATATGTAATGTCAAGAAAGTTATGGGCGGGGTGCACGTGGGCTAAGACCAAACTAATAGAGCCCACATTGATTTTTGCGTATAATCCATGCCGCCCATCCTTTTTGTGTGTTATTTTAGAACTAGGGCCCAAATACCAGCCTTAGCTCCAGCTCGCGTGGGCCACATAATAAAAAATAATAGTGATAATGGAACTCATGTTGAAACTTTCCAGACTATCCAAAGTCTTGAAACGGAGTGGATGTTATAAGTAAGCACCACCAAAAACTTTCACATGCACAAAACTATCCAAAGTCCTAACCCATTGAAATGAGGTATAATTGTGAAATAAAAGATCATGAGGGGTAAATATGACTTTTTAATGGTTCAGTTCCCGCCATGCATCGTCGATTGAATTCAATGCAACTTGTGTTTGACCGAATTTGTAAACATGAGGCGGCTACTTTAATTATTTTAAAATCAGCTTATTTTTTCAATAGCACATATCGTAGGCAGTTGTATTAAATTTTATTTTAAAAATAATAATAATAATAATCAATAATTCGATTAATCTATCGATGACATCCCCTTTTTATTTTTCTTTTTATTTTTTTTACACACGTGTCCCCACATAAGCACTCAAACCCGAAACCTCAATATTGAAGCATGACCCCTTTTTTTTTCATCAATAGTCTAGGTGTGGGATGTTACTTGAAGGAGGGACGAATGTGACGAGGTTGAGCACCTCTTCCTCAAGAATAACTACTCCAAAACTACGGAGCTTCTCTGAACTCCTCGTAGAAACATATCAAATCCGCAAGGAAAATGTAAGAAAAATAGAAATAAATTCTATAAAATTTGTAATTTAATTGATGATTAAAATAAACGAGTTCACAACCCTTTAAATAGGGATACTAAGCCATGGGAGAAGTTTCAGAATCAAACTACAACTAAAACTCCTAGAATTCGCAACTTATTATAAATAGTAAACTTACTATTTATAAACAGTAGTGATTTCCACTAGTGCACAAGGTTTTTGACAAAAAAATAGTAAGTGTCCTATTTGGCTTCACCACGTTGTTCTTCTAATTATTCTAAAAACTTTTCATGCTGGGCGCAACTCCTAAGGCCCAACGGATAAAGAGTTATAATCAAACTAACGGAATTAAAATAGGAAAACGACCGTCGATCTGATGGTATTTCACAAATTCAGCATGGGTAACCCTCGTCCTACCCCAAAATCATATATGGTACGTCTGATAGCTCATTCCAGATTGCGAGATATGCCCGATTCAAGGTCCGACGGTCCGAATCACTTTTGTCATTGTCTGGGCCTTTTCTGATCCATCTTGGATGGCCATGAAAATATCCATGACCCGTTCTACATCACTACTCTAGATGGTCGACCAATCATAAGAATCTTACGGTGAATGTATAATTCAATCAACAATTTGATTAAACTATCTGTACATGGTTGAACATACCCAAAATCCAAGTACAGCTTTGTCCATTGGCGCAACTCAAGGGACGTCTAGGTGGGGAGTGGATTACGTGTTTCCCAGTAACACTGTAATGGTTGTTTCCCTGATCATGGAGCAAGGCCCACCTTATATTGTATGATATATCCACCTCGTCCATCAATTTTTTCAACTCATTTGGAGCACTAGCAAAAAAAATTATTGCATCTGGACAGTTTATTTTATAAGTTTCCTTCTAATATTTATGTTGAGTTATTGTTCTAGATTATATGTGTTGATGCAGTAATTTGGTCGATCTCCTTAAACCAATTGAGACATGTAAGACAAGACAGATGGAGACCCTGGTTGCTATATGGGACCTTCCAATGCCAAAGTCAAACAGACAAGCTAAGTCCATCATCATCTAAGATTTTTGAGTGAAAAGAATAAAAGAAAGGGAGGAAAGGTTCCTCTTCTCACTCAACAAGAATCCCCTCACGACTTTGGCTGACCTCCTCAACCGAGCTCAGAAGTACTCTAATGCCGAAGAGCTCTTCAACTCATGAAAGGCTATGGGGAATAAAGGAGACTCAACCAGGAAGAAACAACCCAGAGAAGAACGGACATCCGATCGTGGCAACAAGCGAAGGAGAGATAACGACTCAACCAGGGGACAACGACTGAATAAACAACCCGAAAACAGGTTCAGCTCATATACTCCCCTTAACACCATGCCCGAGCAGACAACTCCTCAAATGGCCAAATAGAATGAAGACCGATGCCAATAAACGAAATAAACGGAAATATTGCCACTTTCACCATGACCACGACCATTGTACTAGCGATTGTTTTAACCTAAAAGAGAAGATCGAAGCCCTCATCCGCAACAAGCATTTTCAAGAATATGTTACTAAGAGAGAAGAATGGGCAGATTGAAAGAACGAACGGCCCATCAACAACGAAGTTACAAGAGAAATCGGCACCATCTTCGGCGGACCTTCTGGAGGAGGAGACTCGAACCAAGCGCGAAGAGCACATGCCCGAAGTATCAGTCACAGTAGTTTGGAACATTAGGTCCACGTCACCAGTATACCTCCGAAGGAACAGAGAGTAGCATCCTGCGAATTGACCTTCACAAAAGAGGATGCCCGAGGTATCCACCACCTCGACGACGATGCACTGGTAGTGACCATGACTATAGCCAACCATAAAGTATTTCAAATACTAGTGGACACTAGCATCTCGGCTGACATCCTCTTCGTCGGAGCCTTCGACAAGATGGGAGTTGAGAGGTCCCGACTCCGACCTGTCAAAACTCCTCTACTCGGGTTTGCAAAGGACAAAGTCACCTCCGAAAGATCTATACAGCTTCTAGTCACGTCAGGAGAAGGACAGAACCGGACGACAACTATGATCAACTTTCTTGTAATTGACTGCCCATCTGTCTATAACATTATCCTCGAATGACCATCCCTCAACGCTTTACGAGCAATAGTATCGACTTATCATCTCGCAATGAAATTCCGCAACCGAGCACGAAATTGGGCAGGTCAAGGGAGACCAACAGGAAGCCCGTCAGTGCCACTCCATGGCATTAAGAACACAACATCACACAATGGCCATCACCTCCCTTGATCCTCAGCACGATTCAATCGAAAGAGAGTGTCTGATGGAGTACCTTGTAACCATCCCGCTCAACGAATCCGACCCAACCCAAACAATATAGGTCGACTCATCAATGACTCCAGTTCTGCGGAACGAGATCATGGATCTCCTTCAATGAAATGCCAATGTATTCGCCTGGTCCCATCGGTATATGCCCGGTATTGGCCCAAAAAATGATGATTCACAAATTGAATGTCAACCCCGACCACTGACCAGTAAGGAAGAAATGACGAGCGTTAGAGCCAGAACAATTTGTCATCATCGATGAAGAGGTTGGCAAACTCCTCGAAGCGGATTTCATCGGAGAAACTATTCAGATTGGATCTCTAACATTGTTCTGGTGAAAAGTCCAATGGAAAGTGTCGGGTCTATGTTTATTACACCGATTTGAACAAAGCCTGGCCCAAGGACAGCTTTCCCCTTCCGTGGATTGACCAACTAATCAACAGCACTACCAAGCACGAGGTCCTAAGCTTTATGGATGCTTACTCGAGGTATAATTAGATCGCCATACTCCCATACGACAAGCGGAAGACAACCTTTGTCACAGACGAAGGACTCTACTGCTATAAGGACATGCCCTTTGGGCTGAAGAATGTTGGAGCCACATACCAGGGACTCGTCAACAAAATGTTTGCTCAGTAAATTGGCCGTTCTATGGAGGTATACGTCGACGACATGCTCGTCAAGAGCATCAAAACTCCAAATCAGACATCAAGGAAATTACTCTTATTATAACTTTTAAAGGTAAAAGCCCCACCCCCATATCCGTCTCCATCACATCTCATTCTCTCCCGTAACCGTCTCTCGATCTCACCTGTCTCATCACCTTTATTATGGTGCCAAGGATATAATAATGGAATGTTATGATTCCAAGAATCTAGTAACCTAATTTAACGTCCCATCAATCTAATACTGGAATGTTATGATTCCAAGAATCTAGTAACCTAATTTAACACATGCCATCAATCCTAAGGCTCTTGGCGTATTCATAACAGCCTCCGTTTCGTAGGCCCCATTTGTCAATTGCACAAAAAATTGACTCATTTAGAACATAGGATCTCTGTTTAAAAATCAAGCTAATTTATTCATAGCCTCTTCTTAGATGTGCTACAATGTGTGACACCACCTCATTAGAAGGGAGGTATTTACAATTGTCAGAAGCTAGTGAGGAGATGTTTACCAATAAAAAAAAATTACCACAATATGGACACAGGAAATTGTTGGCAAGTCCAAGGAGAGAGGAGATGAAAAGTGGTTGTAAAATGTGGGAGATGCTGTTGTAACTTGAGAGAATATAAATGTTATAGAGCTATATTCCAATGTACACAAGAAAGTATTGTATGTCAATCATAGTCATTCATTTAGCAGACTGCTATCTTATAATATTGCAAAAATCAATCTTTCCATTCTTTCTAATACTTTTCTTCGATTTATAATTTTGTCTTCCACGTTAGTTCAATGGCTACCAATGAGATAGATGTATATGGTGGGTTTGAATTTTTATACCCAAGAACCGTAGCCATTCTTTCCAAGAAATTGCCCCGAAACTCTCCTTATTGGAAGATCCTGGCCTCTATTCTTTCGTCTTTTTCCCAGTGAATGAGGACTAATGATGGTTTTTTTTTTTTTTTTTTTGAAGTTTTGTCTACAGGCAATTGACGTAGGAAGGACGTAAGATTGAGCACCATCTTCCTCAAGGGGATAACATTTCCGAATCTATGGAACTTTTCTGGACTCCTCACATAGACTTCTTGAATCCACGAGAAGGAAAGCAAACAAAATAGAAATAAATTCTATAAAATTTATAATTTGATTGATGAATGAAATAAACAAGTTCACAACCCTTTAAATAGGGATAATAAGCAATAGGAGAGAAATTAGAATCAAACTACAACTAAAACTTTTACAATTCGTAACTTACTATAAATAGTAAACTTAATATTTATAAACAGTCGTGATGTCTACTAGTGCACAAGGTTTTCTTGTTAAATAGATCGTGGTTTTCACATGTTCACTTCTTTTACTACCTTGCAACTGTTACCATAGCTTAAGGCTCACGATGGGGTGATCCGATCCATACACCTTATCGACTAGCTCGCTGTGGGCCCAAAAAGTCCTGACTTAGGCAGTATCCACTTCTAACAAACATCACAGTGAGCCTCAAAATTTTCAATAGTCACCATTATTTTTTGTTATGTGACCCACACGAGGCTGATACTTGGGCCCTAACCTTAAAATGACAAGGCAAAAAGGATGGGCGGCATGGATTATTACACACCCATGAATGTGGGCCCATATGGGTCGTGGTTTGCATGGATCGTGGTTGTCATATTAAATGAATCGTAGTTATCATGTTAAATGGATTGTGGTTTTCACGTGTTCAATTCCTTTACTATCTTGCCACTGGTACCATAGGTTATGGACCACGATGGGGTGATCCGATCCATCCACCTTATCGACCAGCTCGCTGTGGGCCTAAAAAGTCCAAACTTGGGTAGTGTCCACTTCTAACAAACACTTGAGCCCTAGCCCTAAAATGACAAGGCAAAAAGGATGGGTGGCATGGATTATACACATACATCAATGTGGGCCCATATGGGTCATGGTTTGCATGGATCATGGTTGTCATGTTAAATGAATCGTGGTTATTATGTTAAATGGATCGTGGTTTTCACATATTCACTTCCTTTACTATCTTGCCACTCGTACGATAGATTAAGGCCCACGATGGGGTGATCCGATCCATCCACCTTGTCAGCCAACTCGTCACGGGCCTAAAAAGTCCTGATTTGGGTCATGTCCACTTCTAACAAACATCACAATGAACCTAGAAAGTTTCAACAATTACTATTATTTTTTGTTATATGGCCCACACGAGCACTAGATTAGGCTGATATGTGGGCCCTAGCCCTAAAATAAAAGGCAAAAAGGATGGGCGGCATGGATTATACACATACGTCAATGTGGGCCCATATGGGTCGTGGTTTGCATGGATCGTGGTTGTCATGTTGATCGTGGTTATCATGTTAAATGGATCGTGGTTTTCACGTGTTCACTTTCTTTACTATCTTGTCACTGATACCATAGCTTAAGGCCCACGATGGAGTGATCCAATCCATCCAACTTGTCAGCCAGCTTACCATGGGCCCAAAAAGTCCTAACTTGGGCAGTGTCTACTTATAACAAACATCACAATGAATCTGAAAAGTTTCAACAGCCACCATTATTTTCTGTTATGTGGCCCACACGAGCACTAGATGAGGCTGATACGTGGGCCCTAGCCCTAAAATGACAAGACAAAAAGGATGGGCAGCATGGATTATATACATACATCAATGTGGGTCCATTTGTGTCGTAATTTACATGGGTCGTAGTTGTCATGTTAAATGGATCGTGGTTTTCACATGTTCGCTTTCTTTACTTTCTATCCACCAGTACAATAGCTTAAGACCCACGATGGAGTGATCTGATCCATTCACCTTGTCGGTCAACTCGCCCTGGGCCCAAAAAGTCTCGACTTAGGCAGTGTTCACTTATAACAAACATCACAATGAGTCTAGAAAGTTTCAACAATGACCATTATTTTCTTTTATGTAGCCCACACGAGCACTGGATCAAGCTGATACTTAGGCCCTAATCCTAAAATGACAAGGCAAAAAGGATGGGCGACATGGATTATACACATACATCAGTGTGGGCCCATTTGTTTCGTGGTTTGCATAGGTCATAGTTGTCATGTTACATGAAACGTGGTTGTCATGTTAAATGGATCGTAGTTTTCACGTGTTCGCTTCCTTGACTATCTAGTCACTACTAGCATAGCTTAAGGCCCACGATGGGGTGATCCGATCCATCCACCTTGTCAATCAGCTCGCCATGGGCCCAAAAAGTCCTGACTTGGACAGTGTCCACTTCTAACAAACATTACAGTGAGCCTGGAAAGTTTAAACAGTCACCATTATATTCAATTATGTGGCTCACACGAACACTGAATTAGGCTGATACTTAGGCCCTAGCACTAAAATGACAAGCAAAAAGGATGGGCGGCATGCATTATACACATACATCAATGTGGCTCACATGGGTCGTGGCCGTTATGTTAAATGGACTGTGGTTGGCATGTTAAATGGATCGTAGTTTTCAAGTGTTCACTTCCTTTGCTATATTACCACTGTTACCATAGCTTAAGGCCCACGATGGGGTGATCCGTTCCATCCATCTTGTCAACCAGCTCGTCATGGGCCCAAAAAGTCTTGATTTAGGTAGTATCCACTTCTAATAAACATCACAATGAGCCTAGAAAATTTCAACAATCACCATTATTTTCTATTATGTGGCCCACAAGAGCATTGGATGAGGCCGATATTTGGGCCTTATACCTAAACTAACACGGCAAAAAAGATGGGCGGTATGGATTATACACATACATCAATGTGGGCCCATAAGGGTTGTGGTTTTCATGGGTCGTAGTTGTCATGTTATATGGGTTGTGGTTGTCATGTCATATGGGTAGTTGTTGTCACATGTTCACGTCCTTTACTACCAAATGAAATGCTAGTCATTGCTACCATAGCCCAAGGCCCACAATGGGATGATCTATTCCATCCACCTTGTCATACAGCTCACCGTGGGCCCAAAAAGTCCCGCCTTGTGCAGTGTCCACTTCTAACAAACATCACAGTGAACTTAAAAAGTATCAATAGTGGGTGACACTTTCACCATTATTTTTTATTATGTGGCCCACACTAGCTCTAGACCAGGCTTATATTTGGACCCTAGTCCTAAATTGACATGGCAAGAAGGATGGGTGGCATGGATTATACACATACATCAGTGTGGGCCCCAAGGGTTGGGCCTTGCCACGCCCAAAAAAAAGGTCTTATACGCATCATTAAATACGACGTAACTTC
Organism: Magnolia kwangsiensis; assembly: GCA_037074715.1. NCBI lineage: Eukaryota > Viridiplantae > Streptophyta > Magnoliopsida > Magnoliales > Magnoliaceae > Magnolia > Magnolia kwangsiensis. The sequence goes on along the minus strand of CM073575.1, from coordinate 6,622,474 downwards.
TTATTCACTGAAAAACCATACAACTAATGAACCAAAGACAAAGGGCATTTTGGTTCAGAAGCTTGTTAGAAGGCCACCCTCGGAATATTTGAAAGGTTTAATTTTTTTTAGGAAATTTGACCATACATCGAGGCTAGTACAGTTAATTTCCCTTAGAAAAATGGCAAAAGTAACCAGAGATCTTTATATTTTATTATTTTTCACTTTTCACAATTTCAAAGAAAGTTGGATAACAGGCATTGAAGCCCTCTGCACCCTAAAAGGCACATGTGCAATGCCTTTGCCACATTTTCATTTGTGCATAAGGAAAGTTTGTGCCACTGTGGAGTTTTTAGTACAAACTGCTTGAATTTTTTGACTAAAAAAAATCAGGCCATTTCACACTTTGAGTGGGCCACAAAATACATGAATAATTAGATGGCTTGAAATCAAAGCATTAACTATCAATTTACACTATACATGTGATTCACATGATGCTCGGATTGGGATTTTATTTTATTTTTAATAATCTAAAATCTTTCTAAGACTTGTATATGTAACATGTGTGTCACTATACTAATAATCTATTGGGCACATGGCCTACTAATGATATCACAAAACAATCATATTATCAATTGCATCACCATAATTACTTCAATAGGATAATTTGTGTGGTACAAACACTATCCATGTAAATCAATGGTTAAAAATCGTTGGTTAGATGCTCAAATGTGATCCAGTGCTTGCGACCCATCTAAGACTTGATATTTCAGCATTTTCGAGCAAAGTATATATTTCAATGGGCTTATTACAACCATTGTATCAAATATTACTTATGTACACTAATTAAAAAATATTAAAGCTGATTTAGTAATTAAATTTAAACTCAGTATAAATATACTATGCATAGTCACTTTTGAATTCATGGAGCCAAATATAACAGGAGGATTCCAAATCCATGCTCCCAAATAGACCCTTGGGTCAGTTTAGGGTTGGAAAACTCCTACTTGACTTGAAATCAAGTTGGGTTTGGGTCCTTACTCATGCCTGAGTGGTAGACTAACAGGAATTCCAACACAAGATTATAGGTTCCAGTATCCATTGTGGTGAAAATCAACTGTGGTATGAGTGCCTGCGTTTTAGAGAAAAAAAAAGAAAGAAGGGAAGCTAGGTTCTGGTTGAGCAAATTTAGGATAAGTTGACTAGTAAGTATTTGCATTTTATACTGTTTCTTTGAAGATAATCAATTGGGATGGATAAGCATGAGCACATTTAGAGGGGATGTCGGGTCTTGAAAGGATTACAGAGTACTCTTACAAAGATATTTAAATTCGTTTTAAGCATACACTAGAGGAAGTGAGGATGGGAGATAAAAAAAAAATTGAAAAAATGAGAGTATAGAAGGGAGAAATTATGGGAAAAGCGTTCCTATAATTTGAAGATAAAATCTTAAACCATGAAGATAAATATCCTATTATTGAATTTATAGGGTTATTAATAAATAAATAACCCTAAAAACAAGATTATTCAACGGTTTTTCCAAATAAAAATTTAGACGGCGTTGATGTCCCAATTAACCCAATGGTGGGTATTAGCCCAATGGGAATTCGGTGGACTCAACTATATCCGAACAGCCAATAGGGGGCGTCTAAAAGATTTGAAAAAGAAAATAAATGTTGAAACTTCAATAAGAAAATGTCCATTAATCATTGATTAGGATCCATTCAATCAATCTGATTCCAGGGCAGTGAACCATCCACAGCAGGTTCCATGATTTCAATGGTTGGATTTGACCTACCTGGGAGGAAATGATTCAGTGATCCAGAGCGTTTATCAATGGCCCCTCGTGAATTTGGAATACCCATAATATCTATCAGATCAGGGCAGGGTCCATTAGTAGTGGGGGCCATCAGAGAACAAGTACAATGGAAACTGAAGCCGACAGTGCATTGCGACACAAGTGAAAATGGTGACTGCCTTGGGCATGCTGTAGACAATGACTGACCATCCCCCCATCATTTAGACGTTAGGGAAAAGCTCGACCATTTGAGACAGCATCCAATATTGACCGACCGATATTTGTAGAATCACAATCTGTTGATAAAGATGGAGAAGACGTTTTGTTAAAATTCGTATTAAAAGAATGTTCACATGCTGTGCGAGTCACTAAAAAAATGCTCACGTTTGTAACGGTTAGGAACCATTGCCCTAGTGGACCACCACCACCAATTTGTTGAAGGCTGAAAGGCATAGCAATTAGAAAAAACTGTGGAAGGGCCACTTTGTGACAAAATGCTGCAGGTCACAATCATATGGCTAACAGAGTCACTCCTCTTGCTTTAGACTTGGAGGATATGGCTTACTATCATGATGATGCACCAGTTCAACGGTCCCAATTACAAGATGCTTTTTGCCACGTGTACCATGAGGATTTGGGTGCACAGCTTTTCTTTGATGCAAAGCTGCGTATTTTTTTTTTGAAAGATAACTGACTTATATAAAAAAGAAAAAGGGAACAAAAGGAGAATATGGGAAGCTGAGAAAGCAAGCCCAACTAAACTCCGAGAAACAAGAGATTACAACCCTTAACACTGTCTACACAGTTGGCCCATTCAATGATAAAGCGTTTGGCTTTACTAGCTACATTCTCAGCTGAGTGCTCCCTATCCTGAAAACATCTATCGTTTCTTTCCTCCCAAACACACCACCAGATTGCAATAATGGCAGATCTCCAAATCCACCTTTTCTGTTTATCAAATCTTATCCCGTGCCAGGCTTTCAACAAAAGATCCACAGATGCCGGGAAACACCATCTAATACCGAACCGAGCAAGGAAATCTGTCCAAATGAGCCTGATAACAATGAATGAGCAAGTGGTCCACCGTTTCTTCTTGTTGCATGCAACAAAGGCACACATTCACCAAAGTCATGCCCCTTTTTCTAAGATTGTCTACCGTGAGGATTTTCTTCCCTCCCACCAGCCATCCAAAAGAAACGAACTTGGGGGGAATTGACAGCTTCCAAATATGACTGATCATAGGCTCAGGAAGGGGAGATGGATTTCTCACCAAGCAATTGAAGGAGGACTTTACCGTGAAAGCACTGGATTTATCTGGTCTCCATATAATTGTATCATCCTTAGACAGATCTGGCGCAGCTCTGAAAAGGCGGTCCAGGAGCGAAGCGTACTCATTGATCTCCCAGTCATGAAGGTTTCTTCTGCTGTCGACAAAGAAAACAGTTTTCCCACCTTGAGTGGAGAAGAAATTGTTCACAGTAGCCGTTTGGCAAGGGCTGAGGAGGTAAATATTGCTAAATTCGTCTTTCAAAACTGTATCCCCTATCCATAAATCTTCCCAAAACCTGATTTTGTCCCCTTTTCCTAGCTCGAAGCCGACCCCTTGATTCACCTCCCTTTTTAAGGAGACTATGTCTTTCCATATTGCTGAAGCCCGATATAAAGAAGAATCTTTGGTCCACCATCCTCCCTCTGAACTGCCATATTTACTTTTAATAATCTTGTTCCACAGAGTGCCATTCTCAGTAGCTAACCTCCATATCCACTTACCTAGAAGCGCATGATTCATAATTTTGAGATCCTTGATGCCCGCACCACCCTCCTGATATTTAGTGCAAACCTGCTTCCAATCGACTAGGTGGAACTTCCTTTTTTCCTCCTTACCTTGCCAAAGAAAATTTCTGCTTAATTTTTCAAGTCTTGTCAGCACAGAAGACAGGCATTTAAGCAGAGACATGAAGTAAAGGGGAAGATTGGAGAGGGCGCTCTTGATGAGAGTGAGTCTTCCTCCCAACGATAAATATCTGCATTTCCAAGAGGCGAGGTACTTTTCAAACCTTTCAACGACCTTGTCCCATAAATATTTAGGGTGTCTACCAATACATAGGGGAAGCCCAACAAAAGTGGTCGGCAAGGAAGCAGTAGAACATTCCAACTCTCCGACGTAACTCAACAACTCTTCTTCCTCCATGTTGACTCCGATCATCTTAGATTTAGACATGTTAATTCTAAGGCCCGAAACAGCTTCAAAACAGCGAATAGTGATGTGAAGATTTTTAACCTTAGTAATATCAGCTTCGCTAAAGAGGAGGGTGTCGTCCGCAAACTGGATATGAGAGATCGGCGCGTTCATCCCTTGCACCGTAATGCCGCATAGAATTCCAACCTCTTGGCCCTTTTTTATCATTCTTGAGTGAGCCTCGGCAACAATGAGGAATAAGAAAGGAGATAGAGGATCTCCTTGCCGCAGGCCCTTAGAGCTTTTGAAAAAACCTTTTGGAGAGCCGTTTAGAAGAATTGAAAAGAAAGTCATGCCCACACATTCCCGAATCCACCCTCTCCATTTGGCTCCGAATCCCATCCTCCTAAGCATGTATTGCAAAAAGCCCCAATCAACGTGATCATAAGCCTTTTCAATATCCAACTTGCAAACTAAACCTTTCTTCCCTGAAATATGACTCGAATGCAGGCATTCATTTGCTATGAGAGCACAATCTATAATCTGTCTTCCTTGGATAAACACACTTTGGTTTTCTGAAATTATCTTCCCCAAAACCTTCTTTAATAGGGAGGGGAGCACCTTGGCCAGAATCTTGTAGGGCCCACCTAAAAGACTGATCGGACGGAAATCTTTAAAAGAGGAAATGCCCGGAGATTTTCGGATGAGCAATAAAAGAGGCACCGAGACCCTTTGAAAGTCTACCTCTATCGTGGAATTCATTGAGAAAGCTCATAACATCTCCTTGAATGGTCCCCCAAAATTTTTGAAAAAACTTCATTGGAAACCCATCAGGCCCAGGGGCTTTTTCACCAGAAAGGACGTCAACGGCCATCTTCACTTCGTCGGGAGAAAAGGGGGCTTCCAAAATGATTGCATCTTCAACAGAAATACTGTCCACATGGAGATTGTCCAGCTTGGGTCTCTCCCACTCTTCTCTCTGGATGCAAAGCTGCGTATTTCTAATTGCATTTCAAAAAAGGTCCACGTTTTTCTTCTCTCATGGTCCCGGATTCGTTACTACCTCACCAGGACTTAGCTAGAGATGGACGGTCCTTAGAGGAGTTCTATGGGGCTCACTGTGATGTATGTGTTTCATCCACACAGTCCATCCATATTTTCAGATTATTTTACAGCAAGATCCCAAAAAAGGAGGCAGATCAATGGCTCGAATGGACCACACCACAAGAAGAAATGGTTACAATAAACCCTAAACAGCCCACCGTGATGTTTCTTGCTCATATGGTCACACATACCTGGATGAGGGGAAACATAAATATTAGTAAAATTTTCTATGGCTTACAAGAAGTTTTCAACGATAGGCATTCATACTTCCTGTAACGTGGTCTCCCTAAAATGGATGGACAACATGGATAAAACACATACATCACAGAGGCCCCACAGAGCCCTGACAAGACCGTCCGTCTCTAACTATGTCCTGGTGGGGTAGTACCGTACTATTTCTGAGGCCCACCATGATATTTGTATGTTCTCTGCGCAATCCATCCATTTTGTCAGCTACTGCATGAGCCAAAATTTGAATCATATCGAAAGCTAAAGTGGACCATACCACAGAAACCAATGGAGATCATGATATGCACCATTGAAACCTTCCTAGAGTCCACGAGGAAAATGCAAACATCATCTTGATCCAAAACTTGTGGCCCCAAGATATTTTCAACGGTAGGTGTTCAATCCCCAGTTGAGGATATTCTTCTATTGACGGATGGGTGGAGTGGATAAAACATATATCGCATTGGGCCCTACTGAGTCCTACCACCACGGACGCAAAAGATAAAATGACCAACAGTACAAATTCAACATGTAAAATAAAATGTTAGGAGAGTCCAATTACTGTAATTTTTGATATATTATCCATCTTGCACCGTCCATATTCTCCCACAGTAGTGTATGGGTAACCAGGTAACTGCTTTTTCTTTTGTCTGGGGTATGGGCCTAGTCTAGGTAGAATCCATTTAAAAACTGTTTCCAGGTCGGGTCAGGTCAATACTGAAAGGATACCAGACCCAACTTGTTAGGGATTTTGACCTGCAAAATCACACAGATCTAGATCTAGGATAGCAATTCAATGGCACCAAGCACATACAAGAGAACACACATTTAACGTGGAAAACCCTTTCGGAAAAAAACCACGGCACAAAACAACGGATCTCCACTATGAAAATAGAAATTACAAAGAGAGAGGACTTACCCGATTCAAACAACCTCAAACCTCACCCTCACTATACCCTTTGATTTCTCTAGAACCCCTTTAGAAAGCCTTAGAATTATTTTTCATTAACTAAAAAAACCCTAGGAACCCTTATTTATAGTTTTAGGAAACTTCTTTCCGCATCCTTGTTGCGAAAGGACTTAAAATCGGCAATCCGCACAAAATTGCGAAACAAATTTGCATAACCACGACTGGTCGAGACGAAGCCACAAACGGTCGAGCATGGCCCACGACCGGTTGAGCACCTCGGACCCCAAAAATTGATGCTCGCTGGACTTTGAGTAGAGCCGCTCCCACGACTGATCGAACCTGACCCACGACCGGTCGTGCACATTCAGATTTAAGACATCTATCAACAATCTCCACCATGTCTTCAATCTTGAACTGTGTAGCTTCTCGACCTCTTCTCTTATTTCTATATTACATCATAGTTTCTTGTACACACTCCATCCTTCTTTTACGTCATCGCCAAGCCCAGAGAAGTTACACAGAACTTAAACTCCCTGCAGGAACGATCTAGGTGAGCATGTCTGCCGGATTAAAATCCACAAGCTCAACCACCTTTGTTCCTGTCTTCTCAAAAGAAAAGATGTAGTCTTCTTACCATCTCACCGCTACCCAATATTGTTTGTCGGGGTACTTGCTCACAACACTGATAGCCTGTGAAATAACCGATCCAATCCAGACCATGGCATACACTGCCAACCGCATTCGAATAAGGCTCATGAGATATCATGTTTTTCCTCATCTGTTTTGGGACATGTCCTGAGGAAAACTTGAAGAGAAACGTGTAGGGAACGCTCTCTGGCTTTACCTGGCCCATCACATCCTTGATCAATACCTACACACAAGGTATTCCTCCTGTGATTACCAAAGCCTACTACTTCTTCAATCTCAATGCCAAGAACCATCTTTGCAGCCCCCCGATCCTTCATCCATGAAGGAATCAAACCACTGCCTAGGCGATAGGTCGAACCACGACCTTCTGCAAAGTCTTTTCTCAGCCCCTTTAACTTCGAACCGCTCTGGTTGCTTCATGTAAATCTGCTCTTCATTTTCCTTGCAGAAGTGTAGACTCCACATCCATCTTTCCAGCTCAAGATCACATTGGTCAACCAGCGCCAATCACGAATCTAATAGACACCTACTATACCGTCGGCGCGAATATCTCTGAGAAGTCGATCCCTTCTCTCTGAGCATAACCCTTCGTTACCATCTTCACTCTGTATCTATGTTGTATCCTCCTAAAGATCCACCTGCATACAACTACTTTCCAGCCCACTGGAAGTTCCACCCGCTCCCATATGTTGGTCTGGTACAACAAATCCATCACATCGCCCATAATCACCTTTCACTTCTCAGCATCAGGCTTACCTAGAGCCATCTGAATAAAAGATGAATCCCCTGCGATATTGAAGTCGTCCATGTACCTCGCCCGATATCCTGCGATCATACCGTGTGATTCTTCTCACAAGTGACTACTCCACCTGCTCCGTATCCCTATCCCCACATCTCAGCCTTCCTGCCCTGCTCGCTCATGTGGCCATGCCCAACATGCCACACACGTGCAGAGGTGGAATCCATTACATCCATTGCAGCTCTGCCTTTTGAAGTGCTCCTGATCAACCTGTATATGTTACCGAGTCGTTGCGCTTTCATGATTACTCATGCCCCCTTAGATACTTTAAGAGCACCATTAATACCTGTGTACTTGCATCCTTTTGCCTCAAGCACACCAAGAGAGATCAGATTCTGCTTCAAATCAGGAACGTGCCTCACATCTGTCAAGGTACGCTCCACCCCATCAAACATCCTGATGCGCACCGAACCAACAGCCACAACATTACAGGTAATGTTATTGCCCATAGATACTTGTCCACCATCGCACTCCCCGTGGCTGGTGAACCAACTCCGATGAGGAGTCATGTGAAAAGATGCCCTTGTGTCTAGCATCCACTCGTCCTTACGATCATCGTATGACCGTCTAACAGAAGACAGATAAAACATCACCATCACATCCATTTAACGTGGCAGCATTGGCCTCCTTGCATGAAGCCTCAGAATCTTCCCTCTTCGATTTAGGATTTTTACAGTCCTTCACATGTCTTTCCTTCCCACAATTCCAGCACTTTACCTTCCCTTTGCCCTTGCCTTTGATTTGGATCTAAAACCTGAAGAACCTGTAGCTTGTTTAGAATTCCTACCCACTGTAAACAGTGCATCAAAAAATGTCCACATGTCGTTGTTTAGCTGTCTCATAGCCTTCCGTTGAAGGGCTGAGATAACAGTATCGACACTCATGGTTTTATTCATGTTGCACATAAGGGCTAGATAACGGTGTCGACACTCATAGTTTTATTCTTGCTGCACATAATGTCCTTGAATGACTCATACGACGCTGGAAGAGAATTCGGCAACATACATGCTTGTTCTTCATCTTTTATTACTTCCTCCATATCCAGCAATTTGTAAACTAATTTATTAAAGTTGTTGATGTGAGCGTCCAGATCTCCACCCTCTGCCATCTTTAAATTATACCACTGCTGCTTCAAGTGCAAGTGATTTTCAGAGGATTTTTTTGCATAGACATCCTTTAACTTCGCCCATAACTTAGCCGTAGTTTTTTCCCTCATGACGTTATAGAGAACCTCATCCGTGAGACATAGACGGATCGATGATAAAGCCTTCTTATTAAGAGCATTTCACTCATCATCAGTCATAGTAGACTTCCGCTCCTCAAGAGCACCATCTTCGCCTTGCTTGATTAAGAAACTCATCATCTTGATTTTCCATAACTCAAAATTTTTTTTTCCTGAGTACTTCTCAATCTCATACCTAGTGCTTGCCATTATTACTAATCCCTCAGATTCAGATTTGTGCCCCAACCCGTCTCTGATACCACTTGTTGGAGATTTTGACCTGCGGAATCACACAGATCTAGATCTAGGATAGCAATTCAATGGCACCAAGCACATACAAGAGAACACAAATTTAACATGAAAAACTCTTTCAGGAAAAAACTACGGCACAAAGCGACAGATCTCCACTATGAAAATAGAAATTAAAAAGAGATCACTTACCCGATTCGAACAACCTCAAATCTCACCCTTGCTACACCATTTGATTTCCCTAGAACCCCTTTAGAAAGCCTTAGAAATATTTCTCATTAACTAGAAAAACCCTAGGAACCCTTATTTATAGTTTTAGGAAACTCCTTTCCGCATCCTTGTTGCAAGAGGACTCAAAATTCGCAATCCGCACAAAATCGCGAAACGAATCTGCGTAACCACGACCGATCGAGACGAAGTCACGACCGGTCGAGCGCCACCCACGACCGGTCGAGCATAGCCCATGACTAATCGAGCACCTCAGACCCCAAAAATTGATGCTCGCTGGACTTTAAGTCGAGCCGCTTCCACGACCGGTCGAACCTAACCCACGACTGGTCATACGTTCAAATTTAAGACATCTATCAACACAACTGATTTAGTAATTCGGGTAAAGACCTAGACATGCTCATGGATTTAAGTTTTGGAACAGAAACCAACTAGTTATCAGGCATTAGCAACATCCATTCACAGATGGCACAGCTAATCATCAAAATATGGTGACCCATCAATCTTGGTTATCCAGTGTGGGACTCTATATCAGGCATTTGCATAACTTTCAATCCAAACCGACAACATATACTTCTGTACCAAACAGATTAGGTAGTAACCAGCAAGATGCAAAAATTAAAAAAGTGAAACAAAAGGAATCAATTAGCAAAAAAGAGTAACAAAATGAAGAAAGAAATGCCAAAATAGCAGGAACAGTCCTACAAAAGAATCTAGTTGTGATTTTCAAAAGTTCAACACATCCAAGCCTTTAATATCAATCGAAAAGAAAAGATTAAAAAGAAAATATAAACATGGGCATTGTATTTAGAGAAAGGGCAAAGCTCCATCTCCCATGTGGAGATCAAATGGCTATCTTCTAGACTCATAAATAAAGATAACTCCACAGAACAATGACTATAAGAAGAACAGAATCACGGTAATTACATTATTTAGTGAACAAAATTGAGTTTTCTCATCTGCGATAGCATGATATAGGAATAGGATATACGCCTTACCTGCTTCTAATGAAATTCCATTTTCAATGTTCAATGCATCCATGAAAAACCAGGATTTCGCAGAGCAGGAAATGTAAATGGTTCATTTTCTCCATTGACTTCCTTAATTTCTGCATCTGGTTTATCACCAGTGATGTCACCCTATTCCAGCTCATAATAGTTGCTAAAGGGTTTTGGGTTTTCTTCTATTTTAAGTTGCACCTAGATTTCAAGCTGCACCTTCATTTCACGTGTCCTGTTTGGTTCCAACCTTGCATTAGGTTGTTCCATTCCTCTATGAGAACCATGGTAGCCATGTGATGGAAAGAAGCAGGTGTTATATTCATCAATCTAAGCTATAGAAGTGGTTTCAAAATGGCGGATTTGGGGTTCAGGAAAGATAGTATTATTTTTCATTATCTGCATAATAAAAACAAACACTTCTCTACTGAAACTTTCAGCATAGTTTTGATGCATTGAGGTAGTAGGGTAGACCAGAAACACTTCTAAACATGGTTCTAGATATCATCTGATAGGATGTATTGATTTTGGGTGGCAAATGGGTCGGTCTAGGCTGAGCAAAGATTAAAATGTTGAATTGGTCTGGCCTGACATGCCCAACCTATTTTGAATTCCTTGAAAAATTAATACTGAGAATTATACTCGTCTAATCACATTTTCCATTATGACACAGCAAATACAATCAAACTTTTTTTCATGAACTATTGTATTGCTATTACGAAAAATAAACTAAAAATTTCAACATTCTGAACAAAACTTAGAGTCACACAACATCAACTTGCCACAGTAATTCTAAGAGATGTTGCACGGTACTTGGCCTGAAGTAAATGGGTTTTCCTTTGGCCAACATCTCAGACAGGCAGGGTCCACATTTCAGTGATCCGTTATCATCCATCTGTTGTAGCCCACCTTGATGGTCAAGGGACCATAATTCTATCTGCAAATCATGTATATGATAATTCTCTCTAAAACTTTTAGAGTCCCCTCAGCATATAGCTGACATTTAACTACCTTCTCTTAAAGACAATTTACCAAACCCTCCAAAATCAATTCAAAACCAAACAAAATGGATTGGGGGGGGGGGGGGGGGGGGGGGGGCTTGAAAGGATCAGATTCACTAACCACCATAGTGCAAAGCATCAATCTGCAAAAAAGTCAGAGAATGCAAAAACTCATCGTTTTTTTAGAACAGGTTTGGTTATGTTATGAATGTGATGCAATAGCTAATAGTAGTAACCATCATAGTCTTTCTTTTTTGGATTGTTAGTCGTAGTGTATTATAACAACTAGGATGTAAAGATCAATTTTAAAAAAGAAGAAATTTATGGAAAATAACCATTAGGACAACCTTCATAATGGTGATTTTATTATTCTTTTCTTCATAACAGATATGACAGTTGTTTAAACACAAAGTATAGATCATTTAAAAAATGCACAGATGAAGGGAGAGAATGACCATTGTCCCAGCTGTTATTAATTACCATTGTATAAGATTCCTGATTGTTCTTTGGAACATTAATGCTATTATCTCTCAATGCCACTTGAAAAGCATATTGGTTCAAAGTGGAAAGTATGCTTCTGCTTCTTCGGTGTTTACACCTGCTAGCCATTTGTTACAGCCACTTCTGCACTCCCACACCCAAATCCCACTAACTTTGCCCTGCAACGTCTTTCTTTTCCTATACTTCACCATTTTTTTAATTGCTTTTTCACTAAATGTGGTTGCACTGTCTAAAAGACTGGGTACAAGTAATGGACGTAGTGAGAAGGAAAGACCATGTGAGCTCAAGTGCATTAGAATCTTCAAAACCAAGTGACCCAGATATTGAAGGATTCCAGCAAACTCACGAAATCAGCACTTAAGTGGATGAGACAATCTATTTCACCCCAATAAGCACTTCTACATGCTATTTTGAATTCATCCGGGAAAAAAAAGTGTGAAAAGCTAAGTCTTACGGAAAAATCAACGAGAAAGTAAGAACAAGCAGAGAGGCGCCCTTTTTTAAGGACGGGGAATGAAAGACAAGTTGAAATCCTCAATTCCAAAAATTCTCAGATCCCCAAAATTCTAAAATCCCCAAATCCCTAAATGGGGGTCCAAATTGAATCGGGAATCCACAAATGAATAAATCCCCAAATTTCTAAATCGGCATTGAGATTGAGAGAGATTAAGAAAGAGAGAGAGAGATACCTCACGTTTGTGAATGATTCTTCGACCGAGCTTCAAAGAGAGAGAGAGAGAGAGAGGGCGTGCATGGGTATGGAAGGCCTCTGGATAGAATCCGGCGACCGGAGCTCATGGGGGAGTGGCCATGATAGCCTTTGGATCAAACACACACAGAGACAGAGGGAGGTTGGGGGGCGGAGAGAGAGGGGAATCATGGGTGGAGAAAGAGAGAGAGAGAGAGAGAGAGAGAGAGAGAGAGAGAGAGGGGATTATGGCGAGGATTAGGGCGAGAGAGCGAGTCGAGGAGAGGGAGGAGGGTCGAGAGGGAGGGAGCGCGAAGTGGGCGGAAGCGGATAAGCTCCTCGAGTGCTGACGCTCCTCGAGAACGAGTTGTACGAACGGTTCCAATGAGATCAAAGATAAATGGGCTCACAATTATGTATTTATCATATCTACACCGTTCATCAATTTGGAGAGATCATTTTAGCCTGTGGATAAAAAACTGAGTAATTTAAAAAATAAAGTAGACCACACCACAAATAGAAGTAGGGACACCGTTAAAAACTTTTCAGGGCCCACCGTGACATTTACTTTCCATCCAATCCGTTCGTAAGGTCAAAAAGACATGGATGAAATGAAAAAATATATATATCATATTGATCCAAAATTTCTTTGACCCTCAAAGGGTTTTAATGGCAGACTTTCAATTCTCCACTGCTTTTTACAGTGTGGTCCCTTGATTTTTGGATCTGTCTTATTTTTAGTGTTAGGCCTTATGACTAAATCATTAAATGAATGAACGGTTTGGATATAACTCGTACCATATAATGAGACCCACACAGCTTGGTGACGTCAACACATCCGCTAAGTTGCTGCTGGACGGGGATTGGCTACTCCCCCTGCCACCGGCCCGATAGTTGGTGGTCGGTCATCTATAGCTCCCACCATGATTTATGTGTTTCATCAATTCAGTTCATACATTTTTACAGATCAATCTAGGGCTTGATCCCAAAAATGAGAGCGATATAAATCTCAGGTGGACCACACCACAGGAAAAAAAAATAGTGATTGCATGTCCACCATTAAAATCCTCCTACGGCCCGATGTACTGTTTATTTGACATCCAATCTGTTTATTAGGTCATACAGGCCCATTTGAAGAGAAAAGACAAAGATCAGCTTGATCCAAAACTTTTATGGCCCCCAAAAATTTTTTAACGCTCAACACTCATTCAACACTTTTTCCTGTAATGTGGTCCACTTGAGATTGGAATATACCTCATTTTTGGTCTTATGTAATAAAATGATCTGAAAAAATAGATGGACAGCATGGATGAAAAACATACATCATGGTAGGGCTCACATAGCACCAACCACCAGCCAATGGCCGGTGGCAGGGGGAGTAGCCAATCCGTTTCCGTTGCTGGTGCATGGTACACCAGTCATGGGCTTCCAAATTAGGTGCCCGCTAGCTCCACGTCGGACAAGAGATGGTCCACTTAGGCACTCGTGGAGCCCACCGTGATGTATGTTGTGCCATCCACTCCGTTTTACGGTTCGTTTTAGGATATGATACCAAAATGAAATTAGATCAAAGCTTCGAGTGGAACGCACCATGTATCAATGGTAGACGCTATTGTTTTCTATGGTGTGGCTTATTTGCGCCAGCAATCTACCTCCTATTATTGCTCATGCCTTAAAATGAATTGTCAAAATGTACTGACGGTGTAGATAAAATAAATATATTGTGGTAGACCTCATGGACCACTTTTTTTAGTGCAATTGTAATAAAGTTTGCCTAAATGGGATCCACCGACGACGGCTTTTAGCCATCGGGGAAACTACTACACACCCGTCACTACACCAAGTCACTACACCAAAATCGAGGCGTCGCAGAAATTCTGGATAGGTTCAGAGCCGTTTTGGGTAGTCACTACACCAAAATCGAGGCATAGCAGAAATTTTGGATAGGTTCAGAACCGTTTTGGGTACCGTATGAAATTTTAGAAACGGAATTTTAGGATTGGTTTTAAACCGTTCTAGTGCCGACGGTCAGATTTTAGGACAGTCTTAAAGACATTCAAGCATGATGTTCACCTGATGGTAGTGCAAGGCCACCATCCACAATTCCAGATACGATAGCACTATGCATGAGTTCTACAAAACATCTAAGAAAGATTACTACAGTGGATGATATGCAGATATTCTGAGTGCCTCCACTTATCAAAGAATGGGTACAAAAGATGATAGGCCCCCATAAGAAGCATGAGCTTCATGGAAAGCTTTTTAACTTCTAGCAGTTGAGCTAATTATAATTATCACCAGAGGGTTTGAGATAAAACGTCACAGAAGTATAAGAGACGCCCTTGTTACATTAGCAGTCTGCGAGCAGGTGTTCTTCCATGTGAGAATGAAACATGGAAATAGCATCAAGTTTATAGAACAATGTGAAGACTAATCAAACATAGTAGTTCTCCATGGAAAAGGACAGCTGATCTTTATTAGTCATCAACATGATTAACTCCCAAAAACATTTCATGTGGTTGGTAAAGTGACTCGAGTACAGAGCCATGCTGCCTTACAAGGCTGTCCTTGGGACATCTAATACCATTCAAAACTCATCACCGGAAACAGTCGAGTAAAACTACAAATGCACTTTAAGACACTTTTGATGACTAAACAGTTGCTATTTGTAAAGCTTCTTTTTTATTGTTACCATTCTTCGGGTGAAACTGCAATTCACATGACAATTTCCTAGTACATTCAATCTCCACTATCAGATGTGTTGCAGATGTATCTATTACTTCAGTTAGAAAAATAAATAATCAATAACTAATCTCAGTAAAAAGAAAAAGAAAAATTGCCTATTCCAAAGTACATGTCACCCTTGGATGTTACGAACTTGGATCGTAGTTCTTTAGATTTTAATAGATATGGTTTCAGCTAGTTTTACCTTCAAATGTTGAGATAATTTATGCACCAACAATCCAGCAAATCTTTGAGGAGAAAAGTATTTGCTAGTATTAATCTGGCTGTAGATAGATGTTGAGGTAGTCATTGCTTCCAATTGAGACGATTAAAATGGCACTACACCAAAATCCCAAACAACCTTGTTACTAGGAAAGACATGCACGCAGATATGTGCACACGCTTACATCCAGATGCATATCATGCCCCTGGTGGCACGATATATTGGTCCAGCAACTTTGTGCAGCTTGAGTCATGATAAATTAGACAGAAATTCTGTGCCCCATGGCCACGAGAGGCACCAACTTCCCATACCACATACCATGCCATGTGTATGAAAGAAAATTTATCCAATTAAAAACTAGGAAATAGCCACAAAAGCATTGATGAAGCCAAGCAGAATGGATCTCTACCTTCACTTCACGATAGTGGACAAGAACAATATGTATGAGATCCCTGCAGCAGTAGCAAAAAGATAAGAAACAGAACAGGTGAACACGTCTAAAAGAGCACTTCACTCGAGAGAAAAGATCCATATGAAACAAAATGTGTGGCAGTTTCAAGTAATTTCAGAGTTCAAACTTCAATGGTCGTTATTGTAGTAGTAAGATACAAGTTAGTTGCCCCTGTTCAGAATTTTTCCATGTTCGTGCAAACATTGACTCCAAGTCGAGTAATATCATAACCATCAAGAGAGTACAGTAAAGCAAGAGAAACAAGAAGAAGCAAAGGGATCATTTGGATGTGGGTAAAATTCCACTTATTTAAACAGTTCACCTCGAAACAGATTGCATGCAATGTTTAGATGGGAGAAAAACTTGTAAAGCCATTAATTACACAAAGAATGTTGCTTTTGAATCCTCTCCAAGGGATGAGTAACACTTTACATGATAAAGTGTTTACCTGTAATGGTGAAATAAAAGATAAAAAAAATACTTAAAAACTTCACCAAATACAAGAAACTCTTTACCTGGTAAAGACGTCACTAGTACACCCAAACATGATAGAATGAAAGTCTTTACCCTGTGTAAAGAGTTTACAAGTGAGATTTCACCCGCATCCAAATGACCCCTAAAATTTCTACGATAAGTTTACTTGTTGGAGCATTAAAAAAAATCACCTTCATGGCATCCTAAAAGGATAAAAGGATTTTCTTATTCATGCTTCCATTTGTGTAATTTCAATCAGTGTGCATGTTGCCATAGGTAAAATGGAACAAAAACAGAAAGCTTAATTGCCTCACCAGATTCCCCATTCTTAGGATAGCCTAAGATCATGGCCGTCCATGCTACCACTTCCTTCTCAACCATCTGATCAAACAGGCCCCTTGCACAACCATATTTAAGTGGTAAAATATGGGAAGCTGCTTTTTCAAAGGAAATTTGAATCTACTGTATGCCTTTAGTATGAATATAGAAAGATAGAAAAGAATATGGACAACATGGACATAATTCTAGTACCTGAACAAGCCCTGCGTTTCTTCTCTGTCCAAGATGGAAGGATGGTCATGTAATGCAAAACCTGAGAGAAAGGGAATGAGAAAATCAAGATAACTCAAAGATAACTGTGCATGCTAGCATTTCAATTGAAGAGTTACAAGTTACCTCTCGAAAGAAGGTAATTGGCTGCTGACTAAGGGAATGGTTGGTAGAAATCCAAATCAAGAACATGCAATGATCGTCTTTTAATTCATCAAAGAATTATTCCTAGCTGAACTTGCATAAATAACAAAAAATAAAAATAAAAATAATCCAATGTAAAGCTGATCAAGTAGAAATCAGAAAAACCTACTTTGATGACGGCCATGATGTTTGAGTGATTATTGAAAATTTCTAATAGTTAGAAATCAAAGCTAGAAACCAAAAGCTGAAATTTTAAATGAATTACTGGTATGCAAGAGTGTGATTGTTGGCAATTCCTCTAGATTTCAATTCTTCCATTATTAAACTGATACAATCTTCCATCTGATCTCTATAAGGATCCCCTGCATCCTCAACATAACTCGCAAGCACCATAGTTAATTGTTAGTGGTTTGGTCCTAGTCCACTTGAGCACATTTCTCTTATATGTGATAAACACAAACTAATGTATTTTTAATTGATCCTTAGATTTTTTTAGTTGTGTTTTGAGTTAATTGTTAGTGGTTTGAGTTAACTGTTTTGCAATCAGAGCCATTGAAAAATACCAAAGACAATGCAGGACCACAAAGCAACTGGACAACCAACCATCTGCTGATCAACAGTGAAAAAGAGGGATTTAGGTTTGGTGCTGGTGGTTCCAAATTTGATACGGTTTTAAGCCATTTCAGAACCAAAGACCTACTCGTTCCTAAATGGCCTTTTTGTTCTTGAGTGTAAGATCCCATTGGGTTTCCTGCATAAGCAACGACATCCCCCACTTTCATGCCAGTCAGTCCAGGTCCCACAGCTGTCACCACTCCAACTGCCTCACGGCCTGCAATAGAAAGACTCATGTATATTCTCACTCTTATGCTTTCACACATGAATTGAGGTATAAGGTACTTTCATTTCTTTCTTTCTACTTCTTATTTTCTTTTTCTTTCTTTCTACTTCTTATTAACATAAGCTGTATGAACTTCCCTACCTGAGAAGAATGCCAATCATGAAATAGATGTTAGAGGTTCCTTGCCATTACAGGTATGGAACTAAGTTTGTTAGAGGTTCTTGGATCCTCCCATTACCTTTTTCTTAAATCTGTAGTGAAATAATAACTAAGGCCTTCATCAGATGCATTATTGAATCTTGAATTACAACAACCAGTTCTAAATGACAAAAGTGTAAGATGGTATCCGTAATAAGTAGCCCTCTAGTTGAAGTCATGGATGGATGCACCACAAATTCTCTTTGGTTATCATTGCCACAATTGCATTACAACTTACTTCAATGGTTACACTTCCACATGTTTGGAGGAGGAGGCAGGGTATATCCCTGAAGGTGGTGGCTTGTATGGGATAGGTTGACTGCATATAGACAACCTGAAAAATAACAAGAGCTTGGATTAGCCAGAAATATTTTTTTTCGTAGAAACTGACAACAAACACCAACACAGGATGTCAGTCGATAAACATGGAAATTCACAGTTCACTTTCCCTAAAATTGATATTCATCGACCTAGTAAAAGCCTGTTCCATCAATCATAAGCCTGTTCCAGCTCATTTTAGGACATGGTCGCAGATCCAAATCTCAAGTGGACCACACAGTAGGGACAGATGAGGAAAGTAGTTCCTACCAAGTGAATTTAGAGGTTTTTCCCCTTTATCAATTGGTATTCCTTAATATGTAAATACATACATATATACATGCATAGATAGACATGTACACACGCTCTCTTTCCCCCACCCCATGCACGTGTGGGCACACACACACAAGAAGCGTCCACGATTGAGTTTCAGCTCACAGGGGGAAATGCTTGCTTGTCTTAAAATACACATTTGTTGGTGGACTCAACAAAAGCACAAAGACTTTTGCAAGAGAAAGAAACACCAAGGGGGAAATGCTAGATGGTTCTTTGTGAAAACTTGGAATCTATGGTAATGTAGACAGAAGAAGATGGAAACTATCTTGACTATGCGACAGGGTACAACTGACCTTAGAAATTAGAATACAAAACTTGCATCTAGAAACCTTAAATAAAAAATAAAAATAAATAAAAACATCTACCAACTGAAATAAATTCTGCAAGCCATATATCGAAGTTCCTGAGGATGAACATTCAATTGCATGCAGCCTGTTAAGTTAAAAAATTAAAACAGAGCCATGCTTTTGTTATTTTTTGTACATATCGAGCTCACAATCAGATTAGGGAATGAAGAGGACACTGTTTTGAAATGCGTTCTAAGATATCTAGTAATTGGAAATGAGGCCTGATACAAGCTAGCTCTCCTGCTCTTGAATTTGCATAATTGACAATATCTAGAATGAATTTGAAATTTATGCATCACTGAAAATAACTAAAATGAATTTGAAAAACTGAACAAGCATATAGCTCAGCATGAGGTCCATACTACTACAAAAGCCTGAAAATCCAAGAAGCTTACCTGCAGAACTCAAAAAAGAGGTCTTTGTCATGGATATAGGCAAGCACTCCCACAATCGCCACAAGACCAGATCATTCATGCATGTGGTGTAGCAAACTCAACAGGGTGATTGGATGAACTGCAGTAGGAAGAGAATGGAGACATTGCAAATGACAAATAGCCACCTCTTAGGACCATGAAAGAGGGTATTTTCATCATGTTATTGAGAAAATCGCTAAAGAATAAATTATTATTAAAAAAATATGATCATCATATTATGGTAAGGTCCACCTGAGATTTAGATCTTTCTCGGGCTCCCAAGAAGTTTTTTAACTGTGGGCGTTCAATCATCACTGTTTACTGTGGTGCGGTCCACCTGAGAGATTTGGATCTGCCTCAGTTTTGGGCCTGTGGCCTAAAATGAGCTGGCAAAATTGATGGACAGTGTGGAATCAAACACGAACATCATAGTGGGTCCCACATAGCACTGACCAGTAGCTTCTTCGCCACTGTCTCCATCAGCATGCAATCCGCATCCATGAAACTGACAGGAAATGGTACTATCAAAGGAAATGGGCTCCGTGGGGCCATCGTGATGTCTATGTACTATCCACACCGTCCATCTATTTTTCCATATCATTTTAGGATGCAATCCCAAAAAAATGGTCCACTTGATCATTGTATCTGCCTCATTTTTGGGATTGCACCATAAAATGAGGCAAATCCAATAATCAAGTAGACAACTCCACAGGAAGCAGTGGTGATAACGGGTTTTAAACTACAGATGGTTGTAGGTGATCAATCCCCATCCGAAAATAGGGGAGAGAAAAAAGAAATACAGCAACAATCCACATTCAAATGAATGAATGCCAATGATCAGAGGGCTAAGATCTTCCAATCTGGGTGAATTTGGGGCTTCGTCCGTCCAGGTTTGCTCCCACCATATTAACCCATCTGGATCACTATCCCAAAACAAAAAATAAAATAACACCTAAGAAAATTGAAAATTAGAAACGGGTTTTCCATCAAACATTGCAAAAATCAATTCAATTCCTTCAAAGTCAGTCCAAACATCAAGAAAAACAAAAAAGAGCAAAAACCCACAAGTAATAATAATAATAATAATAATAACAATAAAAGCCGCTCACCGATCCAGGAGTACGAATTTGTGTAACTCGCCGAATAGGGCTTGGGCATGCGACCTCTCATGCAAGGGTCGCAAGACGGGTAGTGATTCTTGACAAGAACGGATTTTGATCCCTCTGGAACTTCGATTTTTGAAGTAGGGCACGTTAAGACCATGTCATCTTCCTTTGGAAATCCGGTAACTTAGTCCTTGAAGATGATTGGGAGATCAAAAGAGAGGGAGATTGAGAGAGGGAGAAGGAGGTAGCGATGGATGTGAAATGAGGGATTTTAGGGCTTTTGGTGTAAGAAAAGGGTAAAAATAATCGGTAGTCTGCAGCAGATGGATGCAATGTGCCTCTTGGGCCTTGTGGGGTCCACTTAGAGTTTACTAATTGAATCCATTCCGTCCATCTGTTTCAAAAGAAAATAATAAAACATAATAATAATAAATAAGAAGATCCAAAGCTCAATTGGGACACACCAACCAAATAGTGGAAATAACAATGTATAATATCAGTGATTCTAGTACGGTTTGTGACTGTTTCAAATCAGGAACGGCCTAAAGCCGTTTCTGAACCAATCTAATGATTTTGGTATAGTGCGTTGGCATTGGTCATTTTTTTGGCAGTGGAAGTTTTAAATATTCCAAGACTAGCCTTTAATATGTCTTGAGAAGTTTCTAAGATCAAATTGCCCTTGTTTTTTATTCAGTAGTTGTATAGTTTTTAGGGCTTATTTGAATTTCCATGATACATATAAATCGCGGTAAATAAGTGTCACGTCTTGAAATTCAAATACAGTGTGTGGACCCTTAGACCTAAGTTTTGAATCGTAACTCGTACATAAAGTGTACTAACTTCATTACATTATACAATTAATCAGAGATAAAAGTAATATTCATTTTATTACATTCCAACTAGGTACATTCACGATCATTCATATAAAATAATTTAAGCACCAACATTCGTTCATTCTCAACATTTATAAACATTCAATTAGTATAAATTAGGCGTCATTCACCAATTAATACAACTTACCAATAAATACTTAAAAATCAATCAAATACTTAAAAATTCTACAACTAATATCACCATTCATTATATATAAATCAGATAATCCTAACAAAGAAAATTCTAATTAATTAATTAAGAACGGTCCAAATGCAGTCAATTACTCTCCTCACAGATACAATCACATCTCACGTGTGTCGTGCACCAGTTCAGTCACAACTTCTTGTTCATGCGTCAACTCATCAGCTAATTTCTTATCTGTACTATTTTTTCATTAATAAAAATGCAAGTTGGTCAGGCTTAGTGAGAAAACCCAGCATGGTCCATGTTTATTAAAAATAATAATAATATGAACAGAGTAAGCACAATGATATATAAATGCCACAAATAGGATGATCGTCAAGCCCCGTTGGGTAAGCTTCTACATTTTGGTAAGTACTTCTCTTAAAGAGTTACTATTACTACTCCAAGAATTGATCCCTTGACTTCTCTCAACTAAGAGTGTCTCTACCAACTCAAATATTGATTTGTTTTTATTGTTAACTAAAATAAAATAATTAACTATTTATTTTATTTTTTAGTGCACAAAAATTTAGAGTTGTTACATTCTACCCCTTTAAAATAAAATATCATTCTCGAGATTTGGAAACAAGCATTTCAAAAGTTTTTTTTTTTTTTTTTTTTTTAGTGCTAGTTATGATGACATTATGGATAGCTCCAGACACTAGATTGGTCTCTTAATTTTTATTTTTTTATAGTAATGAGTTTATAATTATGTAAAATTTTGTCAAAAAATTAAGATCCGTTAAATTGTACACACATTCCAACACCCCACCCTTTCTGTCCGATCTTATACACTCCACAGAGGTTGCAACATGTGGATTCAGTTTTGCAACCATTTCCAATGGGGAAAGCATAGCATTGGGCCCAACACTGGCTATGATCTCGAATGCCTTTAGTTTGACCGTGGCTCACATGACCATTGGTAGGCAAATGATGCCTGTTAGACTGATGGCCATTAAACATTTTGTATGATTATGGATGCCCGTCTTATACATATGCTTCTGGTGTTAAAGTGTTAAAGTCCATTGATATACATTGATACACTATCCTCTCTAAAATGGTTATCCAACATGGTATCAAAGTGGAAGTCTTGTGTTCAAAGCTTGAGAGTAGCAAATATTTCTTCCCAATATATTTGAGAACAAAATTTTCATATTTATTTTCAACGTTACCAGATAGATACAGATTTTTTTAAAAAAATTTAAATAAAAAAGAGATCATACTTGTACTAGTATGGTAACTGTGGTGGCCATTACTACCACTATTACTGTTACCAACTACCTTGATTAGGTCTAACAAATATTTTATTAGCTACCATGCAAATATCACGTCAATATAATAATGGTAACTAATTAATCATTAGCCTTTTAACCTGGGAAAGTGGATTGCTTATGGTGGGCGCCACATGGCCCAAGCTCTATAAGGCCCACCATGATATGTGTTTTATCTGTACTGCATGTCCATGTGTTTTGCCTGCTCATTTAAGGGTATAAGCCCAAAAATGATGCATATCAAAATTGTAAGTGTACCACACCGCTAAAAATAGTGGGGATTGAATGCGTACCATTGAAAACTTCTTAGGGGACACGGAAGTTTTGGACCAAGCTTATATTTGTATTATCCTTTCTTCTAGGTATATGTGATCTTATGAACTGGATGGATGGCAAATAAAACATCACTGTAGGTACTACGAAGTTTTCAACAATGAGCTTTCAATTAATCCACAACGTTTTTTGTAGTGTGGTACACTTGAACTTTGGGTTGCATCGATTTTAGACTCATGACTGAAAATAAACTAGCAAAATGGTTAGAAGGTGTAGATAAAACACACACATCATGATGGACCCATAGAGGTTAGGCCACATTGTGCCACGAGGATATCCCTATGGCACTTGGCAACCCACTTCCTTAATTTGGAGGGAGTGGATCAGGTGTGGCATAGTCTCAGCCAAGATGGTGCAGCCCTTACTGTGGGGCCCACCTTGATGTATGTATTCTATAGTCATGCCATCCTGGATCATTTCGGGGCATGAGCCCACAAATGAAGCAGATCCAAGTCTCAGGTGGACTATACCTCAGGAAACAGTGATGATTCATGACCATTAGAAACTTCTTGTGGGTCATTGGATCAAGATTATAACTTTTTTACTTTTTCCTTCATCCAAGCTTGTGTGACCTTATCAGCAAGTAGGATGACAATTAAATATTATGGTGGGCCCTAGGAAGTTTTTAATGGTGTGATATTCAATCAAATAGCAGTGAGTGGCACACAAAATTACTGTCACATTGGGTCACAAAGAATATCCCTAGAGATTAGCTAGTGAGATTTGATTGGATCACGTACTGCTCTTAGAAACATGTTTTGTGTGAGCTCCATTTCTAAATAAAATAAAATAACATAGCTGAGGAATAGTTTTATAGTAACCAGGTGAAAATGGTCGAAGATGTCCCACGTGGGCAGTCCCAACCTTGCTGTTTATGGCCCGCAAACATAGAGTGCGGATCCTCTACCTCCCAGAGGCAGGAACTCCCTGCCTCTAGCGTTTTCATTGGTCAACGTTACTATAAGAGCCATGTCATCATATTTTTTAAATATATTAAAAAAATATATTTAATAAGAAGTATAATGGAGACATTAAACGGAAGCAGTTTGCGTGCTGAGTAAATCAATATTATGGTAAGCATACTGTGGAGTCCACCATCATTTGTGCATTGTATCAACTCCATCTATCTCTTTTATCATCTAATTTTAGGGTTTTACAACAAAAATTAATCATATCCAAGATCAAGTGAACCACACCACCTGAAACAGTGTGAATTGAATTCTACCATTGAAAAGTTGTTGGGGGCCCATGGAAGTTTTATATCAAGATGATATTTGTTATTTCCATTCATCCATGTCTTTGTGATCTTATGAACAGTTTGGATGAAAAATAAACATCATTGGGGGCTTAGTAACATTTCAATGGTGAAAATCAATACTTCCACTGTTTCCTTTGGTATGGTCTACTTGAGCTTTTGATATACTTTAGTTTTGGGCTCAACCCCTAAAATGATTTGAAAAAATGGATGGACGGCGTGGATAAACCACATGAATTCACAGTGGGCCCAACAGAGTTTACTCTTCGATTTTAACGGGGATGTGGATTTCCTGCCAAGGCCTTTTGCAGTAAGATCCTGCACAAGGATTCCGGATGGGCCCACTGCGACGTTTGCGATAAATCCAACCCGCTCATTCATTTTTAGATATCATTTTAAGAGATAATACCAAAACTAAGGTGTATATAAAACTTAAATGGGCCACACGAGAGGAAACAGTGGGGATTTAGTGTCCACCGTTGAAATATTTATACGGCCATCGGTCCAATATTTTGGTGTTTTCACTTCATCCTAGGAAAAACGACCTCATAAATAGTTTGGATGGTATATAAACATCAAGACGCCTATGAAGGTTTCAACTGTAGGAATTTCTTTCTCCACTGTTTCATCTTGTATGGCCCGGTTGAGTTTTTGATCATCCTAATTTTTGGTTGCATTTCTTAAAATGAGCTCTAACAATGGATAAATGGATTGGAATTCTTATAAATATCATGGTGGACCCCACCATACATCCCAACGCTGGAACTTCATGCAAAAGGCTTTCCCTGATGAATCCACGTCCACAGTTTTCATTGGAAATGGACTGGCTACTCCCCTGCCATTCGGTGCTATGTGGGCCCACCATGATGTATGTGTTTCATCCATGCCTTCCATTTATTTTTCTAGATCATTTTATGGTCTGAGACCAAAAATGAGGTGTAACCCAATCTCAAGACCACATTACATGAAACAGTGTTGAATGAACGTTGACCATTAAAAACTTTTTGGGGGCCATAAAAGTTTTGGATCAAGCTGATCTTTGTTTTTTTGCTTCATCTGGGTCTTTATAACCAAACCAATAGATTAGATGTCAAATAAATAGTACAATGGGGCTTAGGAGGACTTTAATGATGGATATCTTATCACCATTGTTTTCATGTGGTGTGGTCCATATGAGATTTATATCCCTCTCATTTTTTATCCCTCTCATTTTTGGGATCAACACCTAAAATTATATGTAAAAATAGATTAACAGAATGGATGAAACACATACATCATAGTGGGGCCCACAAAGTACCGACCACCACCACCACCGGGTTGGTAGTGGGGGACTAACCAATCTGCTTTCATTTTCATTTGGGATTCAGTGTCATATTAAGCAGTGTGATTTTCTACTGAAGTGATGTCACCTATTTATATGGGTCCCACTATGATGTATGTTTTGTATCCACACCGTCCATCCATTTGGAGAGATCATTTTAGGGCATGAGCCAAAGAATGAATCAGATCCAAAACTCGAGTGGACCCCACCACAGAAATTAGTGGAGAGAGTCACGCCCACCATTTATTACGACTGAATCCAATCCAAACCTCGTCACTTTGTCTACTAAACCCCGTCACTTTGTACTGCAACCCCGTCAATTTATCTACTGAACCCAGTCACTTTGTGTTACAACCTCGTCACTTTGTACTGCAACCCCGTCACTTTGTCTACTAAACCCCGTCACTTTGTATTTCAACCCCGTTACTTTGTCTACTGAACACCGTCACTTTGTACTGTAACGTCGTCACTTTGTCTACTGTACCCTGTCACTTTGTGCTACAACCTCATCACTTTGTCTACTGTACCATGTCACTTTATGCTCCAACCTCATCACTTTGTCTAATGAACCCCATCAATTTGTACTGCAACCCCGTCACTTTGTATTACAACCCCGTCACTTTGTCTACTGTACCTCGTCACTTTATACTACAACTCTATCACTTTGTCTACAGAATCTTGTCACTTTGTACTGCAACCCCGTCACTTTGTCTATTAAACCTTGTCACTTTGTACTACTTTGTTTACTAAAATTATATGTAAAAATAGATTAACGGAATAGATGAAACATATACATCATGGTGGGGCCCACAGAGTACCGACCACCACCACCACTAGGCTGGTGGTAGGGGAGTAACCTATCCTTTTTCATTTCCATTTGGGATTCAGTGCCATTGATAAGTGAGACTCGCTACTGAAGTGATGTCACCTATTTATATGGGTCCCACTATGATGTATGTTTTGTATCCACACTGTTCATCCATTTGGAGAGATCATTTTAGGGCATGAGCCAAAGACTGAATCAGATCCAAAACTCGAGTGGAGCCCACCACAGAAAACAGTGGAAAGAGTCACGCCCACCATTTATTACGACTGAATCAAATCCAAACCTCGTCACTTTGCCTACTGAATTTCGTCACTTTGTACTGCAACCCCGTCACTTATTCTACTGAACCCTATCACTTTGTGTTGTAACCTCGTCACTTTGTACTGCAACCCCGTCACTTTGTCTACTAAACCCCGTCACTTTGTACTGCAATCCCGTTACTTTGTGTACTGAACTCCGTCACTTTGTACTGCAATGTTGTCATATTGTCTACTGTACTTCGTCACTTTGTGCTCCAACCTCGTCACTTTGTCTACTGTACCTCGTCACTTTGTGCTCCAACCTTGTCACTTTGTTTAGTAAACCCCGTCACATTGTACTGCAACCTCGTCGCTTTTTCTATTGTACCCTGTCACTTTGTGCTACAACCTCGTTACTTTGTGTACTATACTCCGTCACTTTGTACTGCAACCTCGTCACTTTATCTAGTGAACCTCGTCACTTTGTACTGCAACCCCGTCACTTTGTACTGTAACTCTGTCATTTTGTTTACTAAACCCCGTCACTTTGTATTATAACCCCATCACTTTGCCTATTGAACCCCGTCACTTTATACTGCAACATCATCACTTTGTCTACTAAAATTATATGTAAAAATAGATTAACGGAATGGATGAAACACATACATCATGGTGAGACCCAGAGAGTACCGACCACCACCACCACCGGGCTGGTGATGGGGGGAGTAGCCAATCCACTTTCATTTCCATTTGGAATTTAGTGTCACATTGAGCAGTGTGACTTGCTACTGAAGTGATGTCACCTATTTATATGAGTCCCACTATTATGTATGTTTTGTATCCACACCGTCCATCCATTTAAAGAGATCATTTTAGGGCATAAGCCAAAGAATGAATCAAATTCAAAACTTGAGTGGACCCCACCATAGAAAATAGTGGAGAGAGTCACACTTATCATTTATTACAACTGAATCCAATACAAACCTCATCACTTTGTCTATTGAACCCTGTCACTTTGTACTACAACCCCGTCACTTTGTCTACTGAACCCCGTCACTTTGTATTGCAACATCATCACTTTGTCTACTGTACCCTATCACTTTATCTATTGCACTCCGTCACTTTGTCTACTGTACCCCGTCACTTTGTGTTGCAACCTCGTCACTTTGGCTACTGTATCTCGTCACTTTGTACTGCAACCTCATCACTTTGTCTATTGAACCCTGTCACTTTGTACTACAACCTCATCACTTTGTACTGCAAACTCGTCAAAGTAATGATGTTGCAGTATAAAGTGACAGGGTTCAGTAGACAAAGTGACGGGGTTATAGTACAAAGTGACAGGGTTCAGTAGACAAAGTGACGGGGTTATAGTACAAAGTAACAGGGTACAGTAGACAAAGTGACGAGGTTACAGTACAAAGTGATGGGGTTGCAGTACAAAGTGACAAGATTGGAGCACAAAGTGATGGGGTACAGTAGACAAA
Organism: Magnolia kwangsiensis; assembly: GCA_037074715.1. Taxonomy (NCBI): domain Eukaryota; kingdom Viridiplantae; phylum Streptophyta; class Magnoliopsida; order Magnoliales; family Magnoliaceae; genus Magnolia; species Magnolia kwangsiensis. The sequence continues at coordinate 6,594,030 of CM073575.1, read as the reverse complement.
GTGACGAGGTTGTAGCACAAAGTGATGGGGGTGCGGTAAACAAAGTGACGACGTTGTAGTACAAAGTGACGGAGTTCAATAGACAAAGTACAAAGTGACGGTGTTTAGTAGATAAAGTGACGGGGTTGCAGTACAAAGTGACGAGGTTCACTAGACAAAGTGACGACGTTGCAATACAAAGTAACAAGGTTCAATAGATAAAGTGACAAGGTTGTAGTACAAAGTGACGGGGTTCAATAGACAAAGTGACGAGGTTTGGATTAGATTCAATCGTAATAAATTGTGGGCGTGACTCTCTCCACGATTTTTTGTGGTGGGGTCCACTCGAGTTTTGGATCTGATTCATCCTTTGGCTCATGCCCTAAAATGATCTCTCCAAATGGTTGGACGATGTGGATACAAAACATACATCATAGTCGGACCCATATAAATAAGTGACATCACTTCAGTAGCGAGTCACACTGATCAATGTGGCACTAAATCCCAAATAGAAATGAAAGCGGATTGGCTACTCCCCCCACCCCCAGCCCGATGGTGGTGGTGGTTGGTACTCTGTGGGCCCCACTATGATGTATGTGTTTCATCCATTCCATTAATCTATTTATATATATAATTTTAGGAGTTGATCCCAAAAATGAGAGGGATATAAATCTCATATGTACCACACCACAAGAAAACAATGGTGATTGGATATCCATCATTAAAGTCTTCCTAAGGCCCACCGTATTGTTAATTTGACATCCAATCTGTTGGTTTGGTCATAATGACCTAGATGAAGCGAAAAAACAAAGATCAGCTTGATCCAAAACTTTATGGCCCCCAAAAAGTTTTTAATGGTCAACGTTCATTCAACACTGTTTCATGTAATGTGGTCCACTTGAGATTAGGTTATACCTCATTTTTGGTCTCAGACCATAAAATGATCTAGAAAAATAAATGGACGGCATGGATGAAACACATACATCATGGTGGGCCCACATAGCACCGAGTGGTAGGGGAGTAGCCAGTCCGTTTCCAATGGAAACCGTATACGCGGATTCACCGTGAAAAGCCTTTTGCATGAAGTTCCGGCGTTGGGATGTATGGTGGGGGTCCACCATGATGTTTATAAGAATTCCAATCCATTCATCCATTTTTAGAGCTCATTTTAAGAAATGTAACCAAAAATTAGGATGATCAGAAACTCAACTGAGCCATACAAGATGAAATAGTGGAGAAAGAAATTCCTACAGTTGAAACCTTCCTAGGCGTCTTGATGTTTATATGCCATGTAAACTGTTTATAAGGTCATTTTTACTAGTATGAAGTGAAAACACCAAAATATTAGACCGTTGCAAAACTTTTGTGGCCATATAAATATTTCGACGGTGGACACTAAATCCCCACTGTTTTCGCTCGTGTGCCCATTTGAGTTTTGTATACACCTTAGTTTTGGTATTATGTCCTAAAATGATATTTAAAACTGGATGAACGGGTTGGGTTTATCACAAACATCGCAGTGGGCCCATCCGGAATCCTTGAGCAGGATCTTACTGCAAAAGGCTTTGGCAGGAAATCTGCGTCCCCGTTATACATGTGAAATCGGATTGCGTACCAAGTCTTATGGTACTGAGTAAACTCTGTTGGGCCCACTGTGAATTCATGTGGTTTATGCACGCCGTCCATCCATTTTTTCATATCATTTTAGGGGTTGAGCCCAAAACTAAAGTATATCAAAAGCTCAAGTAGACCATACCAAAGGAAACAGTGGAAGTATTGATTTTCACCATTAAAATGTTTCTAAGGCCCCAATGATGTTTATTTTTCATCCAAACTGTTCATATGATCACAAAGACATGGATGAATGGAAAAAACAAATATCATCTTAATATAAAACTTTCGTGTGGCCCATTTGAGTTTTGTATACACCTTAGTTTTGGTATTATGTCTTAAAATGATATCTAAAAATGGATGAATGGGTTGGATTTATCACAAATGTCGCAGTAGGCCCATCCGAAATCCTTGAGCAGGATCTTACTGCAAGAGGCTTTGGTAGGAAATCCGCATCCCCAAAATCGGATTGTGTACCGAGTCTTATGGTACTGAGTAAACTCTGTTGGGCCCACTGTGAATTCATGTGGTTTATCCACGCCGTCTATCCATTTTTTCCGATCATTTTAGGGGTTGAGCTCAAAACTGAAGTTTATCAAAAGCTCAAGTAGACCATACCAAAGGAAACAGTGGAAATATTGATTTTCACCATTGAAATGTTTCTAAGCCCCCAATGATGTTTATTTTTCATCCAAACTGTTCATAAGAACACAAAGACATGGATGAATGGAAAAAACAAATATCATCTTGATATAAAACTTTTGTGGAACCCCAGCTACTTTTCAGCAGTAGAATTCAATTCACACTGTTTTAGGTGGTGTGGTCCACTTGATCTTTGGATATGATTAATTTATGTTGTAAAACCCTAGAATTACATGATAAAAGAGATGGATGGAGTTGATACAATGCACGAATGACGGTGGGCTCCACAGACTTTACTCAGTATGCTTACCATACTGATTTACTCCGCACGCAAACTGCTTCTGTTTAACGTTTCTGTTATACTTCTTATTAAATGTATTTTTTAATGAGTGCGGATCCTCTTCCTCCCGGAGGCAGGAACGCCTTGCCTCTAGCATTTTCATTAGTTAACGTCACTATAAGTGCCACATCATCAGATTTTTAAAATATATTAATAAAATACATTTAATAAGAAGTATAACGGAGACGTTAAACGGAAGCGGTTTGCATGCTGAGTAAATCATTATGGTAAGCATACTGGTAAAGCCTGTGGATCCCACCGTCATTCGCGCATTGTATCAACTCCATCCATTTCTTTTATCATCTAATTTTAGGATTTTACAACAAAAATTATTCATATCCAAAGATCAAGTGGACCACACCACCTAAAACAGTGTGAATTGAATTCTACTGCTGAAAAGTAGCTGGGGTTCCACAGAAGTTTTATATCAAGATGATATTTGTTTTTTCCATTCATCCATGTCTTTGTGTTCTTATGAACAGTTTGGATGAAAAATAAACATCATTAGGGGCTTAGAAACATTTCAATGGTGAAAATCAATATTTCCATTGTTTCCTTTGGTATGGTCTACTTGAGCTTTTGATAAACTTCAGTTTTGAGCTCAACCCCTAAAATGATAAAAAAAAATGGATAGACGGCGTGGATAAACCACATGAATCCACAGTGGGCCCAACAGAGTTTACTCAGTACCATAAGACTCGGTACACAATCCGAATTTGGGGATGCGGATTTCCTACCAAAGCCTCTTGCAGTAAGATCCTGCTCAAGGATTTCGGATGAGCCTACTGCGACATTTGTGATAAATCCAACCCATTCATCCATTTTTAGATATCATTTTAAGACATAATACCAAAACTAAGGTGTATACAAAACTCAAATGGGCCACACGAGAGGAAACAGTGGGGATTTAGTGTCCATCGTTGAAATATTTATATGGACACAAAAGTTTTGCATCAGTCTAATATTTTGGTGTTTTCACTTCATCCTAGTAAAAATGACCTTATAAATACTTTGGATGGCATATAAACATCAAGATGCCTAGGAGGGTTTCAACTGTAGGAATTTCTTTCTCCACTATTTCATCTTGTTTTGCCCAGTTGAGTTTTTGATCATCCTAATTTTTTGTTACATTTCTTAAAATGAGATCTAAAAATGGATGAATGGATTTGAATTCTTATAAACATCATGGCGGACCCCACCATATATCCCAACACTGGAACTTCATGCAAGAGGCTTTCCCCGGTGAATCCACATCCACGGTTTCCATTGGAAACAGACTAGCTACTCCCCGACCACTAGGTGCTATGTGGGCCCACCATGATGTATGTGTTTCATCCATGCCGTCCATTTATTTTTTCTAGATCATTTTATGGTCTGAGACCAAAAATGAGGTATAACCTAATCTCAAGTGGACCACATTACATGAAACAGTGTTGAATGAACGTTGACCATTAAAAACCTTTAGGGGGCCATAAAAGTTTTGGATCAAGCTGATCTTTGTTTTTTCCCTTCATGTAGGTCTTTATGACCAAACTAACAAATTGGATGTCAAATAAATAGTACGGTGGGCCTTAGGAGGCCTTTAATGATGGATATCCAATCACCCTTGTTTTCCTGTGGTGTGGTCCATATGAGATTTATATCCCTCTCATTTTTGGGATCAACCCCTAAAATTATATGTAAAAATAGATTAATGGAAATGGATGAAACACATACATCGTGGTGGGGCCCACATAGTACCGACCACCACCACCACCGGGCTGGTGGTGGGGGGAGTAACCAATCCGCTTTCATTTACATTTGGGATTCAATGACACACTGAGCAGTGTGACTCGCTATTGAAGTGATGTCACTTATTTATATGGGTCCCCTATGATGTATGTTTTGTATCTACATCGTCCATCCATTTGGAGAGATCATTTTAGGGCATGAGCTAAAGAATGAATCAAATCGAAAACTCAAGTGGACCAAACCACAGAAAATAGTAGAGAGAGTCGCTCCCACCATTTATTACGACTGAATCTAATCCAAACCTTGTCACTTTGTCCACTGAACCCCGTCACTTTGTACTGCAACCTCGTCACTTTATCTACTAAACCCTGTCACTTTGTATTGCAACCTCGTCACTTTGTCTAGTGAACCTCATCACTTTGTACTGCAACCCCGTTACTTTGTCTACTAAACCCCGTTACTTTGTACTGCAACCCCGTTACTTTTTCTACTGAACTCCGTTACTTTGTACTGCAACGTCGTCACTTTGTCTATTGTACCCTGTCACTTTGTGCTACAACCTCGTCACTTTGTCTACTGTACCCCGTCACTTTGTGCTCCAACCTCGTCACTTTGTCTACTGGACCCCGTCACTTTATCTACTAAACCCTATTACTTTGTACTGCAACCTCGTCACTAGACCAAGTGACGGGGTACGGTAGACAAAGTGATGATGTTGCAGTACAAAGTGACAGGGTGCAGTAGACAAAGTAACGAGGTTGTAGCACAAAGTGACGGGGTACGGTAGACAAAGTGACGAGGTTGCAGCACAAAGTGATGGGTACAGTAGATAAATTGATGGGGTTGCAGCACAAAGTAACAAGGTACATTAGACAAAGTAATGATGTTGTAGTACAAAGTGAAGGTGTTCAGTATACAAAGTGACGAGGTTGCAGTACAAAGTGACGGAGTTCAGTAAACAAAGTAACGGGGTTGCAGTACAAAGTGACGGGTTCAGTAAATAAAGTGACGGGGTTGCAGTACAAAGTGACGGGATTTAGTAGATAAAGTGACGAGGTTTGGATTGGATTCAGTCGTAATAAATGGTGGGTGTGACTCTCTCTACTATTTTCTGTGGTGGTGTCCACTCGAGTTTTAGATCTAATTCATTCTTTAGCTCATGCCCTAAAATGATCTCTCCAAATGGATGGACGATGTGGATACAAAACATACATCATAATGGGCCCATATAAATAGGTGACATCACTTCAGTAGCAAGTCTCACTGATCAATGTGGCACTGAATCTTAAATGGAAATGAAAGTGGATTGGCTACTCCCCCTAGCACCAGCCCGGTGGTGGTGGTGGTCGGTACTCTGTGGGCCCCACCATGATGTATATGTTTCATCTATTCCGTTAATCTATTTTTACATATAATTTTAGTAGACAAAGTGTTGATGTTGCAATACAAAGTGATGGGGTTCAATAAACAAAGTGATGGGGTTGCAGTCCAAAGTGACGTGGTTTAGTAGACAAAGTGATAGGGTTGCAGGACAAAGTGATAGGGTTACAGTACAAAGTAACGGGGTTCACTAGACAAAGTGACGAGGTTGCAACACAAAGTGACGGGATACAGTAGACAAAGTGACGAGGTTGTAGCACAAAGTGACGGGGTACAGTACACAAAGTGACGGAGTTACAATATAAAGTGACGGGGTTCACTAGATAAAGTGACGAGGTACAGTAGACAAAGTGATGAGGTTGTAGCACAAAGTGATGAGGTACAATAGACAAAGTGACAACGTTGCAGTACAAAGTGACGGAGTTCAGTAGACAAAGTAACATGGTTGAAGTACAAAGTGATGGGGTTTAGTAGATAAAGTGTTGGGGCTGTAATACAAAGTGACTTGGTTCACTAGACAAAGTGATGAGGTTGCAACACAAAGTGACATGGTTCAATAGAGAAAGTGACGGGAGTTGCAGTACAAAGTGACGGGGTTCAATAGACAAAGTGACGAGGTTTGTATTAGATTCAGTCGTAATAAATGGTGGGCGTGACTCTTTCCACTATTTTCTGTGGTGGGGTCCACTCGAGTTTTGGATCTAATTTATTCTTTGGCTCATGCCCTAAAATGATCTCTCCAAATGGATGGACGGTGTGGATACAAAACATACATCATAGTGGGACCCATATTAATAGGTAACATCACTTTAGTAGCGAGTCACACTACTCAATGTGGCACTGAATCCCAAATGAAAATGAAAGCGGATTGGCTACTCCCCCCACCACCAGCCCAGTGGTGGTGGTGGTCAATACTCTGTGGGCCCCACCATGATGTGTTTCATTCATTCTGTTAATCTATTTTTACATATAATTTTAAGGTTTTATCCCAAAAATGAGAGGGATTTAAATCTCATATGGACCAAACCACAGGAAAACAATGGTGATTGGATATCCATCATCAAAGTCCTCCTAAGGCCCACCGTACTGTTTATTTGACATCCAATCTGTTGGTTTGGTCATAAAGACCTAGATGAAGGAAAAAACAAAGATCATCTTGATCCAAAACTTTTATGGCCCCCAAAAAGTTTTTAATGGTCAACGTTCATTCAACATTGTTTTATGTAATGTGGTCCACTTGAGATTAGGTTATACCTCATTTTTGGTCTCGGACCATAAAATGATCTAGAAAAATAAATGGACGGCATAGATGAAACATATACATCATGGTGGGTCCACATAGCACCGAGTGGCAGGGGAGTAGCTAGTCCGTTTCCAATGGAAACCGTAGATGCGGATTCATTGGGAAAAGCCTTTTGCATGAAGTTCCAGCATTGGGATGTATGGTGGGGTCCACCATGATGTTTACAAGAATTCCAATCCATTCATCCATTTTTAGAGCTCATTTTAAGAAATGTAACAAAAAATTAGATGATCAAAAACTCAACGGATAAAGAAATTCCTATAGTTGAAACCTTCCTAGGCGTCTTGATGTTTATATGTCATCCAAACTATTTATAAGGTCATTTTTACTAGGATGAAGTGAAAACACCAAAATATTAGACCGATGCAAAACTTTTGTGGCCATATAAATATTTCAACGATGGACACTAAATCCCCACTGTTTGCTCTCGTGTGGCCCATTTGAGTTTTGTATACACCTTACTTTTGGTATTATGTCCTAAAATGATATCTAAAACTGGATGAACGGGTTGGATTTATCACAAACGTCATAGTGGACCCATCCGAAATCCTTTTGCAAGATCTTACTACAAAAGGCTGGCCTGCGTCTAACGTGAAATCGGATTGCATACCGAGTCTTATCGTGCTGAGTAAACTTTGTTTAGCCCACTGTGAATTCATGTGGTTTATCCACGCCGTCCATCTATTTTTCATATCATTTTAGGGGTTGAGTCGAAGTATATCAAAAGCTCAATTAGACCATACCAAAGGAAACAATGGAAGTATTGATTTTCACCATTGAAATGTTTCTAAGCCCCCAATGATATTTATTTTTCATCCAAACTGTTCAAAAAATCACAAAGACATGGATGAATGGAAAAAACAAATATCATCTTGCTATAAAACTTCCATGGGCCCCTAATAACTTTTCAACGGTAGAATTCAATTCACAATGTTTTAGGTGGTGTGGTCCACTTGATCTTTGGATATGATTAATTTTTGTTGTAAAACCCTAGAATTAGATGATAAAAGAGATGGATGGAGTTGATACAATGCACGAATGACCGTGGGCTCCATAGACTTTATTCAGTACCCTTACCATACTGATTTACGCAGCACGCACGGCCCTTCCGTTTAACATCTCCATTATACTTCTTATTAAATGTATTTTTTTAATATGTTTAAAAAATCTGATGCCGTGGTACTTATAATGACATTGACCAATGAAAACGCTGGAGGTGCCTCCGGGAAGCAGACGATCCGCACTCGCAAACATATGGTTAAGAGAAGAGATACCAAAATGTTCTACATCCAGTAAAATAAGAAAGGCCAAATATTGAAGGGCTAGAATCTTTCAATCAGAAAATTTTCAAGAGCAATATCAATTTGCAGTTGGTCCACAAGATTGGCGGTTGGATCATCTAACCATGGTCAAAGAATCCACTTCAATAGTGAACCGTAGTTTTGGTGATGAGTAACTATTTATTTATTTATTTTTTTAAATTGTATATATCCCCACTATCTTTCTAGCATTTGTTTGATATCTCTTGCTTTTTTTATTCTTGAAAGTTGTAGCATACCAAGCTCATGATAATTTATATGTATCTCCCCCTGATGGGCTTTTATCACCGACTACTTCCAAATGGCATGATATAGCTTTAAAAAGGAAATGGTCAAAATGTCCTTATCACCTGCTTTAAATCATGGCCTTTGAAAAAGGCAGGTTGTGTCTGCAATGGGAGGGAAACTATATTAAATTAAAGGAAATTATATTCTTTTTGGTATAGAATACATGATTTCAATCAGGCCCTTAGTTATAAAAATACTCTCACGAGCCATTATAAAAATCATGCCTACCAGTAAGTTCAGCTTGCGTGGCCCACCTGAGTTTAGGATCAGGTTGGTTTTTGGAATGTCACTTCATCTTAATGATTTGCACCTGATGAATGGATTGGATGGAATATAAATACTATCATTTGCCACATGTACAATCTACAATTTGTGGTCGGTGTTCCCTCCCTCTCCATTCTTCCCTGTAGTGTGGCCAACCTCAGGGTTTTTTTTAAAAAAAAAAAAAAAATTATTTATGAGGATGAATTTTGGCTGCTAGGCCTAAAATCCAGGGACACACCCGATGTCCCGTGAGGAGTGAGCCCAGCTCAATTGTTGTAGGCACTACGTACAACAGGTGGTGTAGGGGATTCGGGTCCAACACAAGCAGGCAACCCACCTGGTTAAAGAGTTTGATGAAAGATGCGATAGTCCGCCCCACACACAAACCTATGGTGGGTATCCCATCCCCATTTTTCCCTATGGTGTGGCCCACCTGAGAACAGAACCTGATGGAGAACGGATTTTACATATCCTATGTGGGCTCATTCGAAAGGCAGGTGCTAGAAATGTGCCTGCATGGTCCATCTGATTTGGTTTTAAAACCAAATGTTAATGGTCCACATTCAATGGAAAACTAATGGTGAGGATCCTCTGTTCCGGGTGTTCTATGTGAATTCCGGTTTGTGATCTGTAAAAGTAGTGCATGTAAGGACTTTATATGGTGGCCCTTATTGATCAACGGTCTGAATTATCCTAAAGGTTGGATAAGCAATTGGGTAAACCAGTGGACCCCACTGCATTGTAATATATCCTGAGATTTGTGTAAGGGATAGAATGCTATAACTGTGACACGCACACAATATTTTAAAACAATTAGGATGATCAGTCGTGTTGAGCTTTTGGGAAGAAGAGTCCTATATTAACAGAGCTGGGTCCCCAATCCTACACAAGTCAGAAAGATAGGCATTCAATTTCACAGCAATGACCACATAACAAAGTACGCAGTACAGTTCTTCATATCTCCATATCTGATATCCGATGCACAGCAAGATCCATTCAACTCCGCATATCAAAAACTTACAGTGCATACAAGTACTCGAGTGTTCAACGTGTGCAGGCAGGATTATTACTTTAATTCGCTGTATGTTGATGAAGTCATACATAAATTAATCCAGACCACACAACCGCTTTGTGAAATGGGGACTAATAACATGGACTTCATACTCATAATTTTGATAGTAGATATATTTAAACATTAGAAGAGAGGAAAAAAAAAAAAAAAACAAGTCTAGCTTTCTTTTCCCATAGATTACTAGAGATATCTGTAATGAGATATGCAAAGCCCCGTAGCAGTAGGAGAGACCAAGAGGTGTTCCATCCTGAGCCATTCATTAGGTGGGGTCCATCATGAATGTACCATGACCCAACAATCCAACTACTCTCAGTTGGGCCAAACACGTGTTGTTGAATTTATGGGTATATTCAACTGGGACCCAGCTGACGATTGGTTCGGATCTCACACACGTGCCACATTGGCACATGTGCAACCTCTTTAAGTTCCCCTCTATCAATATAGCCTTGTCATTTGCTCACTTCCACTAGCATGCTAGTTCTTGACCGAAATCCTCTTGTAGAATTCAATCACATGAATGCCCAGCGAGATTGGAATATCCTTTGTTTCTGTAAATCCGGCTGCTTTTGCTAGATTGTCATACTCAGCCGCCGTCCGTTCCTTACCGCCGGGACTGCAGGCCATCATCAATATATCTTCAACCGCCGTCTGGCGTGAAATGCCATCTGTGCTGAGTACGGAAGGAACCACGAGCTCAACATTGATCACCTTTCCACCGTCAGGCAACGCATTCCAGCAGTTCTTTAGCAGCTTTACGCAATGGTCATCATCCCAGTCGTGAAGCACAAACTGCATGCAGCCATGTTTGCGTTTTAAATTTTCAACATTAATAGCATAGATACAATGGACGGCGTAACCAAGCTTGTATGGCTAATCTTAGGGTTTCAAATGGGCTAGTCTGGTTTGTTCTGTAACTAGAGCTCTCAGTAGGCCGGATGAGTTCTTTCCAATCCCAGCTCATGAAGTAAAACCAGGCCTGACTCCTGCTGGGCCCACACGAGAAAAAAGAAATGGGCCCGAGGCCGTGTCTAATAAAGGGGTTCTAATATTTCAGCCCATTGGCAACTGCGGCACTCATGGCCACGTGGGAAGATTAGGATGGATGGTGGCTCATGTAACACTCGTAGCATAGTCATATTAATACACGTGGCGTGGCATGGCACAAGCAAGGCATTAAAAGATTGACGGTGACCCATGTAGATAAAAATAAATAAATAAACATCTAACTAACCTTCATAAAAATGGTCTCCACACTTGGTACACCCTCAAACATATTTCCACCCACGTGTTCCACGCCTGCAAAACCAAGTAAAAGAACTTAGGCCCATAGATACGACCATCCAAACACATGTACCACTATAAATATGCATGTATACGTATATACACCTATTTACACTCCGGGTACAATCCTCGCATAGGCAAATGTGCAAATGAGCTTTTAATGACTAGGAAATAATGGTTAGATCTTCTGCCTAAAAAAATTAGATACTTTCATTCTTTAGGTGGGCCATGACGTACGAAATTGGCCGTTAAAAGAAATTTTTAGCCTTCCATTCGTTTTAATACGCTGCGGCCCATGGGAAGTACGCAGCGACCTCATTTTTTTGACAAAAGACTAAAAGGTGTGGCTCCAATGCACGTGTAAAGCTCATATCTCACACACATGTCACACGGTGACATACACCGACAATGGGTGTGGCTCCAATGCACGTGTGCAATTAGCAAACCTATATATATATATATATATATATATAGGAAAAGGAACTATGCGCTCGACCTCACGGATACATCCCATGCGGTCGGCTGTGTGGGCTCCACCGTAATGTGTTTCGAACATCTACCCCATCAGTCAGATGCACCATTCCATCGTGGGCCTAGATTTCAAAAATCAAGTCAATCCGTGACTTTTGTGGGCCACACCACATACAGAAGTGGAGAGGGGCGTGCACCATTAAAACATTCATAATCATTTTTGGGGCTCACAAAAGATGTGGTTTGTAAATCCAGCCCATCTATTATATGTGTTCCACTTGTATGATGGTTCAGACCAAGTTTCAGAAGCATTCAAAACTCATGTGGCCCCACCAAGTGCTTTTATATGTTTTAACGGTGTTTCACATGATTTTAGATGGTATGGCCCACCTGAGTTCCGTATACGGATGATTTTTGGGATATCCCATAATTTAAAGGGGATCCATTAAATGCACAGTGTTGATGGTCGACACGAATCACGGTGGCCCCACGCAGCTCGACCTCACGTTTGCATATCGTGAGGTCGAACGCATAGTACCTTTTCGCAATATATATATAGAGAGAGAGAGGTATACCTGGAAAATGAGGTGCACTTTCTATTACATGAGGCAAGTCGAAATTCCAACCACGTATGTGTGGAAAGTGGGAGACAATGGAAAAAATGCAGGTGCCTGTGCCCCCTCCCACATCCATCAGTTGTTTCACTTCATTGAAACCTTTATACGCCTTAAATATCTCTTTCAAAGCAATAACAGAGCTATTGCTCATACCCTCTTGGAACAAATTGTTGTACCTTGGATCCTTCGAACCAAACCCAAAGATATCCACACCATGGGCCATCTCAAAAGGGGTACGCCCCCCTTCAATCACGGCATCCTTAAGATAAAACATGCCCTCCATCGTTACTCGATCGAGGAAGAGTCGTGCCATTGGAGCTGCCGTGACACCATCCTTGTCAGGCACCAGGAAACAAGATCGGTTAGTTAGACCGTACAAGTGTTCCGGCACCCCACCCTTACTGTCTGATCTTACCGACATGGTGAGTATCCTATCTGTTACAAGGACTCGGAGTATACGCTCCAAGGAGGTTGCAGCATATGGATTAGATGTGGGCATTTTGGCAACCATCTCTGATGGGGAGAGCATAGCTTCTGGTCCAGCATCGGCAATGATCTCGAAGACCTTTAGATCGATCGCAGCTCGCAAGACCATCGGCAGGCAGATGATCTCTCCCAGGATGATAGGCATTAGACCGTTTGCATGATCGTAAACGTCCATCTTATGTCTGTGATTATGGAATCTTAGCAAAGTTGATACCTGCACTTCATTCATTTATAGGCGTTGGGATGATAAAAGTAATACAATGGAGGTCAGGAAAGGGCAGCTGGAAAGAATCGTTGGACTCTTATCAGGCGGACCGTGAGCATTAACGACTGACCAAGTGCAGTGATCTAGAATGGAATTGCACTTGTATATATATAAAAATCTAGAAGGCTCCTGTCATATATATTAGTCCAAGTTAGTGACCCATCTATAGCTCAACTTCGCCTAATTTAATGGATGGTGTTGGCCGGATTATACTTTCACCGTAAGTCCTACTTAATGACCCATCAATAAAGGATGTACCATTTGAACTGTTTGGATCAATATACAAGTAGGCTATAGGGCCTACTATGATGTATGTGTCTTATCCACACCATCCATCCATTTTATCATCTCATTTTAGATCATGAACCCAAATTTGAACATATCCAAAGCTCAAGTGGACCACATCACAGGAAATAGTGTGTATTGAACACCCACCGTTGAAGATTCTTGTGGACACAAATTTTGAATCAAGCCGATATTTGTTTGTTTTTTTCATCTTCCATCCATGTCTGTGACCTTATGAACAGTTTGGATGACAAATAAACATCATTGTGGGGTCCAGAAAGGTTTCCATGGTGGGCATCATCATCCTCACTTTTTTCCTGTGGTGTTGTCCAATTTATCTTTAAATATATTTCAACTTTGGAATTATGCACTAAAATGATCTGGTAAAACAGATGAACGAGAATGGATAAGACATATTTTATCCCTGTTTTTTTGGAATTGGTAAGGAACCTTCTTATAGTCATTCGCCTACGAGCAGGAGAGTCGTTAATCCTTCGGAAATATCTATTACTTTTTTTTTAGAGAAAAACATCCAGTGTTTTTTTTCTCTGTGGCCAAGCATTGGATCTGCCCCACTTTTTTGCTCCTGGTATAGAATGATCCTGAGATAGTGATGGACGAGGTGGATTTCTCACCCAAAAATGTGCCTGAGATTGAGCGGACCACCAACTGGGGAAGTGCCTTTCTCCGATTTCACAAGTTACATAGGATTCAGTTCTCAACTCTCACAAGTGGTACCCGTGTTTAGATAACGTAGACCTCTGGTCTGTTTTGTCTCATCGTTGATGGACCGAATTCCAAGAATTTCCAGGCTGGATGATCCTAGCCGCGGATCTTGTAATAATTTTCATTTGTGTGGACCACGAGCACATGTAAACAAATTCTCAATTTCTTGTGGTGTGGCCCACCTAAACTTTTGATCTGATTGTTTTTTGGGCCACCGCGCGCTAGGCTCGTGGAACTGTTAGATGGAGTGGATGTTGTGAGTAAGCACCGGTAAGCCCCACCAAAAACTTTCACACGCCCAAAACTATCCAAAGTCCTAACCCATTGAAATGAGGTACAACTGTGAAATAAAAGATCATGAGAGGTAAATATGACTTTTTAATGGCCCCCTTCCCGCCATGCATCATCGGCTGAATTCTATGCAACTTGCATTTGACCGAGGTACAACTGTGAAATAAAAGATCACGAGGGATATCTATGATTTTTTTAATGGTCCTGTTGCCGCCATGCATCGTCGGCTGAATTCAATGCAACTTGCGTTTGACCGAATTTGTAAACACGAGGGCTACTTTAATTATTGGGAATTTGGCCGTACTAACCTCACAGCTTAAGTAAATTACCAGTGAGATTCAACCTTTCAAATATCTTAAGAGTGACCTTCTAACAAGCGTATATTACTTGAATTAATATGGTTTTTTAGGATCAGTTTGGGCGGTCGGATTAGACGGGATTCGGTCGAATAGGATTCAAAAAACATCACTGATACACATGGCAGGGATTATCCCCTGTTCCCATGGGATTAAATTAATGCCATACTTTATTGATACTACGGTGGTATATTAAATGGATATACCCACCATCATTTGAAATTATTGAGAATAACACACGTGTTATATATAAACCGTTCATTTGTTTTGTAACCTCATTTTATGGCATGAGACTAAAAATGAAGTAAATCCAAAACTTATGTAACCCCAAAGAAGTTTTCAATGGTAAGTATTCAATCCCTGTTACTTTCTATGGTGGAGTCCACTTGAGCTTTAGATTTACCTGATTTTTTGGCCTATGCTCTAAAATAATCTCAATAAATGGATGGACGGTGTGGATATAGCCCACACATCATGTTGGGACCTACACAACTTCCCAAACATTGAGTGAAATTGGCACAAGAATCAATGCAATTCCATTTAATGTAATTCAGAGCTTTTCCATTCATTCCAAACATGGAATGGAATTGGCACTGGATCAGATGAATCCCATCCCACCTAATCCCTTCTAATTCCACCGCCCAAACTGACCCTCAGGTAATAAGAAGTTACGTCATATGTAATGCCAAGAAAGTTATGGGCGGGAGCCCTTTTCTGCACGTGGGCTAAGACCAAACTAATAGAGCCCACATTGATTTTTGCATATAATCCATGCCGCCCATCCTTTTTGTTTGAACTAGGGCCCAAATACCAGCCTTAGCTCCAGCTCGTGTAGGCCACATAATAGAAAATAATAGTGATAATAGAACTCACTGTTGAAACTTTCCAGGCTATCCAAAGTCCTAACTCATTGAAATGGAGTGGACGTTATAAGTAAGCACCAGTAAGCACCACCAAAAACTTTCACATGCACAAAACTATCCAAAGTCCTAACCCATTGAAATGAGGTATAATTGTGAAATAAAAGATCATGAGGGGTAAATAAGACTTTTTAATGGTTCAGTTCCCGCCATGCATCGTCGATTGAATTCAATGCAACTTGTGTTTGACCGAATTTGTAAACATGAGGCGGCTACTTTAATTATTTTAAAATCAGCTTATTTTTTCAATAGCACATATCGTAGGCAGTTGTATTAAATTTTATTTGAAAAAAAAAATAAAAAAAAATCAATCAATAATTCGATTAATCTATCGATGACATCCCCTTTTTATTTTTCTTTTTATTTTTTTTACAGACGTGCCCCCACATAAGCACTCAAACCCGAAACCTCAATATTGAAGCATGACCCCTTTTTTTTTCATCAATAGTCTAGGTTTGGGATGTTACTTGAAGCAGGGACGAATATGACGAGGTTGAGCACCTCTTCCTCAAGAATAACTACTCCAAAACTACGGAGCTTCTCTGAACTCCTCATAGAAACATATCAAATCCGCAAGGAAAATGTAAGAAAAATAGAAATAAATTCTATAAAATTTGTAATTTAATTGATGATTAAAATAAACGAGTTCACAACCCTTTAAATAGGGATACTAAGCCATGGGAGAAGTTTCAGAATCAAACTCCAACTAAAACTCCTAGAATTCGCAACTTATTATAAATAGTAAACGGTCGTGATTTCCACTAGTGCACAAGGTTTTTGACAAAAAAAATAGTGTCCTATTTGGCTTCACCACGTTGTTCTCCTAATTATTCTAAAAACTTTTCATGCTGGGCGCAACTCCTAAGGCCCAACAGATAAAGAGTTATAATCAAACTAACGGAATTAAAATAGGGAAATGACCGTCGATCTGATGGTATTTCGCAAATTCAGCATGGGTAACCCTTGTCCTACCCCAAAATCATATATGGTATGTCTGATAGCTCATTCCGGATTGCGAGATATGCCCGATTCAAGGTCCGACGGTCCGAATCACTTTTGTCATTGTCTGGGCCTTTTCTGATCCATCTTGGATGGCCATGAAAATATCCATGACCCGCTCTACATCACTACTCTAGATGGTCGACCAATCATAAGAATCTTACGGTGAATGTATAATTCAATCAACAATTTGATTAAACTATCTGTACATGGTTGAACATACCCAAAATCCAAGTACAGCTTTGTCCATTGGCGCAAATCAAGGGACGTTTAAGTGGGGAGTGGATTAGGTGTTTCCCAGTAACACCGTAATGGTTGTTTCCCTGATCATGGAGCAAGGCCCACCTTATATTGTATGATATATCCACCTCGTCCATCAGTTTTTTCAACTCATTTGGAGCAGTAGCAAAAAAATTTATTGCATCTGGACAGTTTATTTTATAAGTTTCCTTCTAATATTTATGTTGAGTTATTGTTCCAGATTATGTGTTGATGCAGTAATTTGGTCGCTCTCCTTAAACCAATTGAGACCTGTAAGACAAGACAGATGGAGACCCCGGTTGCTATATGGGACCTTCCGATGCCAAAGTCAAACAGACAAGCTAAGTCCATCATCATCTAAGATTTTTGAGTGAAAAGAATAAAAGAAAGGGAGGAAAGGTTCCTCTTCTCACTCAACAAGAATCCCCTCACGACTTTGGCTGACCTCCTCAACCGAGCTCAGAAGTACTCTAATGCCGAAGAGCTCTTCAGCTCATGAAAGGCTATGGGGAGTAAAGGAGACTCAACCAGGAAGAAACAACCCAGAGAAGAACGGACATCCGATCGTGGCAACAAGCGAAGGAGAGATGACGACTCAACCAGGGGACAACGACTGAATAAACGACCCGAAAACAGGTTCAGCTCATATACTCCCCTTAACACCATGCCCGAGCAGGCAACTCCTCAAATGGCCAAATAGAATGAAGACCGATGCCAATAAACGAAATAAATGGAAATATTGTCACTTTCACCATGACCATGACCATTGTACTAGCGATTGTTGTAACCTAAAAGAGAAGATCGAAGCCCTCATCCGCAACGGGCATTTTCAAGAATATGTTACTAAGAGAGAAGAACGGGCAGATTGAAAGAACGAACGGCCCATCAACAACGAAGTTACAAGAGAAATCGGCACCATCTTCGGCAGACCTTCTGGAGGAGGAGACTCGAACCGTGCACGAAGAGCACATGCCCGAAGTATCAGTCACAGTAGTTTGGAACATTAGGTTCACGTCACCAGTATACCTCCGAAGGAACAGAGAGTAGCATCCTGCAAATTGACCTTCACAAAAGAGGACGCCTGAGGTATCCACCACCTCGACGACGATGCACTAGTAGTGACCATGACTATAGCCAACCATAAAGTATTTCAAATACTAGTGGACACTAGCATCTCGGCTGACATCCTCTTCGTCGGAGCCTTCGACAAGATGAGAGTTGAGAGGTCCCGACTCCGACCTGTCAAAACTCCTCTACTCGGGTTTGCAAAGGACAAAGTCACCTCCGAAGGATCTATACAGCTTCTAGTCATGTCAGGAGAAGGACAGAACCAGACGACAACTATGATCAACTTTCTTGTAATCGACTGCCCATCCGTCTATAACATTATCCTCGAACGACCATCCCTCAACGCTTTACGAGTAATAGTATCGACTTATCATCTCGCAATGAAATTCCGCGACCGAGCACGAAATTGGGCAGGTCAAGGGAGACCAACAGGAAGCCCGTCAGTGCCACTCCATGGCACTAAGAACACAACATCACACAATGGCCATCACCTCCCTTGATCCTCAGGACGATTCAATCGTGTCTGATGGAGTACCTTGTAACCATCCCGCTCAACGAATCCGACCCAACCCAAACAATATAGGTCGACTCATGAATGACTCCAGTTCTGCGGAACGAGATCATGGATCTCCTTCAATGACATGCCAATGTATTCGCCTAGTCCCATCGGTATATGCCCGGTATTGGCCCAAAAATGATGATTCACAAATTGAATGTCAACCCCGACCACTGACCAGTAAGGAAGAAATGACGAGCGTTAGAGCCAGAACAATTTGTCATCATCGATGAAGAGGTTGGCAAACTCCTCGAAGCGGATTTCATCGGAGAAATCTACCATTCAGATTGGATCTCTAACATTGTTCTGGTGAAAAGTCCAATGGAAAGTGTCGGGTCTATGTTTATTACACCGATTTGAACAAAGCCCGCCCCAAGGACAGTTTTCCCCTTCCGTGGATTGACCAACTAATCAACAGCACTACCAAGCACGAGCTCCTAAGCTTTATGGATGCTTACTCGAGGTATAATTAGATCGTCATACTCCCATACGACAAGCGGAAGACAACCTTTGTCATAGACGAAGGACTCTACTGCTATAAGGACATGCCCTTTGGGCTGAAGAATGTTGGAGCCACATACCAGGGACTCGTCAACGAAATGTTTGCTCAGTAAATTGGACGTTCTATGGAGGTCTACGTCGACGACATGCTCATCAAGAGCATCAAAACTCCAAATCAAATCGCAGACATCAAGGAAATTACTCTTATTATAACTTTCAAAGGAAAAAGCCCCACCCCCATATCCGTCTCCATCACATCTCATTCTCCCGTAACCGTCTCTCGATCTCACCTGTCTCATCACCTTTATTACGGTGCCAAGGATATAATAATTGGATGTTATGATTCCTAGAATCTAGTAACCTAATTTAACGTCCCATCAATCTAATACTGGAATGTTATGATTCCAAGAATCTAGTAACCTAATTTAACACATGCCATCAATCCTAAGGCTCTTGGCGTATTCATAACAGCCTTCGTTTCGTAGGCCCCATTTGTCATTTGCACACAAAAATTGACTCATTTAGAACATAGGATCTCTGTTTAAAAATCAAGCTAATTTATTCATAGCCTCTTCTTAGATGTGCTACAATGTGTGACACCACCTCATTAGAAGGGAGGTATTTACAATTGTCAGAAGCTATGAGGAGATGTTTACCAATAAAAAAAAAATACCACAATATGGACAAAGGAAATTGTTGGCAAGTCCAAGGAGAGAGGAGATGAAAAGTGGTTGTAAAATGTGGGAGATGCTGTTGTAACTTGAGAGAATATAAATGTTATAGAGCTATATTCCAATGTACACAAGAAAGTATTGTATGTCAATCAAAGTCATTCATTTAGCAGACTGCTATCTTATAATATTGCAAAAATCAATCTTTCCATTCTTTCTAATACTTTTCTTCGATTTATAATTTTGTCTTCCACGTTAGTTCGATGGCTACCAATGAGATAGATGTATTTGGTGGGTTTGCATTTTTATACCAAAGAACCGTAGCCATCCTTTCCAAGAAATTGCCCCGAAACTCTCCTTATTGGAAGATCCTGGCCTCTATTCTTTCGTCTTTTTCCCAGTGAATGAGGACTAATGATGTGTTTTTTTTTTTTTTTTTTTTTTTTTTTTTTTTTCTTTTTTTTGAAGTTTTGTCTACAGGCAATTGACGCAGGAAGGACGTAAGATTGAGCACCATTTTCCTCAAGGGAATAACATTTCCGAATCTATGGAACTTCTCTGCACTCCTCACACTTCTTGAATCCACGAGAAGGAAAGCAAGCAAAATAGAAATAAATTTCATAAAATTTATAATTTGATTGATGAATGAAATAAACAAGTTCACAACCCTTTAAATAGGGATAATAAGCAATGGGAGAGAAATTAGAATCAAACTACAACTAAAACTTTTAGAATTCATAACTTACTATAAATAGTAAACTTACTATTTATAAACAGTCGTGATGTCTACTAGTGCACAAGGTTTTCTTGTTAAATAGATCGTGGTTCTCACATGTTCACTTCTTTTACTACCTTGCAACCGTTACCATAGCTTAAGGCTCACGATGGGGTGATCCGATCCATACACCTTATCGACTAGCTCGCTGTGGGCCAAAAAAGTCCTAACTTAAGCAGTGTCCACTTCTAACAAACATCACAGTGAGCCTCAAAATTTTCAATAGTCACCATTATTTTTTGTTATGTGACCCACACGAGGCTGATACTTGGGCCCTAACCTTAAAATGACAAGGCAAAAAGGATGGGCGGCATGGATTATTACACACACATGAATGTGGGCCCATATGGGTCGTGGTTTGCATGGATCGTGGTTGTCATGTTAAATGAATCGTAGTTATCATGTTAAATGGATTGTGGTTTTCACGTGTTCAATTCTTTTACTATCTTGCCACTAGTACCATAGGTTATGGACCACAATGGGGTGATCCGATCCATCCACCTTATCGGCCAGCTCGCTGTGGGCTTAAAAAGTCCAGACTTGGGTAGTGTCCACTTCTAACAAACACTTGAGCCCTAGCCCTAAAATGACAAGGCAAAAAGGATGGGTGGCATGGATTATACACATACATCAATGTGGGCCCATATGGGTCATGGTTTGCATGGATCATGGTTGTCATGTTAAATCGATCGTGGTTATTATGTTAAATGGATCGTAGTTTTCACATATTCACTTCCTTTACTATCTTGCCACTTGTACCATAGATTAAGGCCCACGATGGGGTGATCCGATCCATCCACCTTGTCAGCCAACTCGTCATGGGCCTAAAAAGTCCTAATTTGGGTCATGTCCACTTCTAACAAACATCACAATGAACCTAGAAAGTTTCAACAATTACTATTATTTTTTGTTATGTGGTCCACACGAGCACTAGATTAGGCTGATATGTGGGCCCTAGCCCTAAAATGAAAGGCAAAAAGGATGGGCGGCATGGATTATACACATACATCAATGTGGGCCCATATGGGTCGTGGTTTGCATGGATCGTGGTTGTCATGTTGATCGTGGTTATCATGTTAAATGGATCGTGGTTTTCACGTGTTCACTTTCTTTACTATCTTGCCACTAATACCATAGCTTAAGGCCCACGATGGGGTGATCCGATCCATCCAACTTGTCAGCCAGCTTACCGTGGGCCCAAAAAGTCCTAACTTGGGCAGTGTCTACTTATAACAAACATCACAATGAATCTGGAAAGTTTCAACAGTCACCATTATTTTCTGTTATGTGGCCCACACGAGCACTAGATGAGGCTGATACGTTAGCCCTAGCCCTAAAATGACAAGACAAAAAGGATGGGCAGCATGGATTATATACATACATCAATGTGGGCCCATTTGTGTCGTAGTTTACATAGGTCGTAGTTGTCATGTTAAATGGATCGTGGTTTTCACATGTTCGCTTTCTTAACTCTCTAGCCACCGGTACCATAGCTTAAGGCCCACGATTGAGTGATCTGATCCATTCACCTTGTCGGCCAACTCGTCGTGGGCCCAAAGAGTCCCGACTTAGGCAGTGTTC
Source organism: Magnolia kwangsiensis (assembly GCA_037074715.1). Lineage (NCBI taxonomy): Eukaryota > Viridiplantae > Streptophyta > Magnoliopsida > Magnoliales > Magnoliaceae > Magnolia > Magnolia kwangsiensis. The sequence continues at coordinate 6,571,991 of CM073575.1, read as the reverse complement.
ACTTATAACAAGTATCACAATGAGTTTAGAAAGTTTCAACAATGATCATTATTTTCTTTTATGTAGCCCACACGAGCACTAGATCAAGCTGATACTTGGGCCCTAATCCTAAAATGACAAGGCAAAAAGGATGGGCGACATGGATTATACACATACATCAATGTAGGCCCATTTGTTTCATGGTTTGCATAGGTCATAGTTGTCATGTTGCATGAAACATGGTTGTCATGTTAAATGGATCGTAGTTTTCACGTGTTCGCTTCCTTGACTATCTAGCCACTACTAGCATAGCTTAAGGCCCACGATCGAGTGATCCGATCCATCCACCTTGTCAATCAGCTCGCCATGGGCCCAAAAAGTCCTGACTTGGGCAGTGTCCACTTCTAACAAACATTACAGTGAGCTTGAAAAGTTTAAACAGTCACCATTATATTCAATTATATGGCTCACACGAACACTGAATTAGGCTGATACTTAGGCCCTAGCACTAAAATGACAAGCAAAAAGGATGGGCGGCAAGCATTATACACATACATCAATGTGGGTCACATGGGTCGTGGCTGTCATGTTAAATGGACCGTGGTTGGCATGTTAAATGGATCGTAGTTTTCAAGTGTTCACTTCCTTTACTATATCACCACTGTTACCATAGCTTAAGGCCAATGATGGGGTGATCCGTTCCACCCATCTTGTCAACCAGCTCGTCATGGGCCCAAAAAGTCTTGATTTAGGCAGTGTCCACTTCTAATAAACATCACAATGAACCTAGAAAATTTCAACAATCACCATTATTTTCTATTATGTGGCCCACAAGAGCACTGGATGAGGCCGATATTTGGGTCTTAGCCCTAAACTAACACGGCAAAAAAGATGGGCGGTATGTATTATACACATACATCAATGTGGGCCCATAAGGGTCGTGGTTTTCATGGGTCGTAGTTGTCATGTTATATGGGTCGTGGTTGTCATGTCATATGGATAGTTGTTGTCACATGTTCACGTCCTTTACTACCAAATGAAATGCTAGTCATTGCTACCATAGCCCAAGGCCCACAATGGGATGAAATTGTGATGATCTATTCCATCCACCTTGTCGGACAGCTCACCGTGGGCCCAAAAAGTCCCGCCTTGTGCAGTGTCCACTTCTAACAAACATCATAGTGAACCTAAAAAGTATCAATAGTGGGTGACACTTTTATCATTATTTTCTATTATGTGGCCCACACTAGCTCTAGATCAGGCTTATATTTGGACCCTAGTCCTAAATTGACATGGCAAGAAGGATGGGTAGCATGGATTATACACATACATCAGTGTAGGCCCCAAGAGTTGGGCCTTGCCATGCCAAAAAAAAAGGTCTTATACGCATCATTAAATACGACGTAACTTCTTATTCACTGAAAAACCATACAACTACTGAACCAAAGACAAAGGGCATTTTGGTTCAGAAGCTTGTTAGAAGGCCAACCTCGGAATATTTGAAAGGTTTAATTTTTTTTAGAAAATTTGACCATACATCGAGGCTAGTACGGTTAATTTCCCTTAGAAAAATGACAAAAGTAACCAGAGATTTTTATATTTTATTATTTTTCACTTTTCACAATTTCAAAGAAAGTTGGATAACAGGCATTGAAGCCCTCTGCACCCTAAAAGGCAGATGTGCAATGCCTTTGCCACATTTTCATTTGTGCATAAGGAAAGTTTGTGCCACTGTGGAGTTTTTAGTACAAACTGCTTGAATTTTTTGACTAAAAAAAATCAGGCCATTTCACACTTTGAGTGGGCCACAAAATACATGAATAATTAGATGGCTTGAAATCAAAGCATTAACTATCAATTTACACTATACATGTGATTCACATGATGCTCGGATTGGGATTTTATTTTATTTTTAATAATCTAAAATCTTTCTAAGACTTGTATATGTAACATGTGTGTCACTATACTAATAATCTATTGGGCACATGGCCTACTAATGATATCACAAAACAATCATATTATCAATTGCATCACCATAATTACTTCAATAGGATAATTTGTGTGGTACAAACACTATCCATGTAAATCAATGGTTAAAAATCGTTGGTTAGACACTCAAATGTGATCCAGTGCTTGCGACCCATCTAAGACTTGATATTTCACCATTTTCGAGCAAAGTATATATTTCAATGGGCTTATTACAACCATTGTATCAAATATTACTTATGTACACTAATTAAAAAATATTAAAGCTGATTTAGTAATTAAATTTAAACTCAGTATAAATATACTATGCATAGTCACTTTTGAATTCATGGAGCCAAATATAACAGGAGGATTCCAAATCCATTCTCCCAAATAGACCCTTGGGTCAGTTTAGGGTTGGAAAACTCCTACTTGACTTGAAATCAAGTTGGGTTTGGGTCCTTACTCATGCCTGAGTGGTAGACTAACAGGAATTCCAACACAAGATTATAGGTTCCAGTATCCATTGTGGTGAAAATCAACTGTGGTATGAGTGCCTGCGTTTTAGAGAAAAAAAAAAGAAAGAAGGGAAGCTGGGTTCTGGTTGAGCAAATTTAGGATAAGTTGACTAGTAAGTATTTGCATTTTATACTGTTTCTTTGAAGATGATCAATTGGGATGGATAAGCATGAGCACATTTAGAGGGGATGTCAGGTCTTGAAAGGATTACAGAGTACTCTTACAAAGATATTTAAATTCGTTTTAAGCATACACTAGAGGAAGAGAGGATGGGAGAGAAAAAAAAATTGAAAAAATGAGAGTACAGAAGGGAGAAATTATGGGAAAAGCGTTCCTATAATTTGAAGATAAAATCTTAAACTATGAAGATAAATATCCTATTATTGAATTTATAGGGTTATTAATAAATAAATAACCCTAAAAACAAGATTATTCAACGGTTTTTCCAAATCAAAATTTAGACGGCGTTGATGTCCCAATTAACCCAATGGTGGGTATTAGCCCAATGGGAATTCGGTGGACTCAACTATATCCGAACGGCCAATAGGGGGCGTCTAAAAGATTTGAAAAAGAAAATAAATGTTGAAACTTCAATAAGAAAATGTCCATTAATCATTGATTAGGATCCATTCAATCAATCTGGTTCCAGGGCAGTGAACCATCCACAGCAGGTTCCATGATTTCAATGGTTGGATTTGACCTACCTGGGAGGACATGATTCAGTGATCCAGAGCGTTTATCAATGGCCCCTCGTGAATTTGGAATACCCATAATATCTATCAGATCAGGGCAGGGTCCATTAGTAGTGGGGGCTATCAGAGAACAAGTACAATGGAAACTGAAGCCGACAGTGCATTGCGACACAAGTGAAAATGGTGACTGCCTTGGGCATGCTGTAGACAATGACTGACCATCCCCCCATCATTTAGACGTTAGGGAAAAGCTCGACCATTTGAGACAGCATCCAATATTGACCGACCGATATTTGTAGAATCGCAATCTGTTGATAAAGATGGAGAAGACGTTTTGTTAAAATTCGTATTAAAAGAATGTTCACATGCTGTGCGAGTCACTAAAAAAATGCTCACGTTTGTAACGGTTTGGAACCGTTGCCCTAGTGGACCACCACCACCAATTTGTTGAAGGCTGAAAGGCATAGCAATTAGAAAAAACTGTGGAAGGGCCACTTTGTGTCAAAATGCTGCAGGTCACAATCATATGGCTAACAGAGTCACTCCTCTTGCTTTAGACTTGGAGGATATGGCTTACTATCACGATGATGCACCAGTTCAACGGTCCCGATTACAAGATGCTTTTTGCCACGTGTACCATGAGGATTTGGGTGCACAGCTTTTCTTTGATGCAAAGCTGCATATTTTTTTTTGAAAGATAACTGACTTATATAAAAAAGAAAAAGGGAACAAAAGGAGAATATGGGAAGCTGAGAAAGCAAGCCCAACTAAACTCCGAGAAACAAGAGATTACAACCCTTAACACTGTCTACACAGTTGGCCCATTCAATGATAAAGCGTTTGGCTTTACTAGCTACATTCTCAGCTGAGTGCTCCCTATCCTGAAAACATCTATCGTTTCTTTCGTCCCAAACACACCACCAGATTGCAATAATGGCAGATCTCCAAATCCACCTTTTCTGTTTATCAAATCTTATCCCGTGCCAGGCTTTCAACAAAAGATCCACAGACGCCGGGAAACACCAGCTAATACCGAACTGAGCAAGGAAATCTGTCCAAATGAGCCTGATAACAATGAATGAGCAAGTGGTCCACCGTTTCTTCTTGCTGCATGCAACAAAGGCACACATTCACCAAAGTCATGCCCCTTTTTCTAAGATTGTCTACCGTGAGGATTTTCTTCCCTCCCACCAGCCATCCAAAAGAAACAAACTTGGGGGGAATTGACAGCTTCCAAATATGACTGATCATAGGCTCAGGAAGGGGAGATGGATTTCTCACCAAGCAATTGAAGGACTTTACCGTGAAAGCACTGGATTTATCTAGTCTCCATATAATTGTATCATCCTTAGACAGATCTGGCGCAGCTCTGAAAAGGCGGTCCAGGAGCGAAGCGTACTCATTGATCTCCCAGTCATGAAGGTTTCTTCTGCTGTCGACAAAGAAAACAGTTTTCCCGCCTTGAGTGGAGAAGAAATTGTTCACAGTAGCCGTTTGGCAAGGGCTGAGGAGGTAAATATTGCTAAATTCGTCTTTCAAAACTGTATCCCCTATCCATAAATCTTCCCAAAACCTGATTTTGTCCCCTTTTCCTAGCTCAAAGCCGACCCCTTGACTCACCTCCCTTTTTAAGGAGACTGTCTTTCCATATTGCTGAAGCCCGATATAAAGAAGAATCTTTGGTCCACCATCCTCCCTCTGAACTGCCATATTTACTTTTAATAATCTTGTTCCACAGAGTGCCATTCTCAGTAGCTAACCTCCATATCCACTTACCTAGAAGCGCATGATTCATAATTTTGAGATCCTTGATGCCCACACCACCCTCCTGATATTTAGTGCAAACCTGCTTCCAATCGACTAGGTGGAACTTCCTTTTTTCCTCCTTACCTTGCCAAAGAAAATTTCTCCTTAATTTTTCAAGTCTTGTCAACACAGAAGACGGGCATTTAAGCAGAGACATGAAGTAAAGGGGAAGATTGGAGAGGGCGCTCTTGATGAGAGTGAGTCTTCCTCCCAACGATAAATATCTGCATTTCCAAGAGGCGAGGTACTTTTCAAACCTTTCAACGACCTTGTCCCATAAATATTTAGGGTGTCTACCAATACACAGGGGAAGCCCAACAAAAGTGGTCGGCAAGGAAGCAGTAGAACATTCCAACTCTCCGACGTAACTCAACAACTCTTCTTCCTCCATGTTGACTCCGATCATCTTAGATTTAGACATGTTAATTCTAAGGCCCGAAACAGCTTCAAAACAGCGAATAGTGATGTGAAGATTTTTAACCTTAGTAATATCAGCTTCGCTAAAGAGGAGGGTGTCGTCCGCAAACTGGATATGAGAGATCGGCGCGTTCATCCCTTGCACCATAAAGCCGCATAGAATTCCAACCTCTTGGCCCTTTTTTATCATTCTTGAGTGAGCCTCGGCAACAATGAGGAATAAGAAAGGAGATAGAGGATCTCCTTGCTACAGGCCCTTAGAGCTTTTGAAAAAACCTTTTGGGGAGCCGTTTAGAAGAATTGAAAAGAAAGTCATGCCCACACATTCCTGAATCCACCCTCTCCATTTGGCTCCGAATCCCATCCTCCTAAGCATGTATTGCAAAAAGCCCCAATCAACGTGATCATAAGCCTTTTCAATATCCAACTTGCAAACTAAACCTTTCTTCCCTGAAATATGACTCAAATGTAGGCATTCATTTGCCATGAGAGCACAATCTATAATCTGTCTTCCTTGGATAAACACACTTTGGTTTTCTGAAATTATCTTCCCCATAACCTTCTTTAATCGGGAGGCGAGCACCTTGGCCAGAATCTTGTAGGGCCCACCTAAAAGACTGATCGGACGGAAATCTTTAAAAGAGGAAATGCCCGAAGATTTCGGGATGAGCAATAAAAGAGGCACCGAGACCCTTTGAAAGTCCACCTCTATCGTGGAATTCATTGAGAAAGCTCATAACATCTCCTTGAATGGTCCCCCAAAATTTTTGAAAAAACTTCATTGGAAACCCATCAGGCCCAGGGGCTTTTTCACCAGAAAGGGCGTCAACGGCCATCTTCACTTCGTCGGGAGAAAAGGGGGCTTCCAAAATGATTGCATCTTCAACAGAAATACTGTCCACATGGAGATTGTCCAGCTTGGGTCTCTCCCACTCTTCTCTCTGGATGCAAAGCTGCGTATTTCTAATTGCATTTCAAAAAAGGTCCACGTTTTTCTTCTCTCATGGTCCCGGATTCGTTACTACCTCACCAGGACTTAGCTAGAGATGGACGGTCCTTAAAGGAGTTCTATGGGGCTCACTGTGATGTATGCGTTTTATCCACACAGTCCATCCATATTTTCAGATTATTTTACAGCAAGATCCCAAAAAAGGAGGCAGATCAATGGCTCGAATGGACCACACCACAAGAAGAAATGGTTACAATAAACCCTAAACAGTCCACCGTGATGTTTCTTGCTCATATGGTCACACATACCTGGATGAGGGGAAACATAAATATTAGTAAAATTTTATATGGCTTACAAGAAGTTTTCAACGGTAGGCATTCATACTTCCTGTAACGTGGTCTCCCTAAAATGGATGGACAACATGGATAAAACACATACATCACAGAGGCCCCACAGAGCCCTGACAAGACCGTCCGTCTCTAACTATGTCCTGGTGGGGTAGTACCGTACTATTTCTGACGCCCACCATGATATTTGTATGTTCTCTGCGCAATCCATCCATTTTGTCAGCTACTGCATGAGCCAAAATTTGAATCATATCGAAAGCTAAAGTGGACCATACCACAGAAACCAATGGAGATCATGATATGCACCATTGAAACCTTCCTAGAGTCCACGAGGAAAATGCAAACATCATCTTGATCCAAAACTTCTGTGGCCCCAAGATATTTTCAACGGTAGGTGTTCAATCCCCAGTTGAGGATATTCTTCTATTAACGGATGGGTGGAGTGGATAAAACATATATCACATTGGGCCCTACTGAGTCCTACCACCACGGACACAAAAGATAAAATGACCAACGGTACAAATTCAACAGGTAAAATAAAATGTTAGGAGAGTCCAATTACTGTAATTTTTGATATATTATCCATCTTGCACCGTCCATATTGTCCCACAGTAGTATATGGGTATCCAGGTAACTGCTTTTTCTTGTGTCTGGGGTATGGGCCTAGTCTAGGTAGAATCCATTTAAAAACTGTTTCCAGGTCGGGTCAGGTCAATACTGAAAGGATGCCAGACCCAACTTGTTAGGGATTTTGACCTGCAAAATCACACAGATCTAGATCTAGGATAGCAATTCAATGGCACTAAGCACATACAAGAGAACACACATTTAACGTGGAAAACCCTTTCGGAAAAAAACCACGGCACAAAGCAACGGATCTCCACTATGAAAATAGAAATTAAAAAGAGAGAGGACTTACCCGATTCGAACAACCTCAAATCTCACCCTTACTACACCCTTTGATTTCCCTAGAACCCCTTTAGAAAGCCTTAGAATTATTTTCCATTAACTAAAAAAACCCTAGGAACCCCTATTTATAGTTTTAGGAAACTCCTTTCCGCATCCTTGTTGCGAAAGGACTTAAAATCGGCAATCCGCACAAAATCGCGAAACAAATCTGCATAACTACGACCGGTCGAGACGAAGCCACAAACGGTCGAGCATGGCCCACGACCGGTTGAGCACCTCGGACCCCAAAAATTGATGCTCGCTGGACTTTGAGTAGAGCCGCTCCCACGACTGATCGAACCTGACCCACGACCGGTCGTGCACATTCAGATTTAAGACATCTATCAACAATCTCCACCATGTTTCAATCTTGAACTGTGTAGCTTCTCGACCTCTTCTCTTATTTCTATATTACATCATAGTTTCTTGTACACACTCAATCCTTCTTTTACGTCATCGCTAAGCCCAGAGAAGTTACACAGAACTTAAACTCCCTGCAAGAACGATCTAGGTGAGCATGTCTGCCGAATTAAAATCCACAAGCTCAACCACCTTTGTTCCTGTCTTCTCAAAAGAAAAGATGTAGTCTTCTTACCATCTCACCGCTACCCAATATTGTTTGTCGGGATACTTGCTCACAACACTGATAGCCTATGAAATAACCGGTCTAATCCAGACCATGGCATGCACTACCAACCGCATTCGAATAAGGCTCATGAGATATCATGTTTTTCCTCATCTGTTTTGGGACATGTCCTGAGAAAAATTTGAGGAGAGACGTGTAGGGAACGCTCTCTGACTTTACCTAGCCCATCACATCCTTCATCAATACCTACATACAAGGTATTCCTCCTGTGATTACCAAAGCCTACTCCTTCAATCTCAATGCCAAGAACCATCTTTGCAGCCTCCCGATCCTTCATCCATGAAGGAATCAAACCACTGCATAGGCGATAGGTCGAACCACGACCTTCTGCAAAGTCTTTTCTCAGCCCCTTTAACTTCGAACCGCTCTGGTTGCTTCATGTAAATCTGCTCTTCATTTTCCCTTGCAGAAGTGTAGACTCCACATCCATCTTTCCAGCTCAAGATCACATTGGTCAACCAGCGCCAATAACGAATCTAATAAACACCTACTATACCGTCGGCGCGAATATCTCTGAGAAGTCGATCCCTTCTCTCCGAGCATAACCCTTCGTTACCATCTTCACTCTGTATCTATGTTGTATCCTCCTAAAGATCCACCTGCATACAACTACTTTCCAGCCCACTGGAAGTTCCACCCGCTCCCATATGTTGGTCTGGTACAACAAATCCATCACATAGCCCATAATCACCTTTCACTTCTCAGCATCAGGCTTACCTAGAACCATCTGAATAAAAGATGAATCCCCTACGATATTGGAGTCGTCCATGTACCTCGCCCGATATCCTGCGATCATACCGTGTGATTCTTCTCACAAGTGACTACTCCACCTGCTCCGTATCCCTATCCCCACGTGTCAGCCTTCCTGCCCTGCTTACTCATGTGGCCATGCCCAACATGCCACACACATGCAGAGGTGGAATCCATTACATCCATTGCAGCTCTGCCTTTTGAAGTGCTCCTGATCAACCTGTATATGTTATCGAGTCGTTGCGCTTTCATGATTACTCGTGCCCCCTTAGATACTTTAAGAGCACCATCAATACCTGTGTACTTGCATCCTTTTGCCTCAAGCACACCAAGAGAAATCAGATTCTGCTTCAAATTAGAAACGTGTCTCACATCTGTCAAGGTACGCTCCACCCCATCAAACATCCTGATACGCACCGAACCAACAGCCACAACATTACAGGTAATGTCATTGCTCATAGATACTTGTCCACCGTCGCACTCCCTGTGGCTGGTGAACCAACTCCGATGAGGAGTAATGTGAAAAGATGCCCTTGTGTCTAGCATCCACTCGTCCTTACGATCATCGTATGACCGTCTAACAGAAGATAGATAAAACATCACCATCACATCCTTTTGACGTGGCAGCATTGGCCTCCCTGCATGAAGCCTCAGAATCTTCACTCTTCGATTTAGGATTTTCACAGTCCTTCACATGTCCTTCCTTCTCACAATTCCAGCACTTTACCTTCCCTTTGCCCTTGCCTTTGATTTGAATCTAAAACCTGAAGAACCTGTAGCTTGTTTAGAATTCCTACCAACTGTAAACAGTGCATCAAAAAATGTCCACATGTCGTTGTCTAGCTGTCTCATAGCCTTCCCTTGAAGGGCTGAGATAACGGTATCAACACTCATAGTTTTATTCATGTTGCACATAAGGGCTGAGATAACGGTGTCGACACTCATGGTTTTATTCTTGCTGCACATAATGTCCTTGAATGACTCATACAACGCTGGAAGAGAATTCGGCAACATACATGCTTGTTCTTCATCTTTTATTACTTCCTCCATATCTAGCAATTTGTAAACTAATTTATTAAAGTTGCTGATGTGAGCGTCCAGATCTCCACCTTCTGTCATCTTTAAATTATACCACTGCTGCTTCAAGTGCAAGTGATTTTCAGAGGATTTTTTCGTATAGACATCCTTTAATTTCGTCCATAACTTAGCCGTAGTTTTTTCCCTCATGACGTTGTAGAGAACCTCATCCGTGAGACATAGACGGATCGATGATAAAGCCTTCTTATCGAGAGCATTTCACTCGTCATCAGTCATAGTAGACTTCCGCTCCTCAAGAGCACCATCTTCGCCTTGCTTGATTAAGAAACTCATCATCTTGATTTTCCATAAGTCAAAATTATTTTTTCCTGAGTACTTCTCAATCTCATACCTAGTGCTTGCCATTATTACTAATCCCTCAGATTCAGATCTGTGCCCCAACCCGTCTCTAATACCACTTGTTGGGAATTTTGACCTGCGGAATCACACAGATCTAGATCTAGGATAGCAATTCAATGGCACCAAGCACATACAAGAGAACACAGATTTAACATGAAAAACTCTTTCGGAAAAAAACTACGGCACAAAGCGACAGATCTCCACTATGAAAATAGAAATTACAAAGACATCACTTACCCGATTCGAACAACCTCGAATCTCACCCTTGCTACACCATTTGATTTCCTTAGAACCCCTTTAGAAAGCCTTAGAATTATTTCTCATTAACTAGAAAAACCCTAGGAACCTCTATTTATAGTTTTAGGAAACTCCTTTCCGCATCCTTGTTGCGAAAGGACTCAAAATTCGCAATCCGCACAAAATCGCGAAACGAATCTGCGTAACCACGACCAATCGAGACGAAGTCACGACCGATCGAGCGCCACCCACGACCAGTCGAGCATGGCCCACAATTAATCGAGCACCTCAGACTCCAAAAATTGATGCTCGCTGGACTTTAAATCGAGCCGCTTCCACGACCGGTCATACACGTTCAAATTTAAGACATCTATCAACACAACTGATTTAGTAATTCGGGTAAAGACCTAGACATGCTCATGGATCTAAGTTTTGGAACAGAAACCAACTAGTTATCAGGCATTAGCAACATCCATTCACAGATGGCACAGCTAATCATCAAAATATGGTAACCCATCAATCTTGGTTATCCAGTGTGGGACTCTATATCAGGCATTTGCATAACTTTCAATCCAAACCGACAACATATACTTCTGTACCAAACAGATTAGGTAGTAACCAGCAAGATGCAAAAATTAAAAAAGTGAAACAAAAGGAATCAATTAGCAAAAAAGAGTAACAAAATGAAGAAAGAAATGCCAAAATAGCAGGAACAGTCCTACGAAAGAATCTAGTTGTGATTTTCAAAAGTTCAACACATCCAAGCCTTTAATATCAATCGAAAAGAAAAGATTAAAAAGAAAACATAAACATGGGCATTGTATTAGAGAAAGGGAAAGCTCCATCTCCCATGTGGAGATCAAATGGCTATCTTCTAGACTCATAAATAAAGATAACTCCACATAACAATGACTATAAGAAGAACAGAATCACGGTAATTACATTATTTAGTGAACAAAAATGAGTTTTCTCATCCGCGATAGCATGATATAGGAATAGGATATACGCCTTACCTGCTTCTAATGAAATTCCATTTTTCAATGTTCAATGCATCCATGAAAAACCAGGATTTCGCAGAGCAGGAAATGTAAATGGTTCATTTTCTCCATTGACTTCCTTAATTTCTGCATCTGGTTTATCACCAGTGATGTCACCCTATTCCAGCTCATAATAGTTGCTAAAGGGTTTTGGGTTTTCTTCTATTTTAAGTTGCACCTAGATTTCAAGCTGCACCTTCATTTCACACGTCCTGTTTGGTTCCAACCTTGCATTAGGTTGTTCCATTCCTCTATGAGAACCATGGTAGCCATGTGATGGAAAGAAGCAGGTGTTATATTCATCAATCTAAGCTATAGAAGTGGTTTCAAAATGGAGGATTTGGGGTTTAGGAAAGATAGTATTATTTTTCATTATCTGCATAATAAAAACAAACACTTCTCTACTGAAACTTTCAGCATAGTTTTGATGCATTGAGGTAGTAGGGTGGACCAGAAACACTTCTAAACATGGTTCTAGATATCATCTGATAGGACGTATTGATTTTGGGTGGCAAATGGGTCGGTCTGGGCTGAGCAAAGATTAAAATGTTGAATTGGTCTGGCCTGACATGCCCAACCTATTTTGAATTCCTTGAAAAATTAATACTGAGAATTATACTCGTCTAATCACATTTTCCATTATGACATAGCAAATACAATCAAACTTTTTTTCATGAAGTATTGTGTTGCTATTACGAAAATAAAACTAAAAATTTCAACATTCTGAACAAAACTTAAGAGTCACACAACATCAACTTGCCACAGTAATTCTAAGAGATGTTGCACGGTACTTGGCCTGAAGTAAATGGGTTTTCCTTTGGCCAACATCTCAGACAGGCAGGGTCCACATTTCAGTGATCCGTTATCATCCATCTGTTGTAGCCCACCTTGATGGTCAAGGGACCATAATTCTATCTGCAAATCATGTATATGATAATTCTCTCTAAAAATTTTAGAGTCCCCTCAGCATATAGCTGACATTTAACTACCTTCTCTTAAAGACAATTTACCAAACCCTCCAAAATCAATTCAAAACCAAACAAAAGGGATTGGGGGGGGGGGGGCTTGAAAGGATCAGATTCACTAACCACCATAGTGCAAAGCATCAATCTGCAAAAAAGTCAGAGAATGCAAAAACTCATCGTTTTTTAAGAACAGGTTTGGTTATGTTATGAATGTGATGCAATAGCTAATAGTAATAACCATCATAGTCTTTCTTTTTTGGATTGTTAGTCGTAGTGTATTATAACAACTAGGATGTAAAGATCAATTTTAAAAAAGAAGAAATTTATGGAAAATAACCATTAGGACAACCTTCATAATGGTGATTTTATTATTCTTTTCTTCATAACAGATATGACAGTTGTTTGAACACAAAGTATAGATCATTTTAAAAAATGCAGAGATGAAGGGAGAGAATGACCATTGTCCCAGCTGTTATTAATTACCATTGTATAAGATTCCTGATTGTTCTTTGGAACATTAATGCTATTATCTCTCAATGCCACTTGAAAAGCATATTGGTTCAAAGTGGAAAGTATGCTTCTGCTTCTTCGGTGTTTACACCTGCTAGCCATTTGTGACAGCCACTTCTGCACTCCCACACCCAAATCCCACTAACTTTGCCCTGCAACATCTTTCTTTTCCTATACTTCACCATTTTTTTAATTGCTTTTTCACTAAATGTGGTTGCACTGTCTAAAAGACTGGGTACAAGTAATGGACGTAGTGAGAAGGAAAGACCATGTGAGCTCAAGTGCATTAGAATCTTCAAAACCAAGTGACCCAGATATTGAAGGATTCCAGCAAACTCACGAAATCAGCACTTAAGTGGATGAGACAATCTATTTCACCCCAATAAGCACTTCTACATGCTATTTTGAATTCATCCGGGAAAAAAAAGTGTGAAAAGCTAAGTCTTACGGAAAAATCAAGGAGAAAGTAAGAAAAAGCAGAGAGGCGCCCTTTTTTAAGGACGGGGAATGAAAGACAAGTTGAAATCCTCAATTCCAAAAATTCTCAGATCCCCAAAATTCTAAAATCCCCAAATCCCTAAATGGGGGTCCAAATTGAATCGGGAATCCACAAATGAATAAATCCCCAAATTTCTAAATCGGCATTGAGATTGAGAGAGATTAAGAAAGAGAGAGAGAGATACCTCACGTTTGTGAATGATTCTTCGACCGAGCTTCAAAGAGAGAGAGAGAGAGGGCGTGCATGGGTATGGAAGGCCTCTGGATAGAATCCGGCGACCGGAGCTCATGGGGGAGTGGCCATGATAGCCTTTGGATCAAACACACACAGAGACGGAGTGAGGTTGGGGGGCGGAGAGAGAGGGGAATCATGGGTGGAGAGAGAGAGAGAGAGAGAGAGAGAGAGAGAGAGAGGGGATTATGGCGAGGATTAGGGCGAGATAGCGAGTCGAGGAGAGGGAGGAGGGTCGAGAGTGAGGGAGCGCGAATTGGGCGGAAGCGGATAAGCTCCTCGAGTGCTGACGTTCCTCGAGAACGAGTTGTACGAACGGTTCCAATGAGATCAAAGATAAATGGGCTCACAATTATGTATTTATCATATCTACACCGTTCATCAATTTGGAGAGATCATTTTAGTTTGTTAATAAAAAACCGAGTAATTAAAAAAATAAAGTAGACCACACCACAAATAGAAGTAGGGACACCGTTAAAAAATTTTCAGGGCCCACCGTGACATTTACTTTCCATCTAATCCGTTCGTAAGGTCGAAAAGACATGGATGAAATGAAAAAATATATTTATCATATTGATCCAAAATTTCTTTGACCCTCGAAGGGTTTCAATGGCAGACTTTCAATTCTCCACTGCCTTTTACAGTGTGGTCCCTTGATTTTTGGATCTGTCTTATTTTTAGTGTTAGGCCTTATGACTAAATCATTAAATGGATGAACGGTTTGGATATAACTCGTACCATATAATGAGACCCACATAGCTTGGTGACGTCAACACATCCGCTAAGTTGCTGCTGGACGGGGATTGGCTACTCCCCCTGCCACCGGCCCGATAGTTGGTGGTCGGTCCTCTATAGCTCCCACCATGATTTATGTGTCTCATCAATTCAGTTCATACATTTTTACAGATCAATCTAGGGATTGATCCCAAAAATGAGAGCGATATAAATCTCAGGTGGACCACACCACAGGAAAAAAAATAGTGATTGCATGTCCACCATTAAAATCCTCCTACGGCCCAATGTACTGTTTATTTGACATCCAATCTGTTTATTAGGTCATACAGGCCCATTTGAAGAGAAAAAACAAAGATCAGCTTGATCCAAAACTTTTATGGCCCCCAAAATTTTTTTAACGGTCAACACTCATTCAACACTTTTTCCTGTAATGTGGTCCACTTGAGATTGGAATATACCTCATTTTTGGTCTCATATAATAAAATGATCTGAAAAAATAGATGGACAGCATGGATGAAAAACATACATCATGGTAGGGCCCACATAGCACCAACCACCAGCCAATGGCTGGTGGCAGGGGGAGTAGCCAATCCGTTTCCGTTGCTGGTGCATGGTACACCAGTCATGGGCTTCCAAATTAGGTGCCCGCTAGCTCCACGTCGGACAAGAGATGGTCCACTTAGGCACTCATGGAGCCCACCGTGATGTATGTTGTGCCATCCACTCCGTTTTACGGTTCGTTTTAGGATATGATACCAAAATGAAATTAGATCAAAGCTTCGAGTGGAACGCACCATGTATCAATGGTAGACGCTATTGTTTTCTATGGTGTGGCTTATTTGCGCCAGCAATCTACCTCCTATTATTGCTCATGCCTTAAAATGAATTGTCAAAATGTATTGACGGTGTAGATAAAATAAATATATTGTGGTAGACCTCATGGACCACTTTTTTTAGTGCAATTGTAATAAAGTTTGCCTAAATGGGTTCCACCGACGACGGCTTTTAGCCATCGGGGAAACTACTACACACCCGTCACTACACCAAGTCACTACACCAAAATCGAGGCGTCGCAGAAATTCTGGATAGGTTCAGAACCGTTTTGGGTAGTCACTACACCAAAATCGAGGCGTAGCAGAAATTTTGGATAGGTTCAGAACCGTTTTGGGTACCGTATGAAATTTTAGAAACGGAATTTTAGGATTGGTTTTAAACCGTTCTAGTGCCGACGGTCAGATTTTAGGACAGTCTTAAAGACATTCAAACATGATGTTCACCTGATGGTAGTGCAAGGCCACCATCCACAATTCCGGATACGATAGCACTATGCATGAGTTCTACAAAACATCTAAGAAAGATTACTACAGTGGATGATATGCAGATATTCTGAGTGCCTCCACTTATCAAAGAATGGGTACAAAAGATGATAGGCCCCCATAAGAAGCATGAGCTTCATGGAAAGCTTTTTAACTTCTAGCAGTTGAGCTAATTATAATTATCACCAGAGGGTTTGAGATAAAATGTCACAGAAGTATAAGAGACGCCCTTGTTACATTAGCAGTCTGCGAGCAGGTGTTCTTCCATGTGAGAATGAAACATGGAAATAGCATCAAGTTTATAGAACAATGTGAAGACTAATCAAACATAGTAGTTCTCCATGGAAAAGGACAGCTGATCTTTATTAGTCATCAACATGATTAACTCCCAAAAACATTTCATGTGGTTGGTAAAGTGACTCGAGTACAGAGCCATGCTGCCTTACAAGGCTGTCCTTGGGACATCTAATACCATTCAAAACTCATCACCGGAAACAGTCGAGTAAAACTACAAATGCACTTTAAGACACTTTTGATGACTAAACAGTTGCTATTTGTAAAGCTTCTTTTTTATTGTTACCATTCTTCGGGTGAAACTGCAATTCACATGACAATTTCCTAGTACATTCAATCTCCACTATCAGATGTGTTGCAGATGTATCTATTACTTCAGTTAGAAAAATAAATAATCAATAACTAATCTCAGTAAAAAGAAAAAGAAAAATTGCCTATTCCAAAGTACATGTCACCCTTGGATGTTACGAACTTGGATCGTAGTTCTTTAGATTTTAATAGATATGGTTTCAGCTAGTTTTACCTTCAAATGTTGAGATAATTTATGCACCAACAATCCAGCAAATCTTTGAGGAGAAAAGTATTTGCTAGTATTAATCTGGCTGTAGATAGATGTTGAGGTAGTCATTGCTTCCAATTGAGACGATTAAAATGGCACTACACCAAAATCCCAAACAACCTTGTTACTAGGAAAGACATGCACGCAGATATGTGCACACGCTTACATCCAGATGCATATCATGCCCCTGGTGGCACGATATATTGGTCCAGCAACTTTGTGCAGCTTGAGTCATGATAAATTAGACAGAAATTCTGTGCCCCATGGCCACGAGAGGCACCAACTTCCCATACCACATACCATGCCATGTGTATGAAAGAAAATTTATCCAATTAAAAACTAGGAAATAGCCACAAAAGCATTGATGAAGCCAAGCAGAATGGATCTCTACCTTCACTTCACGATAGTGGACAAGAACAATATGTATGAGATCCCTGCAGCAGTAGCAAAAAGATAAGAAACAGAACAGGTGAACACGTCTAAAAGAGCACTTTACTCGAGAGAAAAGATCCATATGAAACAAAATGTGTGGCAGTTTCAAGTAATTTCAGAGTTCAAACTTCAATGGTCGTTATTGTAGTAGTAAGATACAAGTTAGTTGCCCCTGTTCAGAATTTTGCCATGTTCGTGCAAACATTGACTCCAAGTCGAGTAATATCATAACCATCAAGAGAGTACAGTAAAGCAAGAGAAACAAGAAGAAGCAAAGGGATCATTTGGATGTGGGTAAAATTCCACTTATTTAAACAGTTCACCTCGAAACAGATTGCATGCAATGTTTAGATGGGAGAAAAACTTGTAAAGCCATTAATTACACAAAGAATGTTGCTTTTGAATCCTCTCCAAGGGATGAGTAACACTTTACATGATAAAGTGTTTACCTGTAATGGTGAAATAAAAGATAAAAAAAATACTTAAAAACTTCACCAAATACAAGAAACTCTTTACCTGGTAAAGACTTCACTAGTACACCCAAACATGATAGAATGAAAGTCTTTACCCTGTGTAAAGAGTTTACAAGTGAGATTTCACCTGCATCCAAATGACCCCTAAAATTTCTACGTTAAGTTTACTTGTTGGAGCATTAAAAAAAATCACCTTCATGGCATCCTAAAAGGATAAAAGGATTTTCTTATTCATGCTTCTATTTGTGTAATTTCAATCAGTGTGCATGTTGCCATAGGTAAAATGGCTCAATTAAAGCCTGTGGAACAAAAACAGAAAGCTTAATTGCCTCACCAGATTCCCCATTCTTAGGATAGCCTAAGATCATGGCCGTCCATGCTACCACTTCCTTCTCAACCATCTGATCAAACAGGCCCCTTGCACAACCATATTTAAGTGGTAAAATATGGGAAGCTGCTTTTTCAAAGGAAATTTGAATCTACTGTATGCCTTTAGTATGAATATAAAAAGATAGAAAAGAATATGGACAACATGGACATAATTCTAGTACCTGAACAAGCCCTGCGTTTCTTCTCTGTCCAAGATGGAAGGATGGTCATGTAATGCAAAACCTGAGAGAAAGGGAATGAGAAAATCAAGATAACTCAAAGATAACTGTGCATGCTAGCATTTCAATTGAAGAGTTACAAGTTACCTCTCGAAAGAAGGTAATTGGCTGCTGACTAAGGGAATGGTTGGTAGAAATCCAAATCAAGAACATGCAATGATCATCTTTTAATTCATCAAAGAATTGTTCCTAGCTGAACTTGCATAAATAACAAAAAATAAAAATAAAAATAATCCAATGTAAAGCTGATCAAGTAGAAATCAGAAAAACCTACTTTGATGACGGCCATGATGCTTGAGTGATTATTGAAAATTTCTAATAGTTGGAAATCAAAGCTAGAAACCAAAAGCTGAAATTTTAAATGAATTACCTGGTATGCAAGAGTGTGATTGTTGGCAATTCCTCTAGATTTCAATTCTTCCATTATTAAACTGATACAATCTTCCATCTGATCTCTATAAGGATCCCCTGCATCCTCAACATAACTCGCAAGCACCATAGTTAATTGTTAGTGGTTTGGTCTTAGTCCACTTGAGCACATTTCTCTTATATGTGATAAACACAAACTAATGTATTTTTAATTGATCCTTAGATTTTTTTAGTTGTGTTTTGAGTTAATTGTTAGTGGTTTGAGTTAACTGTTTTGCAATCAGAGCCATTGAAAAATACCAAAGACAATGCAGGACCACAAAGCAACTGGACAACCAACCATCTGCTGATCAACAGTGAAAAAGAGGGATTTAGGTTTGGTGCTGGTGGTTCCAAATTTGATACGGTTTTAAGCCATTTCAGAACCAAAGACCTACTCGTTCCTAAATGGCCTTTTTGTTCTTGAGTGTAAGATCCCATTGGGTTTCCTGCATAAGCAACGACATCCCCCACTTTCATGCCAGTCAGTCCAGGTCCCACAGCTGTCACCACTCCAACTGCCTCACGGCCTGCAATAGAAAGACTCATGTATATTCTCACTCTTATGCTTTCACACATGAATTGAGGTATAAGGTACTTTCATTTCTTTCTTTCTACTTCTTATTTTCTTTTTCTTTCTTTCTACTTCTTATTAACATAAGCTGTATGAACTTCCCTACCTGAGAAGAATGCCAATCATGAAATAGATGTTAGAGGTTCCTTGCCATTACAGGTATGGAACTAAGTTTGTTAGAGGTTCTTGGATCCTCCCATTACCTTTTTCTTAAATCTGTAGTGAAATAATAACTAAGGCCTTCATCAGATGCATTATTGAATCTTGAATTACAACAACCAGTTCTAAATGACAAAAGTGTAAGATGGTATCCGTAATAAGTAGCCCTCTAGTTGAAGTCATGGATGGATGCACCACAAATTCTCTTTGGTTATCATTGCCACAATTGCATTACAACTTACTTCAATGGTTACACTTCCACATGTTTGGAGGAGGAGGCAGGGTATATCCCTGAAGGTGGTGGCTTGTATGGGATAGGTTGACTGCATATAGACAACCTGAAAAATAACAAGAGCTTGGATTAGCCAGAAATATTTTTTTTCGTAGAAACTGACAACAAACACCAACACAGGATGTCAGTCGATAAACATGGAAATTCACAGTTCACTTTCCCTAAAATTGATATTCATCGACCTAGTAAAAGCCTGTTCCATCAATCATAAGCCTGTTCCAGCTCATTTTAGGACATGGTCGCAGATCCAAATCTCAAGTGGACCACACAGTAGGGACAGATGAGGAAAGTAGTTCCTACCAAGTGAATTTAGAGGTTTTTCCCCTTTATCAATTGGTATTCCTTAATATGTAAATACATACATATATACATGCATAGATAGACATGTACACACGCTCTCTTTCCCCCACCCCATGCACGTGTGGGCACACACACACAAGAAGCGTCCACGATTGAGTTTCAGCTCACAGGGGGAAATGCTTGCTTGTCTTAAAATACACATTTGTTGGTGGACTCAACAAAAGCACAAAGACTTTTGCAAGAGAAAGAAACACCAAGGGGGAAATGCTAGATGGTTCTTTGTGAAAACTTGGAATCTATGGTAATGTAGACAGAAGAAGATGGAAACTATCTTGACTATGCGACAGGGTACAACTGACCTTAGAAATTAGAATACAAAACTTGCATCTAGAAACCTTAAATAAAAAATAAAAATAAATAAAAACATCTACCAACTGAAATAAATTCTGCAAGCCATATATCGAAGTTCCTGAGGATGAACATTCAATTGCATGCAGCCTGTTAAGTTAAAAAATTAAAACAGAGCCATGCTTTTGTTATTTTTTGTACATATCGAGCTCACAATCAGATTAGGGAATGAAGAGGACACTGTTTTGAAATGCGTTCTAAGATATCTAGTAATTGGAAATGAGGCCTGATACAAGCTAGCTCTCCTGCTCTTGAATTTGCATAATTGACAATATCTAGAATGAATTTGAAATTTATGCATCACTGAAAATAACTAAAATGAATTTGAAAAACTGAACAAGCATATAGCTCAGCATGAGGTCCATACTACTACAAAAGCCTGAAAATCCAAGAAGCTTACCTGCAGAACTCAAAAAAGAGGTCTTTGTCATGGATATAGGCAAGCACTCCCACAATCGCCACAAGACCAGATCATTCATGCATGTGGTGTAGCAAACTCAACAGGGTGATTGGATGAACTGCAGTAGGAAGAGAATGGAGACATTGCAAATGACAAATAGCCACCTCTTAGGACCATGAAAGAGGGTATTTTCATCATGTTATTGAGAAAATCGCTAAAGAATAAATTATTATTAAAAAAATATGATCATCATATTATGGTAAGGTCCACCTGAGATTTAGATCTTTCTCGGGCTCCCAAGAAGTTTTTTAACTGTGGGCGTTCAATCATCACTGTTTACTGTGGTGCGGTCCACCTGAGAGATTTGGATCTGCCTCAGTTTTGGGCCTGTGGCCTAAAATGAGCTGGCAAAATTGATGGACAGTGTGGAATCAAACACGAACATCATAGTGGGTCCCACATAGCACTGACCAGTAGCTTCTTCGCCACTGTCTCCATCAGCATGCAATCCGCATCCATGAAACTGACAGGAAATGGTACTATCAAAGGAAATGGGCTCCGTGGGGCCATCGTGATGTCTATGTACTATCCACACCGTCCATCTATTTTTCCATATCATTTTAGGATGCAATCCCAAAAAAATGGTCCACTTGATCATTGTATCTGCCTCATTTTTGGGATTGCACCATAAAATGAGGCAAATCCAATAATCAAGTAGACAACTCCACAGGAAGCAGTGGTGATAACGGGTTTTAAACTACAGATGGTTGTAGGTGATCAATCCCCATCCGAAAATAGGGGAGAGAAAAAAGAAATACAGCAACAATCCACATTCAAATGAATGAATGCCAATGATCAGAGGGCTAAGATCTTCCAATCTGGGTGAATTTGGGGCTTCGTCCGTCCAGGTTTGCTCCCACCATATTAACCCATCTGGATCACTATCCCAAAACAAAAAATAAAATAACACCTAAGAAAATTGAAAATTAGAAACGGGTTTTCCATCAAACATTGCAAAAATCAATTCAATTCCTTCAAAGTCAGTCCAAACATCAAGAAAAACAAAAAAGAGCAAAAACCCACAAGTAATAATAATAATAATAATAATAACAATAAAAGCCGCTCACCGATCCAGGAGTACGAATTTGTGTAACTCGCCGAATAGGGCTTGGGCATGCGACCTCTCATGCAAGGGTCGCAAGACGGTTAGTGATTCTTGACAAGAACGGATTTTGATCCCTCTGGAACTTCGATTTTTGAAGTAGGGCACGTTAAGACCATGTCATCTTCCTTTGGAAATCCGGTAACTTAGTCCTTGAAGATGATTGGGAGATCAAAAGAGAGGGAGATTGAGAGAGGGAGAAGGAGGTAGCGATGGATGTGAAATGAGGGATTTTAGGGCTTTTGGTGTAAGAAAAGGGTAAAAATAATCGGTAGTCTGCAGCAGATGGATGCAATGTGCCTCTTGGGCCTTGTGGGGTCCACTTAGAGTTTACTAATTGAATCCATTCCGTCCATCTGTTTCAAAAGAAAACAATAAAACATAATAATAATAAATAAGAAGATCCAAAGCTCAATTGGGACACACCAACCAAACAGTGGAAATAACAATGTATAATATCAGTGATTCTAGTACGGTTTGTGACTGTTTCAAATCAGGAACGGCCTAAAGCCGTTTCTGAACCAATCTAATGATTTTGGTATAGTGCGTTGGCATTGGTCATTTTTTTGGTAGTGGAAGTTTTAAATATTCCAAGACTAGCCTTTAATATGTCTTGAGAAGTTTCTAAGATCAAATTGCCCTTGTTTTTTATTCAGTAGTTGTATAGTTTTTAGGGCTTATTTGAATTTCCATGATACATATAAATCGCGGTAAATAAGTGTCACGTCTTGAAATTCAAATACAGTGTGTGGACCCTTAGACCTAAGTTTTGAATCGTAACTCGTACATAAAGTGTACTAACTTCATTACATTATACAATTAATCAGAGATAAAAGTAATATTCATTTTATTACATTCCAACTAGGTCCATTCACGATCATTCACATAAAATAATTTAAGCACCAACATTCGTTCATTCTCAACATTTATAAACATTCAATTAGTATAAATTAGGCGTCATTCACCAATTAATACAACTTACCAATAAATACTTAAAAATCAATCAAATACTTAAAAAATCTACAACTAATATCACCATTCATTATATATAAATCAGATAATCCTAACAAAGAAAATTCTAATTAATTAATTAAGAACGGTCCAAATGCAGTCAATTACTCTCCTCACAGATACAATCACATCTCACGTGTGTCGTGCACCAGTTCAGTCACAACTTCTTGTTCATGCGCCAACTCATCAGCTAATTTCTTATCTGTACTATTTTTTCATCAATAAAAATGCAAGTTGGTCAGGCTTAGTGAGAAAACCCAGCATGGTCCATGTTTATTAAAAATAATAATAATATGAACAGAGTAAGCACAATGATATATAAATGCCTCAAATAGGATGATCGTCAAGCCCCGTTGGGTAAGCTTCTACATTTTGGTAAGTACTTCTCTTAAAGAGTTACTATTACTACTCCAAGAATTGATCCCTTGACTTCTCTCAACTAAGAGTGTCTCTACCAACTCAAATATTGATTTGTTTTTATTGTTAACTAAAATAAAATAATTAACTAGTTATTTTATTTTTTAGTGCACAAAAATTTAGAGTTGTTACATTCTACCCCTTTAAAATAAAATATCATTCTCGAGATTTGGAAACAAGCATTTCAAAAGTTTTTTTTTATATTTTTTAGTGCTAGTTATGATGACATTATGGATAGCTCCAGACACTAGATTGGTCTCTTAATTTTTATTTTTTTATCGTAATGAATTTATAATTATATAAAATTTTGTCAAAAAATTAAGATCCGTTAAATTGTACACACATTCCAACACCCCACCCTTTCTGTCCGATCTTATACACTCCACAGAGGTTGCAACATGTGGATTCAGTTTTGCAACCATTTCCAATGGGGAAAGCATAGCATTGGGCCCAACACTGGCTATGATCTCGAATGCCTTTAGTTTGACCGTGGCTCACATGACCATTGGTAGGCAAATGATGCCTGTTAGACTGATGGCCATTAAACATTTTGTATGATTATGGATGCCCGTCTTATACATATGCTTCTAGTGTTAAAGTGTTAAAGTCCATTGATATACATTGATACACTATCCTCTCTAAAATGGTTATCCAACATGGTATCAAAGTGGAAGTCTTGTGTTCAAAGCTTGAGAGTAGCAAATATTTCTTCCCAATATATTTGAGAACAAAATTTTCATATTTATTTTCAACGTTACCAGATAGATATAGATTTTTTTAAAAAAATTTAAATAAAAAAGAGATCATACTTGTACTAGTATGGTAACTGTGGTGGCCATTACTACCACTATTACTGTTACCAACTACCTTGATTAGGTCTAACAAATATTTTATTAGCTACCATGCAAATATCACGTCAATATAATAATGGTAACTAATTAATCATTAGCCTTTTAACCTGGGAAAGTGGATTGCTTATGGTGGGCGCCACATGGCCCAAGCTCTATAAGGCCCACCATGATATGTGTTTTATCTGTACTGCATGTCCATGTGTTTTGCCTGCTCATTTAAGGGTATAAGCCCAAAAATGATGCATATCAAAATCGTAAGTGTACCACACCGCTAAAAATAGTGGGGATTGAATGCGTACCATTGAAAACTTCTTAGGGGACACGGAAGTTTTGGACCAAGCTTATATTTGTATTATCCTTTCTTCTAGGTATATGTGATCTTATGAACTGGATGGATGGCAAATAAAACATCACTGTAGGTACTACGAAGTTTTCAACAATGAGCTTTCAATTAATCCACAACGTTTTTTGTAGTGTGGTACACTTGAACTTTGGGTTGCATCGATTTTAGACTCATGACTGAAAATAAACTAGCAAAATGGTTAGAAGGTGTAGATAAAACACACACACCATGATGGACCCATAGAGGTTAGGCCACATTGTGCCACGAGGATATCCCTATGGCACCTGGCAACCCACTTCCTTAATTTGGAGGGAGTGGATCAGGTGTGGCATAGTCTCAGCCAAGATGGTGCAGCCCTTACTGTGGGGCCCACCTTGATGTATGTATTCTATAGTCATGCCATCCTGGATCATTTCGGGGCATGAGCCCACAAATGAAGCAGATCCAAGTCTGAGGTGGACTATACCTCAGGAAACAGTGATGATTCATGACCATTAGAAACTTCTTGTGGGTCATTGGATCAAGATTATAACTTTTTTACTTTTTCCTTCATCCAAGCTTGTGTGACCTTATCAGCAAGTAGGATGACAATTAAATATTATGGTGGGCCCTAGGAAGTTTTTAATGGTGTGATATTCAATCAAATAGCAGTGAGTGGCACACAAAATTACTGTCACATTGGGTCACAAAGAATATCCCTAGAGATTAGCTAGTGAGATTTGATTGGATCACGTACTGCTCTTAGAAACATGTTTTGTGTGAGCTCCATTTCTAAATAAAATAAAATAACATAGCTGAGGAATAGTTTTATAGTAACCAGGTGAAAATGGTCGAAGATGTCCCACGTGGGCAGTCCCAACCTTGCTGTTTATGGCCCGCAAACATAGAGTGCGGATCCTCTACCTCCCAGAGGCAGGAACTCCCTGCCTCTAGCGTTTTCATTGGTCAACGTTACTATAAGAGCCATGTCATCATATTTTTTAAATATATTAAAAAAATATATTTAATAAGAAGTATAATGGAGACATTAAACGGAAGCAGTTTGCGTGCTGAGTAAATCAATATTATGGTAAGCATACTGTGGAGCCCACCATCATTTGTGCATTGTATCAACTCCATCTATCTCTTTTATCATCTAATTTTAGGGTTTTACAACAAAAATTAATCATATCCAAGATCAAGTGAACCACACCACCTGAAACAGTGTGAATTGAATTCTACCATTGAAAAGTTGTTGGGGGCCCATGGAAGTTTTATATCAAGATGATATTTGTTATTTCCATTCATCCATGTCTTTGTGATCTTATGAACACTTTGGATGAAAAATAAACATCATTGGGGGCTTAGTAACATTTCAATGGTGAAAATCAATACTTCCACTGTTTCCTTTGGTATGGTCTACTTGAGCTTTTGATATACTTTAGTTTTGGGCTCAACCCCTAAAATGATTTGAAAAAATGGATGGACGGCGTGGATAAACCACATGAATTCACAGTGGGCCCAATAGAGTTTACTCTTCGATTTTAACGGGGATGTGGATTTCCTGCCAAAGCCTTTTGCAGTAAGATCCTGCACAAGGATTCCGGATGGGCCCACTGCGACGTTTGTGATAAATCCAACCCGCTCATTCATTTTTAGATATCATTTTAAGAGATAATACCAAAACTAAGGTGTATATAAAACTTAAATGGGCCACACGAGAGGAAACAGTGGGGATTTAGTGTCCACCGTTGAAATATTTATACGGCCACAAAAGTTTTGCATCGGTCTAATATTTTGGTGTTTTCACTTCATCCTAGGAAAAACGACCTTATAAATAGTTTGGATGGTATATAAACATCAAGACGCCTATGAAGGTTTCAACTGTAGGAATTTCTTTCTCCACTGTTTCATCTTGTATGGCCCGGTTGAGTTTTTGATCATCCTAATTTTTGGTTGCATTTCTTAAAATGAGCTCTAACAATGGATAAATGGATTGGAATTCTTATAAATATCATGGTAGACCCCACCATACATCCCAACGCTGGAACTTCATGCAAAAGGCTTTCCCTGATGAATCCACGTCCACAGTTTCCATTGGAAATGGACTGGCTACTCCCTTGCCATTCGGTGCTATGTGGGCCCACCATGATGTATGTGTTTCATCCATGCCTTCCATTTATTTTTCTAGATCATTTTATGGTCTGAGACCAAAAATGAGGTGTAACCCAATCTCAAGACCACATTACATGAAACAGTGTTGAATGAACGTTGACCATTAAAAACTTTTTGGGGGCCATAAAAGTTTTGGATCAAGCTGATCTTTGTTTTTTTGCTTCATCTGGGTCTTTATAACCAAACCAATAGATTAGATGTCAAATAAATAGTACAGTGGGGCTTAGGAGGACTTTAATGATGGATATCTTATCACCATTGTTTTCATGTGGTGTGGTCCATATGAGATTTATATCCCTCTCATTTTTGATCCCTCTCATTTTTGGGATCAACACCTAAAATTATATGTAAAAATAGATTAACAGAATGGATGAAACACATACATCATAGTGGGGCCCACAAAGTACCGACCACCACCACCACCGGGTTGGTAGTGGGGGACTAACCAATCTGCTTTCATTTTCATTTGGGATTCAGTGTCATATTAAGCAGTGTGATTTTCTACTGAAGTGATGTCACCTATTTATATGGGTCCCACTATGATGTATGTTTTGTATCCACACCGTCCATCCATTTGGAGAGATCATTTTAGGGCATAAGCCAAAGAATGAATCAGATCCAAAACTCGAGTGGACCCCACCACAGAAATTAGTGGAGAGAGTCACGCCCACCATTTATTACGACTGAATTCAATCCAAACCTCGTCACTTTGTCTACTAAACCCCGTCACTTTGTATTGCAACCCCGTCAATTTATCTACTGAACCCAGTCACTTTGTGTTACAACCTCGTCACTTTGTACTGCAACCCCGTCACTTTGTCTACTAAACCCCGTCACTTTGTATTTCAACCCCGTTACTTTGTCTACTGAACACCGTCACTTTGTACTGTAACGTCGTCACTTTGTCTACTGTACCCTGTCACTTTGTGCTACAACCTCATCACTTTGTCTACTGTACCATGTCACTTTATGCTCCAACCTCATCACTTTGTCTAATGAACCCCATCAATTTGTACTGCAACCCCGTCACTTTGTATTACAACCCCGTCACTTTGTCTACTGTACCTCGTCACTTTATACTACAACTCTATCACTTTGTCTACAGAATCTTGTCACTTTGTACTGCAACCCCGTCACTTTGTCTATTAAACCTTGTCACTTTGTACTACTTTGTTTACTAAAATTATATGTAAAAATAGATTAACGGAATAGATGAAACATATACATCATGGTGGGGCCCACAGAGTACCGACCACCACCACCACTAGGCTGGTGGTAGGGGAGTAACCGATCCTTTTTCATTTCCATTTGGGATTCAGTGCCATTGATAAGTGAGACTCGCTACTGAAGTGATGTCACCTATTTATATGGGTCCCACTATGATGTATGTTTTGTATCCACACTGTTCATCCATTTGGAGAGATCATTTTAGGGCATGAGCCAAAGACTGAATCAGATCCAAAACTCGAGTGGAGCCCACCACAGAAAACAGTGGAAAGAGTCACGCCCACCATTTATTACGACTGAATCAAATCCAAACCTCGTCACTTTGCCTACTGAATTTCGTCACTTTGTACTGCAACCCCGTCACTTATTCTACTGAACCCTATCACTTTGTATTGTAACCTCGTCACTTTGTACTGCAACCCCGTCACTTTGTCTACTAAACCCCGTCACTTTGTACTGCAATCCCGTTACTTTGTGTACTGAACTCCGTCACTTTGTACTGCAATGTTGTCATATTATCTACTGTACTTCGTCACTTTGTGCTCCAACCTCGTCACTTTGTCTACTGTACCTCGTCACTTTGTGCTCCAACCTTGTCACTTTGTTTAGTAAACCCCGTCACATTGTACTGCAACCTCGTCGCTTTTTCTATTGTACCCTGTCACTTTGTGCTACAACCTCGTTACTTTGTGTACTATACTCCGTCACTTTGTACTGCAACCTCGTCACTTTATCTAGTGAACCTCGTCACTTTGTACTGCAACCCCGTCACTTTGTACTGTAACCCTGTCATTTTGTTTACTAAACCCCGTCACTTTGTATTATAACCCCATCACTTTGCCTATTGAACCCCGTCACTTTATACTGCAACATCATCACTTTGTCTACTAAAATTATATGTAAAAATAGATTAACGGAATGGATGAAACACATACATCATGGTGAGACCCAGAGAGTACCGACCACCACCACCACCGGGCTGGTGATGGGGGGAGTAGCCAATCCACTTTCATTTCCATTTGGAATTTAGTGTCACATTGAGCAGTGTGACTTGCTACTGAAGTGATGTCACCTATTTATATGAGTCCCACTATTATGTATGTTTTGTATCCACACCGTCCATCCATTTAAAGAGATCATTTTAGGGCATAAGCCAAAGAATGAATCAAATTCAAAACTTGAGTGGACCCCACCATAGAAAATAGTGGAGAGAGTCACACTTATCATTTATTACAACTGAATCCAATACAAACCTCATCACTTTGTCTATTGAACCCTGTCACTTTGTACTACAACCCCGTCACTTTGTCTATTGAACCCCGTCACTTTGTATTGCAACATCATCACTTTGTCTACTGTACCCTATCACTTTATCTATTGCACTCCGTCACTTTGTCTACTGTACCCCGTCACTTTGTGTTGCAACCTCGTCACTTTGTCTACTGTATCTCGTCACTTTGTACTGCAACCTCATCACTTTGTCTATTGAACCCTGTCACTTTGTACTACAACCTCATCACTTTGTACTGCAAACTCGTCAAAGTAATGATGTTGCAGTATAAAGTGACAGGGTTCAGTAGACAAAGTGACGGGGTTATAGTACAAAGTGACAGGGTTCAGTAGACAAAGTGACGGGGTTATAGTACAAAGTGACAGGGTACAGTAGACAAAGTGACGGGGTTACAGTACAAAGTGATGGGGTTGCAGTACAAAGTAACAAGATTGGAGCACAAAGTGATGGGGTACAGTAGACAAAGTGACGAGGTTGTAGCACAAAGTGATAGGGGTGCGGTAAACAAAGTGACGACGTTGTAGTATAAAGTGACGGAGTTCAATAGACAAAGTACAAAGTGACGGTGTTTAGTAGATAAAGTGACGGGGTTGCAGTACAAAGTGACGAGGTTCACTAGACAAAGTGACGACGTTGCAATACAAAGTAACAAGGTTCAATAGATAAAGTGACAAGGTTGTAGTACAAAGTGACGGGGTTCAATAGACAAAGTGACGAGGTTTGGATTAGATTCAATCGTAATAAATTGTGGGCGTGACTCTCTCCACTATTTTTTGTGGTGGGGTCCACTCGAGTTTTGGATCTGATTCATCCTTTGGCTCATGCCCTAAAATGATCTCTCCAAATGGTTGGACGATGTGGATACAAAACATACATCATAGTCGGACCCATATAAATAAGTGACATCACTTCAGTAGCGAGTCACACTGCTCAATGTGGCACTAAATCCCAAATGGAAATGAAAGCGGATTGGCTACTCCCCCCACCCCCAGCCCGATGGTGGTGGTGGTTGGTACTCTGTGGGCCCCACTATGATGTATGTGTTTCATCCATTCCATTAATCTATTTATATATATAATTTTAGGAGTTGATCCCAAAAATGAGAGGGATATAAATCTCATATGTACCACACCACAAGAAAACAATGGTGATTGGATATCCATCATTAAAGTCTTCCTAAGGCCCACCGTATTGTTAATTTGACATCCAATCTGTTGGTTTGGTCATAATGACCTAGATGAAGCGAAAAAACAAAGATCAGCTTGATCCAAAACTTTATGGCCCCCAAAAAGTTTTTAATGGTCAACGTTCATTCAACACTGTTTCATGTAATGTGGTCCACTTGAGATTAGGTTATACCTCATTTTTGGTCTCAGACCATAAAATGATCTAGAAAAATAAATGGACGACATGGATGAAACACATACATCATGGTGGGCCCACATAGCACCGAGTGGTAGGGGAGTAGCCAGTCCGTTTCCAATGGAAACCGTATACGCGGATTCACCGTGAAAAGCCTTTTGCATGAAGTTCCGGCGTTGGGATGTATGGTGGGGGTCCACCATGATGTTTATAAGAATTCCAATCCATTCATCCATTTTTAGAGCTCATTTTAAGAAATGTAACCAAAAATTAGGATGATCAGAAACTCAACTGAGCCATACAAGATGAAATAGTGGAGAAAGAAATTCCTACAGTTGAAACCTTCCTAGGCGTCTTGATGTTTATATGCCATGTAAACTGTTTATAAGGTCATTTTTACTAGTATGAAGTGAAAACACCAAAATATTAGACCGTTGCAAAACTTTTGTGGCCATATAAATATTTCGACGGTGGACACTAAATCCCCACTGTTTTCGCTCGTGTGCCCATTTGAGTTTTGTATACACCTTAGTTTTGGTATTACGTCCTAAAATGATATTTAAAACTGGATGAACGGGTTGGGTTTATCACAAACATCGCAGTGGGCCCATCCGGAATCCTTGAGCAGGATCTTACTGCAAAAGGCTTTGGCAGGAAATCTGCGTCCCCGTTATACATGTGAAATCGGATTGCGTACCAAGTCTTATGGTACTGAGTAAACTCTGTTGGGCCCACTGTGAATTCATGTGGTTTATGCACGCCGTCCATCCATTTTTTCATATCATTTTAGGGGTTGAGCCCAAAACTAAAGTATATCAAAAGCTCAAGTAGACCATACCAAAGGAAACAGTGGAAGTATTGATTTTCACCATTAAAATATTTCTAAGGCCCCAATGATGTTTATTTTTCATCCAAACTGTTCATATGATCACAAAGACATGGATGAATGGAAAAAACAAATATCATCTTAATATAAAACTTTCGTGTGGCCCATTTGAGTTTTGTATACACCTTAGTTTTGGTATTATGTCTTAAAATGATATCTAAAAATGGATGAATGGGTTGGATTTATCACAAATGTCGCAGTAGGCCCATCCGAAATCCTTGAGCAGGATCTTACTGCAAGAGGCTTTGGTAGGAAATCCGCATCCCCAAAATCGGATTGTGTATCGAGTCTTATGGTACTGAGTAAACTCCGTTGGGCCCACTGTGAATTCATGTGGTTTATCCACGCCGTCTATCCATTTTTTCCGATCATTTTAGGGGTTGAGCTCAAAACTGAAGTTTATCAAAAGCTCAAGTAGACCATACCAAAGGAAACAGTGGAAATATTGATTTTCACCATTGAAATGTTTCTAAGCCCCCAATGATGTTTATTTTTCATCCAAACTGTTCATAAGAACACAAAGACATGGATGAATGGAAAAAACAAATATAATCTTGATATAAAACTTCTGTGGAACCCCAACTACTTTTCAGCAGTAGAATTCAATTCACACTGTTTTAGGTGGTGTGGTCCACTTGATCTTTGGATATGATTAATTTATGTTGTAAAACCCTAGAATTAGATGATAAAAGAGATGGATGGAGTTGATACAATGCACGAATGACGGTGGGCTCCACAGACTTTACTCAGTATGCTTACCATACTGATTTACTCCGCACGCAAACTGCTTCTGTTTAACGTTTCCGTTATACTTCTTATTAAATGTATTTTTTAATGATTGCGGATCCTCTTCCTCCCGGAGGCAGGAACGCCTTGCCTCCAGCGTTTTCATTAGTTAACGTCACTATAAGTGCCACATCATCAGATTTTTAAAATATATTAATAAAATACATTTAATAAGAACTATAACGGAGACGTTAAACAGAAGCGGTTTGCATGCTGAGTAAATCATTATGGTAAGCATACTGGTAAAGCCTGTGGATCCCACCGTCATTCGCGCATTGTATCAACTCCATCCATCTCTTTTATCATCTAATTTTAGGATTTTACAACAAAAATTATTCATATCCAAAGATCAAGTGGACCACACCACCTAAAACAGTGTGAATTGAATTCTACTGCTGAAAAGTAGTTGGGGTTCCACAGAAGTTTTATATCAAGATGATATTTGTTTTTTCCATTCATCCATGTCTTTGTGTTCTTATGAACAGTTTGGATGAAAAATAAACATCATTGGGGGCTTAGAAACATTTCAATGGTGAAAATCAATATTTCCATTGTTTCCTTTGGTATGGTCTACTTGAGCTTTTGATAAACTTCAGTTTTGAGCTCAACCCCTAAAATGATCGGAAAAAATGGATAGACGGCGTGGATAAACCACATGAATTCACAGTGGGCCCAACGGAGTTTACTCAGTACCATAAGACTCGATACACAATCCGATTTTGGGGATGCGGATTTCCTACCAAAGCCTCTTGCAGTAAGATCCTGCTCAAGGATTTCGGATGGGCCTACTGCGACATTTGTGATAAATCCAACCCATTCATCCATTTTTAGATATCATTTTAAGACATAATACCAAAACTAAGGTGTATACAAAACTCAAATGGGCCACACGAGAGGAAACAGTGGGGATTTAGTGTCCATCGTTGAAATATTTATATGGACACAAAAGTTTTGCATCAGTCTAATATTTTGGTGTTTTCACTTCATCCTAGTAAAAATGACCTTATAAATACTTTGGATGGCATATAAACATCAAGATGCCTAGGAGGGTTTCAACTGTAGGAATTTCTTTCTCCACTATTTCATCTTGTTTTGCCCAGTTGAGTTTTTGATCATCCTAATTTTTTGTTACATTTCTTAAAATGAGATCTAAAAATGGATGAATGGATTTGAATTCTTATAAACATCATGGCGGACCCCACCATATATCCCAACACTGGAACTTCATGCAAGAGGCTTTCCCCGGTGAATCCACATCCACGGTTTCCATTGGAAACAGACTAGCTACTCCTCGGCCACTAGGTGCTATGTGGGCCCACCATGATGTATGTGTTTCATCCATGCCGTCCATTTATTTTTTCTAGATCATTTTATGGTCTGAGACCAAAAATGAGGTATAACCTAATCTCAAGTGGACCACATTACATGAAACAGTGTTGAATGAACGTTGACCATTAAAAACCTTTAGGGGGCCATCAAAGTTTTGGATCAAGCTGATCTTTGTTTTTTCCCTTCATGTAGGTCTTTATGACCAAACTAACAAATTGGATGTCAAATAAACAGTACGGTGGGCCTTAGGAGGCCTTTAATGATGGATATCCAATCACCCTTGTTTTCCTGTGGTGTGGTCCATATGAGATTTATATCCCTCTCATTTTTGGGATCAACCCCTAAAATTATATGTAAAAATAGATTAATGGAAATGGATGAAACACATACATCGTGGTGGGGCCCACATAGTACCGACCACCACCACCACCGGGCTGGTGGTGGGGGGAGTAACCAATCCGCTTTCATTTACATTTGGGATTCAATGACACACTGAGCAGTGTGACTCGCTATTGAAGTGATGTCACTTATTTATATGGGTCCCCTATGATGTATGTTTTGTATCTACATCGTCCATCCATTTGGAGAGATCATTTTAGGGCATGAGCTAAAG
The DNA here is from genome assembly GCA_037074715.1 of Magnolia kwangsiensis. NCBI lineage: Eukaryota > Viridiplantae > Streptophyta > Magnoliopsida > Magnoliales > Magnoliaceae > Magnolia > Magnolia kwangsiensis. The sequence continues at coordinate 6,537,667 of CM073575.1, read as the reverse complement.
AATGAATCAAATCGAAAACTCAAGTGGACCAAACCACAGAAAATAGTAGAGAGAGTCACTCCCACCATTTATTACGACTGAATCTAATCCAAACCTTGTCACTTTGTCCACTGAACCCCGTCACTTTGTACTGCAACCTCGTCACTTTATCTACTAAACCCTGTCACTTTGTATTGCAACCTCGTCACTTTGTCTAGTGAACCTCATCACTTTGTACTGCAACCTCGTTACTTTGTCTACTAAACCCCGTTACTTTGTACTGCAACCCCGTTACTTTTTCTACTGAACTCCGTTACTTTGTACTGCAACGTCGTCACTTTGTCTATTGTACCCTGTCACTTTGTGCTACAACCTCGTCACTTTGTCTACTGTACCCCGTCACTTTGTGCTCCAACCTCGTCACTTTGTTTACTGGACCCCGTCACTTTATCTACTAAACCCTATTACTTTGTACTGCAACCTCGTCACTAGACAAAGTGACGGGGTACGGTAGACAAAGTGATGATGTTGCAGTACAAAGTGACAGGGTGCAGTAGACAAAGTAACGAGGTTGTAGCACAAAGTGACGGGGTACGGTAGACAAAGTGACGAGGTTGCAGCACAAAGTGATGGGTACAGTAGATAAATTGATGGGGTTGCAGCACAAAGTGACAAGGTACATTAGACAAAGTAATGATGTTGTAGTACAAAGTGAAGGTGTTCAGTATACAAAGTGACGAGGTTGCAGTATAAAGTGACGGAGTTCAGTAAACAAAGTAACGGGGTTGCAGTACAAAGTGACGGGGTTCAGTAGATAAAGTGACGGGGTTGCAGTACAAAGTGACGGGATTTAGTAGATAAAGTGACGAGGTTTGGATTGGATTCAGTCGTAATAAATGGTGGGTGTGACTCTCTCTACTATTTTCTGTGGTGGTGTCCACTCGAGTTTTAGATCTAATTCATTCTTTAGCTCATGCCCTAAAATGATCTCTCCAAATGGATGGACGATGTGGATACAAAACATACATCATAATGGGACCATATAAATAGGTGACATCACTTCAGTAGCAAGTCTCACTGATCAATGTGGCACTGAATCCTAAATGGAAATGAAAGTGGATTGGCTACTCCCCCTACCACCAGCCCGGTGGTGGTGGTGGTCGGTACTCTGTGGGCCCCACCATGATGTATATGTTTCATCTATTCCGTTAATCTATTTTTACATATAATTTTAGTAGACAAAGTGTTGATGTTGCAATACAAAGTGATGGGGTTCAATAAACAAAGTGATGGGGTTGCAGTCCAAAGTGACGTGGTTTAGTAGACAAAGTGATAGGGTTGCAGTACAAAGTGACGGGGTTACAGTACAAAGTGACGGGGTTCACTAGACAAAGTGACGAGGTTGCAACACAAAGTGACGGGATACAGTAGACAAAGTGACGAGGTTGTAGCACAAAGTGACGGGGTACAGTACACAAAGTGACGGAGTTACAATATAAAGTGACGGGGTTCACTAGATAAAGTGACGAGGTACAGTAGACAAAGTGATGAAGTTGTAGCACAAAGTGATGAGGTACAGTGGACAAAGTGACAACGTTGCAGTACAAAGTGACGGAGTTCAGTAGACAAAGTAACATAGTTGAAGTATAAAGTGATGGGGTTTAGTAGATAAAGTGTTGGGGCTGTAATACAAAGTGACTTGGTTCACTAGACAAAGTGATGAGGTTGCAACACAAAGTGACATGGTTCAATAGAGAAAGTGACGGGAGTTGCAGTACAAAGTGACGGGGTTCAATAGACAAAGTGACGAGGTTTGGATTAGATTCAGTCGTAATAAATGGTGGGCGTGACTCTTTCCACTATTTTCTGTGGTGGGGTCCACTCGAGTTTTGGATCTGATTTATTCTTTGGCTCATGCCCTAAAATGATCTCTCCAAATGGATGGACGGTGTGGATACAAAACATACATCATAGTGGGACCCATATTAATAGGTAACATCACTTTAGTAGCGAGTCACACTACTCAATGTGGCACTGAATCCCAAATGAAAATGAAAGCGGATTGGCTACTCCCCCCACCACCAGCCCAGTGGTGGTGGTGGTCAATACTCTGTGGGCCCCACCATGATGTGTTTCATTCATTCTGTTAACCTATTTTTACATATAATTTTAAGGTTTTATCCCAAAAATGAAAGGGATTTAAATCTCATATGGACCAAACCACAGGAAAACAATGGTGATTGGATATCCATCATCAAAGTCCTCCTAAGGCCCACCGTACTGTTTATTTGACATCCAATCTATTGGTTTGGTCATAAAGACCTAGATGAAGGAAAAAACAAAGATCATCTTGATCCAAAACTTTTATGGCCCCCAAAAAGTTTTTAATGGTCAACGTTCATTCAACATTGTTTTATGTAATGTGGTCCACTTGAGATTAGGTTATACCTCATTTTTGGTCTCGGACCATAAAATGATCTAGAAAAATAAATGGACGGCATAGATGAAACATATACATCATGGTGGGTCCACATAGCACCGAGTGGCAGGGGAGTAGCTAGTCCGTTTCCAATGGAAACCATAGATGCGGATTCATTGGGAAAAGCTTTTTGCATGAAGTTCCAGCATTGGGATGTATGGTGGGGTCCACCATGATGTTTATAAGAATTCCAATTCATTCATCCATTTTTAGAGCTCGTTTTAAGAAATGTAACAAAAAATTAGATGATCAAAAACTCAACTAGGCCCTACAAGATGAAACAACGGATAAAGAAATTCCTATAGTTGAAACCTTCCTAGGCGTCTTGATGTTTATATGTCATCCAAACTATTTATAAGGTCATTTTTACTAGGATGAAGTGAAAACACCAAAATATTAGACCGATGCAAAACTTTTGTGGCCATATAAATATTTCAACGATGGACACTAAATCCCCACTGTTTCCTCTCGTGTGGCCCATTTGAGTTTTGTATACACCTTACTTTTGGTATTATGTCCTAAAATGATATCTAAAACTGGATGAACGGGTTGGATTTATCACAAACGTCATAGTGGACCCATCCGAAATCCTTTTGCAAGATCTTACTACAAAAGGCTGGCCTGCGTCTAACGTGAAATCGGATTGCATACCGAGTCTTATCGTGCTGAGTAAACTTTGTTTAGCCCACTGTGAATTCATGTGGTTTATCCACGCCGTCCATCTATTTTTCATATCATTTTAGGGGTTGAGTCGAAGTATATCAAAAGCTCAATTAGACCATACCAAAGGAAACAATGGAAGTATTGATTTTCACCATTGAAATGTTTCTAAGCCCCCAATGATATTTATTTTTCATCCAAACTGTTCAAAAAATCACAAAGACATGGATGAATGGAAAAAACAAATATCATCTTGCTATAAAACTTCCATGGGCCCCTAATAACTTTTCAACGGTAGAATTCAATTCACAATGTTTTAGGTGGTGTGGTCCACTTGATCTTTGGATATGATTAATTTTTGTTGTAAAACCCTAGAATTAGATGATAAAAGAGATGGATGGAGTTGATACAATGCACGAATGACCGTGGGCTCCATAGACTTTATTCAGTACCCTTACCATACTGATTTACGCAGCACGCACGGCCCTTCCGTTTAACATCTCCATTATACTTCTTATTAAATGTATTTTTTTAATATGTTTAAAAAATCTGATGCCGTGGTACTTATAATGACATTGACCAATGAAAACGCTGGAGGTGCCTCCGGGAAGCAGACGATCCGCACTCGCAAACATATGGTTAAGAGAAGAGATACCAAAATGTTCTACATCCAGTAAAATAAGAAAGGCCAAATATTGAAGGGCTAGAATCTTTCAATCAGAAAATTTTCAAGAGCAATATCAATTTGCAGTTGGTCCACAAGATTGGCGGTTGGATCATCTAACCATGGTCAAAGAATCCACTTCAATAGTGAACCGTAGTTTTGGTGATGAGTAACTATTTATTTATTTATTTTTTTAAATTGTATATATCCCCACTATCTTTCTAGCATTTGTTTGATATCTCTTGCTTTTTTTATTCTTGAAAGTTGTAGCATACCAAGCTCATGATAATTTATATGTATCTCCCCCTGATGGGCTTTTATCACCGACTACTTCCAAATGGCATGATATAGCTTTAAAAAGGAAATGGTCAAAATGTCCTTATCACCTGCTTTAAATCATGGCCTTTGAAAAAGGCAGGTTGTGTCTGCAATGGGAGGGAAACTATATTAAATTAAAGGAAATTATATTCTTTTTGGTATAGAATACATGATTTCAATCAGGCCCTTAGTTATAAAAATACTCTCACGAGCCATTATAAAAATCATGCCTACCAGTAAGTTCAGCTTGCGTGGCCCACCTGAGTTTAGGATCAGGTTGGTTTTTGGAATGTCACTTCATCTTAATGATTTGCACCTGATGAATGGATTGGATGGAATATAAATACTATCATTTGCCACATGTACAATCTACAATTTGTGGTCGGTGTTCCCTCCCTCTCCATTCTTCCCTGTAGTGTGGCCAACCTCAGGGTTTTTTTTTAAAAAAAAAAAAAAATTATTTATGAGGATGAATTTTGGCTGCTAGGCCTAAAATCCAGGGACACACCCGATGTCCCGTGAGGAGTGAGCCCAGCTCAATTGTTGTAGGCACTACGTACAACAGGTGGTGTAGGGGATTCGGGTCCAACACAAGCAGGCAACCCACCTGGTTAAAGAGTTTGATGAAAGATGCGATAGTCCGCCCCACACACAAACCTATGGTGGGTATCCCATCCCCATTTTTCCCTATGGTGTGGCCCACCTGAGAACAGAACCTGATGGAGAACGGATTTTACATATCCTATGTGGGCTCATTCGAAAGGCAGGTGCTAGAAATGTGCCTGCATGGTCCATCTGATTTGGTTTTAAAACCAAATGTTAATGGTCCACATTCAATGGAAAACTAATGGTGAGGATCCTCTGTTCCGGGTGTTCTATGTGAATTCCGGTTTGTGATCTGTAAAAGTAGTGCATGTAAGGACTTTATATGGTGGCCCTTATTGATCAACGGTCTGAATTATCCTAAAGGTTGGATAAGCAATTGGGTAAACCAGTGGACCCCACTGCATTGTAATATATCCTGAGATTTGTGTAAGGGATAGAATGCTATAACTGTGACACGCACACAATATTTTAGAACAATTAGGATGATCAGTCGTGTTGAGCTTTTGGGAAGAAGAGTCCTATATTAACAGAGCTGGTCCCCAATCCTACACAAGTCAGAAAGATAGGCATTCAATTTCACAGCAATGACCACATAACAAAGTACGCAGTACAGTTCTTCATATCTCCATATCTGATATCCGATGCACAACAAGATCCATTCAACTCCGCATATCAGAAACTTACAGTGCATACAAGTACTCGAGTGTTCAACGTGTGCAGGCAGGATTATTACTTTAATTCGCTGTATGTTGATGAAGTCATACATAAATTAATCCAGACCACACAACCGCTTTGTGAAATGGGGACTAATAACATGGACTTCATACTCATAATTTTGACAGTAGATATATTTAAACATTAGAAGAGAGGAAAAAAAAAAAAAAAAACAAGTCTAGCTTTCTTTTCCCATAGATTACTAGAGATATCTGTAATGAGATATGCAAAGCCCCGTAGCAGTAGGAGAGACCAAGAGGTGTTCCATCCTGAGCCATTCATTAGGTGGGGTCCATCATGAATGTACCATGACCCAACAATCCAACTACTCTCAGTTGGGCCAAACACGTGTTGTTGAATTTATGGGTATATTCAACTGGGACCCAGCTGACGATTGGTTCGGATCTCACACACGTGCCACATTGGCACATGTGCAACCTCTTTAACTTCCCCTCTATCAATATAGCCTTGTCATTTGCTCACTTCCACTAGCATGCTAGTTCTTGACCGAAATCCTCTTGTAGAATTCAATCACATGAATGCCCAGCGAGATTGGAATATCCTTTGTTTCTGTAAATCCGGCTGCTTTTGCTAGATTGTCATACTCAGCCGCCGTCCGTTCCTTACCGCCGGGACTGCAGGCCATCATCAATATATCTTCAACCGCCGTCTGGCGTGAAATGCCATCTGTGCTGAGTACGGAAGGAACCACGAGCTCAACATTGATCACCTTTCCACCGTCAGGCAACGCATTCCAGCAGTTCTTTAGCAGCTTTACGCAATGGTCATCATCCCAGTCGTGAAGCACAAACTGCATGCAGCCATGTTTGCGTTTTAAATTTTCAACATTAATAGCATAGATACAATGGACGGCGTAACCAAGCTTGTATGGCTAATCTTAGGGTTTCAAATGGGCTAGTCTGGTTTGTTCTGTAACTAGAGCTCTCAGTAGGCCGGATGAGTTCTTTCCAATCCCAGCTCATGAAGTAAAACCAGGCCTGACTCCTGCTGGGCCCACACGAGAAAAAAGAAATGGGCCCGAGCCCGTGTCTAATAAAGGGGTTCTAATATTTCAGCCCATTGACAACTGCAGCACTCATGGCCAAGTGGGAAGATTAGGATGGATGGTGGCTCATGTAACACTCGTAGCATAGTCATATTAATACACGTGGCGTGGCATGGCACATGCAAGGCATTAAAAGATTGACGGTGACCCATGTAGATAAAAATAAATAAATAAACATCTAACTAACCTTCATAAAAATGGTCTCCACACTTGGTACACCCTCAAACATATTTCCACCCACGTGTTCCACGCCTGCAAAACCAAGTAAAAGAACTTAGGCCCATAGATACGACCATCCAAACACATGTACCACTATAAATATGCATGTATACGTATATACACCTATTTACACTCCGGGTACAATCCTCGCATGGGCAAATGTGCAAATGAGCTTTTAATGACTAGGAAATAATGGTTAGATCTTCTGCCTAAAAAAATTAGATACTTTCATTCTTTAGGTGGGCCATGACGTACGAAATTGGCCGTTAAAAGAAATTTTTAGCCTTCCATTCGTTTTAATACGCTGCGGCCCATGGGAAGTACGCAGCGACCTCATTTTTTTGACAAAAGACTAAAAGGTGTGGCTCCAATGCACGTGTAAAGCTCATATCTCACACACATGTCACACGGTGACATACACCGACAATGGGTGTGGCTCCAATGCACGTGTGCAATTAGCAAACCTATATATATATATATATATATATATATATATATATATATATATATATATATATATATATGTGGGAAAAGGTACTATGCGCTCGACCTCACGGATCCATCCCATGCGGTCGGCTGTGTGGACCCCACCGTGATGTATTTCGAACATCTACCCCATCAGTCAGATGCACCATTCCATCGTGGGCCTAGATCTCAAAAATCAAGTCAATCCGTGACTTTTGTGGGCCACACCACATACAGAAGTGGAGAGGGGCGTGCACCATTAAAAAATTCATAATCATTTTTGGGGCTCACAAAAGATGTGGTTTGTAAATCCAGAACATCTATTATATGTGTCCCACTTGTATGATGGTTCAGACCAAGTTTCAGAAGCATTGAAAACTCATGTGGGCCCCACCAAGTGCTTTTATATGTTTTAACGGTGTTTCACATGATTTTAGATGGTATGGCCCATCTGAGTTCCGTATACGGCTGATTTTTGGGATATACCATAATTTAAAGGGGATCCATCAAATGCACAGTGTTGATGGTCAACACGAATCACGGTGGCCCCACGCAGCTCGACCTCACGTTTGCATATCGTGAGGTCGAGCGCATAGTACCTTTTCCCAATATATATATAGAGAGAGAGAGGTATACCTGGAAAATGAGGTGCACTTTCAATTACATGAGGCAAATCGAAATTCCAACCACGTATGTGTGGAAAGTGGGAGACAATGGAAAAAATGCAGGTGCCTGTGCCCCCACCCACATCCATCAGTTGTTTCACTTCATTGAAACCTTTATACGCCTTAAATATCTCTTTCAAAGCAATAACAGAGCTATTGCTCATACCCTCTTGGAACAAATTGTTGTACCTTGGATCCTTCGAACCAAACCCAAAGATATCCACACCATGGGCCATCTCAAAAGGGGTACGCCCCCCTTCAATCACGGCATCCTTAAGATAAAACATGCCCTCCATCGTTACTCGATCGAGGAAGAGTCGTGCCATTGGAGCTGCCGTGACACCATCCTTGTCAGGCACCAGGAAACAAGATCGGTTAGTTAGACCGTACAAGTGTTCCGGCACCCCACCCTTACTGTCTGATCTTACCGACATGGTGAGTATCCTATCTGTTACAAGGACTCGGAGTATACGCTCCAAGGAGGTTGCAGCATATGGATTAGATGTGGGCATTTTGGCAACCATCTCTGATGGGGAGAGCATGGCTTCTGGTCCAGCATCGGCAATGATCTCGAAGACCTTTAGATCGATCGCAGCTCGCAAGACCATCGGGAGGCAGATGATCTCTCCCAGGATGATAGGCATTAGACCGTTTGCATGATCGTAAACGTCCATCTTATGTCTGTGATTATGGAATCTTAGCAAAGTTGATACCTGCACTTCATTCATTTATAGGCGTTGGGATGATAAAAGTAATACAATGGAGGTCAGGAAAGGGCAGCTGGAAAGAATCGTTGGACTCTTATCAGGCGGACCGTGAGCATTAACGACTGACCAAGTGCAGTGATCTAGAATGGAATTGCACTTGTATATATATAAAAATCTAGAAGGCTCCTGTCATATATATTAGTCCAAGTTAGTGACCCATCTATAGCTCAACTTCGCCTAATTTAATGGATGGTGTTGGCCGGATTATACTTTCACCGTAAGTCCTACTTAATGACCCATCAATAAAGGATGTACCATTTGAACTGTTTGGATCAATATACAAGTAGGCTATAGGGCCTACTATGATGTATGTGTCTTATCCACACCATCCATCCATTTTATCATCTCATTTTAGATCATGAACCCAAATTCGAACATATCCAAAGCTCAAGTGGACCACATCACAGGAAATAGTGTGTATTGAACACCCACCGTTGAAGATTCTTGTGGACAGAAATTTGAATCAAGCTGATATTTGTTTGTTGTTTTTCATCTTCCATCCATGTGTGTGACCTTATGAACAGTTTGGATGACAAATAAACATCATTGTGGGTCCAGAAAGGTTTCCATGGTGGGCATCATCATCCTCACTTTTTTCCCGTGGTGATGTCTAATTTATTTTTAAATATATTTCAACTTTGGAATCATGCACTAAAATGATCGGGTAAAACAGATGAAAGAGAATGGATAAGACACATTTTATCCCTGTTTTTTTGGAATTGGTAAGGAACCTTCTTATAGTCATTCGCCTACGAGCAGGAGAGTCGTTAATCCTTCGGAAATATCTATTACTTTTTTTTTAGAGAAAAACATCCCGTGTTTTTTTTCTCTGTGGCCAAGCATTGGATCTGCCCCACTTTTTTGCTCCTGGTATAGAATGATCCTGAGATAGTGATGGACGAGGTGGATTTCTCACCCAAAAATGTGCCTGAGATTGAGCGGACCACCAACTGGGGAAGTGCCTTTCTCCGATTTCACAAGTTACATAGGATTCAGTTCTCAACTCTCACAAGTGGTACCCGTGTTTAGATAACGTAGACCTCTGGTCTGTTTTGTCTCATCGTTGATGGACCGAATTCCAAGAATTTCCAGGCTGGATGATCCTAGCCGCGGATCTTGTAATAATTTTCATTTGTGTGGACCACGAGCACATGTAAACAAATTCTCAATTTCTTGTGGTGTGGCCCACCTAAACTTTTGATCTGATTGTTTTTGGGCCACCGCGCGCTAGGCTCGTGGAACTGTTAGATGGAGTGGATGTTGTGAGTAAGCACCGGTAAGCCCCACCAAAAACTTTCACACGCCCAAAACTATCCAAAGTCCTAACCCATTGAAATGAGGTACAACTGTGAAATAAAAGTCCATGAGAGGTAAATATGACTTTTTAATGGCCCCTTTCCCGCCATGCATCATCGGCTGAATTCTATGCAACTTGCATTTGACCGAGGTACAACTATGAAATAAAAGATCACGAGGGATATCTATGATTTTTTTAATGGTCCTGTTGCCGCCATGCATCGTCGGCTGAATTCAATGCAACTTGCGTTTGACCGATTTTGTAAACACGAGGGCTACTTTAATTATTGGGAATTTGGCCGTACTAACCTCGCAGCTTAAGTAAATTATCAGTGAGATTCAACCTTTCAAATACCTTAAGAGTGACCTTCTAACAAGCGTATATTACCTGGATCAATATGATTTTTTAGGGTCAGTTTCGGCGGTCGGATTAGACGGGATTCAGTGGAATAGGATTCAAAAAACATCATTGATACACATGGCAGGGATTGTCCCCTGTTGCCATGGGATTAAATTAATGCCATACTTTATTGATACTACAGTAGTATATTAAATGGATATATCCACCATCATTTAAAATTATTGAGAATAACACACATGTTATATCTAAACCGTTCATTTGTTTTGTAACCTCATTTTATGGCATGAGACTAAAAATGAGGTAGATCCAAAACTTATGTAGCCCCAAAGAAGTTTTCAATGGTAAGTATTCAATCCCTGTTACTTTCTATGGTGGAGTCCACTTCAGCTTTAGATTTACCTAATTTTTTGGCCCATGCTTTAAAATAATCTCAATAAATGGATGGACGGTGTGGATATAGCCCACACATCATGTATGCATTGTATAGGGAGGGCCCATACAGCCCTCCCCTTCTCACCGGTCTTTCTCTCTCTCTTTCCCTTTCTTTTTATGTGATGTCTTGTGGCCTCCACAGTGCAAGACGATCTTGACCGTCCGATCGTGAGGCCTACCTTATAGTGGGTCCAATGGACGGCCAAGATGAAGGAAAAACACAAGTATCGGCTTCATCCAAAATCTTGGTGGACCACGTCTTTATGGGACCCACCATGATGCCTGTGTTGTATGGCCAGCCATGGAGTGTGTGAACTGACTCTGGGGCGTGGCTTACTGTGAAGTGTGGATGGTCAGTGAGGTGTGTACTGACGGTGGGTGGTGGCTAGCTGTGAAGTGTGGCTAGCACTGAAGTGTGAGATGGAAGTGGGGTCCGTGGGACCCATCCACACCGTACATACATGGGCCACACCATCGCATGCGTAAAGAATCCACCGTCCATGCCATCCATCTGGACGCTGCAGTGGATGAATATAACATATGAAATGATATATTATTATATAGTTATATTATATATGAACTATATTAATAAAAAATATATATTATATTGTTTGTATGGTGGCCCGCACGTAGGACCCACTTTTATGGAAATCCAGCGGCTGAGATTTGTACAGCAGCTATAGTGCTGCTGTATTCACAATACCATCAATGCCTGCTCTTGTGAGCCGTGCATATGGCACGTGCCATATCTAAATCGTCCATCCATTTCTCATGCTGGCCACTGGCCACGCTCGTGGACCCCACCATAATGCATATATATATAGTATCCTTACCGTCCATCTGCTGGACGCTGGGCTGCTGGCCCAGCAGTCCAGCGGTATGGATGTCAGGTGCGGCCCCACCATGATGCATTGTGTTGTATCCCTACCGCCCGTCCATTCATGTAGGGGCCACCGTGATGTATGGGTCTTATCCACACCGTCCAAATGGTGGGCCCTCCCCTAATGTATGTGATAAATCCAAACCGTCCACCCAATGGCGAGCACGTCTTATGGCTTGAGACATAATAATAATAATAATAATAATAATAATAATATAACATATAAATAATATATATATATATATATATACGTGTATTAGATGGGGTGGGCCACACACGTGGGACCCACCTGATAAGTGGATTGGAGGGCGTGCCTCACGCAGCGCTGGCTGCTGTGAGGTTGACGTCAACAAGTGCTGCTGGGACCCACTGTAGCTGCATGTATTTTATCTGCACCGTACACTGTCCATCTGTACGGTGCCACGTTCATCCCACCCCTAGTAGATGTGTTCCATCCAAACCGTCCATCCTTCTTGGCAGGCTCATTTTAAGGCTTGGGACTAAAGATGAGGCAGAGCTGATGATCTAGTGGGCCACACCGCAGAAAAACAGTGTTGAGTAGACGTCCACCATTGAAACCCATTTTGGGGTCACAAAAGTTTGAAACAATATAAAATTCATTTGTTTTACCCTCTTAATTTAAGTCCTTGTGACCTTATGAGCAGATTGGATGGAACATAAATATTATGGTGGCCTTGTGAGGTTTTAATGGTGGAAACCATTATCACCACCGTTATTTGGTGTGCGGTCCAGATAATCTTTCGATATGATTCTTTTTGAAATGCTCTAAAATGATCTTTTAACATGTAGTTGAATGGTGTAGATGGTGAGGCCCGTTAATGTGACCCATAAAATATGGCCCATGTGATATATGAGGCCCAGTATTGAGGCCCATGGGTGAGGCCCAATATGATGTATTCAAGGCCCATGGGTGTGGCCCACTTATGGCCCATCTGTTTGGCCCACCTTGATATATTTGAAACCACCATGATGTATGCGTTGTATTCTCACCGTCCTGATGGTGGAACCCGCCTTGATAAACTTCACAACCACGTCAGCCACCTGTTTTGGCTGTCAACGTGAGGCCCATGTGATGTGTATTAGGCTGTGGGACGTGGCCCATTCGATCGGCCATTTGATTCGGCCATTTGACTTGGCCCATTTGATTCGACCCATATGATTTAGCCCATTTGACTTGGCCCATATGATTCGGCCCATTCGATACGGCCCATTTGATTCGGCCCATATAGTGCGGCCATTGTGACATGTACTAGACCCATGTCGTATGGCCCACTTGATGTATATTGAGGCCCATGGGTTGTAGCATATTTTGATGTATTTGGGACCGATCGTAGCCCATTACGATGAATATTAGGCCTTTGTATGAGGCCATGGGCCCACTATATGTTTGACTCTACGTGGGCCACTTCTTAGGAGCAATGTCGGTTAAATGGCCACATTGATGTGCAATGATGGTTAGATGTCCTCATTGTGACCTTCCCGTAGGCTTTGTTAGGCCCATTCGCACTATTCTCTAAGTGGGTTAACCCAAATAAGTGGGCCCCATTCACCGTAGACGGATGGCTCTACGCTATCAGATTTGATATAACTACGACCGATTGTCGATTTCAATTGACGTGACCGATTCCGATTACTAAGGCCTACTCTGATTCCGATTTCGATTGTTAGGGCATATTGCTGAGTATATGTAACCCGTAGTTGAGGCCCATTGTGATGTATCTGTGGTCCTTGGGCAAGGCCACTGTGTTATATATTAGGCCTTTGTGTGAGGTCGTCGGCCCATTATGTGTTTTGGCTCTACGTGGACCATTTCTTAGGACAATGTTGGTTAGATGTCCACATTGTCGAGGTCGATTGTGGATACTGATTATGAGTATGTGACAGCATAACATCGTGATACATGCCCATACGCATCATCTGCATGTTTGTTATGAGATGTGATTGACCATTGCATATGTCATTAGGCAGGATGATACGAGACTCCCTGATAGGCAGAGATTATCTCACATGAGCGCACGATATGCGCAGGATTGGTGCATGACTGGATTGTATGACTCATGCATCTTACACTGTGTGTTGTGATTACTGTACGCCCTAGCGACATCAGGGCTGTAGCCTCCACAGGCTTATCGTGGATGGCCATATGGGACACCGAAAATCTGTTCTACATGGGGTGCTATAGATATTCCTGGGTGAAAGTCCTTAAACCCTCTTGGTTCCAGAGGTTGCTCCAACGTCTAGACCGAGTGGGTAGATAAGCGCCGAGTGCCAAATACCAGATGACTGCAATCTCCACTGTGTCGTGGTCGGTTGGAAGGGGGTGCGGCCTTACCTGCCCGAGAGGAGGGGGCAATGCTAGGCTGAGTCTGACCAGCTCGAGGAATGGGTCCGCTATTGACGAGCCGAGCCCGATATTGGCAGGCAGATAGTGAGGTCTCTTCCACTCACCTTATTGCGCGCGATGGGGCGGCAATCTGGTATGGAGTGTAATAGACCCCGGTGATTTTTCAGAGAGGAACTATACTGATATGTGGACTTATCGAGTAGGAGTTGCAGGCTCATTCATTCATTCATTCACTATCTACTCGGGCTGGTGGTACGCAACTAATTGTTGTGTACCTTCGTTATGGCAAGGATTTCGGTTGGGCGCGCGACCAACCTGAGATCAGGAGTTTACCACGTCGAGCCTGACTATCCAAATTTAGGTATGAGACTGGTTTGGATAGAAGTCCCTTGTGGTGGACCCCATAGCCTGCGATACTACGTACTATCATCCCGACTTCACACTCTAGCATGATTATTTCATTCGCATCGTATATTGCATTACATCCTCGGCATCTGATATTTGACTCTTTATGACTCTTTATCGCATAGTTGTTCTATATTGCGTATTCTGATATTGATTAACTTATAGACTTGTCCATACTTCCGCTTACTCTGTTATCGTATGATTTATATCTTGTCAGTATTTCTACTTACTCTGATAATTCCTGCTCTTGTTAGTGTTTCTGCTTATTTAGACATTGTATGGTTTATGGATTACCAATTTTTTCGGTATTGTATGATTATAGCATTGTATTGAATACTTGGCACTTACCTTGTGCACACACTTACACCATCCTCTAAGCTTTCTATAAGCTTATGCACAATAGATGCATGCAGGTGATGTTAGGTTGCAGCAGTGTTGAGCTTGGAGCGTGCAGTGGTCTTCTTGAGCTTGATTTTTATTTATGTATTTCCCTTTCAGTATTGTACTCAAACGATTATATTAGTGGATATGTGATGATGATGTTGCCTTTGTGAATTGGGTAATCTTATGGTTATGCTTATTACAAGTTATATGTACAAAAAAAAAATCCTCCTTGTAGGATCCCAGGATCAGAATCTGGCATATGAATGCTAAGAGCCGAGAATGGGGTACTACGGAGGCTGTCGACACCAGATTCGGTAATCAGGATTCTTATGAATCCGATTCCCGGGTTCGGGGCGTGACAGTGGGCGACGTACATGTGGGACCCACCACGATGCCTGGGTTGTATCCAAATTGTCCAGCGTCCTCCAAGGACGCTGGACGTGCCCCATAGTAAAGTGAAATGAGGACTGACGTGGGTGTGTGGGTACAGTGAGGTGTGAACTTACGTGGGTGGGTGGCTAACAGTTACGTGTAGGTTGTTAATGCAGGCCCCACCATGAGGTATGATTATAATCCACGCCGTTCATCTTGTTTCTCTGCCCATTTTAGGCGTTGAGCTGAAGAATGATGTCAATCCGACTATCTAACAGGCCATAACATAGAAAATAGCGTTTGTACCGTTGAAATACACCTTAATGTTTCTATCCGCCAAAACATAGTGCATATTGGGCTCGTTTGGTCTGTCCCGAGTCGTAAAATCAAATGGCTGGGGTGGATTTGTTTGATGCAGGCCCCACCTACGAAAAAATATAAAAAAACTCATTTTTTTTTTAAAAAATATAAGGTGCAGCAAGAGCTGCTGCTAACGTTAGAGGACGTGCAATAGTGTCTTGCTGCGCTGGATGAGCATGGGCCAGGGACCGTGGGTCCCAATCGTGGGCCCTACCGTGATGTGGGTTGAACATCAACACCGTGCATTAGGTGGGCCCCCCTTAAAATCAGTCGTATGTGGTGCTCAGGTGGCCCACATGACAAGGAATAATGAAGATTGAACGTCTGCCATTGAAACCCTTTTGGGTTGCAGAAGTTTTGAATCATTATGAAATTTATTTTTCCTTTGCATCCAGGTCTGTGTGACCTTATTAACAGATTAGATGGAAAATTAACGTTATGGTGGGCCCCACGTGGGACCCATTGATGTATGTATGTATACCCACACCGTCCACACCACTGGACGGTGAGACCCACCATATGCATGTGTTGCATCTAAGCCGTCCAATCATTTTGAAAGCTCATTTTATGGCATGAGCTAAAGGATGAGATAGGTCCATAGTTCAAGTGGACCCTTCACCACTGAAAAATGTGGATAGTGACGTCCACCGTTCAAACTTCTAAGGGCCACGACAGTTTTCAATTAAGTTTATATTTTTGTTTTCACTTCATTTATCACTATGTTAACTTATGAATAGGTTGGATTTCAAATACATCACGGCGGGCCACATCGTGACGTGACCAGCCCTTTGATCAGGTGGACCGCACCATAAAAATAGTGGAGGATTGAACGTCTATTATTGAAACCCATTTGGGTCACCGAAGTTCTGGATCAATGGAAAATTATTCCTCCTCTTAATCCAGGTCTTTAGGACCTTATGATTAGATTGGTTGGAAAATAAATTGTATAGTAGGCCTTGTGAATTGTTTTAATAGTGAAAATTATTATCTCCACTGTCACTTAGGGTATAGTCCAAATGATCCTTCAATATGACTCATTTTTGAAAATTTATAAGGCTTATGTGGTTAGGATGTATTTGTGGCCCGTTGTTGAGGCCCACCTTAATATATATGAGGCCCACATGATACGACCCATTTGATGTAACTGAGGCCCATGGGTCAAAGCCCAATGAGATGTATATAAGGCCCATTGCAATGTGTGATTCTACCATGGTTTATGTAATGATGTTTTGACAGTCATGCCTTGAGAGCAATGATAGTTTGACATCCACATTGTAAGAGCAATGATGGTAAAATGTCCATATTGTAACTCTCACTAGGGGCCCATTGATAGGCCCATACTTGGAGTGTATAAGCCATCTAGGCCCATATTCGTTATGAACGGAGCCCACAACCATATAGCATGTTTAATATATATCCATGATTCATGATCATATGCATCGTATGTATGCTTGGTATGAGGAGTGACTGATCATAGCATATGCCTTCGGGAAGATTGCTTATGGGCTCCCTAATAGGTGGAGTTGCCCGTCATGAGCGCGTGGTACGTGCAAGATTGTTACATGACTGGTAGTGTGATTCATGCACTTCACATTGTATGAAATGATTTCTATAGGCCCTAGCGACATCGGGGCTATGACCTCCATAGGCACATCGTGCACGGCAGGATTGGACACCGAAAATATTGTTACTAAGCATCGGGGTACTATAGATATCCCTGGGTAAAAATTTCTAAACCCGATGGTACCAGAGGATGACTCTAACGTCGAGACCGAGTGGATATATGAGCGCATGAGGGCTGAATACTAGGAGGCCACGTCTTTCACTGTATCGTGGTCGGTTGGAAAGGAGTGTGACCTTACTTGCCAGAGGGTATGGACATTACTAGGCTAAGTTTGACTAGCTCGTGAATGGGTCTGTTATCGATGTTCCGGATAAATATTGTAGACTATTATCCAAGTGGATAGTGAGGTTTCTTACGCTCACTTGGATTGCGCGCCTGAGAAAAGGATAGTGTCATTTGGAGTGTACTAAACCCCGGTGATTATCCAGAATGAGAATTGTACTGATATTTGATGAACTGTATTGATATGTAGATTTAGATGAGGATTGATATGCTTGAGTTGCATCCCATATCGCATAGTCTTGATATGACCGGTAGCATTCATATCCTGCACTGCATAGCCTTGGTATGACTGATTGCATTCATTACTCATTAGCATGATTCCACATTACTCTGACTTTGTATTTTGAGCACGCTCATATTACGTACACACTTACATCGCCCTCTAAGCTTTCTATATGCTTATACATGATTGATGCATGCAGGTGACGCTCGAACGCAGTCGTAGCCTCGTTACAGTTAGAGCGTGTTGTCACGCCCCAAACTCGGAAACCGGGCTCACAAAATTTTCGATCGCCGAATCCGGCGCCGACAGCCTCCGTAGAACCCCATTCTCGGCTCCTAGCTCCCATTCGCCAGGTTCCAATCCTGGGATGCTACGAGGAGGATTTTCAATGTCAGTCTGATTCGTAATAAGCATAACCAAAGGCATAACCCACAAACAACAACCAAGTACTCCATTACATTTTCACTATGATAAAAAACTTTACAAGTACAATGAGCATAAAGGGAAATACAATGGTAAAGAACAAAAACTTCAAAATGCTCTGCAACGTGCTCTTGCCTCAGCGCTGCTGTGATCCAACGTCACCTGCACGCAACGGTTGTGCATAAGCTTACAGAAAGCTTAGAGGGTGGTGAAAGTGTGTGCGCAAGGTAGTAATATGAACATGCAATGTCAGAGTAAAGCGGAATATGCAGATGGATCTATAATATCATGAGCCGTATCAAGGCTTATGCGATGCAAGACATGAATGATATCGGCCACCCCAAGGCTATGCGATGTGAAATGCAACTCAAGCATACAGATCCTCGTCTATGTCCATACATCAATACAGCTCAAATATGGAATATCACCGGGGTCTAGTACACTCTAAACCAGATTGCCGCCACATCGGGCGCAATAAGGTAAGTGGAAGAGACCTCATTATCCGTCTGCCAATATCGGGCGCGACTCGTGGATAGCGGACCTATTCCTCGAGCTGGTCAAACTCAGCCTAGCATTGCCCCCTACACTCGGGCGGATAAGGCTGTACCCCCTTCCAACCGACCACGACACAGTGGAGAGCACAGCCAACTGGTATTCGGCACTCAGCGCTCATCTACCCACTCAGTCTAAACGTTGGATCAACCTCTTTGTACCATAAGGGTTTAGGGACTTTCACCCAGGGATATCTATAGTACCCCATGTATAACGAGATTTTCGGAATCCAATCCTGCCAACCACGGTGCGTCTGTGGAGGCTACGGCCCTGATGTCGATAGGGCGTAATAATCACCATGTCATACAAATGCGAAATGCATGATTCACGCTCAATCCTCATATCAAGCATACATATGATGCGTATGATCATGGGTCATGAAACTATACTAAATATATGAGTGATGAATCGTTCATACAACGCGGATGGGCTTAGACGGCCTATACACAGCAAGTACGGCCTAGTAATGGGCCCTAAGGAGAGTCGTAATGTGGACATCCAACCAACATTACACTCGCAATGTGGACGTCAAACCAACGTTGCCCTCAAGGCACAAATCTTCTTAAACATCGCTACATAATCGGTATTGGAATTACACATTGTAATGGACCTTAGGTTTATCCCATTGGGCTTTTCATATATATATCAAATGGGCCCTATGCTATAGGCTTTTTATTCATCAGATGGGCCACATAAACGGGCCACACCAATGGGTCTTATGTGCATTGCAATGGGTCAAAACCCGTGGCCCTGGATTGCATCAAATGAGCTTAGTCTCATGAGTCTAATAGGTGACCAATGGGCCACACTAATTGGGCCCCCACATGTACATCAAATGGGCCTCAACCCATAGGCCTTTATGAGTTCAATGGGCCTAAACCCCTAGGCCTTACATATATCAAATGACCTACTTCCATGGGCTTTAAATTTCAACAAAAGGGTCCAATTACATGGGCCTTGAAGTACATCAAATGGGCCTACTCCCATGGACTTGCAACACATCAAATGGGCCTAAGTCCATAGGCCTCATATGAATCAAATGGGCCTAACCCATAGGCTTTACATAGCAAGTGGGCCCAAGTCCATAGGACTCGTACGAATCAAATGGGCCTAACCCATAAGCATTTATAAATCAATAGGCCTAATCCATAGCCCTTTTGAAATTAAATGGGTCCCGACTCATGGGCCTTACAAAATATTTATTTCCATCCAAACTATTCATAGGGAAACATGGTCTAGGGCCCACTACAATTTTCATATTATAAAATATACATTATAAACTATATAACATACATAAATATTCATATTATAAAATATACATAATTATATATAATGGTGGGTCCCACAGAAATCAATATGGGCAGCTTGCAGTGGGCCCCATCATCAAAGACAGATGGACGGCGTGTGTAAAACACATGCAACAGGGCCCCACCGTCCGCTAGACGGTGGGTGAAATAATAAATCATGGTGAGTCTCACCGTCCACGGGCTGTGGACGGTGTAAATGAAATACATACATTTATGTGGGTGCCACAGATGTGGCCCACCCTGATGCCCAAATGCCATCTGAGCCATTCATAAGGCCTCTCGGACCTAGGTGGAGGGAAAACAAAAATTTCAGCCTGATCCAATGCTTCTGTGGGCCCCAAACCAGATTTCAATGGTAGACTTTTAAACCTATTGTTTCAAGTGGTGTGGGCCACCTGCGTTTTGGATCTGTCTCATTTTTGGAGGGGACCCACCTGAGGAGCGGTCCCATCAAACGGATGGAGCAGATGCTCAAAATGCATCACGATGGGGACCCACAGCTGGGCCGTGAGGCCTGGTCGCCCGTCCGCCCGCCAGCACGCAGGCGCTGCCTACGTGCGCCTGACACAGCAGCAGCAAGGGCTGCTGCCTCTTATTTATTTATTTTTGAAATTCATGCACTTCGTGGTTTTTGGTAGGTGGGGCCATATTTGAAAAATCTGATCCGCTCATTGGATTCTATGGCCCCTGATCGATCCAATGAGACCAATGTGTGATATGTTTTTGACCAATGGAAGAATAAATATGGATTTTAATGGTAAAACCACTATTTACTACGGTATGGCCTGCTTGTTTATCAGATCAGACCTATCTTTTGGCTCAACGTCTAAATGAATCTGAGAAAAAGGATGGATGACTTGGATTATAAACGTACATTAAGACGGGGCCTATATAAGCAGGCCACCCCATTAGCTTGGAAACAAGCTACTTTTTTTGCATTTTGCACAGTGACGTCCAGCGTCCCTGGACGCTGGACGTTTGTAACAGCCCAAGCATTTAGGTGGGCCTTGTTCCAGTGGGCCAGCACATGATGGATGGTGTTACGCCCCAAACTCGGAAACCGGGCTCACAAAATTTCCGATCGCCGAATCCGGCGCCGACAGCCTCCATAGAACCCCATTCTCGGCTCCTAGCTCACATTCGCCAGGGTCCGATCCTGGGATGCTACGAGGAGGATTTTTAACATCAGTCTGATACGTAATAAGCATAACCAAAGGCATAACCCACAAACAACAACCAAGAAATCCATTACATTTCCACTATGATCAAAAACTTTACAAGTACAATGGGCATAAAGGGAAATACAAGGGTAAATAACAGAAAACTCCAAAATGACCAGCAACGCGCTCCTGCCTCAACGCTGCTGCGATCCAACGTCACCTGCACGCAACGGTCGTGCATAAGCTTACAGAAAGCTTAGAGGGTGGTGAAAGTGTGTGCACAAAGTAGAATATGAACATGCAAATGTCAGAGTGATGCGGAATATGCAAATGGAACCATGATATCATGAGCCGTACCAAGGCTATACAATGCCAGACATGAATGTATCGGCCACCACAAGGCCATGCGATGTACAATGCAACTCAAGCATACAGGTCCTCATCAGTGTCCACATATCAGTACAACTCAAAGTATAGAATATCACCGGAGTCTAGTACACTCTAAACCAGATTGCCGCCACATCGCGCGCAATAAGGTAAGTGTAAGAGACCTCACTATCCGTCTGCCAATATCGGGCGCGACTCGTCGATAGCGGACCCATTCCTCGAGCTGGTCAAACTCAGCCTAGCATTGCCCCCTACACTCGGGCGGGTAAGGCCGTACCCCCTTCCAACCGACCACGACACAGTGGAGAGCGTAACCGTCTGGTAATCGGCACTCAATGCTCATCTACCCACTCGGTCTAGACGTTGGAGCAACCTCTTGGTACCATAAGGGTTTAGGAACTTTCACCCAGGGATATCTATAGTACCCCATGTAGAACAAAATTTTCGGTATCCAATCCTGCCAACCACGATGCGTCTGTGGAGGCTACTGCCCTGATGTCGCTAGGGCGTACAACAACCATATCACACAAATACGGAATGCATGAATCACGCTATCCAGTCATGCAACTAATCCTGCGCATACCGTGCGCTCATGTAGGGCAACACCGTCTAACCGGGAGCCCATAAACAACCTGCCCGAAGGCATATGCCATGATCAGTCAATCCTCATATCAAGCATGCATATGATGCGTATGATCATGGGTCATGAAACTATACTAAACATGTTATAATAAAATGCATTATCTTACAATGCAGATGAGCCTGAACGGCCTAAATACGATAAACATGGTCCAGTAATGGGCCCTAAGGAGAGTCGTAATGTGGACATCCAACCAACATTACACTCGCAATGTGGACGTCAAACCAGCATTGCTTCCCAGGCACAATCTTCTTAACGTCGCTACATAACCTGTATTGGGATTACACATTGCAATGGACCGTAGGTTCATCCCATTGGCCTTACACATGTATCAAATGGGCCATATCTTATGGGCCTTTTATTCATCAGATGGGCCATATAAATGGGCCACACCAATGGGTCTTATGTGCATTGCAATGGGTCAAAACCCGAGAGCCTTGGATGACATCAAATGCTTAGTCTCATGGGTCTTATGTAAGACCAATGGGCCACACCAATTGGTCCCTATATGTAGATCAAGTGGGCCTCAACCCATAGACCTAATCATAAATTCAAATGGGCCTAAACCCGTAGGCCTTACATGTATCGAATGGCCTACCTCCATGGGCTTTAAATTTTAACAAAAAGGGGGTCCAATTACCTAGGCCTAGAAGTACATCAAATGAGCCTAGTCCCATGGACTTGAGACATATCAAGTGGGCCTAAACCCATAAACCTTTTTCAAGGCAAATGGGCCTAGCCCATAGGCCTTAAATAGTCCAAATGGGCCTAACCCATAGACCTTGCATGCACATCAAAGTGGGCCTAATCCCATGGATTTGTAATACATCGAATGGGCCTAAGTTCTTAGGCCTAAAATGAATCAAATGGGCCTAGCCCATAAGCATTTTATAAATCAATAGGCCTAACCCATAGCCCTTTTTCAGTCCCAATGGGCTTAGCCCAAAGGCCTTAAACAGTTCAACTGGATGGACGGTTCGGATGCATCACATGTATCATAGTGGGTCCCACTGTCCAGTGGACAGGGCGAGTAGGGCACATACATCACAAGGGCCCCACCGTCCACTAGACGGTGGAGGCAGGGCATGCATGAAGGCTGGTACCGCCGTGGTGGGTGCCAACGTCCATTTGGGTGGTGGTCCTACACATACATCATTGTGGGTCCCATGTGAGGCCCACCTTGTAATATATATATGACATCCGACCCATTGATAAGGTCAAACAACCTGGTTGGGGGGAAAAACATAAATTTCAGCTTGATCCAGCACTTCTGTGGGCCCCAAAAACTCTCCAACGATAGAATTTAATTCACATTGTTTCACGTGGTGTGGGCCACCTGAGCTTCGGATCTATCTCATCTTTGGAGGGGGGCCACTTTAGAGGGTGGCCCACCTGATGAACGGTTTGAATATCATATAAACATCAAGGTGGGGCCCACGGCTGGAGCCGTGGGTCCACGGCGTCCGCCCGCCCGTCGCCAGGCTGCACGCGCCTGCGTGCAGGCGCTGGGCGTTGTCAGTGGAGGCAGAGCCTCTTCTCATTCATTTTAAAATTTTTAAAAAAATGGTTTTCTCATGGTTTTTCGTGCGTGGGGCCCGCTGCACCAAGATCCGTCCCGACCATTACGTCCAGTGGCTCGACGCCGTCCAAATGAGTCTAGAGTTTCAATTTTTTTGATGCTTGTAGGTGAAATAGAATAAGGAACTAGTGTTTGGATGGTGCGGGCGCAATATTAAGCGTTATGGCCCACCAGGTGATTGGATCAGCTCCAAACTTCTACCCAATGGCTAAAACGCCGTGGGTAAGAGGATGGACAGCTTGGATCGGACTTAATCGTCAGGGTGGGGCCTATGCAAGGGAACCACCAAAGCCCCTTCCTTTTTCTTCCTTTTTCTTCCTTTTTCTTCTTTGCTTAAAAACGTCCAGCGTCTGGACGGTTTTAAATCCATTTTTTTTTTGAAAAATGGAGGGCCCTGATGAAGTGGGCCCCACTGATGGGTGGCATGGGAGTAATAGCCAAGGTGGGCCCCACTTGAATAAAATAAAATACCTCAAGCGGGATCCATTCAAATGGGCCACACCCTCCTGTTGCAATAAAATAAGATAAAATAAAATAAAATAAAATAAAATAAAATAAAAGAGAGAGAGAGAGAGATGGAGAGTAGGACACGGCTAGTGATGGAGGGACCCCGTCACTATGGGCCCTCCCATGCATGAAATCATACATCAATTGAGTCATTTTGTACATGTAACCCTCAAAATTAAAGATCAACGGTGGGGATCCCTTCCCCACCAATATGAATGGTCTAGATGACCTTTCCAAATGAAAATAAACATCATGATGGGGTCCATGGAGAATGGCCCCATCATAGAATAATCATGATGATCCAAGTGGTCCATCGGCCACAAATAAGGGTCCCAAGTGAGATCCACACCATGGATCGGTGGGCCTCACTTGGTCCACCATAAAAATAAGGAAAACTATCCTATAGATGCACCCACCGTCCGATCTTCTCGCTCCTAGGGGTTCCTTGGCACCTTGGCTTCAACTTCAACGGTTAGGATGAAGAATGGAGGGTTGAGATGGGAGATTTTGGGGTAGGAAGGTGGGCCACTTGGAGCTTAAGGAAGGTTGGAATTCTCATACGTATGGGGCTCTTGGAGTTGCTTGAAAATCTTGAAATGAGAAAGAGAGAAAGAGTGAGTGATGTAAAGGGAGAGAGAGAGAGTGATGGATGGATGGGTGAGTGATGGTGGTGTAAGAGGAATTTGACTTTTGTGGCTTTGTGTGTAAGAAAGGTATGGGTTGAGAAGACTTTGTTGGCTTTTGTGTAAGAGAGGTATGGGTTTGGGAGACTTTTGTGGTTGCTTGGAAAAATGGGTGAGAGTGATGTGTACTTGACATGTGATGGGTTGATGGGTGATTGATTGATGGGATTGATGTGATTGATGTGACACATCGTTGAGATTCCCTTGGTTTTCGTAACGCGCGGCGTTTTCTCACACCGAACGTTGGCTCATATCTCTTGATCAGGGTATCGCCTTGGCGCGCGAGTCGCGGTATCGGAACCGCGGCGACGGTGCGGTCGCTAAGGTATTGGTCTCGGGTTGAGTCGACTCGGGTTGTCGGTACATGAATCCAGGTCGCGCGTCGATATTGTTTAAGGGTCGAAAGTTGCCGGAATTCGACCGGTAAGACCGCGGAAGTGTACGGAAAGGTACGGACCAAGATACGGGTCTTACAGATGGTGTATTTCAACATTTAAGGTGGGCCCCACTTGAAGGAAATTTGGACTAAGGAATACTTCAAGGTGAGGTCCATTCAAGTGGGCCACACAATCCTATTACATAAAAATAAAATAAAATAAAATAAAATAAAATAAAATAAAAGAAATAAAACAGAGAGAGAGACATGGAGAGTGGGACACGGCTTGTGATGGAGGGACCCCGACATTATGGGCCCTCCCTTACATGAAATCATACATCAAGTGGATCATTTGCACATGTGACCATCAAAACTGAAGATCAACGGTGGGGATCCTTTCCCCACCAATATAGATGGTCTAGATGACCTTTCTAAAGAAAATAAACATCATCATGGGGTCCATGGAGAATGGCCCCATCATGGAGTGATCATGATGATCCAAATGGGCCATCGGCCACATTTTACGGTCCCAAGTGAGATCCACATCATTGATCGGTGGGCCTCACTTGGCACATCATAAAAATAAGAAAAACTAGAATGATCTAGCACCCACCGTCCGATCTTCTTGCTCCTAGGAGTTCCTTTGCACCTTAGCTTGGTTTTTAACGGTTAAGATGAGGAATGGAGGGTTGAGATGGGAGATCTTGGGATGAAGAAGTGGGCCACTTGGAGTTTAGGAAGAGAGGGAGAATTTCATACGTATGGGCTCTTGGAATTTTTTTGTTGCTTGGAAATTTTGAAATGAAAAAGAGAGAAAGAGAGAGAGTGATGTAAAGGGAGAGAGAGAGAGTGATGGATGGATGTGGTGAGTGATGTTTGTGTAAGAAAAACTTGACTTTTGAGGCTTTTGTGTAAGAGAGGTATGGGTGGTGAAGACTTTTGTGACTTTTTGTGTAAGAGAGGTATGAGAGATGAAGACTTTTGTGGTTGCTTGGAAAAATGGAATAAAGTGATGTGTACTTGACATGTGATGGCTTGATGGATTGATTGATTGGTGAGATTGATGTGATTGATGTGACACATCGTTGAGATTCCCTTGAGTTTCACAACGCGCGGCGTTTTTTCGCACCGAACGTTGGCCCAATCTCTTGACCAGGGTATCGCTTCAGCGCGCGAGTCACGGCATCGGAACCGCAACGACGGCGCGGTCGCTATAGTATTGGTCTCGGGTTGAGTTGACTCGGGTTGTCGGCATATGAATCAGGGTCGCGCGTCGATATCGATTAAGGGTCGAAGGTTGCTGAAATTCGACCGGTAAGACCGCGGAAGTGTACGGAAAGGTACGGACCAAGATACGGGTATTACACGTGTAGCCGAGCTTTTGGAGTTTTTATTATTATCATTATCTTGTATTTTCTTTTATATGCACTGTACTCAAAGTTTTTTATCATAGTGGATTTTGTAATGGTGTTCTTGTGGTTATTGTTCGTGAGTTATGCTTATACTAAAATAAAATCATGTTTGAAATCCTCCTTGTAGGATCCCAGGATCGGAACCTGATGTATGGGTGCTGGGAGTCGAGAATAGGGTACTACGAAGGCTGTCGGTGTCGGATTCAGCGATCGGAAATTTTTTCAGCCCCAGTTTTCGAGTTTGGGGCTTGACACACATTGATGTATGTGTATAATCCATGCTGCCCATCCTTTTTGGGCCCATGGTGAGCTGGCAGACAAGGTGGACAGAACGGATCACCCCATTGTGGACCTTAGGCTATTGTACTAATGACTATCCTTTAATTTGGTAGTAAAGGAAGTGAGCATGCAATAACTACGACCCATATAACATGACAACCACGACCCATATAACATGATAACTACGATCAATGACAACTACACCCATATAACATAACAACCACGATCTAGGCAACATGACAACCACAACCCATATAACATGGCAACTACGACACATGCAAATCACGACCCATATAACATGACAACCACAACCCATATAACATGGCAACTACGACCTATACAACATGACAACCACGACCCATATAACATGACAACCACGACCCTTGCAAACCATGGCCCATATGACTACTCCATTATAATCGCAACCCATATAACAGGACAACCATGACCCATATAACATGATAACTACGACCCATGACAACCACGACTCATATAACATGACAACCACGACCCTTACCGTATTACAACTACCTGATGCGACATATGCTACTATACAAGTATCGTTTGCACAACTATGACGTGACTTGCACTAACTTGGTGGACGATATCTACGTATGTCATGTACTAACCTTGATGGACGATAAGGATCTTATGTGCACCAACTTGGTGAGTACATGAGATAAACGATATTTACATATATCATGTACTAACTTTGATGGACGATAAGGATCTTATGTGCATATGTAGCCATATGGGACGTAGTTGGCATATGGGTCATAGTTATCATGTTATATAGGTCGTGGTTGTCACGTTATATGGGTCGTGGTTCTCATTTCCTGCTCTCAGATTTCATCACGACCACGACCCATACCTCATGACAACCATGACCCTTACCACATTACAACCACGACCCTCGTAGTTGTCAAGTTATATGGGTCGTGGTTCTCATTTTCTGCTCCTAAATTGCATGACAACCCCGACCCTAACCACATTACAACCACGACCCTCATGGTTATTATGTTATATGGGTCTTGGTTATCATTTCTTGCTCCCAGAATGCACATAAGATCTTTATCGTCCATCAAAGTTAGAAAAGTAACATGTCTATCCATACCAAAGCTAGCCTGACGTGTTTCGAATATGAGATGACTATTGATAGACTGTAGGAACAAGAAATGCAGGTTATATGGGTCGTGATTGTCATGAGGTAAGGGTCGTGGTTGTCATGTTATATGGGTTGTAGTTGTCATGGATCATGGTTGTCATGTTATATGGGTTGTAGTTGTCATGTTATAAAGGTCGTGATTGTCATGTTATATAGGTCGTAGTTGCCATGTTATATGGGTTGTGGTTGTCATGTTGCCTGGATCGTAGTTATAGTTTTTAATGTGTTCACTTCCTTTTTTACTAAACCATTGGCACCATAAATTAAGACCCACAATGGGGTGATCTGATCCATCCACCATATTGGCTAGTTAGCTGTGGACCTAAAAGTCCTGACTTGAGCAGTATCCACTTCTATTCACCTTGTCGGCTGATATTTGGGCCTTACTACTAAAATGACGTGGCAAAAAGGATGGGTGGGATGGATGCCTTACTCCTAAAATGACATGGCATGGATGCCTTACCACTAAAATGACATGGCAAAAAGGATGGGCGACATGGATTATGGACAACATGGATGTCTTACTCCTAGACGGCATGGATGCCTTACCTCTAAAATGACATGACAAAAAGGATGGGTGGTATGGATTATGGATGACACTGATGAAACACATACATCATGGTGGGGCCCGCAGAGCATCGAGCACAAGATAATCCGTCACTTTCTCAGGAGAGTATCCATTTCATCTCTCCAGGACCGTACGACTTCTAAACCAAGGAGAGGGGCATTTTGGTCCAAGTAATTTACGGAAGCTTGTCAGAAGGTCACACTTAAGATATTTGAAAGGTTGAATCTCGTTAGGTGATTTGCCCAAACTTCGAGGTCAGTACAATCAAATTCCCTTAATTATTTTATAAGCAGCTTATTTTTTCGATAGCACATATCGTAAGCCATCGTATTAAAAATTTAAAAATAAATAAAAATCAATCAATAATTCGATTAATCTATCGATGATATCTCCTTTTTATTTTTTTTACACACGTGTCCCCACATAAGCACTCAAACCCGAAACCTCAATGTTGAAGCATGGCCTCTTTTTTTTTCATCAATAGACTAGGTCTCAAATATCTCACTTTATGTGTGTATATGATTTTGATATTGTGACTGGCTTGTCTTACCACTTGCAGTTACTTAATGGTATTTTTGGAAGCCCTTGAACTAGTAGTCATTCTGTCTAATAGATTAAATGAAATTTATTTGTGGTGGACTAATCATCTAATGGATCATTGCGCCTTTGTGGCTTTTGGGGTCAATCCCTTTCACTGTATCTCGAAATGGACTACTTGTCATATACATGGCTTCAACTGACTAGGTGCCCTATGTGGCTTTAATTCTATGTTCGCCATTTATGGCTTGGTGTAATATTTGCCTTATGTGACTTCAATGAACCACTTTCATATAACCTTGAGATGGTTAGATCCACTTGTAGAACTATAAGTGACCACTAGTTGAGTAAGTTACCTTTAAACATCTTATTTGTTAGTCTCATGAGCCAAAGATGGTGGAATGGGATACTATGCCTAAGCTGTCAACCTATAATGAGTGACAAACTCTCTTATAGTGACCTTTGAGCTTTCTTAAAATGATTGTTTGAAATTGAAATAATAATGGTTGAGCTAATCATGCATTTTCATAGCATGCGGATTTTACCGGGTGATCGATGTAAGACACGGGGGTTTCTTGAATCTTTATGTGCTGTGCCATAGAGTATTCTACCGGGTGATCCTAAATTATTGTTTCATGCATTTGTACCGCTATGGGTGTCTTTGTTGCATGGACTTTTTTAGGTGCCTAGTACTCCTTAGGGTGTACCTTTGAGTACTTTTTCGGGAGACTAGTTCACCTTAGGTGTCCTCATTGCATAGTCTTTTCTGGGTAGTTAGTTCCCTTTAAGCATCCTTTGAGTACTTTTTTGGGTGGATAGTTCTCCTTGGGTGACTTTTTACCAGTTGGATGTGCATTCCCAGGTCTGTGAGCATATGCATGCAATCATACATTTAAACAAAATTATCTTTATAAAAATTTATTTAATGAATGCATATCTGATGAACCTTATCCATTTTATATGATAATCATTATGAAATATTTGTTATACACTGTTCCTGATAACTATGCTTAATTATCTTGATGATACGATAAATCTTAAGGGTTATACCTTACTGAGATAACCAATGACGTTATCAAACCGTATACAGTATGCAAGATACATGAATGATGTATGAATTGACTCTGGTGCATCGCATGGAGAGATCGATAGTTATACGACTCTAATTTATAGACTACTTTTATTATTTGGTTGTTCAATATTTACTTATGAGACATTGGTTTGTATAAGTTTTCGAGTAACCACTTAAAATCTTGATTATGTATATTTGGATTCTCTCTTATACTTGATTTGTTTTTATTCCACTAGTTTATTAAATCTGATAAAAGAAAAGAAAAAAAAAATGTATGTGAAATTGGTTATTTTCAAAAGTTAACACTTGGATTTTTAGAAACTGAGTAAAGTACTTGGGTTACAAGAACTGGAGTGTTACGCAACCTTTGTTATAGATAAAAGACTCTATTACTACAAGGACATGTCTTTCGAGCTGAAGAACATTAGAGCCACATATATATCAGGGACTCGTCAATAGAATATTCACTTAGGGTCAGTTTGGGCAATGAGATTAGAAGAGATCAGGTGAGTCTCCATGTTTGGGAAGAATGGAAAAGCTTGGAATTACATTAAATGGAATTGCATTGTGTCATGTGCCAATTTCACTCAATGTTTGGGAAGTTGTGTAGGTCCCAACATGATGTGTGGCCTATATCCGCACCATCCACCCATTTATCGAGATTATTTTAGAACATGGGCCAAAAAAATAGGTAAATCTAAAGCTCAAGTGGACCCCACCATAGAAAGCAACATGGATTGAATACTTACTGTTGAAAACTTCTTTCACGCTACATAAGTTTTGGACATACCTCATTTTTAGGCACATGCCATAAAATAAAGTTACAAAATAAATGAATGATTTAGATATAACACATGTATGTTATTCTCAATAATTTCAAATGATGGTGAGTATATCGATTCAATGTACTATTGTATTATCAATAAAAAATAACATTAGTTTTATCCCATGGCAAGAGGGAACAATCCCTACCATAGATAATAATTATATTTTTTATATCCCATCATAGTCCCTTCTAATCTCACCGCCCAAACTGACCCTTAATAAGTTGAACGTTCTATACAGGGATTTACATGGACGACTTACTTGCCAAAGCTCCATGTCACATCGCACACGTAAGAAGAAATTGCTCTTACAACTTCCAGAGGAGAAAACCCCACCTCCGTATCCGTCTCCATCAGATCTAAATCTCTCCTGTACCCTTCGGTCATACCTGTCTCATCACCTTTATTACGAAATCTAATAGTGGAATGTTATGATTCCAAGGACCTAGTCACCTAATTAAACACGTCCCATCAATCCTAATGCCGTTGGCGCTTTCATCGGTTTCTTAATAGCCTCCGTTTGGTAGACCCATGTGCTCGAAATTGGGATGTTTCTATGAACGTGCATGGTTGGACTTCCAAGTCCAGTGTTGGTTTCTTAATAGCCTCCGTTTGGTAGGCCCATGTGCTCGAAATTGGGATGTTTCCATGAACGTGCATGGTTAGACTTCCAAGTCCAGTGTTGGAAAAAATACAATAAATACAAAAAAAAATAGCGAACACGGGTTAGGCTAGTCTTGATAAAGCAGGAGGAAGGTCCCTAGGGTCCATCATCTTGTATCAATTAAAATAATAAGCATTTGGAAGAGAGAATTTGACTTGGACTATTTTGCTGCAGTTAACTCGGACGTAAATTGGCTACCTGGCAGGTTGCGCAGCAAGACATTACTAAGTTCTGTGAGCCCTACTATGATGTATATATTGTATCCACACTTCATCCATTTTGGAGACATTATTTTATAGCATAATTTAAAAAATGAAACAAATCCAAAGCTGAAGTGGACACCACGAGAAAACAGTAGGGAGAATGACACCCACTGTTGAAACCTTCCTGAGGTCCACCGTAACGTTTATTTGAGATCCAACCTTTTTACGTATCAACGTACACGTGAAAGAAGGGAAAACACAAATATCAGCTTAACCGAAAACTTTTGTAGCTCTTAGAAGTTTTTAACTGTGTGCGTTACTCTCCCCACCATTTTCTCCGGTGGGGTCCACTCTAGCTTTAGATCTGCCTCATTTTTTGGCTTTACCTTAATATAATCTCTCCAAATGGATGGATGGTATGGATACAAAATTTACATAATGGTGAGGCCCACATAACTTAGTAATGTCGCTTCGGTAAAGTCTCGCTAGTCAACCTGTCAGTAGCTAATCTGCGTCCGCTATATGGTCTGGGTTGAAGGTGGCCCAGTTATGGTCCGCATAAGATTTGGATCTACTTTATTTTTTAGATTATGCCCGAAAATAATATATAGAAATGGATGAACGGTGTGACCATACATCAAAGTGGGCTCAACAGACAAGGATCCACCGACCTCGGTAGGTCGAGCCCACGTGGGTCTTGTATCGAGGTCGTGTATAACAATGCACGAGGCTACACATGTGAGACCGAAACAGTTTAGAATCCGGCCCGGCACTTATCCCAGGCCTGGCCCATTGACAGCCCTAATTTAGGCACGTACTTGCAGGACCACATCACGTGCAAGATCAAGGCCATTCTCCAGGTAAGCCATAAGGTGTATTTTGTATGATCAAGAATCTTTCTGCTGATCTGCGGCCACCAATGAGTTCCACCAAGAACTTCATCACATCAACACACCACGTGCCTCACACGCAATCCGCGTCCCCGTAACGAAGAGGATTGCTACGACGTTTTGACAACTTTTTGATATGGTTTGGGAATTTGACCGTATTGGTCTTGAAGTCGGGTCAAGTTATCTTGGGAGCTACGACGTTTCAGATATTTCAAGAGTGACTTTTTAACAACTTTTAGATATTGTTTCAGACGAAAATGTCCGTCCTTAATTAGAAGTCGTATGATCCTCGAGTGAAGAAAAAGTTTGGTTCTGTTTCAAACCACGGTAAAGTGACGGATTGGCTACTCCCTCTGCCACCAGCCAATGGCTGGTGTTCGCTGGTTTCTGGTGGCTGGTGTTCGCTGGTTTGTGGGCCGCACCACCATGTATGTGTTTTATCCATGTCGTCCATATATTTTTCCAGATCATTTTATGGTATGAGACCAAAAATGAGGTATAACCCAATCTCAAGTGGGCCACATCACAGGAAACAATATTTTGAATGAGCGTCGTAGACCATTAAAAACTTTTTGGAGGACATAAATGTTTTGGATCAAGCCGATCTTCGTTTGTTCCATTCATTTGTGTCTGTATGACCTAATCAACAGATTAGATGTCAAATAAACAGTGCAATGGGCCTTGGGAGGATTTTAATGACGGATATATAATCCAATCACTATTGTTCTCCTGTGTCGTGGTCCACCTTAGATTTATATCCCTCGCAGCTTATTATAAATAGTAAACTTACTATTTATAGACAGTTGTGATTTCTATTAGTGTGCAAGGTTTTCAGTCAAAAATAGTAAGTGTCCTATTTGGCTTCACCACGCTGTTCTCGTAATTATTCTAAGAACTTTTCATGCTGGGCGCAACTCGTAAGGCTCAATGGATGAAGAGTTATAAAAAAACTAAAACTTATTATTTATAGTAAAAATGGAATTAAAATAGGGAAACAACCATCGAACTGATGGTATTTCACAAATTCGGCATAGGTAACCTGACATAGCTGGGTTGGGTGGCTAAAGTAGCTCATCCTACCCCAAAATCATATAAGGTACGTCTGATAGCTCATTCTGGATTGCGAGATACGGCCAATTTAAGGTCTGACGATCTGAATCACTTCTGTCATCGACTGGGCCTTTTCTAATCCATCTTGGTTGGCCATGAAAATGTCCACGACTCGCTCTACATCACTACTCTAGATGGTCGACCAATCATAAGAATCTTACAGTGAGTGTATAATTCAATCAACAATTTGATCAAATCTGTAGATGGTTGAATGTATCCAAAATTCAGGTGCAACTTTGTCCATTGGCACAACTCAAGGGATGTTTAAGTGGGGAGCGGATTAGGTGTTTCTTGAGTAACATCCTAGTGGGTGTTTCCCTGACATGGAACAGGGCCCACCTTATATTGTTTGATATATCCACCTCGTCCATCAATTTTTTCAACTCGTTTGGAGCACTAGCAAAAATTTTTTTTACATCTAAACGGTTTATTTTCTAAGTTTCCTTCTAATATTTATGTTGAGTTATTGTTCCACATTATGTGTTGATGCAGTAATTTGGTCACCCTCCTTAGACCAATTGAGACCTCTAAGACAAGACAAAGATGAAGATCCTGACTGCTGCAGGGGACCTTCCGATGCCAAAGTCAGACAGGCAATCTAAGTCCATCATCAGCTGATATGTTTGGGTGAAAGGAATAAAAGAAAGGGAGGGAAGGTTCCTCTTCTCGCTCAACAAGAATCCCCCACGACTTTGGCCGACATCCTCAACTGAGCTCAGAAGTACTCTAATGCTGAAGAGGTCTTCAGCTCACGAAAGGCTATGAGGAATGGAGGAGACTCAACTAAAGAGAAATAACCTAGAGAAGAACGAACATCCGGTCATGGCAACAAGCGAAGGAGAGATGACGACTCAACCAAGGGGCAATGGCTGAATAAACGACCCTAAAACAAGTTCAGCTCCTATACTCCCCTTAACGTCATGCCTAGGTAGGTTCTTATGGAAGTTCGGGATAAGCAACTCCTCAAATGGCCGAACAGAATGAAGACCGATGCTGATAAACGAGATAAACGGAAATATTGCCACTTCCACTGTGACCACGACCATTCTACTAGCGACTGCTTTGACCTAGAAGAGAAGATCGAAGCCCTCATCCGTAACGGGCATTTTCGAGAATATGTCACCAAGAGAGAAGAACAGGCACATCGAAAGAACGAACAGCCTATCAACAACGAAGTTACATGAGAAATTCGCACCATCTTCGATGGACTTGCTGGAGGAGGAGACTCAAACTGAGCATGAAGAGCACATGCTTGAAGTATCAATCACAGTAGTTTAGAACATCAGGTCCATACCTCCGAAGGAACAAAGAATAGCATCCTCCGAACTGACCTTCACAGAAGAGGACGCTCGAGGTGTCCACCACCCCCACGACGATGCACTGGTAGTGACCATGACTATAGCCAACCACAAAGTATTTCGAATACTAGTGGACACCGGCAGCTTGGTCGACATCCTCTTTGTCCGAGCCTTCGACAAGATGAGAGTTAGAAAGTCATCTCGAACCTCCTCTACTCGGGTTTGCAGAGGATAAAGTCACCTCCGAAGGATCCATATAGCTTCTAGTTACGGCAGGAGAAGGACAGAACCAGACAATAACTATGATCAACTTTCTTGTAGTCGACTGCCTATCCGTCTACAACGTTATCCTTGGAGGACCTTGTATTCGCCTGGAGGACTCAATCGAAATAAGGTGTCCAATGGAGGACCTTGTAACCATCCCGCTCAATGAATCCGACCCAACCCGAACAATACAGGTCGACTCATCGCTGACTCCAATTTTGCGAACGAGATCATAGATCTCCTTTGACAATATGCTGATGTATTCACCTGGTCCCATTGGGATATGTTTAGTATCGGCCCAAAAGTGATGATTCATAAATTGAATGTCAACCCCAACCACCGACCAATAAGGCAGAAATGACGAGCATTCGAGCCAGAACGATATGTCATCATCGGTGAAGAAGTTGACAAACTCCTCGAAATGGATTTCATCGAAGAAATATACTATTCAAAATGGATCTCCAACGTCTTTCTGGTGAAAAGTTCAATGGAAAGTGGCGGATTTGTGTTGATTAAACTAATCTAAAGAAAGCCTGTCCCAAGGACAGCTTTCCCCTTCCATGGATTGACCAGCTGATCGACAACATTGCCGGACATGAGCTCCTAAGCTTTTTGGATGCTTACTCGAGGTATAATTAGATCGTCATACACTCATATGACAAGCAAAAGACAACCTTTATCACTGACAAAAGACTCTACTGCTACAAGGACATGTCCTTCGAACTGAAGAACATTGAAGCCACATACCAGGGACTCGTCAACAGAATGTTCACTCGGTAGATTGAACATTCAATAGAGGTCTACGTTGACGACATGCTTGTCAGGAACATCAAAGCTCCAAACAACATCACAGACATGGAAGAAATTACTCTTATAACTTTCAAAGGAAAAAACTCCACCTCCATATCTATCTCCATCATAGCTCGTTCTCTCCTATAACCCTCTCTCTGTCTCACCTGTCTCATCACCTTTATTTAGATCCCACGGATCTAATTCTAGAATGTTATGATTCCAAGAACCTAGTCACCTAATTTAACACGTCCCATCAATCCTAATGCTCTTGGCGTATTCATCGGGTTCTTAATAGCCTTCGTTTTGTAGGCCCCATTTGTCAATGGCACACAAAAATTGACTCATTTAGAATGTAGGATCGCTGTCTAAAAGTCAAGCTAATCTACTCATAGCCTCTCCTTAGATGTGCGACAATGTGTGACACCACCTCATTAGAAGGGAGGTATTTACAATTGCCAGAAACTTGGAGGGAGATGTTTACCGATAAAAAATTTACCACAGTTTGGACAGAGGAAATTGTTGGCAAGTCCAAGGAGAGAGGAGATGAAAAGTGGTTGTAAAATGTAGGAGATGCCATTGTAACCTAAGAGAATATAAATATTATAGAGCTATATTCCAATGTACACAAGAAAGTATTGTATGTCGCCAATCAAAGTCATTCATTTAGCAGACCGGTATCTTATGATATTGCAAAAAATCAAACTTTCCATTTTTTCTATTACTCTTCTTCAATTTATATTTTTGTCTTCCACGTTAGTTTCGGTGGATTTGAATTTTTATACTAAAGAACTCTACTATACATATTTCATTCTTTCTGAGAAATTGCCCCAAAATTCTCCTTTATTGGAAGATCCTGGCCACTATTCTGTTGTCTTTTTCCTGGTGAATGAGGACTAATGATGCTTTATTTTATTTTGTTGAAGTGCTGTTCACAGGCAATTGACGCAGGGAAGGATGTGAGATAGAGCACTGTCTTCCTCAAAGGGATATATTATAAATATATTTATGAAATAAATATTATATAATTCATAATTTGATTGATGAATGAAATAAACAAGTTCATAACTCTTTAAATAGGGATAATAAGCAATGGAAGAGAAATTAGAATCAAACTACAACTAAAACTTTTAGAATTCGCAACTTACTATGAATAGAAAACTTAACTATTTGTAGACTCTCGTGATGTCTACTTGTGCACAAGGTTTTCGGCCAAAAATAGTGTCCTATTTGGCTTCACCAAGCTCTTCTACTAATTATTCTATGCACTTTTCGCGTTGGGCACAACTCATAAAGCCTAACATATGAAGAGTTGTAATCAACTAAAACTTACGTATTTATACTAAAAATAGAGTTAAAAAAGGAAAACTGTTATCGATAAGATGGTATTTCACAAATTCAGCTTGTGCAACCCGGTGTGGCCGAGTTGGGTAACTAAAGTAGCTCATTGTACCTCAAAATCATATATTTTACTTATGATAACTTATTTCAAATTGTGAGATATGTTCGATTTAAGGTCTGACGGTCCGGATCACTTCTGTCATTGATCGAGCTTTTTCTGATCCATATTAGCCATGAAAGTGTTCACGACCCACTCTACATCAGCAATCAATAAAAAGATTAGTGTTCCGTTGGGAAGACTCTTTTGGGCATGGTCAGTCCTCATCGCGTGGAACGGTGCATTAGGATACATTAAAATTATGAGCGGGCACAAAGTCATGCATACCCTATGTCCTTCACCATGACTTATTCCTCCCATCAAATCAAGATGAAAAATGAAATGCCGATCATAGTCACTCTTCCCATCAAATTAAAATGAAAAATGAAAACCCATCATCTGTAGCAGCTTCCAACTTTGAACATCCGGTCAGATATTGCGACAGGAAGCAGATTATTAACTGGTCATGACTGAATCACTAGGGACATTTTTGGTGACCCAACGTGGTGAAATTTAAGTGGGCTGATAGAGATGGCCTCATTCCTAACAAAGGCAGGTGGCCCTATCAAATCCCACCATGTCAGGTCACCAGGGATGTCTCTACTGCTTCAGTCACCACCAGAACATGGTAAGAATTGATCATATGTTGCTGTCAGAGATTATAAATCTATATATACAACTGAGCAAATATCAAGCACGCTTTATGTAGGCTTCATCTCTAACAGTTGGACATTACCTAATAAAATTTTGCTACATTGGCTCACCAGGGAATCCGCATCCTAAGTATTATACTAAATTGGAATTCGCTGGGAAAAGATTACATTGTTAAGGGACATTTTTACACATAGGAAGCTTCCCAACTCACGGGTGGCTCGACATAATTTATTTGGAAACATGATATATAAAAATATGGGCTATTATAGGAGGAATGTTTTTATGGTGGAGTCCCGAAGGTGTCCTTTATGGCACACAAAACCATGGCTGAGAGAAAAGGTACGGCAGTGATCTACATCTAGTGGAATAAGAAAGGCCAAATAACAAAGGTCTGGGATCTTTCAATCCAGGAAATTTTCAAGGGCGTTCTCCATTTGCAATCTTGACGGTTGGATCATCTAAAGTGGTTGAAGAATCTCCGGCATGAGTGAATTGTAGGTACTTTGAGAAGCATGACCCTACAATTGGCTTGGTTTTCTCTTCTCCTTTTTAAGTTTGCATACCCGGCTTGTCTTTCTAGCGTTTGTTTGACACCGTAGAAATAATAATAATAATAATAATAATAATGTAACATACTATGCTTGCTCCCGTGGCAGACTCTCAGGAGTTTCAACACTTGGCCAAAGGTTTGAGTACCCATAGGTGGTGAAATCCTGCTACAATGTGACTGTGGGGGAGCGTGTCATGTGTAATAATAATAATAATAATAATGTAACATACTATGTCTTATTTTAAAAAGAAAAGTGACCAAAAGCCTATTTGAAATCATGGACTCTTAAATGGAATAAAAAAGAAATGGCAATGGTTATTTCCACTGTCAGAAAAAAATAATATACTCCAAAAAGTAATTTGTGTTTGATATGGAAGGAAAACTCCAGGGAAATTCTATATTCATTAAACATTCATCACCCTGTTCTTGTTTTATATAAAAACTAAGGTGGTAAAGTCCAATGTGAGTAAATAATTTTTGTAAATCAAACAGTACAAAAATATTAAATTAAAGGAAAGTATTTTTTTTTTACTTCCATATAAACCATGTTCAAACAAACCCTTGAGTCATCAAAAAATACTCTCATGACTTACTCGACGGAACCATCAAAGCGTGGCACGATGCCCTGGATTTCAAACTTGAAAAATGACAAAATAGCTTGTAAAAGGGCTCGGCTTAGAAATTTGATTGCCCTTTGGAATTATAGTGGCCATCACATACATGCATAACGATGTAGTCTTTCTATAAGATTTGAGTCATGCAAAAGGTGGGCGGCATCGAAAAGATCATCTTGGTAGAAAACTAGAATGGGCTATTGATTATGCGCGAAAAGTCATCCGATAGCCATATATCTGGAACCAGATACATGGCTAACGTCAAACCCGGTCACCAGGCGATCTCTACTGTGGCCCAACGTGATAGAGAAGTGGGTGCTTAAATCAAACGGTCAACTCTAGACCGCTTGATGCTTAGCGAGTGTGTGGCCCCCAATGGATGAGCTGACTGCCCTGACTTTTATCCCAGGGAATCTAGATGTTGGGCCCCAGTGAAGATAGGCCTGGATTCTACACGTGTATCTAGTTTGCTCGTTTGAAAGGACAGGAATCGTGTAGAACCCCTGTTTCAGGCAGCACATTAAACACACAAGCTCCCATGGTGTGTATGTAAATCAACTCCTTCCATCAGGTAAGAACCTTTATTTAAACGAACTCGGATTGTGTAGTGCAGCACACTGCACCAACGGGGGTACTGTTTGGAGCTGGAAAAGCTTTGTAGGCCCCACCATAATGTATGTACTTTATTCACGCTGTCCATCCAATTTTCCTACTCCTTTCAGTGTATCAGCACAAAAATGAGGCAGATCCATATATCAGGTGGACCACATTACAGGAAACAGTGGTGGTGTTCAAACAGTGGTGATTGAACACCACCATTAAAAACTACCTGTGGCCCTCAAAAATTTTGGATACAGGCTTATTTTTTTGGATCCTGTCCTGAAATGATCTGCCTCATTTTCCAGCACTGACCAATATACCGATGTTAGTGCTGTCTGTTGTACTATGCAACCTAAGCCTTATTTAAACATTAACCTCTAAGCTCATGTGGGGGAGCTCGCCTGGATCATGCTGCTTTCCATACTGGGCTGTCAATGGGCCAATCGGGCCGGCCCATCAGGCCCAGCGGAACAGTCCAAAATCCAGGCCGAAGCCAACCACAGGCCAGCCCTATTTATATATCTTCACACTTCATCCTATGCAAACACCTTGTTAATACGCTTGATGAAATGTACCATAGTGGCCCCACACAGAAACCTATAATCATTGTTTCCTATGATGTGACCCACCTATGGCTGAAAGTTGGGCGGGTTCAACCTGACCGACCCGCGACTGACCCGACATTGGGTTGGGATCGGGCAACATGTATTGGGTCCAGTCTTGAGCTTGGGCTATATAAACACCAACCTAATAAAACTTGGGTCGGACTCAGATTGAGGTCTCCGGTTGCCCAACCCATTCACAGGGTCATATAGACATAAGGGGAAAACACAAATATCAGCTTGATCCATTACTTTTAAGGATCCTAAGAAGTTTTTTAAGGTAGGCGTTCAATTCCCATTATTTTCTATGGTGTTGTCCACTCGAGCTTTGGATCTGCCTCATTTTTTTGGCTCATTTTCTAAATTTAGCTGGCATAACAAATGAGCCATGTGAATAAGTCACATACATCATGATGAACCTACATTGATTTCATAAACTTTCCCTTTTGAGTGTTAAAAAGGGGGAAGATGCGGTAATTAATTACATTGGTAAATAATTATTACCCATTTACATGTTAATTACATCGGAGCAAAAAAATCAAACAAGCCCTTACTGAATTTACTTTCCAATGGCCAATGAAGTGGTACTAATTGAGAGGGCAAAAATGCCCAAAGCTTTTGGCGTCATGCGTTAGAAGAGATAGTAGAAAATACACTGATTAGGCCCAAAAAAAAAAAAAGTAACATAGCCTTAGATGCTGCCTTTTAATTGTAACAAGTGGGATACACATATCAGTGATCCAAACCATTGGTCCGTTGCATCACACCGTGGATTGGGCTATTTCTAATTGAAACGAAACTAATTGATTTTTCGGGGTGTTTGTCATTTAGTAGTTGTTTATAGGAAGATACTAATATAATCCTTAGCATAGCTTCCTATGGCCATGAGTTCATAAAATTGGGATAAATGGAGATCAGTGATCCTGTCGGTTGATCTGGTAGGCTCAACCGTGACCACGCACAAAGTCAAGCATACCCTATGCCATGACTCGCTATCGCATCATCTGGAAGTGGATTGCCTGAGGCACCCGCCAAAGGGATGGTACGAAGCGGCTAAGCTCTGTGGGCCCACTATGATATATTTGTTTTATCCACTGTCCCTCCGTTTTGCCAGGGCATGAACCCAAAAGATGATGCAGATCCAAATCTCAAAAGGACCACAACACAGAAAACTGTCAGGGCCCACTTCGTAAGGGGGCCCACCATGATGTTATATTTGCCATTCACTTGTTCATAAAATCACACACACTTGGATGAAAGAAAAAAGTAAATAAATATAAATTTAATCCATAACTTCTGTGGCACTTAAGAAGTTTTTAATGTTGGGAGTTCATTCCCCACTATTTTCTATGCTGTGGTCTACTTCAACGTTAGATTTGTATTATTTTTTAGGTTAGAACATAAATGACTAGACAAAACAGAAATAGCATGAATAAAATACAAATTTAGTACAATCCACTCATTGGATGGGCTGCAGACACAAATTTGATGCTTAGGATCATCGGATCAGTCTTGTCCTCGAGCTACGCACCATCAGTAGCGAAGCCAATGGTTTGGATTGTTCAGATTTTCTTTCCTGTATGCCATGTGCAGGCAGGATTGTTGCTTCAATTTGTTACATGGTAATGAACTCAAACATGGTTGAATCCAGACTGTTTGGTGCACCAATCAGACGCCTGGATTGCCAAGGACAGAAACAATAAACCACACAGGAATATGATTTAGAACGTGTCACAAATACACTCCTAGTATGGTTGGGCCAAAAGAAGGTGGACTGTAAATTGACCTTTTGATTTGGGTATTGGTATGGATCGCACATGCCCTTTCAACTCAAAAATGAACTTTAAGGAAAGCTACTATTTTTAATAATTTTGATTTTTAATTTTTTTAATTTTTAGAGTTTTAAATTTTATTCTATTTTAGAAATAACTTGTAATCACAATAGCAAAAGTTTATTTGAAATTTTTATTTTTAGAAATTAAGTTTTAGAAGAATTTTTTTTAAATCAGAATTTTTATTAGAGTTAGAATTTTGCATTTTTTAGTAATTATAAGTTTTGTTTTTTTTTTCTATATTAATGATATAAAAATGATATATTAAACAATTATCAATTAAATTACGAATTTTATAGAATTTATTTATATTTTTCTTAATTTTTTTCTCATGGATTCAAAAGGTCTCCTAGAATTGTCCAAAGAAGCTCCATGGATTCAAAATAGTTATGCTTGAGGAAGACGGTGCTCTACCTCTACACGGCCTCTAGTCAGAGAAATTCAAGCTTTATCAATTGTGACAACAAACATCCAAGCAGACAGCGGATGTCATGTAAAATTCATCAATGGTAGCTTTTGTAACATCACCAAGACACCGCAAGGCCCACCAGATGAACAGTTGCGATTCTCCAGCCACAAAACCACTTTGTACAATGGGGAGTAATAACAAGGACTTCATGCTCATAATTTTATTAGCAAATATATTTAAAACATAAAAAGAGAGGGAAAAAAAAAAACACCAGTCTAGCTTTCTTTTCCCATAGATTATTAGAGATATCCCTAATGAGAAATGCAAAGCCACGTAGCAGTCGAAGATAACAAGAGGTGTTCCATCCCGAGTCATTCATTAGGTGGGGTCCATCATGAATGTGCCCTGACCCAACAATCCAACTAGTCTCAGTTGGGCCAAACATGTGTTGCTGAATTTATGGCCTCATGTTTGGAACAAGGTACATTCAACTGGGACCCAGCTGACGATTGGTTAGGATCTCACACACACGTGCCACATTGGCACATGTGCAACCTCTTTAATCTCCACTCTATCAATATAGCCTTGTCATTTGCTCACTTCCTCTAGCATGCTAGTTGTTGAGCGAAAGCATCTTGTGGAATTCGATTGGAATATCCTTTGTTTCTGCAAATCCAGCTGCTTTTGCTATTTTATCAAACTCCGCCAATGGCCGTTCTTTGCCGCTAGGAGTGTAAGCTATCATGTATAGGTCTTCACTAGCCGTACGGCGTGAAATCGCATCCGTGCCCAATACTGAAGGGATCACGAGGTCGACGTTGATCACCTTCCCACCGTCGGGCAAAGCATTCCAGCGGTTCTTTAGCAGCTGTATGCACATATCATCGTCCCAGTCGTGAAGCACACGCTACAGCCATGTTTTAATAATTCAATGTTAGTAGTTTAAAAATATTGAATAGCTTAAACATGCAAAACTAAGCTAGCATGTATCATTAATATTTTGGGTTTCAGCTAGCCAAAGTCTGGTTTAGGCTGCAAAATATTTATTTGGAGCCCATGGGCTAAGGACATGAGCTCAACACCCTAATCCAAGGAATCGGACTTGGAATGGGCCTTTGCCGGTCCACCAAAATCAAATAGTTCGCTCTAAGGGGAAAAAAAAAAAAAAAGACCCATCAAACTAACCTTCATAAAAATGTTCTGGGCGTTTGGTACACCTTTAAACAAATTTCCTTTAACATGCATGCTCCACACCTTCAAAACAAGTTAAAAAGCACTTTGGCAGACGGATACACAGGCAAGTATATGTGCATATTCCATCATAAACGGGTGGATATGCATGCATGCACCAACAGAAATATGTATGTATGCATGCGCATGCCATTTTTCATCTTGGTATCATTAGCATTTTTAGGTCTTTGTTAATCAAAGAATATGACTAGTTGTTCAAGGGTTAAATGCATTTGTAAAGTACTTAAAGGTAATCATTACATTTTCACACCATAAATATACAAATTTTGCAGTGATTAAGGGGTGAAATAAACAATGTAACAAAATCTTCATTATAGTCGAATGTAAGTAATATTATCAAACAATTACAAAAGTAAATAATCATTGACCATTTACAGTTAATTACCATTGTAATGGGAAAACCAAACAGGCCTCAAATTTTGAAATGGGTGTGTCAGTAAGGTATCAGTTGTTAAAGTCCCATCACATACATTGATACGCCATCCTCGCCCAAGCTTTTAGATCAAGTGCATGTTTGAAATGGTATCAAAGTGGATGGTCAGGTGTTCAAATTCTGGGAGCCGCAAATATACCTCCCAAACATATTCTCCCGCAGGGAGCCGTTTATGTTGTGACGTAGGCGAGAGAGAGAGAGAGAGAGAGCTACCTGAGTAATGAGGTGGACTGGCAATTACATGGGGCAAATCGAAGTTAACGCCATGAATGTGAGGGAAATGGGAGACAATGGA
The DNA here is from genome assembly GCA_037074715.1 of Magnolia kwangsiensis. NCBI lineage: Eukaryota > Viridiplantae > Streptophyta > Magnoliopsida > Magnoliales > Magnoliaceae > Magnolia > Magnolia kwangsiensis. Next base: position 6,492,714 of record CM073575.1, on the reverse strand, counting down.
AGAGATGGAGGTGTCCATGCCCCCACCCACGTCCATAACTTGTTTCACTTCAATATTGAAACCTTTATACACCTCAAACAACTCTTTCAAAACAATGGCCGAGCCACTGGTCAAGGCATCATGGAACAACTTGTTGTACTTGGGCTCCTTGGTACCAAACTCAAATACATCAACACCATGGACAATTTCAAAGGGTGGCCGCCCCCCTTGGATTACTAAGATAATACATCCCCTCCACTGTTGCCCTGTCCAGGCAGAGTTGCACCAGTGGGGCCACCGACGTGCCATCCTCATCTGGCACAAGGAAACGTGATTCGTCTGTTAGGCCATACACAGGTTCAGTCCTCCCACCCTCACCATCTGATCTTACGGACACGGTGCGGATTGAATCCGTTATAAGGACACGGAGTATACATTCCAAGGCAGCTGCAGCATGCGGATTCGATGTGTGCATATCTTGGCGATCATCTCTGATGTGGAGAGTTGGGCTCGAGCTTCGAGCCCAGCATCAGCTATGATCTTGAACACTTTTAGATCTATCGTGGCCTGCAGGGCCATGGGGATGCATATGCCGCCTACGAGGCACAGGGCCGCTAGACGGCTTGCATGATCGTGGACACCCATGCTATGTTTGTGATTTTGTGGCCTCAGTACACCTGACGCTTATATCACAATGTGGAGTAAGTATTGTGAGGATTCTAATATGAAATTGCATGTCTATATGTACTTGTAAAATTCGCCTCATTTTTTGGCATAAACTGAGCTGGAAATATGGATGGACAGCTGGATATACGACAAATACATTGAAGTGGGCCTCACCTACTAAGTGGAGAGGATAGGAAGAGGAAAGGAGAAGTGGCTACGAAAACTTCTGCCAAACAGTAGAGAAAGAGGCGCTTGGGTAACTCGCCAAACTAAGATCCACGTGGTGGTAAACTTTCATGAGATCCACTCTATCCATGAGTTATACTAAATAGTTAGGATACAACGATCACCACTAGTTTTGTGTACGACCGACAGTGGTGTTTATATGCCATCCAAATCCATTCATATGATATGCTTATGAAAGAATTGTCAAAATATCGAAATATTCTAAAACTCAGGGGGCCATACATTATGGGAGCAGTTTGAATGGATCCCATAGAGGTCGGTGGATTTCTAGATGTGGGGCCCACTGTGATGTATATGCTTTACATCCTTACCATTCATCCATTTTGATAACTCATTTTAGGGCATGATACAAAAACATGGAGATCCAAATCTTAGGTGAACCATACTAAAGGAAACAGTCATAATTGAATCTCAGCATTAAAAAATTCGCAAGGGCCATCAGAATGTTTATTTGCCATCCAACCCATTGATAAGGTCACAAAGACCGGGATGAAATGACCACACAAATATCAGCTTGATCTATTGTATATGACTTTTGAATCCACACGTTTACCTACCACTTATCAGGTACTACTTGTTGTGCAACCATTTGATCAGGTCCGTGGGGTTCACCACCTTAATTCTATGTTCTGTCAGAGTACCGTTCTGAAACAAAAAAAAATAAAAAAGCTGGATCATTTCTCACCTCACCGCCTCTTCTCTATCTTTAGAATGACAGTGAGAGTAATGGGTCATTTCCAAATTGAAAGATCCAAAACGTGCAGCACCCCACTTTTGAAGGGAAAAAAAAAGAGTTAGAAGGAACCACTGCCTCATGACCGGACTGAAAAGAGGATGAATTATGGCCACTGTGAGTACCTGTCAAGGAAATGAGTCCTGAGGCAACCTTGAGAGGACGTGCACAGATATTAAGATGAGACTGGGTAAATTGCACTTGGTCACGTGCGGGGTTTCGTGAATTTTGAAATCCACTGCACGTGGGCCCTACGTTAATGCATGCATTTATCCATGCCATTCATCCATATGCACTGTTTACCCGTGACATTCTTATTATATATGTGTTCAAGTGAACGACATCCACTAAATTTGGCCATTGATTACGATTCCATGCTCCACCAAACATGATTTTGCTTAAAATAGTGCTTTCCCGTGGTAAAAATTTGTATCCCAAACTTGGGATTGGGTGGCTGCAATACCATGCATGCAATCACTGTGCAATCTGAGTTCAAGTACCCATGTGGCAGTGCGTTTAAAATATAAAAATAAAATTAAAAATAACAAGGATATGAATGGGATAAATTCATGAAATTATTATATTTACCGATTTGCATTAACTAGAAATTCTAGAAGATTGCATTTATTACCATGCACAAAGAAAGTCTCTCATCCTTTGGATGATTTAGTAAATCCCTTAATAAAAACTAAAATACACTATACTTCTCTTTCATTAAATTAATCATATATAATCATAAATAGCAGCTACTAAACAAATTAAAAAATCCTATGGAAAGACTAGTGATCCAAGTTATTGATCAAGTGGGTCCCATTGTCGATATGGAATCTGATAAGGTCTCCAAATAGATGGGGCCCTTAACTAATGTCTCCATCATTTCTTTAAAATGTACATCAGATAATGATGCCACAATGTAGAAAAGTTTTCTTTTGACATAACACATTTTACTCCATAATTGACATGAAGAGGGAGTAAGGTTTGAGCAAATTGGGCATCCAAATTTAGTTAATACAAACCTTCGTAAGAATCACCAAAACCAACCATTATCAAATCCAATATTCATATAGCTTTATATACCGAGCTTAAGAATAGAAATTAAATTACATAAAATAGTCAAAAAATAAAATATATTAAGTAAATTCAAATGATACCCAGTGCTTAAAATTCAAATTCAAATGATGCCCAGTGCTTAAAATTCATTGGTAAGCCCTTAATTTTCACTTTCATTTTGACTTTAATTTGATTTTCTATTAGGATAGTTTGCTAAGCCCTTAATTACCACTTTCATGTTAACTTTAATTTGATTTTCTATTAAGATAGTTTGCTCAACTTTGCCTGCTTTTGATTTGAACAAAATTCCTTCATAGAAACATGAACCATAACACTTAAGTCAATTCATTAAGTGTTACACCTTCCTACCGCATCATTTTATTGAGATGCTTCAAGCATCGTGTATTAAACAACAATTCTATGTTTTTTTAAGAAACGAGCAAATGACCTTAAATGATGGTCGGACTCATCATATCTATGTGTACACTATATTAAAAACTCATTTCCACATGTTAGTGGGTTTTGGCGTAATGTTGACATAAGAAATGGTCGTTGTTGGTAAATTCCATCATCTTGGACACACATCCGATTACAAATGTGGGCAGTCAAATTCTTATTATATTAGGCCAGCCATTCCTAGTCACTGCTAATGTCATAATTAATTGTCGGAATGGAATTATAAAATTATCTTTTAGGAATATAACTATAGAATTGAATGTGTTTAACTTACACAAACTACAAGAGAATGAGGACATGATTCATGAGGTGAACTTGATTGAAACATTTGAAAATAAAGAACTTCTTGCAATTGAAACTCTTGAATCGCTGGAAGTCCTTTTGGCACACTTTGAAGATTCAAATGATCCTATAATTAAAGACATAGTGAATGCCTTGTAGGATTGTGTCCTAGTACTTAAAACTGACTGAGAAGATAATTGTGTTGAAAACCAACCCTCCAATGCTTAATTCTTATCATTACAGGTAGAGGAGCTGAATTCTAAACTAAAACTTAATACTTTAGATTTTAGGGAGACTACATCGAACAAATTTTTTAACATCTAATTGTTTTATAGTCTCTTGTTCACCACAACCTACTAATATTGAAAAATTTTCTACTACAGGTGAGACACACTCTTTAGACACCTTGACATAAAGAATAAATTTTTTGATGAGGTGCATAAATTTCTCTGAATGATGACGGTCCAAGACATCCAAACTTACTCCAAAGTAGGTTTTTGGATGATAATTTTTTTGAAGACTTTGCTGAGAAATTTGTTAAGATACTTTTGCCAGATGAAGAATTGATGCCTCAAGATAAGTGATAGTTAGGATTAGGAATTTCTTGCTTTCTTAGGAATAAGTTTATTAGGATTAAATTGTTTTAGTTTAGTACTAATCCCTTTAAACATTTAAGACTTTGAACTGATTCATTCTTCTTCTTTTTTTCGGGTACTATTTTTCAAACTCATTCCTCTTTTATTTGACATTGTTTCATTATTGTTATCATTGTATATTTCTTACATTGAGAATAATGTAAATTTTAGGTTGGGGGTGAGATTAGATAGATCTAATTAGTATTTTTTTAGTTTTGAACAATTTTTCAAATTTTCAGTTTCAAAACTCCTTTTGAAGGTAGTTATATTGTAAATCTAAATATGTTGTGAGTGTTAGGAGAAGATATATATAGAATATTTTTTAAAAATTTAGAGTGCATTTTAATTAGTAACTTTTGAATAAATTCTTTCAATGAATTAATTAATAGAAAAGTTAAACATCAATTGAGTCTAGTTCACAAATTCACACCTAACTCATATTCTGTAAAGATAACTTGAAATCTCGGTTTTAGCTTGATGATTACTTAAAAGTGCTTAAAACTAAGTCTGGATATCCTTATCTACGTGAAGTATGAAAATAAGAAGAAAAAGACCAACTAAAAAATAGGAAGATAAAAAATGGCTACCTATTAGATATGTTTTAATGATAAATAAAAGACAAGAAAAGAAGAATGAATAGTGTAAAAGTCGTCAATATAAAATTGAAAGTTGAAAAAATAAGTAAAAAGGAGATAGATTCAGAATTAGTAACTTGTGTTGATTTATCCACTTGGAAGTGATGAGCATGACTAACATTATGAAATAAGGTTAGCTTGTATGGAATATAAATTGGGAATTACTGAACACACTAGAAACTTGATGTTTGCTGCATTCTATTAGGTAATTGATGATGAAGGACTTGCTTTAGAAGATTACTATTGACATTAAACTTTAAATTGATGAAAATTTATCCTTATATCTTTGAATTTTACTCACATATGTAGGATTGCACATGATAGTATTTTCTAAAAAATAATTAAAAACAAAAGGCTTGAAACAATCATTCTTCGCATGTTTTGCTCAAGACTAACATGCACCCTCTAAGCCATTAACTTTATTCCAAAAACTGCCTACCTGTTTCATACATGACCTGCAACCGCCTACTGTTCACTCCCTAAGTGCAGGGTTGTGATGTAGTAATAACTCGGTAAGACCGAGGTCGAATCCCAAGGGACTGAAACTCGTACGTTATCTAAAATTAAGTAGAATTAGGACTAGAATGAGATGAAATCTAAATCAAATAAAATTTAATGAAGAATTGTGAGAGTATTATCTAAAACTTAAGAAAAATCAGGAATAAGGAACTAGGGATTCAGAGGATCCACTTGTAGAGATCAGGGAGATCTTTTGCCTGTTTCATGGAAATTAACTGAACTGTCATTGATCTAGTTTTTAAGAGATGAAAGGTATATGAATTAGAATGGATTCCAATACCAAACCATGCCCAAGAGACTATGGCAAACAACAGAATTAAACTAATTACCAACCAATCAACAATGTATGAAGGTTAGGAAGGGTACCGTCATCCGACCATGCCTAGGAGACTATGGTGAACAACAGTGTTTCCTGATGTCATAAACATAAAGGAAGAAGGACATGATCAAAGCCCTTGCAGACCCATTGTAATTTCAGTCACAACAGACCATTAAAGACTAAAAACATGCCATTAATTAGACTAGTATCAACATTAATTCAATTCATAAATTAAACAAAAATTATAAATTAAACTTTCCCATCTCACTACAAGCTTCACCTCTTAGCCCTAGCTAAGAGGTTCAGCTAACCACACACATGATCAAGTAATTCTAAAAAGAAAGAAAAAACTAAAACAGAAGATTAGAAAAACTATCTTGCACTTAGCCTCTACGGTTGCCTCTGATCCTCCAAGCTGAAGTTGTCGTTCTCCTCCTGATAATAATTTTCTCCTCACATTCTCTCACTCTTATAGGTTGCTGAGGTCGGCTGGGAGAAGCTGGAGTCGGTTTAGAGTCGGATCGACTCTGTTTCGCAGCAGAATTCCCACGCGCAGCAAAAGTGCAAAATACCTTGCGTTTGGAGTGGATTTGCTTCACGATATCAACCCGTCTATCACTTTTGAAGTCTTGGCGAGGGTACTGGCCTCCCTGTGGACATATTGGACGGTCTGGATCATGCATCCGATCACACCCATGATCGTGGAACGGCCCACGGCGTCCGGATTTCACGGACGCATGAACCTGCGTAACAGGGTACGCTGACGTGTTCGGTGGGCCCCACTTTGATGTTTTTGATGAAATTCACTCCATCCATTGCACTCACGTCGCAAAACCAGTGAGAAACGATTGGTTTCAAATTTAGTTTGAGGTGACCCACGCTACTGATCATACAACCGTCCGACCTCCGTTTGGACAGTTAAGATCTGACCCTTGCTGTATTTCACAATTTCTCAACCTAGGCGAAGGTCTTAGCCACCTCCCAAAGTAGATGAACGGATTGGATCGTCGAAAAGAGCCATTATGGTGGGCCACAACCATCACAGTGATCGTCCTTGCGGACGCCAGTGAAAAAAGAAAACGAAAAATTCCGTTTTCAATATAAGATCGGGTCGGCGTGCGATGACCAGTCTTCTTATTTTGGTACAACGTGGGCATGCATGCAAGGTGTGCACGTTCTTCCTAGGTGGGGTCCACTCCTGATTCCTTTTGAGAATCCTCTCCGTCCATTTGCTTTTTCATCCCAATTAAACCTTCGGGACCAACCTTGAAGCATATCCAGATATCCAGCGGGCCCCAATTCACTGTTTTATGCGCTGATTTGACAGTTGGACCACTTGCACAGCGATCCAATGGCTGATTTTTGACATGTACGGTTAAGTAATTGCATTCAAGCCATGTATGAATTTTGGAGCTGAACGGATGGTGGGAACTTAGCTATCTTGCATTCTAGACGCTTTTCAAGCCTTTTTTAATGTGAACGACTTGATTTTCTCGGGTCTCTGGTGTGTAAATCCACTGATCTTGGTTCCCTGGGATCCGCCCCTTGCCTTAGTGAATCTTGAGCGCTAAAACCATGCTTTTAATACCCAATTTCAGTCCAAGCTTGTAGTTACACCTTGCAGCACAAACACGGTTAAAACGGGCCATTAAACAGTATCTTGTTCGTAAATCTAGGCAATAAATGGGGTCTGATATGCAATATTTGACCCTCAACACCTACATTAAAAGATACATAATAGATAGAGCCATTTACTGCAAAAAAGTCACTTTTACTTTTGGTTGACTAGAAATATGATGCAAGGATGAACGTGATGAGGTCAATCACCGTCTTCCTCAAAGATAACTACTCCAAATCCACGGAGCTTCTTTGGACTCCTCACAGAGACTTCTCGAATCCACGAGGAAAGAAAGCAGGAAAATAGAAATAAATTCTAATAAAATTTGAAATTAATTGATGAATGACTAAAAATGAGTTTACACCCCTTTAAATAAGGGAACCAAGCAATAGAAAAGAAATCAGACTCAAACTACAACTAAAACTCCTAGAATCCGCAACTTACTATTTATAGAAGGTCGTGATGTCTACTAGTGCGCAAGGTTTTCGGCCAAAAATAGTAAGTGTCCTATTTGGCTTCACCAAACCGTTCTCCTAATTATCCTAAGCACTTTTCATGTTGGACACAACTCCTAAAGCCTAACGGATGAAGAGCTATAAGCAAACTAAAACATACTATAAATAGTAAAAAAGAAATTAAAATGGGGAAACGACCGTCGATCAGGAGATTTCTCACAAATCTGGGCTGTGCTGGTTGGCTAAAGTAGCTCATTCTACCCCAAAATCATATATTCTGCGTAGGATAACTCATTCCGGATTGCGAGATATGCCCGATCTAAGGTCTAATGGTTCAGATCACTTTTGTCGCCGACCATGCCTTTTCTGATCCATCTTGGCCATGAACTTGTCCGTGACATGATCTACATCAATATATTATTGTTTAACCCTTTCTGGCATTTTTACCTTTATTCCAAAACCTGCCTACCTATTTCATATACAACCTGCAACCACCTACATTAAGAGATATATAATCGATGCAGCCATTTACCGTAGAAAAGTTACTTTTACCTTTGGTTGACTGTATATATTTTTGTTTAACCATTTTGGCATTTTTACCTTTGCTAAATGGTGCTATTACCCTCGTATCCCATTTTGCCACTGTATGAGTACATGAGGGTCCAAATGAACATCTCTGCATGAGAGATGGATTGCATGCTGACACTACAAGTCCAAACAGTGCTCTGTGGGTCCCATCATGATTTATGTATTTTATTTATGTCATTCATCCATTTTTCTAGCTCATTTTAGAGCATGATTCCAAAAATGAGGTAGATCAAAATCTATGGTGGACCACACTAGAGGAAAGTGATTGAACGCTTGTCATTAAAAACTTGTTGAGAGCCACTAAAGTTTCGGATCGAACTGCTATTTGTGTTTTCCTTTATCTAGGTTACGATTTGGATCTGTCTCATTTTTTTGGATCATTCGCTAAAATAATGATCCAAAATCGATGGATGACACAGATAAGACATACATTATGAATAATTTATGTCGCATCTATCATTTTATATTGAGCGCCTATAACAGCCTAGATTTTGGCCACTTAAGATTCCAAAAATCTATGCGAGGTTTCTCGATAGAATTATTTTAATACATCACCTATTAGTTTTTAATTCATGATACTAAAGAAAACGTGGGTGTTACTATTAAAAGAACCATACAAATTCAATTAGACATCCTTAAAAACTTATCGAATATGCCCAATCGCCTAAATTTTAAGTCTAGCATTGAAATCTATTCATCTATGACCCAGGTCTAGATGACCTACTGTCGATTAATCAAGATAACTACAACTTAATGAAGATCTACTTAAGTCTAAGATGACTAATATGGTCTAGATCTTGACTATCCTACACACCTAAATCGAATTGGTTTAATCACTTTTTTAGCCTAACATCAATGATCTAGAATGATTAGAACCAAATCACTATTTATATTAATTGCGAATAAGTCACATTATGAACTTAGCTAATCAAAATCATAATCATCATACACGAGAAATCTCATTATTTTATTCATTCCAGAAATGTCTTGATTAACTAAGAAAGCTCTATACCGCTCGTTAGTGGTCTACTAAAGTCGAAATTATAGAAAGATGTTTGTCTTATCGAACTTGATATTAAAATCACATTTTGAATTGTTCGACTTAGGCTCATAAGGCGAGTACATGAGATGTATAAATGTCCTTGAAAATAAGTAGAAACTTAAGTTATTTGTCTTCGTCCAATCTTTGTCAAAGTTATAGCTTTCAGACTATTAGATCATGGTCAAATTAAGGATAATAACCTAGATTAATATTCTACACATCTGTAGCCGTACCCTCGATCAATGATCATTAACCGTTGAACTGACTTTTGATCATATCAGTTGATTGTCGTGTCTGAATTGCAAGGTGCTCGAAGTCTTATGTAAATCACCCCTAGAGACAGTTATCCTACGATGTAGATCAACCATTTCACTTCCAAGTGGGCCCTAAAAAGCTAGAATCAACCTATTATAGGGTTATATTAGTAAAAATATTATCATTAGCGCCATTTGTGACCCTTTTGTTAATATAAATACCTCCCTATTTCACACTCTCTTTCTCCATACGAATTTTCCCTATCTATCAAGAGAGAGAGAGAGAGAGAGAGAGAGAGAGAGAGCAATAGAGAAGATGAGAAAATGAGAAAAAGATAATGAGAATGAGAGTGAGATTTAGTGTTCGTTCTCACCGATCTTCTTTAATCGAACCCTAGCCGCTATTGAATCCTCTGTCGAGTCCGTCTTTGTTTGTGATTAGATGTAAGAATTATATCCTACCTTCTGATTTGCGCCTATTGGAGATAAATTTCATTAATCTTATGTAAATCTTGGTGTTTGTTTAAGAATTGGTGTTTTTTCCTAAACCTTAACCCTAGGAAGTCAAAGATTGAGAAATCTCTTCCTAAGGTGCAGATTATTCCCCTAAATTTTCTTTTTATTAACCATATTGATAATGTTAGATAATAATTTTTTTATTATTGTTAGAATTTCATATGTTATTTGTGCTTAAATTACTTTATTATTGCATCTCTGATGTTACTTGATGTTTGTAGCCAACATGTTTGATGAAATGCTTGGTTAATGTAAAATTTCTACTATTAGAACTCTTTTATATCAATTGATAAGTGTTCCATTGATATTCCCTATTATGGTATTAAGTTATTTTGTAATTATAATTATGTATTGAAAATATAAATTGTTGTTATGATGGATCCATTCCTACAGTTGAGTAAGTCAGTGGATGACCCACTTTGGTCGACTATCCCAAAATGATACAGTCGACCAAGGTTGAACGCGGGCGACTGGTAGTAGTTAGAACTACATAAGATGCTTTGTGCTCAATGTCAATTTTACCTAGCGTCCTCTGTTATCGATCGGATTAGTCTAATGTATGGCCATTACGATTGTTACTATTGAATTAAATCCATTCATAATCGTTAGTGTGTTACGATCCTATAAATACTCATAAGTCAGGCATAATGGTATGGGATATCGTGTCCAAGCTATAGTCTTATGCTGAGTGACGTGCCTACCATATTGGTAAAATGGTGAGTGTTGTACACACCATGTTGGTAAAACATTAAGTGGTGAGCCTCCCCACAGTGATCATGGTGCACTAATGAGGGCCACGAGCATACCGTATTGTTGATAGATTTGGGTGACAGGCCTTCGTCACATTTATGCTTGGGTGATGATCCTTATAGTATTTGTGATTATCTTTAGGCGATGAGCCGTTATACCATTATTTGATTATGTAAGTTGGAAATTTGGGTAATGAATCCTAAATTGGATCAAGGAGCACTAGTGAGAAGTTGTTTCATATCGCAATGAGCCGTGTGATCCGGGTAGAGACTCGTAATACAATGGTGGTATCATGACTTCGCTAAAATTATTGTTTGCACTAGGATTAATAATTTCTTGGCCGATCATACATATTTTGACACTTATTGATGATGCTAGTAAATAGCCACATTATAATAGGGTATAATTTTTTTGCAAAAGGTGTTGGAGTCGTGTGATGAGAGAATGTTGGCATTAGTGAGAAAAGGCGTTGAAGTCGCTTTGATGAGGGAGTGTTGGAATTGTGCAAAACATGCATCCGCATATCATACCATCCATGCACTTAATAAACCAATTTAGAAATTTGTTTGTTTTATTATGCTATCATTACTTGCACTTGATCATGTTGATAACATATGTAACTTAGAAAATAGTGCCACTGAGTTAGCTACTTACTCCTACCTAAGACGTTATTTTAAAACTCTAACCAAACGATATTGTTAATACATGTGCCACCGAGATCCAGGTTTAGACCAACATGCGCCATCATCAGGCTCTTTTTGGAACTGTAACATCCCGAAAATCGGGGGGTCGAGTAAAAACCCAACTCCCGAGTTCCAAAATGTTATTTATGCAACATAGATATGTATGATTGAATGTTGTCTGTGATAACGCATTAAACATTAATGAGATTAAGCTAGAACAACATATCATACTCTAGAGACAGTTAAATTAACAAGCGGAAGACTGTGATAATACGTATAACATATATAAACTGTTGTATGTCTCCAGAGTGTGAACATGTTACCTGGTTATGCACATACATATATACTCCAAAAGTAGACGAAACGAATATACATGAGTGCGCTAAAAATATAAAATGACAAATGTCAAAGTATCTAATCAACCTCCATGTAATCCCGTCAATTAGAACACGCATAAAGGAGGAATCCTCCTCATCATCATCAAGTCCAGCTCTGCCTCGCAGGCCGCGCCATCATCTGCAATCACAAAAGGGTCCGGTGGGTGTCCAGGAACACCGTCCCGTAACGTGGGAGTGAGTAGCTAACTCAGTGAAATAATAGAGTAAGGATTAACATGTTATCAAATCAATCATGCGATAATAGTAAAGCAGTAATTCAAACATTCCTAATACTGTTGTTAATACAATTATGACATGACATGATGTATTCCCTCACCGACGATCTTCCTCATACAGCACCATCTTACGACCGCGGCATGCAATCGACCCTCAAGTGCTCCACATCTTCCAGGCACATGCAATGGTATGGTGATATGATTTCTGAGTTCTTATTAGTCCATTCAAACAGCAAGATTGAGAAACTAAGGTACTTCCCTTATATCAATCCCAACACAGATCCTGTCTAGGGTCATCACTCCTAGTAATCTCATACGATGTATATTTTGTAGGTCGCTGCAAGGGCTGTTGCATGCACTCGTTGCTCCGCTCCCCCATCACCTTATCAATACAGGCCTACTGTACTCTACTGCTACTGAAGGGTCATCGCCTCCCGTAGACTCGGAATACGCTCGCGGTCACTACAAAGGACTCGTTGCCTGATCAGTGTAGGCCGACAGCTAGAATATAGTGTCCCATACCACCATAATCTGCTCACGAGACTAGGTGCTCACTGGTCACTACGGGGAGGTTTGTGGCCCCAGCGTAGGCCGACAGCTCGACCACGGTGTCCCATACTACCATGCCTGGCTCATGAGTCTTCGTAGATCGAGGTACCATGGTTAACAGGGTTTACAATGGTAAGTTCAGTACCCTAGGTTCAAGCAGTTATGACTCATGCAGGATGAACATACAATGGCCAGTCGGGTTACTTGACGGGCTCGACTAGCACGATCGCATCTCAAGTTGAACGACATGAAGTGCGTAAAACACTTCATGTGGCCTAACCACTGCCGCCAACTCCAAAACACGACTCGCGTTCATCGACGCGTCATTCGTGGCGAAGATAAGCTAACCACGAATTCGCTCGGTTACCGACTGCCTGGACTAAGTATAGTCCCAAACATGTGGAATCACATCGGCAAAGCATGTGAAAGTATTGGAAATGAAATACAACCATATGAGTATGTTAACACGTGTTGTAACATACAACTTAAGCAAATCACCTGATATATGCCTTTCATACATATAATGAATTTATGCATATCGCCAACATGTAGGAAATCATTTCCATCAGCAAATTAATTGAGAATTCAATCTCAAACTAAATCATAATGAAATCACCAAGCACATGATATAACATACAACTTACGTGAATCATCAAGAACATACATTTCATGTATATAATGAAATCATGCATATAGTCAATATGTAGGAAATCATTTATGTCAGCATATTAATTGAGAAATCCATCTCAAACTAATTCATAACATCATTTAATTCAATACATACTACTACAAACATTTATACAAACACTTACACTACACACTTAAGTCTACATATAGTATGTCGCCCCGAAGTGCGCATTTAGGCAAATCTCTTCGCCAAACTAATTATGCACGCATTCCTAACATTCTAATGCGACAATAAACTATGTCAATCACATCAGCAAAATATGCATGAAAACAGTACTTCCTACAAATGACTAAAATGCCCTAAATCTCATATTCTTCGCCGGTTTACGAAACAGGAAACAGACAGCTTGTTGTACATGTCAAACGGCGATGCCGTCGATAATCTACTATTAAACGACATTGAAAGCTTTGAAAACAGTCAATCAAAGCGTCTAAAATCCACACCTTGTCTCTTATGGATGTGTAAATTCGAACGGAGCGTATACGCTTCGTCTACGGCGATTAGAGAACCTAATACACAAGTTCTATTAACTACTTCGCTAGGAAACGAAAGGAACCTCAAATCAGCAACTTTTAGGGTATTTTCTTACCTGAAAACGTGAAGGAATCGCTGGAAAAGTGATCAGAGTGCGTTGCCTAAGCATGTAGAGCAGCAACAGCAGGTGGCAGGAAAATCACTCCCACTCTCTCACAAACTCTCACCTTTTCTCTCTCCCAATCTAGGGCTTTTTACAATTTCGGATGGGAGAGAGGAGTGAGGGTTTCAACCCCTTTTATAAGCTTAAAAATGCCCGAAATAGGCTCGGGAACGAAGTTTACTTAGTGCATATCCAATTCAGGGCTGTTTCGGTCCAAAAGATGCTTTCTGGTGGTCCCCTGGCCGAATGCGATCGGACTTAAGCTCATGCCTACCAGATCTAGCACGTATTAAGTTTTCAGTCCGGCAGGGTTCGCAGATCGCGCGTGGCAGACCAGTTTCAGTTCAGCGGTCACCGCACGTAGATCAAGGCTGAAAGTCTCATGATATAAAATAAAAATTTCTCCTGATCCGAGGGTGTAATCTGGCTGAATTCTGATGGTTAGAACGCTCAATACTGACGCGTCAAGTCGTGTGCCAGATTTGAATTTGAAATTCCAATTGTCCCTATTCGCACTCTCTTCGGTCCAGGCTCAATGAAATGGCATGTGATTATCGGTTTGACTTGATTTTCGAAATGAGTGTCAAGTCCAGCTAGGCGGTTCTAACGGTCTAAGATAGGAGGTATCGGACTTTCGACGCGCGGTCTAGATCCAATACAAAATTTCAAAGTGGTCCAGAGAACAAACCTGCTTAGAGTTTGATCCGAGGTTATAGAGTATTATAGAGTCATTGGTTCTACTCGATTTGGGTCTTGTAGAACGTATTTAAAGTGATCAGGGACTATTTTCCAGCTACTCCAGCGTTGCGCTAGCTAACTTACGCTTAATTTCTAAAGGAATTAATCCTAAGTGGTTTCTTTGGCTATGAAATTGGGTTCTGAACGATTTTTCAGGTGTTTTAATTGACCCACTGTCTAAGGACGTCAAATCCCAGATTGGCCAAAATTCGGGGTGTTACAGGAACATTGGGTAAAAACATAATACTCGACACTTTATTCATTTTGGACATGTATATATTGGAGTCTCTGGTTGGATTGAGTCTGTGGTTTGGTTTTGTTGAATGTATATCGTGTCTTGTGTAATCCTCATTTGGGCAAATACCCCTTATGAAGTTATGCATTTTAAATATTAGTAATGTATTTCTAGATTTATTTATCCCTACTTAACTTTGATATTATTGATTTAAAGCTACTTTGATATTATTGATTTAAAGCTACTTTGATTATTAATCATGAGTAAATTATAATCAGATTGTGCTGGCATATGAGAACTCAACCACATGTATTTTTGTTCAATTCACACCCGAGAACTCGAGATCGGAGTCTCCATACTCAGATGTCAAATTTCAGGGCGCAACAGCGCCACACACTACCTGAGTATTAGCTAACTCCCTATAGCTTGTTACTTCCTAGATTGGTTTTTCATAATTTAAAAGATAGCTACAAAGGTTTTGTAAGAAATCTACCCATTTATCTATTTTTCATCTTATTTTATGACAAAAAGATAAAAAAATAAGAATATTCTAAAGCTCGAGCGAGTCATTTGAACTAGAAATATTGAGGATTGAACTTCCATAATTGAAATATTAGCAAGGCCACATATTATTTATGATACGTACATATGCTTTGTTCATATGTTTCTCTAGCTCAATTTAAGGCATGGGCCAAAAAATGAAGTATATCCAAATCTCAAGTGGGCCACACAATAGGGAAATTAAGAAAGAATGCCCCCGTTGAAATATCTTAGGGCCATCATGTGCATACTTTAAGTGTTGGATCTTTCTGTTTTTGGGCCAACCCCTTTAAATGAGCTGGAAAAATAGACGGACCAAGAAGATTTCTCACTAATATCAAAGTAAGCCCGGCATAAGTGCGGTTGAGGGTTCCTCTGAAATCAACATCAATGGCCATTTAAGTTCAGGGAAGGGGTTGCCCAACCGTAGGTGCGGCCCACTCTAATGTTTATTAAAAATTTATCCAATCCATCGATTCTTCCAGCTCATTTTAAGGCACGGATTAAAAAAATGAAACCCATACAAAGTTCAAGTGGTCAACACGAACAATGAAGATCGGGGATTGAATGCCATCGTTGAAATATTGGTAGGCCACATATTATTTGTGAAAAATGGACCGGTCGATCTGTTTTTAAGCTCATTTTAGGGCATGGGTCCAAAAATGAGGCAGATCCTGAGCTCAAATGAAACACATGACAGGAAAAAGTGGGAAAGAACGCCCACCATTAGGGCCCAATGTGGGGCCATTTTGAGACTTGGATATGACTTCTGTTTGAACCCATGCGTTGATTTCTCATAAAAATCAAAGTGGGCCCAACGTACAGTCAGGTGAGAGTTGCACTGAAATCAACATTTTATAGTCAGTCAAACGTGATCAGTGGGGCCGTTAGACGTTTAAGTCTAGGGCTGTGGTGGCATTCACCAAGATGTTTGTGACAAATCCACCCTGTCCATCGGATTTGTCATCTCATGTGAGGACATGGGTCCAAAAAATGAAGCAGATACAAAGCTCAAGTGGGCCACACGAATAGGAAGGACTGGAGATAGAACACTGACCATTGAAACATTTGTGGGGCCACATATTGTGTGTGTGACAAATCTACCCAGTCCATCCGTCATGGGTGAAAAAATGAGGCAGATTCGAATTTCAAGTGAGCCGCACGACAAGAAAAGGTGAGAAAGAATGCCCACTGTTGATATATCTTGGGGCCATTAGCGGACCACAAATGGATGGTTAAGAGAAGAGGTACTACAATGGTCCACATTCAATAAAAGACAAATTTTAAAAAAATTTAAAAAATAAAAAAGATATCGAAGGGCCCATTTCAAGGACATTATCCACTTGCAATATGGCCCATCAGATCTATGATTTGGATCATCTGATCATTCAAATAATCTCATGCATAAGCAAATTCACGATTGCTGATTAGTTCCTCGCTCTCGTGAGAGTTCTCGTTATGACAAAATCATACGCTACCCAATTGCTTCCACGTGACAGTTGGGAGCAGTGGATCCAGACCATCCAACTAGATGATCCTGTCCATAAGTGTCCCATGAATAGGAAGTATCATAGGACAGACGATTATATCAGCTTTTTCCTGCTGACTGTTGACCGTTAACTGCTTTGATTTTCATATCCATTTGAAAAACACCATTTATATGGCTATCCGCTCAGTTTGACATTCAAAGTGGGCCATCTAGAAACTTTATCAATCAACGGTTCATTTTCAAATAAATGGTCCCGATCATGGGACCCACTTTATATGGGTCTTAAATCTTAAACCAAAATGGGAATATCTGTGAAATGACTCCATATTTAGGGCTGTTTCGAAGACTTTTAACTAGAAGGTATTAGAAAAATGACAAAAGTAACCAGAGATCTGTATATTTTATTATTTTTCGCTTTTCACAATTTCAAAGAAAGTTGGATCACAGGCATTGAAGCCCTCTGCACCCTGACAGGTACATGTGCAATGCCTTCGCCACATTTTCATTTGTGCACAAGGAAAGTTTGTGCCAAATCGGAGTTTTTAGTCATGGTACAAACTGCTTGGATTTTTTGACCCAAAAAAATCAGGCCATTTCACACTTTGAGTTGTCCACATAATACATGAATAATTAGATGGCTTGAAATCAAAGGATTAACTATCAATTTACACTATACATGTGACTCACATAATACTTGGATTGGGCTTTTTTTTTTTTTTTTTTTTAACAATCTAAAATCTTTCTAAGACTTGTGTATGTAACATGTGTGTCACTATACTAATAATCTAGTGGGCACATGGCCTACTAATGATATCCCAAAATAATCATATTATCAATCGCATGACTATAATTACTTTCATAGGATAATTTGTGTGGTACAAACACTATCCATGTAAATCAACAGCTAAAAATCGTTGGTTAGTCACTCAGATGTGATCCAGTGCTTGTGACTCATCTAAGACATGATATTTCATCATTTTCGAGCAAAGTATATATTTCAATGGGCTTATTACAACTACTGTATCAAATATTAGGTATTTACACTAATTAAAAAAATATTAAAGCTGAGTTAGTAATTAAATTTAAACTCAATATAAATATACCATGCATAGTCACTTTTGAATTCATGGAGCCAAATATAACAGGAGGATTCCAAATCCATGCCCCCAAACAGGCCCTTGGGTCAGGTTAGGGTTGGAAAACTCCTACCTGACATGAAATCAAGTTCGGTTTGTTGCGCAGCACGCCAACAACGCAGTGGGCCGAGATCCAATCTCAGGCTTCACCCACAAACGATAAACAGAAAGGAATATAAATTAGAAATAGATCAAAGCAATCCAAACAAACCACAGGACAAGATATACGTGGAAAAATTCCAAACTAGGGTAAAAAACCACGGATGCAAAATTTCACTATGAAGAAACAAAGATTACAAGGCAAAATACTAACCTCTCCTTTAGAAGAATATAGAAAACCCTTAGCCCACACCTTTAAAAATATTTTTCAATATTCCTCATGCCCTAGAAAAGCCCCAGGAACCCCTATTTATAGTTTAGGTAACTTCCCTTCCGCACCCTTGCGAAAGGCGACATCAAAATCTGCAGTCCGCATCAGATTCGGAAACGAATCTGCGTAACCTTCGACCGGTCTTAGCTCCCCTACGACTGGTCGTAGACCCCTACGACCGGTCCTAGCTCTCCTACGACTGGTCCTAGGCCCCCGAAAAAAACAACACAACTCGCTGGACTTTGAGTCGAACCGGTCCACGACCAGTCGAACAGGCCTCTACGACCGGTCGAAGACGTCCTACGACCGGTCGAAGGCGGCTCAGATGTGGCTCCACATTCTCAACAATCTTTCACTTGGAGACACATTGCCATAAACCTTCGTCTTCTTCATCCGGAGTGCACCACCTCCTCGTCTTTAAGCCTGAAGACCAATCAAAGCTGAACAGAGCTTCAACTTCTCCCTTGTGACCGCCTTGGTCAACATATCTGAAGGATTCTCACTTGTATGAATCTTCTCCAGAACAATCGATCCATCTTCCAGTAACGAACGTTTGAAGTGATATCTGATGGCAATATACTTAGTCCTTTAATGAAAGGCTGAATTCTTAGCCAAGTGTATTGCACTCTGACTGTCACTGTACAGCTTGCAATCTACTTGCTTCTTACCCAACTCTTCCATGAAACCTTGTATCCACACCATCTCCTTGCATGCTTCTGTAGCCGCAACATATTCTGCTTCTGTCGTACTGATAGATACTATCTTCTGTAACTGAGAGACCCAACTGACTGCAGCATTGCCCAGAGTAAAGAGATAACCTGTAGTGCTTCTTCTGCTGTCGATATCTCCTGCTAAATCTGAATCCACGTAGCCTTGCAGCTTGATTTCCGATCCACCATAACACACCCTACATCCTTAGTACCCACCAGGTATCTGAGGATCCACTTCACAGCTTCCCAATGTTCCTTCCCGGGGTTGTTCATGAACCTGCTAACAACTCCCACTGCTTGAGCAATGTCTGGCCTCGTGCTCACCATAGCATACATGAGACTCCCAATAGATGACGCGTATGAGACTTTAACCATGTAGTCCCGTTCCTCCTGCGTCTTTACACCTTACTCCTTAGATAGCTTGAAGTGGTTGGCTAATGGAGTGCTAACTGGCTTAGCACCTCCCATATTGAATCGATCGAGTACCTTGGCTATGTACTCTGCCTGTGACAAAACCAGTTTCTTGTTTTCCCTGTCACGCTTTATCCTCATGCCTAGGATTTGTTTTGTAGCTCCTAAATCCTTCATGGAAAATTCTCTAAACAATTGTCTTTTGAGATCTGAGATGTCCTTCATGCTTGAACCGGCCACAAGCATATCATCAACATATAGAAGAAGAATGATATACGACGTATCAAACTTCTTCAAATAACAACAGTGGTTTGCATGACATCTCCTAAAACCGTTTCCCGACATGAAACTATCGAACTTCTTGTACCACTGCCTCGGGGCCTGCTTCAGGCCATATAGACTTTTCTTCAGTCTGCACACCTTATTCTCATTACCTGGGGCCACGTATCCTGTCGGCTGATGCATATATATTTCTTCTTCAAGATTCCTATGAAGAAAGACTGTCTTAACATCTAGCTTCTCTAGATGTAAGTTCTCTGTAGCCACTATACTCAAGACCATGCGAATCGTAGACATTTTTACTACCGGTGAAAATATTTCAGTGAAATCGATACCTGCCTTCTGTTGAAACCCTTTTACAACCAGTCTCGTTTTGTACCGTTTCGAACCATCATGCTCCTCCTTCAGTCCGTAAACCCACTTGTTATGAAGAGCTTTCTTATCCTTGGGTAAAGTGACTAGCTCCCATGTACGATTAGACTCAAGAGAGTCCATCTCCTCATCCATGGCCTGCTCCCATTTAACCCGTGTATCTGACTGTAATGCCTCTTCAAAATATTCTAGCTCACCATTATCTGTCAGCAGTAGATAATGTAAGGAGGGTGAGTATCGGACCGTGGGTCTCCTCTCCCGAGTGGACCTCCTCATAACCGGTGTCTGTGGCTCTGCCTCATAATGCTTCTGTGCATGATCATCCTGTGGCGCTGTAACACCCGTGTCCGGTAACTCTTCCAATTCTACGAATTCCTTTTTCTCGACCTTATTTTTCTGCTCACTGTCCTTATGCATCACTTTTTCGTTGAAGACTATATCCTTGCTTCTAATGATTTTTCTATTTTCTGCATCCTAAAACCTATAGCCAAAATCATCCTGCCTGTAGCGTATAAACGTGCACCTCCTGGACTTCGCCTCCAGCTTGTTTCTTTGCTCTGCATCAATGTGAACATATGAAGTGCAACCGAACACTCTGAGATGTGTTAGGGTCACTTCTTTCCCAGTCTACGTTTTTTCTGGTAGCCCAGCATCAAATGGTACTGAGGGACTTCTATTGATAAGATATACGGCAGTATTCACAGCATCTGCCCAAAAGGTCTTGGACAACCCTGCATGTTACCTCATGCTCCTAACGCGCTTAAGGATGGTCCTGTTAATGCGCTCAGCCACACCATTCTGTTGTGGTGTCCCTAGAATCGTTTTCTGATGTTTGATTCCACTTGCTTCACAATATTCTCCCCCATTATCAGATCTGAGACACTTTACTGTTTTACCTGTCTCGTTTTCTACCATAACTTTCCACTTCTTAAATGCATCAAATACATCAGATTTATGCTTTAAGAAATAAATCCACAATTTTCTACTATCATCATCAATAAAGGAAACTAAATATCGTGAGCCACCAAGAGATGATACCTGTGCCGATCCCCACACGTCAGTGTGTACAAGCTCCAATAGATGTGTCTTTGGAGCGCGTCCTATCTTCTTGAAGCTTACCCTCTTCTGCTTGCCATATACGCAGTCATCACAGAATTCTAAGTCAAGAGACTTCAGCCCTGGTAGCTTCCCTTTTGACAACAATACTTTCATCTCTTTCTCACTCATATGTCCCAACCTCTGATGCCATAACTGCTCATTCACTCCAGTTGATGCGACTGAGAGTGAACCATACGATCCTGAAGTCACGTACAAAGTGCCTCCCTTTTTGCCTCGAGATATCACTAAGGCACCTTTTGTGATCTTCTAGGAATCACTGGTGAATGTCGTCACATAACCGGTATCGGCCAACTGCCCCACTGAGATCAGATTCCTTCTCAAACTCGGTACATGTCTGACATCCTTCGGTTTCAAAACCGTTCCGTCTTTCTGATTGACCTGAACGTCCCCCTTTCCAACAATACTGCACGGCTCATCATCACCCAAGTAGACTCTCCCAAAGTCACCTGACACATAATCACGCAGAGCTTCCTTACATGAAATGGCATGAAACGAAGCACCCGATTCTATAACCCATGACTCATTCCTTACATCAAGAGACAAGATCAACGCCTCTGTGTCGCTCTCCTCAGACAGATTTGCTGAATCCTTCCCGCCTTGAGAGCTTCCTTCTTGTTTCTTGAGCGCCCTACAATCACGTTTCATGTGCCCCTTCTTGCCGCAATGCCAACACCCGTCTTTGTCTTTCGGTCCCTTGGACTTCTTCCTCGACTTAGAACGCCCGTGTTTATTTCCTTATCTGTTCTGCGATCTTCCTCTTCCTTCAACGTTTAGAGCATTCCCTGAATCCCCTGAAACTCCTGATGCATTTCTTCTAGATTCTTCGTTGAGAATTAAATCGGCTACATCATCAGATTTCAGCTTTGTCGACCCTGAAGAATTTCTCACAGCAATCACCAAACCATCCCAACTGTCTGTCAGACTGGATAAGATCAATAGTGCCCTGACCTCATCCTCAAAAACGATGCCAACAGATTTCAACTGGTTCGTGACTGTATTGAACTCGTTTAAATGTTCAGACACGCTCCCACCATCTGACATCTTCATGTTAAATAGTTGTTTCATAAGATGAACCTTGTTGGATGCTGAGGGCTTTTCATACATGGTGGCTAGGGCTTCCATTAATTCTTTTGTCGTTTTCATCTTGGATATATTAAAGGCGACGCTCTTAGACAAAGAGAGTCGGATCGTTCCTAAAGCTTTCCTATCCAGTAAAAACTATTCGTCATCTGTCATCTTTTCTGATTTCTTCTCTTTTCCTTCTAAAGGAATGTAGAGGTCCTTCTGATACAGATAATCCTCCATCTGTATCTTCCAGAAGGCAAAGTTTGAACCATCAAACTTCTCAATTCTAGTTTTTCTATCTTCCGCCATCGCTCTCAATAGAACTAAACCAATAGCTCTGATACCAGTTGTTGCGCAGCACGCCAACAACGCAGTGGGCCGATATCTAATCTCAGGCCTCACCCACAAACGATAAACAAAAAGGAATATAAACTAGAAATAGATCAAAGCAATCCAAACAAACCACAAGACAAGATATACGTGGAAAAATCCCAAACTAGGGTAAAAAATCACGGATGTAAACTTCCACTATGAAGAAATAAAGATTACAAGGCAAAATACTAACATCTTCCTTAGAAGAATATAGAAAACCCTTAGCCCACACCTTTAGAAATATTTCTCAATATTCCTCATGCCCTACAAAAGCCCTAGAAATCCCTATTTATAGTTTAGGTAACTTCCCTTCCGCACCTTTGCGAAAGGCGACACCAAAATCCACAGTCCGCATCAGATTCGGAAACGAATCTGCGTAACCTTTGACCGGTCCTAGCTCCCCTACGACTGGTCATAGACCCCTACGACCGGTCCTAGCTCTCCTACGACTGGTCCTAGGCCCCCAAAAAAAACAGCACAACTTGCTGGACTTTGAGTCGAACCGGTCCACGACCGGTCGAACAGGCCCCTACGACCGGTCGAAGACGTCATACGACCGGTCGAAGGCGGCCCAGATGTGGCTCCACATTCTCAACAGGGTTTGGGTCCTTACTCATGCTTGAGTGGTAGACTCACGGGAATTTTGACACAAGATTATAGGTTCGAGTATCCATTGTGGTGAAAATCAACTGTGGTATGAGTGCCTGGGTTTTGGAAAAAACAAAAAAAAAAAACAAAAGAGAGAGAGAGAGAGAGAGAGAGAGAGAGAGAGAGAGAGAGAGAGAGGGAGAGAGAGAGAGAGAGAGAAGCTGGGTTCTGGTTGAGCAAATTCAGGACAAGTTGACCGGTAAGTATTTGCATTTTGTACTGTTTCTTTGAAGATCATCAATTGGGATGGATAAGCATGAGCACATTTAGAGGGGATGTCGGGTCTTGGAAGGATGCTGAGTACTCTTACAAAGATATTTAAATTCATTTTAAGAATACACTAGAGGAAGAGAGGATGGGAGAAAAAAAATTGAGAAAATGAGAGTAAAGAAGGGAGAGATTATGGGAAAAGTGTTCCTATAATTTGAAGATAAAATCTTAAACTATGAAGATAAATAGCCTATTATTGAATTTATAGGGTTATTAATAAATAAATAACCCTAAAAATAAGATTAGTCAACGGTTTTTCCGAATCAAAATTTAGAGGGTGTCGATGTCCCAACTAGGCCAATGGTGGGTATTAGCCCAATGGTGGGAATTCAGTGGACTCGACTATTTCCGAACGGCCAATTGGGGGGCGTCTAAAAGATTTGAAAAAGAAAATAAATGTTGAAACTTCAATAAGAAAATGTCCATTAATCATTGATTAGGATCCATTCAATCAATCTGATTCCAGGGCAGTGAACCATCCATAGCAGGTTCCATGATTTCAATGGTTGGATTTGACCTACCTGAGAGGACATGATACAGTGATCCAGAAAGTTTATCGATGGCCCCTCATGAATTTGGAATACCCATAATATGTATCAGATCAGGGCAGGGTCCATTAGTAGTGGGGGCCATCAGAGAACAAGTACAATGGAAACTGAAGGTCACGGTGCATTGCGACACAAGGTGAAAATGGTGATTGCCTTGGGCATGCTGTAGACAATGACTGACCATCCCCCATCATTTAGACGTCAGGGAAAAGCTTGACCATTTGAGACAGCATCCAATATAGACCGACCGATGTTTGTAGAATCTCAATCTGTTGATAAATATGGAGAAGACGTTTTGTTAAAATTCGTATTAAAAGAGTGGTCACGTGAAAAATGCTCACGTCTGTAACGGTTTGGAACCGTTGCTCTGGTGGACCACCAGCACTAATTTGTTGGAGGCTGAAAGGCATGGTAATTAGAAAAAACTGTGGAAGGGCAACTTTGTGTCAAAATGCTGCAGGTCACAATCGTATGGCTAACAGAGTCACTCCTCTTGCTTTAGACTTGGAGGATATGGCTTACTAACATGATGACACACTAGTACAACGGTCCCACAGCACCCTGACAGGACCGTCGGTCTCTAGCTATGTCCTGGTGGGGGTAGTATCGTACTATTTCTGAGGCCCACCATGACATTTGTATTTTCTCTACGCAATCCATCCGTTTTGTCACGAGCCCAAAATTGAATCATATCCAAAGCTAAAGTGGACCATACCACAGAAACCAATGGGGATAATGACATGCACCGTTGAAACCTTCCTAGAGTCCACGGGGAAAATGCAAACATCATCTTGATCCAAAACTTCTATGGCCCCAAGATATTTTCAACAGTAGGTGTTCAATCCCCTCTTGAGGATATTCTTCTATTAACGAATGGGCAGTGGATAAAACATATATCACAGTGGGCCCTACAGAGTCCTGCCACCACGGATGCAAAAGATAAAATGGCCAGTGGTGCAAATTCAGCAAGTAAAATAAAACATTAGGAGAGTCTAATTACCGTAATTTTTGATATATTGTCCATCTTGCACCGTCCATATTGTCCCACAGTAGCGTATGGGTAACCAGGTAACTGCTTTTTCTTGTGTCTGGGGTATGGGCCTAGTCTGGGTGGAATCCATTTAAAAACTGTTTCCAGGTCGGGTCGGGTCAATATTGAAAGGATGCCAGACCCAACTGATTTAGTAATTCGGGTGACATGCTCGTGGATCTAAGTTTGGAACAGAAACCAACTAGCTTTCTGTTGGGTCCAATAGCCCGTTGCGTTGACCCAACCCATTTGCACCCATATTCTTACCTCATCATGATATTTTGAGTAGCATATGAATCCACAACTATCATAATTAGGGTGAATAGGCGCCATTTAACTTTCTCCACTTATTTTTTCCAGTTGCAATCCGAACGGCCATAATCACCATTACCTCGTATGGATCCATAATTGCAGTCATTTCAATAGATATGATTGTCTAACAAAAGCTAGATGGACGCAGATGATACATTATACTGGAATGGCTTGATAACACGAAATTCCTGTTTATCCTGCTCTCCTTTTGCCAAGTAATTGGGTCCCTCCCCTGCATGCGGTGCCCGTACTGACACCACTTAATCGATGCTCCGAAAATATAGAATCCCATCCATATACGACCATTATTGTGGAGATGAGCGCTGCAAAGAAAAACTCCGACCAAACTCAAAGGCGAAGAATCCCATGCATATATGGGACTGAACTCACGGGCAAAGAATCCCATGAATATATACATTGCAAAAGGCTTTCGCAGTCAATGGGTGTCCGGATTGATGATAGATTATAAAACCCAAGCAAACTACTTGTTTTCACGTTTTATCACCCATTTATGCAATCGCCAATTGAACCGTACTTTACATCATGAAAACATCTCTACAAACATGATTAGATAAATTATCAAGCGAGCAATGATGATGTGTAAGTGGCTACCACATTGTAAAATCACAGGAACGGTAGCAAAATCTTAGATCATTTCTACCCACACAAAATCCTCCCTCTATTGGGGTCACAGATGGCACAGCTAATCATCAAAATATGGTAACCCATCAATCTTGGTTATCCAGTGTGGGACTCTATATCAGGCATTTGTATGACTTTCAATCCAAACCGACAACATATACTTCTGTACCCAACAGATTAGGTAGTAACCAGCAGGTTTGTAAGTTCGAAAAATCCCATACTACCCCCCAGAGCTGCATTTTCTACGTATCGTCCAAAATCCTCGCATTCCAGAGCCGCTCATCCAAGATCCTAAGGTATTTTCTTCAGATCGGTGAGAGAATGTAAGAATTAGCACTATTTTCTCCAATTTTTGGCATTTATTGTTCATACGCCTGCGATTAGATTGATTTTCGGGCGATTTTTTTTTTTTTTTTTTTTTTTTTTTTTTTTTTTTTTTTAAAGTCTTTCCCGTGGTTTTGGTTTTTTTGGCAGATCAGTCCGTGGATGTGTGGGTATTTTAGTAAGTTGGTTTGTTTCTCAGTCCAACTTAGTCAATTTCAGTAGCTTACAAAACCTTTCATTTGGATGGACTGTCAAGCAATCATCGCTTCATGAAAAATCAATTGGATTTTGTGATGTTGTTGATTGCCCGCCTAAATCATCAGGTGGGATCCAAACAGGCTACAAAAAGGGTTTCAGATCAAAATGAGGGTTTCATCTCGGAACCCTGGTTTTGACAGTGCATCCAAACAGGCCCTTAAAGCTACCATTTGCATTATACGTCGGTCAATAGAGGTTTCCTAAACTATGAATAAGAGAAACTTATTCAGCTTCCTTCATAGCATACATGTGACAAGCATCTGGGGTGATTCAAGCTATTTTTCTAGTCAGGTGGTCCACAATCAGCAGTTTAATTGTCAGATGTTTGCCATGTGTTCCATGAGATGGCTGCATAGTATTCATGTAACTCGAGCTTGCATATTAGATTCCTCCATAGATGAACACCATTTGAAGGTCATCCGCCACTGATATGTAGCGATTGCCTTTTCTTTTGAAAAGACTATGCTACTGCAATTGACCCGATGAGAGATTGAAGAGGTGAATTGTGGTGGAACTGACAATGGGGCACAATTGTGAGGCACTAGCCATCATCGGTGGGGCTGAGCATGAACATGGCAAGGAACATAAATCAAGCGATTCCACTCATCTGTTGTACCACATTCTTCATGAAAAACAGATCTTTAGAAAGAAAATAATCAATGGCCTATAATTAACAGACGTGTTTGACCCACCTTATGAGTAGACCAGCCTAGCTTTTAGGAGCACTTTCAGTTGGTGGTATTTTAGCACATATTCCACAGCTCACCTCGGTTGCAAAGGCTAGAACCAAGTTACTTGAAATACAAGTCTTTATAAAAAAGAGACAGTTTGTACCCAACACCTCTCCTATTGCATCCATTTAATTAGTACTCAGCAAGGTGGAAGCCAGGAGAAGTCCATGAAGCTGGATCCCAAGCTAGTTTTGTTTCTCCTTCTTTGCTGAGTTTCATAGAAAGTCCCCTTTGCTTTTGGAACAATTCAAGGATGGTTTGCTTTGTTTGATTTATTTTTATTCAAGAATTCCCATTTTCTATCTCGGATTATCTAAAAAAACCATTTCCTTGGAAGGTATGCATTTGTATATTTGTATCCATCTGGTAACATGCACTTTTTGGCATTAAAAAAAAAAAAAACCATTAATTTTTTTAAATTTGCAATGGCCATTGCTCTTGCTACTAAAGTTGAGAATAGGTGTTGTCTATGATGTTGTGAATGGTTTTGTGGATGATGGGTGGTTGTTGATGAAAATGCAGCAGGTGCATGTGCCCAGCTTGTCTTTGCACCTTAGATCATCAAGTTTGCATGATGAAGTTTTTTCATGCTATGTTGCTTTAGGCCTATGTAACCATAGTTGAAATAATGGTTTTGGATCACCTGGAGATTGAAACCGGTACAACTTGCACTACCTCTTTCCATCTTGTGCAGCTGGAACTCCATATGAAAATGCCATTTTGTTCGGGGAATAAACTGGACTCCGACCTGCATATTTCATTCTGATGAGGTTCTTTTTCCTTTGGCAGTTGAAAGCAGCTGGTGTGATTGTAGATTTCACCAACTCATATCTTTTAAATGTATCTGGGTTTTTTTGTGGCTGTTTGGATGTACAATTGAATAGAATTGCAATTTATTAGTCTAATGAAGAGGCACTGGCCAAATTGTGATTACTTTTGCTAGTATCCATGTTGATGCACTGAGATTCAAATTGCAATTACATTCTTTCAAGTCAGACTTGAAAGGAATGCATATGCAATTTGAGGACTGCTTCCTCTTTATCAGTACTAGGAAATGTCAGTATTTCTCTCACCTCTCCTTGATTGGATTGAATGTCAACAATTCAATTTCATGTGCATCCAAATGCACCGTTATAGATTTGATAGATATTTCTTGTTGTAATTCATATACTAGATATGAGATTCTTCTTTTAATGTCTTTCTTCTTGTATTGCAATACATGATTTGGATGCGCCTTTTCCTGCACGCACAACGGATTTTCTTCTTCAAGTTCTTATTCTGCATATAGATGTACACTGACTGGTTATTTTGGCCAAAGTCTTGCAACAGAGTTCATGTTTTCTTTTATCCTTGTATTGTGTATGGGAAATGATTTGATTGGACATTTGCCCTGTAATTCCAACCATGTATTTGGGTGGGTCTCATTGTGGATTAGCTACAGAAGCTACTCTAATCAAACAATCCTGACCATATCAGAGTTTTTTTTTCCTTCTTATTTGTTATATATGTGCTGCTGATTTTTGTTTTTAAATATCCATTTTCAGCCCATAATATGGATTATTAGGACAATCCAATTGGTGTTTGTTTTAGGGTAATGGTGCGTTTGGTTGCATCATGAAATTTCTTCATTAATCAGAATAATTTTGTGTGAACGCCCACTAAACTAATTCAGTAGCAGTCCACTCAATACGCAGTCAGGGTCATTTCTTGGCCCAAGGACTGGCGGCACTGCTAGTAGCTCAACAAAAATGTACTAGACCAACCGAAAGCATTAATCCTGAAGAGGTGGTTTGATTTTGTTCTCTCCAACAGCTGATGCTTATGATTTCATACATGTGGGAACCAAATATAGGGTCATGCTCATTATCCAACATACAGCTGATGGTGCTTTCAAACATATGGACTATAGTTAGTTGATCATAACCATCCATGATAAGGCCCATCCTATAGACAGTTTGGATCATTGAAACAGGTCCCCCATAATGCAAAATCGTGCAGGTCAGCCAACAGTACATTTGCTTAGAAGCAGAATTTCCTGCAAAAATCTTCATTCATTAGAGCATTGTCCAATCGTCTCCTCTCGTGTATGTCCCAAAACATGACCAATCACAAGAATTTTTGTTTCTGTTTTACGTA
This sequence comes from Magnolia kwangsiensis, assembly GCA_037074715.1. Taxonomy (NCBI): domain Eukaryota; kingdom Viridiplantae; phylum Streptophyta; class Magnoliopsida; order Magnoliales; family Magnoliaceae; genus Magnolia; species Magnolia kwangsiensis. The sequence goes on along the minus strand of CM073575.1, from coordinate 6,463,066 downwards.
TTTTCTTTCGGGGATTAATAACATTGAGTGGACTCCAATACGAGTTGTGGTGGAGTCGAACAAATGAGGGACCCACATGATTTGTATAAGCCAATGCCTGCTGATTGGATGCATGAGATTGTTTGATGGACGTAATCATGGTCCATTACATATTTTCAGTTGGGCCCACTAGTTGAATGATCTTGATTGGAGTCATTGAGATACCTACAGGCTCTACTGTCATCAATTAGTACTGAATTATTGTATAATACCTCTAATCACCATGGATGCAATATATGCACTTTCTTGTTGCTGGTTTTGAGAAGAGTATGTATGGAATGGCAAACTGCCAGAATATTATTTCTTAGGAGATACAATTGGAAGCCAGTGATTGGTGTGAAACTATCACAAGTTTGTTCTTGAATGCAACACACCATTTTCTTCCATCTCTGATTTTACAGCCAATTTTGCTCTTGCTTCTTTCCATCATGCTTTGTTTCTAGAAGCTGTATGCACTATGCATAGAACAATTCGCAGCCTCTTCTACGGAATTATTTCAATTACTGCTCTTTTGAACTGAAAGCATCACGACATTTAAGACCTGATGATTTTATTTTTCATGCAGCTGAACATTAATCCTTTGAAAGAGACGGAGCTGATTCTGAATGGGGGTGAGTTCTACAATGGTAGTAAGGTGAGGGCTTTTATGATCTTTAGAATATGAAATATGTTGGATGATTGTTTTGAATGCGATTAGTCTTTTTTTTTTTAATGTTTTATTTGAAAGATACATGATGTTTCACTTAGTGACTGACCAAGTTTGTTGCAGTAGACATTTGTATATGGTGACCTCTATCGATATGATGTAGAAAAGCATGAACGGAAGTTGATTTCAAGCCCTAATAGCCCACCGCCTCGGAGTGCGCACCAAGCAGTTTCTTGGAAAAATCATCTCTACATTTTCGGTAAAATTTATGATGGTTCAATCATTGCTTCTAGTAACCCATTGCAACTAAAGGGATAAAATGTTGTATTCTTTCGCTTCGGCTTTTACTGTAGGTGGTTAGTTTACTTCCCCAAATCAAGAGCGTTTTCATCACTACAAGGTAACTTCTTGGAGCTAACATGTTCTTCTTATCTCCCTTCTGCTAGCACTTGCCCTTGGCATCTTCTGGGTTCTCTTATTTCAGGAAATGCGTGAAGTAACAGCTGCATCTAGGGGATGTGATTCGGCTTAAGAGGGGAGAAGTGAACCACACTGTTAGCTCAACAACTGGATCCTCTGCTTCCAGCCTTGAGAGTGGGACCTTTGCTTATTTCTTACTTTCTGGATCTTATTTTTCTGTTATTATTATTTTATTTTTTTTCTCTTTATCAATCCTAACATGATTCAATACAGGCAAGAAACATTCTTCTGCTGCTATTGAGAAGAACAGTGCTCAGAGGTTTTCTAATGATAGGCAAGCTGACATTCTGTGCTCCAACTAGGACAATTCTTCACAACAAGAGGTGCCCTCAGGGCTTACAGTATCTGCTAGTATTGTTCCTTAGGTATGATTCATCACTTAAACAGGTCCATCTATAATGACAAATATCTCTGCCTAGGATCTGTTCTCAACCTAACTGTACAAGAGCAACTAAAGATGGAATGGACATTTGGGATGGGGTAGTGCAGGATGTCTTCCCTGGATATGTTTATTACTTGTTGGGATACTTGTTCTGTTTCTTCTACACACAGTTGATAGAAGAAAATGCACGGTTATGAAATGATTTTGCTATACTCCAATATCTATTTCCCTGTACTCTGCTATTGTTTCTTGTTATTTAACAAGTCTTGGTTCCAATGCATGTGAATAGATTACATATTATCCAACAGGAAATACTTTACGTGGATAAATTTTGTGATGAAACCCATGAGTGTGTTTACATAGATTTGTCTCTCCGTCTTTGGTTATGTTTCCTTACCTGTGCATGATTGTGTTTTAGGAAATAGAGGTTTACTCAACATACACTCTGCATTCACATCTTTACCTGCAGCACATTTTCCAAAAATTTTGTGATGAAACCCATGAGTGTGTTTACATAGATTTGTCTCTCCATCTTTGGTTATGTTTCCTTACCTGTGCATGATTGTGTTTTAGGAAATAGAGGTTTATTCAACATACACTCTGCATTCACATCTTTCCCTGCAGCACATTTTCCAACCTAACACGTGTGAGGCAACTAACCCATGCATGAAGTGAGTACTGCAGATGATCTGGCACAAAATCATGCCAGGTAACTAATTAGGTAGGCTGCACCTGTACATTGGTCCGTTATCAAGTTCTTTTAAAGTCCATTGTTCTTGTCCACCTTATACATTGGTCCCTTATACATTGTTCTTGTCCATCCTAATTAGGGAAAGGATTTAGTTCTCAACACGGATACCAGATTTATAAAACCCAAGCTGTACATATTGCATGTGTGAAATCTGGATCATTCATCTATTGTGCCCCTTCAATGTATAAGCTGCATACTGTCACCAAAGCACACTGATCAGATGATCCGAGCTGTGCAGACTGGAGGACTGCTACCTACTGAATGTTGTGTGTTGGTCCAGCTTTTCCAATTGCCCATTTGTAATCATATAAGATTGTCATCAGTGGCTAGTATCATCAGCGCGGTTGGAGTTTTTAGGGCATGCCCCATTCACTTAATGACTAAATAGATGAACAATATGGATCTCATATATATTGCCACATGTACTAAGATATTGAGATATAAGTGTTGATAACCATGTGATAGCACCAGCCACTTTTCTAATAAAAATGCTTTTTGGAAAAAAAAAAAAGAAGAAAGAAAAGGAAAAAAAGAAGAAGAAGAAAGCTGAACCATGTCTACTATCCAATGCAGTGCTAATCGGTGTAAGAAACGTTTATTGAATCTTCTCATGTGTGGAGTCTCTGGTGATCCGGATTTGGGCATTGGTAACACAAGTATCATTTGGACCACCCACTGTATCTTTATTCCATGAATGTTCATTTGTGGTTTTTTTTTTTTTTGCATGAATTTCAATTCTTTTTTTTCCTTCTTGGATGTATATATGCTGCCGTAAAGGCAGATTGGAATCAGGATGTCAGCTTAGCACTTGTTTGGGTGTTACACAAAATGTGGACAGGACAGATGGACCAATCTGCGGGTGGGATGAAAGCCAACACTTCCATCTCGATATTTGTGCATTCACCTTGTTTTGCATGCATTGACCTGTTCATCTCGATCCAAAGCAGGAGTAAAGCCGAAAAGATTGTCCCCTTCAAGATCATTTCATTTCTAAGGCTTTAAATATGAGCTTAAAGATGAGCATCAAGTGAGATTTTCATGGAGAACATTACATTGAAAATCCATCCTAAGTATCTTTCTACTTTCATTACAACCAGACATTAATTTCATATATTATAATGAAATTGATGGGGACATTTTACAAAAAGAGCGCGAGTGGATGTGATTAATTAGCAAAATTAAAGTAGAGTTGGAATGAAAATAAGAAAAGAAATCAAGAAGTCATGAAACAATATTAAGAAAGTGCCAGGTCTTTATACTAAAAAAGTTTTTTTTTTCTTTTTAATTTTTATATAAACATACATCCTGGAATTGATTTCCTACTGATGGTATACTTTAGAAGTTATTCAAAATAAGTCTTTTAGGCACATGGTTGAAAAACCCGGCATCTTTTACTTCAGCTGATGTAGAGTTAACTGAATGGGTATTAGCATTTGATGTGATGCTTTTGCTCCTGGTTTTGACATAAAAGGACCATTTTAACTTTATGCTTGGTTTTGTGGTTGGACATTGAGATGTTGTGGTCCATCGTGATATGAAATTCAGTGTCCATTCGTTTAGGCCACACATTTGAGGACACAATCCTTAATATGAGGCAAATTCAAAACTTAAGTGAGTCATTCAAGAAGAGAGAGTGGAGATTGGACGCCCACCATTGAAGTTCTTCGAGTTCTTATTCTGCATATGGATGTACACTAGTCTGCATATGGACACCCACCTTTGATTGGCAATTCTCTACTCGCAAGTCTGAGGCTGAAATTGTGCCACATATTTCTGATTGTGTAAAACTGCCTTCTTTTCATTGTGTACTTCATAAACTCTTGTTAAGGTCATCTATTGACTAAGTCATGTTTCATCTCTGCTTCTGAAATTGTCAAGGTCTTGTAGCAAAACAAGATAACATGATGAAGTTATCATGTCACAAATGTCTTCCTTAGCAGCATAACCAAAAATTACTTTCTGCAGAATGACAGGCATGCAATCCATCCTAGTTCTGTCGTATACTTGTATATAATTAATCTATTTTGAATTGGTGCTCATTCTAGTCATCAGTTGTTTCTTTTTTATGTCAAGCTCCAAGTTCTAAGTAACTTGTTTGTCTTATTTGCAATCTCAATATTTTGAACATGGATGCTGATTCATGGATTTCCTTTTTCCTTTCTTCTTCTTTAGCAATCAATGCAACTTTATTTCTGTGGTAATATATCACCCTCATTGGTGTTTTTTTTTTTTTTTCCGGGTAAAATACTTAGTTTTATTTTTTATTTGTTCTTCTTCAGGTTGGTGAACTGACTGGCTTGTTGACATCTGATTTGGGTTCTCTTAAAGATATCGTCAGTGAAAACATTTCAAGGGACCGCGGACTTAGAGCAACCTCTGAGGCAAGCTACTCTACACTATCCAAAAGTGACCTTAGTGTTGCCTACAGTTTAGCAAGTGCGATATATAATTTACAATTTTTGCGGGACTGACATATCTTCCACTTCAAAGTAGACGAATTTCGTTAATTTTTTCGTTGACTGGTGTAATCACTGTAATGTGATTAAGTTGGTCCTTACGAACTTGCTTTTATGTAATTTATAAGAGGTTCTGAGACTCATCTTGTGCTTTTTGCCTCTTTGAAATATTGGCCCATGGTTATTTCATCTTATTGCCTTTGGGTTTTTGTTGTTCATTTGACTGTTTCTTTGTTTGTGCAGGTTGTAGGAGCAATATGCATACTGTTTATTCTTCTCCCCCCACAAATCCCAACTCCTGCTAGAAGAGCTAACCTCTAAATCACCTCCCCCCCTTTCTTTGACTCCACTCCCGTTCCATGCTAGAAGGTCTTCAATGGACCCTTGGCATCATCCACAATATTTCAATAGCGTCAAGGAAATTCGCACACACCCCTCTACAAAAGACCAGTGGATAAAATAGACTGCATCTTTCATACACATTACACGAATATTAGGGCTTACCATAGTGAGCGCCTATTTGCTGAAACACATGTAATGGAATTCAGAAAACAAAATTGTGTATTAAGGGAGGTAGGTATCTCCATATTTCAGGGGACAGGATTTATATTCCCTGTCAAATGGGGCTGAATATTTGCACAGAAACTTGCCAAAAGGATCAGCAACAGAATACCTGAAACACATGTTCAATCTGACTTGGAATTTGAACAGTAAAACTGGCCCCTGAAAACATTTTTGTTTAATCTGACTTTCTTGTGATTCTATGAATATGCAAATTCTTAACTAGTAGTTTTTCTCAGATGATGAGTGACTCAGCAAATGTGCTGTCACCTGGAAGATCTATTAGTGAGACTGTTGTAGCAGATGCGTTGCTGCGACATATTTCAGCTGCTAAAGGAAGAGTAATAACTAAGTTTGCATCTAACATGCACCGTCTTGGAAGCATGAAAGCTGCAGCAGATTTAACTGGTAGAAAGTTGGTATGTTCTTAACAGGTTTTCCTTGAGTTATTTAATGGTTTTCCAAATTTGTCCACTTTGCATCTTTAGAAGTTTTAACGCAACCAAGTTCCCTAGCTCTCTGACAATATTAGTATTTTCAATCATGTGACAGGTATTTGTCGGCATGTCACTAAGGACAGACTTGGATGTTGCCTGAAGGATGGAAAAGCATCGATGGATCCATCAACACTGGTAACCCTCTAATGTCATGTATAGTTTTACACCTTTTTCTTGTTGGGAACATGAGCTTTTATTATTGGTAGGAGAGAAGGAAAGGCATATAAATTGCTTGCAACATGGTTAGACATAATTTTGTTATCAAATTTGATCTTTTATCCTGGTGTCATGGAAATATGAGGCTTGTTTCCACCGTACAAAAAGAAAGAACAAAACAAAATAAAGTAAAAATATGAGGTTTGTTTCCACCGTACAAAAAGAAAGAACAAAACAAAATAAAATAAAAATATGAGGATTGTTTCCGTCCTCATCCTAGCTTGTCCTTTGAATGTTGGGAGGGCATGATGTGTGGGTTTCATTCATAGTTGGTAGGTCAGTATTGAGATCTTTTGCTGCTTTTAGGGCTCTCTTTTTTTCTTCTTTTTTCATTGCTCGCCATCAGATTTTTGAGGTTTGAGAATTTTCAAGAGATTAGTGCTTAAAGGTCGTATCCCATTGTTAGCATAGAGGATAGAAAACATTCCGACTGGTTGATTTAGTTATTTTCTCGTATGTTATATGACTGCTTTCTGTTATATAGGCCTCACTTTGTCATCGACACGACAGAAAATTAGCTTCAAATGGTAGCCATTGTTTTGTTTTTTCCTTCATGGTCATGTGAATTCTCCAACTTTATGCATACAAACTCTGCCCCGAGGGATTCATGATTTTCTTGGAAAGCCTTTGAGGCTCAAAGAGTTTATTTTGGGGCTGAGATTTGTTCCAGGTGGTATTGTTGAGGCTCAAGCCTCAATGTTGTATTAATGTGGGAGAGAATGTGCATGGCCATCTTTCTTCTTCTGTTTGACACTACGCCAAAATCGCAGATTTGCGACGAACCAAATTCGTCGTAAAACCAAATAAACGACGGATTTTGTCCGTTGCTGTTTACTAGGTCGTTTTTCTTTATCCGTCTTTTAATAAGCGACGGATAAGGTCCATCACAAAATTAAAAATCCGTCGTACGGATAAGGTCCGTCGCAAAATTAAAAAATCCATCGTTCAAAATCGGATAAAACCACCTTAATTATTCGTCGTGAAAAACATTGGCGACGGACCTCAAATCCGTTGTCCAGTCACTTGTTCAGCAACTAGCGACGGATTTGGTCCGTTGCTAAAATATCTGCGAATTAAAAAAAAAGTCAGATTTGTTTGTTTTTTTTTTTATCGTACACTTGATAGTCATTCAAAAAATAATTCACACGGGGATGATATTGAGAAAATAAAAAAGTATCTGAGTCGCAATTCTCTCATTTGCAAAAGATAAGATTGAGAAAAGTAACTTTTCAAGGAAATCAGTTTCCTCAAATGTGAAGGTTTCCCTCATTTGCAAAAGAAGGGACCAAGGAAACCTTTCATGTATTATTTTTCTAACAAAAGTAAATCTTGCCACAAATTCATGGATAGGTCCAATGGTTTTAGCATACAAGTTCCAGGGAAAACTTCTCTGCCGACTTTGCAGCTGCTAAAAAGCAAAAACACATCATGCAATTAAGCAGATAGAAATCAAAGAGAATCTGATACAACTCAAGAGAGAAGCCTTACGTGACTGGAAGCTCTTGTTGAAACTGCCAGTTTCCTTGAAAAGCTGTTCAAAATGAGCCTTGCAGTACAGAACACCTTCCAGTGAAGAGTAATTGCTCAGCTGAAAAATAAAGCAGCGACATCAGATTGGAGCCACATTATACACCCACCCTTCCCCCCTATTACTGTTAAGTACACTCTAGAATATCATATGGAAATGGAACCAATACAATGTCTTTTATACCAAAAGCACAACAATATCTGCAAATTTGTAATTTTATGTTCATTCATTTTTTATGGGTAAAAAGCTATACTGAAGGAGGTAAGAAGCATTACAGATGCAAAAATCATTCCAACACAGATGCTCTCTCAACTCTGGAATCCATTTCTTGTTCAAAAGCAACTTCTTTAAAGTATTGAAATCATTTGTGGCCCTCGTATTTTGGTATATATAATGCCCATTGAAAATTGGGCTCAGACACAACAACCAACAACTATGTCTGCACAATTTTCCAAAGTTGCATACATAGAACTGAGAAATATAAACACAGATTAAAACATAATTGGATATTGGCTTGTATTCAATTACGAGACATTCCATGTAGAATCCTCATTTAGAGCAATTAAAAGACAAGTAATTGTACAAAGCAGCAAATGCAACAAAGAACAGCAAGGCTACCCCGGTGAATTGACTCAAATGCTTTAACTTCCTTGCATTCGTCAACATTAGGAAATGAAGGATGATGTGCAAGTGCATGGACCAAATATGTGAGAATATTTTCTGGATACGAGGACAAGTTCACATCACGTTGCATAGAAAGTTCCCATGCCTTCAGTTGGTAACACATTTGAATAACCTCCATTAAGTTATGTTTGTCCTATGGAATCAATATGACAAAGATAGAAAGACATTAGCCAATATAAGAAACTTCAACCCCATTCACATAGGCTAGAAAAGGCACAGCATTCAGTGAAATGCAGCATAGAGAAACTTCGCGGAGTGCTCTATAGAATAAATTATAAGAAATGCTTGCCTCTTTAAACTCAAGTGGATGGGATCCAGTTATGTTGAATAAGAAGCCACAAGCATACTTCGCATCTAGAAGCCTTTCTTTATATATTGGTGTACTTTGCTGAGGAATAGCTTCCTAGCTCGTGGGTAGACATCCTGCATGCCAAGATAAAATCAGCTGCTACTAGTGTGAAACATATTAAAATCTCTGGATAAGCAAACATCATATGCTTTTAAACTACAAAAAGGCAACGAAACAATCAAGACATTTTATCTTCATTTAAGAAGATGAATACAATGCCTAGTAAACAGCCATTTCGAACAAACTTTCGCATGAAAGAAAAGATCCAACCTGTGATAATCTTAAAGTTGAATAAAAGACATCAATCAATATTTTTTTTATCCCAGTACTTTGACAGGCGCAAGACAGCTTTTGCTGAAGAAAGCCTTAGATGGGCCTTGTCTACAGTATTGCAAGATAAGAAAGTCCTCGGGGATAATTCTATTGTCAGCTACTTAAAACAAGAGATAATTCCTATACAAACGATAAATGTAAAATGAAGGCAAGGATGCCCATGCCCAAGAGATGAAGAAGTTTGTCATGTTAGTAGGCCTATAATACCTTGATTTTACATCCTTTGAAATGTCCCAGCATAGAGAGGAAATTATACAAGAAGAAATAAAAAAGATGAGAGTATAAGCAAAAGGATCTAGAGAGGCAGAGCTTACCCAGGTTTAGATGCAGATACACTCGCCGGAGCCAACAAGTAAAAACAATTAAGCAGGCTTCTCAAATCCATCACAATCATCCCTCCTTCCAGAAAGCCTCACACATGCAACTCTCATTGGCTTTGTAGGCGGAGATGCTATAGACTAGAAAGCCTGCAAATCATCCTGCAATTTGAAAGCACGGTGAATGATAAAAGGTGAGTGAAGATGTATGTGTACATGCAATGTGGAACCATGGGTTGCTGCCAATATCTTTCCATCAGGTGAAATGCTAAGCCGGTCATAATGCAGAGTTGAGCCACTGGCATCATGAAGTGGAATGGGAAACACCTTCAAAGTCTTTGGGTCCTCATCAAGATGATAGCGAACTATTTAGGTAAAAGGAAGTCAGTGAACCAGGAAAATTTTTTCTGTAAAAACGAAAGAACTAAAAAAATGGATAATTAAGCTTTGGTGTTGACCAGCTTCACCAAGCGCATCAAGCCCTCCTACGTCTCACCTGAACTTGATCATGCAAAACACAAAAGAAAAACATACGTCATGGAAATGCTAGGATTTCTTACTAGTTCGAATTTGATAAATTTCACATCTTTGATAAACAGTGGGAATGCATTTGAATCTATCAATGGATTTCTCTCATGACCAACTGCAGCAAATGCTTGTCCAATGTATTTTTAAGTGGAGCCATGGAAATATGGAAGAGATGCACTGAATCTCTACTCCTAAAAGCAACATGTCATGAAACATACTAATAATTTTTAAGATTTTTCCCCAAAAAAAGGACCATTATAGGGGCCATATTGTATCAACCAGCAAGCTAGCACAATATGCTGGCTGATATATACCATTACGAAATACCTTGGATCAAGGTCACTATAGAAACTTGTAGCCCCTGAATTGTGCATTTTTATACGAAACTTGGACATGGACATGTTGTTGAGTCAGAAACAGATCTATGCACAATACATTAAACTACATAAACAGTATATGCATAATACCACCAAGCCATAATCGAAGCTTTTCCTTGATACCCGCATTGTCTTGTGCCCATAAAAAATGTCAGATATGTGTATCCAGTATGGTACTTATCTTTTCTCCTTCATTTTCTTTTTTAATGAACTATATCAAAGTTAAACTATAAGATTCAGCTTGGGATACAGTACTCATTTCAAAGAAATCCAAGAAAAAAAATATATTGCTCATATTCCTCAAAAAAGATGAACTAATCCAGCCATATCAGCGGGAAAAAATTTCTCGGTAGTTCGCTAACATGAGATCTTTCACTATTTCTTAGAAGCATTTTAATCTTAGGCTCTTAGCTAATGTAACAAAGTAGAAGTAGAACTTTCAAGTCATTAGGTTTGAAGGTGGTTGGAATTAAACATCATTCTTTATTATATGAGTTTTAGAAAGGAAAAAAGAGTTGCATGATAATGACAATTTTACTATGAAACAAATAATTTATAAGGGCATTTAGAATTTCAAGAAATGGGTTTGTGCATGTCACCCCATTATTCCCATTTAAATAATAATATGGAAACTGCCAATTCAAGTATTAATTTCATGACTCTATAGTATAGAGATTTGTTTGACAATCCAGTCCTGTTTTCATAATGGATCTTGACTCTGGAAAAGGTGGAAGTTTTCTCTTCTATTCTATACTGTGCAGGATGTGTTTACATACTGAGATCACCAGCACAAAATTAATAAACTGATCAGTCACCCTTTCTGAAGCATATCAACATCATGAAGCCATGTAATGCAGGAATTATCCTGGAGAAAATTGCAGTCATAATGAGTCTCTTCTGAATTTTCTATATTCGAGACAAATATTTGTAGTTTTTGGATGTAACGGATCAGGTAACTTGTCATTCCAAACTTCAAAATCTATCTATAGTTTTTTGTTCTTTGGACCACTGTTTTACTTTTAAAAAAAATTTCTCGAAACCTAAGTATGGACAAACAAAGAAACAGGTATGACTAACCACCTTTTGCAAATGGAACTATGAACGAAAGTCAATAAAGAGAAGCAATTGATGACCAGGTGCAGACATCTAAGAACAATGTACAAGACATCAAGGATAGAACTAACAGCAATGATGTTTATGTCCTAGTGGTTATGTATATCCTTACCAACTCTTTCACATCACTCATTTTCTCGAGAACGCCATTCCAAGTAGCACCTATATCTGAAAACATCCGGTCTGGATGTTCAAATTTTCCACCTTGTAGTTGAACTGAAACAGTAGTAAATGGTTCTAGCCTAACAACATAGTATAAAACCTATAGAAGAAGTATCAGCTGTCGGACAAATTTTTACCTGAGATCACTATATTCTAGTAGCATTCAATGCCTAAGTGGACACCCAAACAATAGATATGTAGGTCCAGTTAATACAAGAGAGCTATGAAGGTAAAAGGCAATTCCTAAGTTACATTGTTTAGACCACAGAAACAATAATGAAATGAGCAAGGGCTGCAGTCTGTTCCTCATTAAGAGAGAGCTCTCTCTCTCTCTCTCTCTCTCTCTCTCTCTCTCTATATATATATATATATATATATATGTGTGTGTGTGTGTGTGTGTGTGTGTGTGTGTGTGTGTGTGTGTGGAAGAAACCACCGTCCAAAGAAGTTCACTAAATTGCTCAGTAACTTCATCGCAGATTCACTTCCAACAAGTATGATATGCCCCATCAAAACTAAACATTATGAATATCAAATGATCAATAATCTTCATGTTACAAACATTGTTTGCAAAATTAGCAAAGTTACTCTATTTGCTGTCAACTGTGTAAATGTAACCCTTGGTAGTTCACTGCAAATAAGTTCTCAACTCATTTCAAGCTGGACAAATTGAATATTCAAATCAGTACCTTCAAATAAGTTCCCTTGTAAGTTCAGGTCTCCCAATTCTTATATTTGCCAGAATCCACTTGTTAATTTGGAGTTTGCATGGCTTAACAAGGTAGATTAAAATATTGGACTCAAAAGACAACCTCAAAAGCTTTCAGATGGTTGATCTTGATAAATGTATTCAGGAATTGTGAGATTTGTTGTCCATACCCATGTATATGAAACAATCAATCATGCCCAATTGCACAAGTGGAACCCAAGCAGTCAGTAGACACAGAGAGGCAGTGGCCTATGTTGCTTTGCCTTGAAAACAACTGAGATTTGACCTTGTCAAATATAGGAAAGAGTTTTACGTATAAAATGGACTTCAGAAACAATTACATTGGTATTTAGAAGTATACCAGCAAACATAAGAGGCCACGTCTGCATCAAGAAATCCACATAAATACATCACCTAGGCCAAATATGATGATGATAGTTTGTAAATGAATAAAGGATGAGCAGATGTATATGCACTCCATAAAGTCTTAGTTAATATAAAGATTAGAGGTGTTATAGAACCATTCCAGGTGTTAAAGTTAATTCTAAATCCTTCAAAAGATGATGCTTTAATGAAACACCCTAGAGATCTGACCTACACCGCTTCCAAGACTAGACACCATTTCAATAGTCTTGCAACAATAAAATCTGAGCTGCTAGTCATTACTGACATGATATAAGCATATCAACAGAGAAAACACACTCAAAGATAACTGCAAGCTTCAAGTGCTGGCTGCAGCCTAAAGATATACAATAGCCCCTTCTCTTGTAGCAGCTAAGAAAATAACAACTGGATTGAACTTACTGTTCTGGCACTGGAGTAATGTGAAGAACAATGGTACTTAGGGATGATTGGATAAACAAAGCTTGAATACCTTTCTTGGAACTTTCTTAGCCGATCAGCATTTAATGCGCCGATGGGCTGCAAGAACATATGAACTTCAGATAAGGGCTCAACTTTGAAATATATGCATCAAGGATAGTCCATCGAGGCTGCTCTGCCTTGAGGAAGAAGCCTGGTATGGATTTTTAAGTACCTAAGCAGACCTGATTTCTAATCGGATCTGAATCTATATACCCAGGTCTAATCTGGCTATTAATCAGCTAAATCTAGATGGAGATTTGATAAATCCCGTGGATACTTGTGGCTCACTATACCACGCCACCAATTCTCCTCCATAGGAGAATCTACATTTAATAATGGGCTGTGAATAGATGGTTAAACATTTAACAAAAAACCAGGCCCAAGATCGGTGGATAGGATCTTTCAAACTGGGAGATTTTCAAGTCTGAGTCTATCCACGGTGGATTGATAACTGAAACTTTGGCCCACTAGTAGAAAATGGAAAACCCGATTATCCCATGCATATTCTTAGGTCAAAAAAAAAAAAAGAATATGGGTGAATACCTAATTTCTTTCAAGGCCAACAACCTGATTTGGGTCTGGTGACAAAAAAATAAAAAATAAATAAATATAAAAATAAATAAATAAATAAAAATTGGAGGATAGGAATCTCCTTGGAAAGAGATACATGATCAAAACAACTGGAGAAAGATTCAGATAATCTGAATCCTGTAAACAGGATGGAATAAATGCAAACAGATAAAGACCTAAATCATAAATTCAATCTGAGAGAAAAATAAAGAAGAGTAAAATACCTGCGAAAATTTCAAAGCCAGAACCCCTGACACTTCCGGACCGAGAGAGAGAGAGAGAGAGAGAGAGAGAGAGAGAGAGAGAGAGAGGTAGGTGGCGAGATAAGAGAGAGAGAGGGAATGAGGAGAGGGAGAGGCGCAGAGGGAGGGAGAGACGCGAATGAGAGATGCTGGTTAGGGCCGACGCCCTAACCAGTCCTAAAAGGATGGATGTTTTTAACGGTGGTGTCACTCTCCCCATTGTTTTCTCTCTGGTGGGGTCCACTGGAGCTTTGGATGTGACTTGTTCTTTGGATCTTACCCTAAAATGATCTCTCCAAATGGATGGACGGCGTGCATACAAAACATGCATCATGGTGGGGCCCACGCAACTTGGTGACGTCACTTCAATAGGATGCGGATTTCCTGCCAAAGCCTTTTGCATAAGTTCCTGCGCTGGAAACATGGGTAGGGCCCAACGTGATGTTTTTGAGAAATCCACACCGTATATCTATTTTCTGCGCTCATTTTAGGGTTCGAGACCAAAAGTGAGAGGGATCTAAGACTCAAGTGGACTGCACTAGAGGAAAAGATGAGTAGGAAAATTCTTACCGTTGAAAACTCTTTGGGGTAAAAAGTGATGTTTACATGCAATCCATATTGTTAATGACATCATTCCTACTAGGATGAACTGAAAACACAAATATTAGCCTGATTCAAAACTTGTATGGTCCCACGAATATTTCAACTATGTACATTCAATACTCACATTCTAGGCCTATTTGACCATTGGATACAGCTCATTTTTGGCATCTTATCTTAAAAATATCTCAGAAAACGGATGGGCAGAGTGGATTTCTCACAAACATCACGATGCACCCCACCTAATTTTCAACGAAGGAAGTTCTGGGAAAAGCTTTCGCAGGAAATCCGCGTCCCACTCTCAATATCCAAGACTCAACTTGTCAGCAAGCTTTTTTTTTACACACACCCCACTCACTTACGCTGGGGGAATTTCACCACCTAAGGTACTCGAACCCTTACGGGGAGTTAAGTCTACCACCGGGCAAGTTCTATGGGTTCTATCATGATGTATGTGTTATATCCAAACCGTCCATCAAAATGGCGAGTTAGTAGCAAGGCTTGAGACAAAAAATAAGACAAATCTAACTATCAAGTGGATCACACGATCAAGAGCATGTGGGGGATTGAACGTCTACCATTGAAACCCTTTTGGGGTCATAGAAGTTTTGGATCAATATGAAATTTGTTTTTCCTCTTCATCCAGGTCTCTGTGACCTTATGAACAGATTGGATGGAAAATAAACGTTATGGTGGGCCCTACAAATTTTTTAACGTTGAAAATCATCACCCCTATTGGTATTTGTGGTGTGGTCCTTTCAATCTTTGGATATGATTCATTTTTTGGATAATTCTCTAAAATGATCTCGGAAAATGGATGAACGGTGGATCCCAAAATTTCGATAAATCCAAAGCTCAAGTGGACCATGCCATATAAAACAGTGTAGAATAATGATTTTCACAGTTGATACCTTCCTTAGGCTCAAAATAATGTTTATTTGCCATCCAACCTATTCATAATATTAAAAAGATATGAATGAAGAGAAAACACAAACAACTGCTATGGCCTCCAAGAATTTTTCAATAGTAGAGGTTCAATCACACTATTACCTGTGGTATGGTCCACTTGAGCTTTGAATATGCTTCCTTTTTGTTCTTTAGATCTCAAATTATCTGTTAACATGGATGAATGGAGTGGATAAAATAAATAAATAATTATAAACCCCACAGAGTTTACTCGGTATGCTAAGGGTAATTAATAAGTCACTTAAATGGAGTGAAAAGGGGTTTCCTTAAAACATTCATAATCATATATTGGGCTTGCGTAAATGTGATTCACATATCTAACCTACTCATTATGTGTGTCCCACTTGGATGAGGGGTCAGACCAAGTTTCAGGCGCATCCAAAACTCATGTGGGCCCTACCAAGTGCTTTTATATTTTTTAGGATGCCTTCACTTGATTTTAGATAGTATGGCCCACCTAAGTTTCGTATACGGATGATTTTTGAGATATCTCATAACCTAAATGGGACACATCAAATGCATGGTGTTGATGTTCTACACACATCATGATGGGGCCCACAAAACTTACTAACATCAATTCTTAAGTTCTCGCGAGCTCAATAAGTTGGGTCACAATTTTGACCAAAAAATTTGGCCAATTTTATATATTTGGTCCATTACTCAATTTTACTGATCAATATCCTCAATTTGACCAGTTACTACAATTTGTTTTCATAGATAAATTTCAATTTCCATTTAAAAATAACATTTTTTTTAAATATATATTTTTTACACTTAATTTTTCTTTGAATACTTTTAAAAAATATCATTTTTTTATTAAATATTTCAAAAAAAATAAAATACATATTCTGAATTTTTATTTTCAAAATCTTAAAAATATTTCTCAAATTTTAATTTTTTTTCTCAAAAATTCCAAAATGCCAATCTTTTTTCTTCAAAAGCATCATTTTGTTTTCAACTTTTCAATTTTCTTTTTTAAGTGATATATTTTTTTTTCAAAATATCAATGTTTTTACAAATAACTTTTTCTTTTAATTTCAAAATTTTAACATTTTCAATTATTTTTTAAATCACAAATTTTTTCAACTTCTTTATTTTTCATTTCAAAATGTCTGTTTTTTTTGTTAAAGTATCAATTCTTTAATATTATTTAATTTTAAAAATTTCAGTTCTTTCTAACTTCTCCATTCTTTTTTAAAAGCATTCTTTTTGAACTTGTCAATCTTGATCAAACTTCACAATTTTATTTTATTTTTCAAAAATACAAACTCTCATTTTCTTTTTCAAAATATTCTCATTTTTCAATATCTCAAAATTTTCACATTTTTAAAATATTTTTAATTTTCTTTTTCATAATATTATTTTTTTCTCAAAATCAAATTCTTTTTTTCAAACTTATCAACTTTATTCAATATTCTTTTTTTTTTTCCCACAAAATAAATTTTTATTAAATCAGCATTTTTATTTTTCGAAATCTCATTTTTTTCTCAAACATTGTTAATTTTTTTTTAACTTCTCAATATTCTTTTTCATATCATATTACAAATCATTTAAATATTAGTTTTAATTTTTTTTAAAAAATAATAATTTCCACTCATTTATATAAAAGCAATATATATATATATTTGCATTCAATCAATTGTTAAAAAATAATATTAGATGCAAATCTGTACAATTAAACCGCTGAAATTCTATTAAAAAACATTCTTAGACTAGAAAAGAACATAATTTTCCACCATATTCTTAAAAAAATTAAAAAAAAAAAAACATGTTAAAGGCAAAAGCCTTTTCACGACGGACCATGATCCATCGCAAAAGAAACTAAAAAACGTCATGAATTGCTTGTTTGGGCAGGAATTTGCAATCCGTCGGAAAATCAAATTTCGAGTCCTTCGCTATTTTACGACGGATCAAAATCCGTCGTAAATCATATTTTCGCGACGGATTTCAGTTCGTCGCAAAATTCCACTACGTTTGAACGACATTTTCGAGAAAGACTGGATTGGCGACGGACTTTTTCCGTTAGCGACGGATAAAATTCGTCGTTAAACTAAGTGATTTTTGCGACGGTTGAAGTCCGTCGGAAAAATCTGTCGCAAATCCACAATTTTGACGAGTGTGAAATGTCTTTTTGGGTTTACATTATCTTGTTGGATGGGTGTAGTGGTAAAGAGAGAATCTCTTCCATGGACATGGACCTTCAAGTTTACAGATTTTATGTACTATGCTGTGGGGATGCACAGATTATTATATGTAAAGCTTCTATATATCTCTTTTATTTATTTTTCTTTTCTTTTTTTTTTTTTAAAAAAAACATATCCAATTCAAATATTTAGAATTTGGATGATATATTTGATTTTAATTTCTTCCTTTTTAAACAGACTTCTCAAATAGGCTGGTTCGTTCATGGCTTTGGAGAAATGGGTATATGTAGTTTTGGATGTGTGTTAATCAACGCACGTAAATGCACACATTCAAAACTAGATATACTCATTTCTCCAAAGTCCTAAATAAACCAACCTCTTTGAGAAGGTAAAGTCTACAGAATAGAAAATGAAGAAATCAAATATATCATCCAAATTCAATTAATTTTCATTTTTTTAAAAAAATAATAATAAGAATCGCCGATGGTTTTAGCCGTCGAAAACACCGACAGTTTTGGATGTCGACCTTAGCCGTTGGAAACGACAACGGTTTTAATCCGTCGGTGAGCAACGCCGATGCACCCTTTACCGACGAAAGGTCATTGCCAACGATTTTTTGCCGTCAACGTTGCCCTATGTTTTGGTAGTGGATATATCTTGAGATTTGCATTAGGGGTGGAATGTTATAATAGTGATAAACAGTATTTTAAAATGACTAGGATAATCAGCATGATGAGATTTTCCTTCTCAGTTTAGAGGAGAGGTAGTGCAAATTGGATGCCTCAAATCTTAGTATTACTGTGCTACTCGACCAGTCGAGTGGGCTGCTCGATCGGTCGAGGCTCGCTCGACTCAAAGTCCAACATGCTAGATTTTTTTGGCCTCAACCAGTCGAGGGCCTGGCTCGACCAGTCAAGGGTTACATAAATCCTGCGTGGATTTTGTGTAGATTGCGTAAATTTGAGGCGATTTTGCAAAGGTGCAGAAGAGGAGTTGCCTAAAATATAAATAGGGGTCCCTAGGGCTATTCTAGGGTATGCTGAGGCTTCCGAAAGTGATTTTAATGGAAGAGAGAGAGAGAGGAAGCTTGTGGAAGGAGGCATTCTAATCGTAAAGGTGATCTACTGCGCAGTCGACGTCTCAGTGCTTTTATGTCCTCGTGATCGGTGAGATATCTCCATTTTCATTATTCTCTTATTGTTCATCCACTCTTACGTGAGTGAAGAAGGTTTAATCTAAGCGGTGTGTACTTGTGATCGGTTGTAATGTTCTACTTCATAGTGAATTGTTGCTCTGGACTAGGTCCCGTAGTCTTTACCTCTTCGGGGGTTTTTCACGTAAAATTTCTTGTGTCGTGTGGTTTGTGCTTTGAATTATTTCATTGCTTTATTATATCTCATTGTAATGCCCGTGAAAAATCCGTACTTGGGTTCGAGTACCAACTCGACCCGAAATCGCGTAGAAATAATTTCCATGGAAATTAAGCGTAAGTTAGCTAGCGCAACGCTAGAGTAGCTGGGAAATAGTCCCTGATCACTTTAAATACGTTCTGCAAGACCCAAATCGAGTAGAACAAACAACTCTACAATACTCTATAACCTCGGATCAAACTCTAAGCGGGTTTGTTCTCTGGACCATATTGAAATTTCGTATTGGATTTAGACCGCGCGTCGAAGGTCCGATACCTCCTATCTTAGACCGTTAGAACCGCCCAGCTGGACTTGACAATCATCTCGAAAATCAAGTCAAACCGATAATCACAGACTATTTCGTTGAACCCGGACTGAAGCGACCGCGAATAGGGACGAATTTGGAATTTCAAATTCAAATCTGGCACACGACTTGACGCGTCAGTATTAAGCGTTCTGACCGTCAGAATTCATCCAGATTACACTCTCGGATCAGGAAAAATTTCTATTTATTATCATGAGACTTTCAGCCCTAATCTACGTGCGGTGACCGCTGAACTGAAACTGGTCCGCCACGTGCGATCTGCGAACCCTGCCAGACTGAAAACTTAATACGAGGTACATCTGGTACACATGAGCTTAAGTCTGATCGCAATCAACCAGGGGACCACCAGAAAGCAGTTTTTGGACCGAAACAGCCCCGAAATGGATGGGCACCAAGTAAACTTCGTCCCGGATCCTATTTTCGACGATTTTAAGCTTATAAAAGGGGTTGAAACCCTCATTTCTCCCTTCCATCCGAAAATTGCAACCCTAGGAGAAAAAGAGAGAGAGTTTGAGAGAAAGAGAAGAAGAGAATTTTTCCGCTTCCGAGCCCCTGACAGTTGCTGCTTCAACACTTCTTTCCAATCACCTGGCTGGTGATTTCTCCACTTTTTCAGGTATAAAATAACCCCAAAAACTTGCTGATTTAGGGTTTACTTAGATGCATAACATGTTAGCTAACGTATTCCATAAATCAGGCTCTCCTACTGCCGTAGACGAAGCGTACACGCTCCGTTCAAAATCCCGCAACCGTAAGAGACTAGGTGAGGATTTTAGACGCTTTGATTGACGGTTTACAACGCTTTCAATGTCGTTTAATAGTAGATTATCGACGGCATCGCCGTTTGACATGTACAACATGCTCTCCGTTTCCTGTTTCGCAAATTAACGAAGAATATGAGATTTAGGGCATTTTAGTCATTTGTAGGAAGTACGGTCTACATGCATATTTTGCTGACGTGATTGACATGGTTTGTCGCCGCATTAGAGAGTTAGGAATGCTTGCATAATCAGTTTGGCGAAGAGATTCGCCAAGTTGCGCACTTTGGGTTGACATACTATATGTGGACTTAAGTGTGTAGTGTATGTGTTTGTATAAATGCTTGTATTAGTATGTATTGAATTAAATGATGTTATGTAGTAGTTTGAGATTGATTTCATGATTAATATGCTGACCTAAATGATTTCCTACATGTTTACCTTATGCATGATTGCATTACATGCATAGAAAGTATGCCTTGAAGATTTGCTTAAGTTGAATGTTATAACATGTGTTAACATGCTCACATGATGTATTTCAATTCCAATACCTTTGCATATCGTGTTAATATGATTCCATAGATGTGTGGGACTAGACTTAGTCCAGGCAGTCGGTAACCGAGCGAATTCGTGGTTGACTGGTCATAGCCACGAACGACTCGTCGATGAACGTGATTCGTGTTGAGAGTTGGCGGCAGTGGTTAGGCCACGCGAAGTGTTTTACGCACTTCATGTCGTTCAACTTGAGATGCGATCGCGCTAGTCGAGCCCGTCAAGTAACCCGACTGGCCGATGTATGTTCACCTTGTATGTGTCATAACTACTTGAACCTAGGGTACTGAACTTACCATTGTAAACCCTATTAACCGTGGTACCTTGATCCACGAAGACTCATGAGCCGGGCATGGTGGTATGGGACACCGTGGTCGAGCTGTCGGCCTACTCTGGGGCCACAAACCTCCCCGTAGTGACCAGTGAGCACCTAGACTCGTGAGCAGATTATGGTGGTATGGGACACTATATTCTAGCTGTCGGCCTACACTGATCAGGCGACGAGCCCTTTGTAGTGACCGCGAGCGTATTCTGAGTCCACAGAAGGCGACGACCCTTCCGTTGCAGTAGAGTACGGTAGGCCTGTATTGATAAGGTGATGGGGGAGCGGTGCAACGAGTGCGAGCAACAGCCCTGGCAGCCCTTGCAGTGACCTACGAAATATACATCGTATGAGATTTCTAGGAGTGACGACCCTAGACAGGATCTGTGTTGGGATTGATACAAGGGAAGTACCTTAGTTTCCCAATCCTGCTGTTTGAATGGACTAATAATAACTTGGAAATCATATCACCATAGCATTGCATGTGCCTGGAAGATGTGGAGCACTCTAGGGAGTGTGGCATGCCGCGGTCGTAAGATGTTGCCGCATGAGGGTGATCGTCAGTGAGGGCATACATCACGTCATATCATCTTGCATTAACAACAGTATTAGGATTGTCTGATTTACTGCTTTACTATTATCGCGTGATTGAATTGTGAACATGCTAATCTTTGCTCTATGATTCCACTGAGTTGATCACTCATTCCCAAGTTACGGGATGGTGTTTGCAACACCCACCAGACCCTGTTGTAGTTGCAGGTGAGGACAAGATCCAGGAGGTGGAGCCAGAGATCGACGAGGACCAGGATGAGTTCTCGTATATGCAGTATCATGACGGCTTCCCGTAGGCGACCTGGATCGAGGGGACATCAGTGGGACTTTCTTTTTGAACATTATTCTTTTGTTATGTATATGTACATGAGACTCAGAGATGTAGTCATACTTTGGAGACAGATGAGATTACTTTGTTTTTCCATACAGTGATATATACATTGTTTAGTCTTCCGCTTGCTTTTATCACTGGATCTGAAGTATGAATTGCAGTTTTGGTATACTTTTACTCATGTGAATGCTTTAAATCAGACAACATTGAATCATAACCATTTTTGTTGCATAAGTGACGGTATGGAACTCGGGAGTTGAGTTTATACACGACCCCCGATTTTCAGGGTGTTACACTCATAATTCTAATGTTTTTGGAGGCGAGATCCTAAGGTTTTATGCAATGCACCCCAACAAAGTGGTATCAGAGCGTCCAGGTTGAATGAACGGAGTAGGATCAGTTCTGAATTATGGAAGCTGGCTTATCAAGAATGATCAGTCTCAATGGTTCTAACTGGACCATATGGAAGTTGGGAGACATTGGTAGTATCTTTAATAACTCCGCGCCAGATGGAAAGGTGTCCATAGAACAGTGTCTCTTCAATGAAGAGACAAAGAGGAAGTCTCAGGGGTCTACTCAATAAGAAGCCCTTGTGACACAAGATCGGGGGAAAAGAAAGAACAGAAAGGGCGGGAAAGCCCGAGATAAATTAAGAGATAAGTCAAGTGTTAGAAGGATGTTGAATGATGAAATTGTGGCAAGAAGGGTCACTATAAGCATGAATGTCATAAGAAGAAGAATGATAAGAAAGGAAAAGGAAAAGAGAAAGAAGAAGGATCAGAAAAGGCAAGAAGGCCCGAGATAAATCAAGAGCTAAGTCAAGTGCCAGGAAGGATGTTGAATGATGAAATTGTGACAAGAAGGGTCACTACAAGCATGGATGTCATAAGAAGAAGAATGATAAGAAAGGAAAGGAAAAGAGAAAGAAGATGGATCAAACTCCACTGCGGTCATTTTAGATGACAACGTTGTAGTTATTCTTTCAGTAGATCATGATGTTTGTCTCACAGCTACGAATCAGGACACCGATTGGGAGATAGACTCGGGAACCTCTTTTCATATGACTCCACGCAAGGATTTCTTCACAAGCTACAAGTCAGGTGACTATGGGGCCGTGAAGATGGAAAATTCTGGTATATCGAAGATCATAGGGGTCGGTGATATTTGTGTGAAGACCGATGTGGGCTGCATATTAGTTCTCAAGGATGTGAGACACATTTTAGACCTTCACTTCAACTTGATGTCGACGGAAAGGTTGGATGATGATGGCTATGAAAGCCGTTTTATTGGTGGGCGCTGTAAGTTCATCAAGGGTTCGTTGATCGCAGTCAAAGGTAAGAAGTATTGCACCCTTTACAAGGTAAGTGTCAGTATGTGCAAGGGTGGGTTGAACATGACGGAAGATTCAACTACTGACATGTGGCACAGGCGTCTAGGCCACATGAGTGAAAAAAGCCTTCAGCTACTAGCAAAGAAGCGGCTCCTTCCAGACATCACAAGCATACCTCTCAAAACCTGTATTGATTATTTATTAGGGAAACAACAAAGAGTTTCATTTGTTAAATCTGCTTCTCATGTTAATAAAT
This sequence comes from Magnolia kwangsiensis, assembly GCA_037074715.1. NCBI lineage: Eukaryota > Viridiplantae > Streptophyta > Magnoliopsida > Magnoliales > Magnoliaceae > Magnolia > Magnolia kwangsiensis. The sequence goes on along the minus strand of CM073575.1, from coordinate 6,439,717 downwards.
TGCATGCATTAGATTTGGTTTATTTTGATGTTTGTGGTCCTATGAGGATAAAAATCTTAGGTGGAGTATTGTATTTTGTTAATTTGATAGATGATGCATTTGTGAGGGTTTAGGTTTATGCTTTGAAATCTAAGGACGATGTCTTTGGTGTGTTTAAAATGTTTCACGCTATACGAGAGAGAAAGAGAGGTAAACGCACTTTAATGGTGGTGAATACATTGATGACTTCCATGAGTATTGTAAGTCCCTAGGTGTACGGCATAAACAAACGATTCCCAAGACCCCCCAGCATAATTGTGTGGCTGAGCGAATGAATCACCATTGTAGAAAGAATCAGATGCATGTTATCCCATGCAAAGTTGCCCAGGATGTTCTAGGGAGAAGCAATGCACACAACAGTGTATTTGATAAACAAGTCTTTATCTGTCCCGTTGAATGAAGAAGTATCTGAGAAGGTGTGGACTAGACAAGATCCATCGTACAGTCATCTCAAGGTGTTTGGATGCAGGGCATCCATTCACGTACCAAAGGACGAGAGGTCCAAGTTCGATACGAAGATCAGTCAATGTGTGCCCTTAGGGTACGGTGATGAAAAGTTCGACTTCAGATTGTGGGATCTGACCGAGAAGAAGCTCATTAGGAGCAGAGATATATAATTTTAAGATCAATGTATAGAAGACATTTGTAAGCCTGAGAAGACCCAGCCTAGTTCATGTGAGCTAGAGAATATGGATCCAGTTAATCCCCCTGTGGTGCCTGATGACGGAGGAGTAAAGTAAGGTGCAGAGGATAAGGGAGTTCCTACAGAAGATGGACTGGGAGAATAGCCCCCGCTTGATCCACCTATTGAGCCACAGGTGAGGAGGTCATTTAGGGACTGACATCTGTCCAAAAAGTACTTGCCGCATGAGTACATTATGCTCGCTGATGAGGGAGAGCCAAAAAATTATTCTGAGGCCCTAGCAAACGACCATAAGGGAGAGTGGTTGAAAGCTATGCAAGAGAAGATGGAATCTTTGCATAAGAACTATACTTATTATATGGTGAAATTTCCTAAGGGTAAGAAAGCTCTGAGCAACAAGTGGGTATTCAAAAAGAATGTTGAGCAAAAGAATTCACAAACGAGGTTCCAGGGTAGACTTGTGGTGAAAGGGTTTAGTCAAAGGAAAGGTATAGACTTCGAGGAGATATTCTTACCAGTGGTAAAGATGACGTCCATACGGGTTAGCGGCTAGCATAGATCTGGAAATAGAGCAGTTAGATGTTAAAACTACCTTTCTCTATGGTGACTTAGAAGAAGAGAACTATATACATTAAGTAGAGGGGTTCGAAGTCAATGACAAAGAACATATGGTGTATAGGCTAAGGAAGAGCTTGTATGGGTTAAAACAAGCTCCAAGGCAATAGTACAAGAAGTTCGACTCGTTTATGTTAAAGCATGAATATGACAGAATGGAGTCAAACCACTGTGTGTTCACGCGTAAGTTCTTCGATGATGATTTCTTAATTATGCTGTTATACGTTGATGACATGCTCATCATGAGTAAAAATATTAAGAAGATTGACAGGCTAAAATAGAAGTTGGGCAAGTCATTTGTGATGAAAGACTTTGACCCAACTAAACAGATCCTAGGAATGGAGATAACCCATGACAGAAGCAGCAGAAAGCTTTGATTGTCATAAGAATGATATATTGAGAAAATCCTAGAGCGGTTCAATATGAATGCAGCAAAGCCGGTCAGTACTCCACCGGATGGTCACTTCAAATTGAGCGACAAGCAATGTCTAAAGACAACGACAGAAGTGAATGAGATGAGGAAGATACCCTACGCATCAGCGGTAGGAAGTTTTATGTATGCAATGTTGTGTATGCACCCAGACATTGCATATGTGGTTGGTGTTGTCAGCCGATATCTTGCCAATCCTGGCAAAGAAGATTACGCAGCGGTGAAATGGATACTGTGGTATCTAAGAGACTCATCCAGATTAAGCCTATGCTATGGTGACAAAAGATCTGTGTTAAAAGGCTATACAGATGCAGATATGGCAGGTGACATAAAATTCAGGAAGTCTACATCAGGGTTTATGTTTATGTTTACAGGGGGAGCGGTCTCTTGGCAGAGCAAGGTATAGAAGGTCGTAGCATTGTCGACGACAGAGACCGAGTACATTGCGGTTATAAAAATATGTAAAGAGATGCTTTGGATGAAAAGGTTCTTACAGGAACTTAGCCTGAAGCAGGAGTAGCACGTGGTCTATTGTGATAGTTAAAGTGCTATACACTTGAGCAAGAATCCAAGTCAGCACTCCAAGTCGAAGTACATAGAGATTCAGTATCATTGGATCAGGGATACTTTGGAACAAAATGTGTTACAGCTTGAAAAGGTCCACACATATGAGAATGGGTCAGACATGATGACAAATGCATTGTTCAAGGGTAAGTTTGAGGTTTATAGAAACCTGGTTGGCTTGAAAAATGCAAATTCCTCCCGAGTCAAAAAGGAGGAGTTTTGATGTGATTTTCCTCCTCAGTACAATGGAGAGGTAATGCAGATTGGATGCCTCAAATCTTGGCGTTATCGCACTACTTGACCAGTTGAGTGGACTACTCAACCGGTCGAGGCTCGCTCGACTCAAAGTCCAACATGCTAGATTATTTTGCCTTGACTAGTCGAGGGTCTGCTTGACCAGTCAAGGGCCTAACTCGACTAGTTGAAAGTTACGCATATTTTGTGCGAACTGCGTAAATTTGAGGCAATTTCAGAAACGTGTGGAAGAGGAGTTGCCTAAATTATAAATAGGGGTCCCTAGGGCTATTATAGGGTATGTTAAGGCTTCCTAAAGTGATTCTAGAGGAAGAGAGAGAGAGAGAGAGAGAGAGAGAGAGAGAGAGAGAGAGAGAGAGAGGAAAGAGGAGAAGGTTGTAGAAGGGAAGATTCTGCTTGTATAGGTGATCTACATCGCAGTCGACGTCTCAGCGCTTCTACGTCCTCGTGATCGATGAGGTCTCTCCGTTTTCATTATTTTATTATTGTTCATCCACTCTTACGTGAGTGAAGAAGGTTTGATCTCAGCGGTGTGTGCTTGTAATCGGTTGTAACGTTATATTTCATAGTGAATTGTTGTTCTGAACTAGGTCCCGTGGTTTTTACCTCTTTGAGGGTTTTCCATGTAAAATCTCGTGTTGTGTAGTTTGTGATTTGATTTATTTCATTGCTTTATTATATCCCATAATTCTAGTATTTTGGGAGGCGAGATCCTAAGGTTTTGTGCAATGCACCCCAACACAGCGTGTCCAGCTTTTGAGAAGAAGAGTCCTATATTAACAAGGCTGGGTCCCCAATCCTACACCATGTCAGAAAAATACTACACCATGTCAGAAAGATAGGCATTCAATTTCACAGCAATGATGACATAACAAGGTACGCACTACAGTTATTCATATCTCCATATCCAATGCACAACAAGATTCATTCAATGCACAACTAGATCCATTCAATTCCACATATTAGAAACTTACAGTGCATACAAATGCTCAGGTGTTCCATGTGCGCAGGCAGGATTATTACTTTAATTCGCTACCTGTTGATGAACTCATGCATAAATTAATCCAGACCATACAACCGCTTTGTGAAATGGGGACTAATAACAAGGACTTCAGAGACTCATAATTTTGTTGGTAGATTTATTAAAACATAAAAAGAGAGGAACCACAAAAAAAAAAACAAAAAAAAAAAACACAAGTCTAGCTTTCTTTTCCAATAGATTACTAGAGATATCTGTAACGAGAAATGCAAAGCCACGTAGCAGTAGGAGAGACTAAGAGGTGTTCCATCCTGAGCCATTCATTAGGTGGGGTCCATCATGAATGTACCATGACCCAACAATCCAACTAGTCTCAGTTGGGCCAAACACGTGTTGTTGAATTTATGGGTATATTCAACTGGGACCCAGCTGACGATTGGTTCGGATCTCACACACACGTGCCACATTAGCACATGTGCAACCTCTTTAACTTCCCCTCTATTAATATCGCCTTGTCATTTTCTCACTTCCACTAGCATGCTAGTTCTTGAGCGAAATACTCTTGTAGAATTCAATCACATGAAGGCCCAGCGAGATTGGAATATCCTTTGTTTCTGCAAATCCGGCTGCTTTTGCGAGATTGTCATACTCAGCCGCCGTCCGTTCCTTGCCGCCGGGACTGCAGGCCATCATCAATAGATCTTCAACGGCCGTCTGGCGTGAAACGGCATCTGTGCCGAGTACGGAAGGGACCACGAGCTCAACATTGATCACCTTTCCACCATCAGGCAACGCATTCCAGCAGTTCTTTAACAGCTTTACGCAATGATCATCGTCCCAGTCGTGAAGCACAAACTGCATGCAGCCATGTTTGGGTTTTAAATTTTCAACGTTAATAGCATAAATACAATGGACAGCTTAAAGACACATAACCAAGCTTGTATGGCTAAGCTTAGGGTTTCAAATGGGCTAGTCTGGTTTGTTCTGCAACTAGAGCTCTCGGTTGGCTGGCTGAGTTCTGTCCAATCCCAGCCCACAAAGTAAAACCAGGCCTGACTCCTGATGGGCCCACACGGGAAAAAAGAAATGGCCCGAGCCCGTGTGTGTAATAAAGGGGTTCTATTATCTCAGCCCATAGACAAGCGCAGCACTCATGGCCATGTGGGGAGATTAGGATGGATGGTGGCTCCTATAACACTTGTAGCATAGGCATATTAATTCCCGTGGCACGTGCAAGGCATTAAAAGATTGATAGTGATCCGTGTAGATAAAAATAAATAAATAAACATCTAACCAACCTTCGTAAAAATGGTCTCCGCACTTGGTACACTCTCGAACATATTTCCACCCACGTGTTCCACGCCTGCAAAACCAGGTAAAAGAACTTAGGTCCATAGATACATCCATCCAAACACATGTACCACTATATATATATATATATCGGCATGCTCACCTACGCATGTGCGCACCTTTGTACACGTGTCATGGGAGTCGAATCCGAATGGTCTATAATATGCGGAATCCCATGAAACCTCATGAGGTGAATTTTCACCCTGATCTAAGATTCTGGTGGGCCATAGCAAAGAGAAATGCAAATCAAGAGAAGAAACTCTTTGTGTTTTACAAACCGAAGTTTTGGTTCAAAGTAAAAATTGGTACTAGGGGGTTTCACGAGGCTCTGCTTCATGTGGACCGTTCAAATATTCAAGAATCATAACGTATGATGAGTTCTCAAAAAAGTTCATAGGTAGTCCGTGCAAACTGGTTCACAGGTGAGCGTTCCACGATATGTGTGTGTGTGTGTGTGTGGGGGGGGGGGGGGGGGGAGGGGGGGAAGGTACTATATGCTCGACGTGTTATACCTTTCATAAGGTTGAATGTTGGTGGCATATTATTGGTCGGATGGTAAAAGTTTTAAATAATGGGGAGATTTTATATGAAACTGAAGAAACAGTGTGTGAATTTTGTAGGAAATCTGGAGAAACAAAACTGGTGCTATGTGGACCCTAACATGATGTATATTTTCTATCCATCCTGTCTATCCATTTTGAAATATAATTTAAAGGATTTACACCAAAAATAAATTATATCTGAATCTCAGATAGACCACACCATGGGAAAATAGTTTCAATGGTGGGAATCACTCTCCCCACTGTTTTCTGTGGTGAATCCACTACAGATTTTTATCTGCCTCATTCTTTTACTCATGCCCTAAAATGATATTTCAAAATAGATGGACCGTTTGGATACAACACATATAGCTCACAAAACTTGGTGACGTAGCTTCAGTAGCCGACTCGCTACTCAACTGTGCGTACATCTACTTCCAAATTAAAAAGGAAAGTGAGTTAGCAAGTTTTTTCGGTGTAATCCTGAGGTATGTGTTATATATATCCAAACCGTCCATTCATCGGTGAGCTCGTTTTAAAGCTTTGGACGAAAAATAAGATAGATCTAACTATCAATCCTCACATGGGCAAATGTGCAAATGAGCTTTTAATGACTAGGAAATAATGGTTAGATCTTCTGTATAAAAAAAATTAGATACTTTCATTCTTTAGGTGGGCCATGACATACAAAATTGGCCGTTAAAAGAAATTTTTAGCCTTCCATTTGTTTTAATATGCTGCAGCCCATGGGAAGCATGCAGCGATCTCATTTTTATGACAAAAGACTAAACGGTGTAGCTATCTGGATGTAAAGCTCATATCTCCCAGCCATGTCACACGGTGACGTACACCGACAATGGGTGTGGCTCCAATACACGTGTGAAATTAGCAAACCTATATATATATATATATATATATATATATGAGAGAGAGAGAGAGAGAGAGGTATACCTGGGCAATGAGGTGCACTTTCAATTACATGAGGCAAATCGAAATTCGAACCGCGTATGTGTGGAAAGTGGGAGACAATGGAAGAAATGCAGGTGCCCGTGCCCCCACCCACATCCATCAGTTGTTTCACTTCATTGAAACCTTTATACACCTTAAATATCTCTTTCATAGCAATAACAGAGCTATTAGTCATCCCCTCTTGGAACACATTGTTGTACCTTGGATCCTTCGAACCAAACCCAAAGATATCCACACCATGAGCCATCTCAAAAGGGGTACGCCCCCCTTCAATCACGGCATCCTTAAGATAAAACATGCCCCCCATCGTTACTCGATCGAGGAAGAGTCGTGCCATTGGAGCTGCCGTGACACCATCCTTGTCAGGCACCAGGAAACGAGATCGGTCAGTTAGACCGTACAAGTTTTCCGGCACCCCGCCCTTACCGTCTGATCTTACCGACATGGTAAGGATCCTATCCGTTACAAGGACTCGGAGTATACGCTCCAAGGAGGTTGCAGCATGTGGATTAGATGTGGGTATTTTGGCAACCATCTCTGATGGGGAGAGCATAGCTTCCGGGCCAGCATTGGCAATGATCTCCAAGACCTTTAGATCCATCGCAGCTCGCAAGGCCATCGGGAGGCAGATGATCTCTCCCAGGATGATAGGCGTTAGACCGTTTGCATGATCGTAGACGTCCATCTTATGTTTGTAAGTCTGGAATCTTAGCAAAGTTGATACCCGCACTTCATTCATTTATAGGTGTTGGGATGATACAAGTCTTACAATGGAGGTCAGGAAACGGCAGCTGGAAGGAATCGTTGGGCTCTTATATGGCGTATAGTGAGCATTAGCAACTGACCAAGTGCAGTGATCTAGAAGGTCCATCACGTGAAATGGAATTGCACTATATATATATATATATATATATATATATATATATATATATATATATATATATATATATATATATAGATATAAGGCTCATGTCATATTAGTCCAAGTCGGTGAGCTCGACTTCACCTGATTTAATATATATATATATATATATATATATATATAAGGCTCATGTCATATTAGTCCAACTCGGTGACCCATCTATAGCTCGACTTCACCTAATTTAATTGATGGTGTAGGCCGGATTATATTTTCGCAGCGAGTCCTACTTAATGACACATCAATAAAGGATGTACCATTTGAACGGTTTGGATCAATATACAAGTAGGCTATAGGGCCTACTGTGGTGTGTGTGTCTTATCCACACCATCCATCCATTTTATCATCTCATTTTAGATCATGACCCCAAAATTCAAACACATCCAAAGCTCAAGTGGACCACATCACAGGAAATAGTATGTATTGAACACCTGCCGGTGAAAATTCTTGCGGACACAAATTTTGAATCAAGCTGATATTTGTTTTTTTTTTTTTCTTCTTCCATTCATGTCTGTGACCTTATGAACAGTTTGGATGCCAAATAAACATTATTGTGGATCCAGAAAGGTTTCAACGGTGGACATCATCATCCTCACTTTTTTCCTGTGGTGTTGCCTAATTTATCTTTAAATATGCTTCAATTTTGGACTGCACTAAAATGATCCCGTACAACATATGAACGGAGCGGATAAGACACATATTTTATCTTTAACCTCTCCTTTTTCTTTTTTTTTTGGAGTTGGTAAGGAACCTTCTAATGTTCATTCGCCTACGAGCAGGAGAGTCCTTGATCCATCGGAAATACCTATTACTTATTAGAGAAATACATCCACCGTTTTTTTCTTTGTAGCCGAGCATTGGATCTGCCCCACTTTTTGGCTCACGTCATAAAATGATCCTGAGATAGTGATGGACGGGGTGGATTTCTCGCCCTAAAATGAGCCTGAGATCGAGCGGACCACCAAGTGGGGAAGTACCTTGCTCAAATTTCACAAGTTACATAGGATACTGGAAGTTCTCAACTCTCACAAGTGGTACCTGTGTTTAGATAGCGTAGACCTATGGTCTGGTGTGTCTCATATTTCTAGAATTTCCAGGCTAGATGATCCTAGCCGCAGATCTTGTAATAATTTTCATTTGTGTGGACCACGAGCACTTGTAAACAAATTCTCAATTTCTTGTTGTGTGGCCCACCTGAACTTTTGATCTGATTGGTTTTTGGGCCACTGCTGGGCTCGTGAAACTGTTAGATGGAGTGGATGTTACGAGTTAGCACCGGTAAGCCCCACCAAAAACTTTCACATGCCCAAAACTACACTAAGTCCTAACCCATTGACATGAGGTACGACTGTGAAAATAAAAGATCATGAGGGGTAAATATGACTTTTTAATGATCCCGTTGTCGCCCTGCATCGTCGGCTGAATTCAATGCAACTTGCATGTGACGGAATTTGTAAACACGAGGCGGTACATAATACTGGAATGCTATGATTCGAAGAATCTAATAACCTAATTTGACACGTCCCTTCAATATAATATTGCAATGTTATGATTAATCCAAGAATCTAGTAACCTAATTTAACAGGTGCCATCAATCCTAAGGCTCTTGGCGTATTCATTGGGTTCTTAATAGCCTCCGTTTTGTAGGCCCCATTTGTCAATGGCACACAAAAGTTGACTCATTCAGAATGTAGGATCGTTGTCTAAAAATCAAGCTAATTTACTCATGGCCTCTCTTTAAATATGTGACAATGTGTGACACCGCCTCACTAGAAGGGAGGTATTTACTGTTGTCAGAAACTAATGAGGAGGTGTTTATCCAGAAAGAAATAAAAATAAATTACCACAATATGGACAGAGGAAATTGTTGGCAAGTCCAAGTTGAGAGGAGATGAAAAGTGGTTGTAAAATTTGGGAGATGCCGTTGTAACCTGAGAGAGTATAAATATTATAGAGTTATATTCCAATGTACACAAGAAAGTATTGTATGCCAATCAAAGTAATGCATTTAGCAGACCCGTATCTTATAATATTGCAAAAATCAAACTTTCCATTCTTTCTAATACTTTTCTTCCATTTATATTTTTGTCTTCCCTGTTAGTTTGATGGCTACCAATGAGATAGATGTATTTGGTGGGTTGGAATTTTTATACCAAAGAATTGTATTATATATATTCCATTCCTTCCGAGAAATTGCCCCAAAATTCTCCCTTATTGGAAGATCCTGGCCTCTACCCTTTTGTCTTTTTCCCGGTGAATGACTAATGATGCTTTTTCTTTTTTTCTTTTTTTTTTTTTGGGTTGAAGTTCTTGCTATGGGCAATTGATGCTGGTAAGGACGTTAGATAGAGCACATCTTCCTCGAGGGGATAACATTTCAACATTTCCAAATTCACGGAACTTCCCTGGCCTCCTCACAGACTTCTTGAATTCACTGAGAAAAAACAGTAACCAAAATTGAAAATAAATTCTATAAAATTCGTAATTTGGTTGATGAATGAAAGGGTGTCCTCTATGGCACACAAAATCATGGTTAAGAGAAAAGGTACAGCTGTGATCTACATCTAGTGTAATAAGAAAGGCCAAATAACAAAGGTCTAGGATATTTCAATCCAGGAAACTTTCAAGGGCATTCTCCATTTGCAATCTTGAGGGTTGGATTATCTAAAATGGTTGAAGAATTCCTGGAATGAGTGAATTGTAGGTACCTTGAGGAGCATGACCCTACAATTGGCTTGGTTTTTTCTTCCCCTTTTTAAGTTTGTATAACCAGCTTGTGTTTCTAGCATTTGTTTGACACCTCAAAAAGAAAAAATAATAATAATAATAATGTAACATATTATGTTTGCTCCGTTGGTAGACTCTCAGGAGTTTCAACACTTGGTCAAGGGTTTGAGTAACCATAGGTGGTGAAATTCCACGACGATGTGAGTGTGTGGGAGAGAGTGTGCATGTGTAAAAATAATAATAATAATAATAATAATTGTTGATGCAAAAATTTGGTTCACTCTCGCCGAGTTCCGAACACTCGCGCCGAGCCCTATAAACCTGTACAGGAGAAGGACAAATGAGACCCTGGCTAGAGCAGGGGGCCCTCTGATGCCAAAGTCAGGCTAGGAATCTGGGTCTAAGTAGTACAGATGGAGCTTATTGTGTGAGATATTGCGTACCTGTTCCTATATGAGTCCCTTTTTTATACTTTTTGGTTAGAATAATATCTTCCGGCAATCTCGGCATGATCTCTTCCATTAGGCATAGAACACGCGCCCATCGATATCATCGGTTACGCTACGAACGTGGAATAACGGTCGATCTTGTCGTGCGTTATGTAGTTAAACCGGGATGAATGAGCAGAATATATCTATCCCAAACAAGTGCTCGGACTAAGCCGAGATGAGTGTATCCTAACCACTAGTGACCAAGTGCTCGGATGATCCGAGCCCATGCATAGCGACGAGTTGGACCTTTGTATTTCTGCTATTGCGCCACTCAGATTATTTGGTGCATCTATTCATGTGGCCAAGTAAACCCTAAAGATCGCTTGGATTAGCCAAGTATTAATGTGATTGTTTTAGGTTGGTTTCGCTTGTAGTCGAACTAATTTTTCCCTAACAGAATCCCCCTATTCTCAAAGTCTGACCTCAGACTCAGGGAATAAATGACTCAGGAAATGAATTGTCGCTCCCTCCATGATGACAAGTTGGCAAGATTGAAACGAACAGCCATAATCATGGCTCTCTGCTATTAAGGCGTCATACTACGGCAGCAGCCTTTTGGGTACGAGCCTATGATTGACGAACACGTGGCGACGGTTGAGGATTCAAATCGCTTGGATGAGTAGGGTATTGTCGCGTGGACATTTAGAGGTGGAGAGTCGTCTGCGCATTGAATTTCATTCAGTGCTGGCTGAGCGTGGCTCGACGAGTGTCAGCTCGGACGAATGATTCGACGCCACGTATGCAACAGGGCTCGGCATCATGCCGTTTTAGCTTCAGAAACAGCTATCTGCAATGATTACAACCGATGACTAATGCTATAAAAGTCTCCCTCTACTTCCTTTTGAATCCTCCTGCATTCTATTTTCTCAAAGAGTTTACGCTGCAAGTCATCCTCCGGAGAGCACTTTCCTGTGAGTTCCTCTCAACCCTCTTTTAATTTCCTTTAGTCTCATTATGTCAAATTATTCAGACGAAGTTCAAGTAGTTCGAGTAGTCGAAGATAACTCCGAGCCGGAGAACTCGGATTCCGGGCGTGGGGGCTCGGAAGGTCCCTTTTAAGCAATACCCCTCGGACCTCCTGTGAAGAAGACTACGGGCCTGAAAGTAAAAGGTCGCACTAAAGGGTCGAAGAGAATACCTCGGGATCTGGCTGGAAGGTGGCCGGGCCTTTGGGAGGCCGGCCCGAGGTCGTTGTCCCTGGGAGTTCGATCTTGGTTGAATCCTAGATTGCTTAAATTCGTGTCGAGAACCAGATATCCAACTCGGTGCACATCCGAGCTCCTTCCCCCTTGACGCTTCAGGGGATTCGGCTGATGGAGATGTTTCTATCTTCATCTATGCCCTCCAGTATGAGCTTCAGTTTTCGATTCATCCTTTCGTGCGCATGATGACCGCATATTTGAGGCTTGCGTAGGGTTAGCTTGTTCCTAATTCCTGGGGAACCCTAATCTCTTCGTGCATCATCTGGCGTCAGCTCAAGAACCAAGATTTGACACCAGACGAATACCTGCCTATGTACCAAGCCAAGCATGACTCGTTCGAGCCGTACTGGTACTATTTTTCAGCAAGGAAGCAATTTATCCCAAGGCTCATCGTCAGACTCCCTTCTTCCAATAAGGATTGGAAGAGTAAATGATTTTATGACTCAGGAGAGTGGGAAGCGTCTGCGTCTAAGCTCGACAATCTGCGGGTTAGAGTGCCCATTAATTTTTCCAACCCAGGTTGAATCTTTTGAGTTTCATACTACATTTTAGATTTCTGATATGTTCTTTATTCTAATCTTTGTCTTCTGTTTGTAAATTATCTAAAAGGTCCCCCTGAACTATCTCCCTTCCTCTGAGCCCAAGTCACCAAGGCCCGGGTGCTCAAAGAAGTACAATGCGTCTGGCATAGTATCATCAGTCCAGACAATCTTTTACAATCCAGACTTTGTAGATTCAAGCCCTTTCCCACTGCCTTGGGTAAGAGGGAAGTGGTCAAAGAGACTGCTACCATGAGTTTTTCCCGTGATAGGGACATCATGGATGAACCTGAGGGCATCAACCTTATAGCTGATGAAGTAGATTTTTTTGGCCAGCAAAACAGACACTTTGGTCGGAGGTGTTACCGTGCCCGAGGACGAGCCTCAGGCCTCAACTGCTAGTAGTGTTGGGAGAGCTGCTGAACCGGTCCCCCCCTCGGGATCGAAGGTATTTCAACCTGGCTATCATATGTCTCACCTAGTTGACTGGGCAGTAAAGCATGCACCCGAAACATTGATTGTCAACACTCTTACTCACCTTCCTTAGTCGTTTGTCAATGACTATGCCTCGGTTTGTTATACAGTAAGTTTTTAACTTGACCTGCTGACTTTGAATGTCGTTTTATATTTTCTAACTCCTTTCTTTTTCAGGAGTTGCCAATGTTTCTTTTAATTCAGGAGAGACTAAACGTGATGATTAAGGTTGAGGGGGAGAGGGTCGAGCTGGAAGGGCTCTTGAAGACCTCAGTCGAGGAATAAGAGAAGTTGATGGGCCTGATGGGAGAAGGTCAGTTAACAGAGTTGTTGAGGGGAAAATATTGCATATTAGACCCCAGTTATTACCTGAATTTACAAACATGGTACTGTTTAACTGCTCAATTTAATCGTGTTTGTAATGCAAGGTGTATTTACGAGCTTGGACTGCAAAAGGGTGCTAAAAGTATAGATTTAATACTCTGAGGACACCAAGGCAAGGGACGGACTCCAGGGGATCGAGATTGATAGATATACACACAAAAAATCCAAGGAAACCGAGAAACTGAAGCTTGAGTGGCCTGAAAAATGTCCGGAATGCAAAATCACAGGGTTGTTACCATCTGTACGGCTCGAAACTTCATACAAGACTTGAAGACCATATATTAACCATACATGTCAAAATTCAACCATTGGATTCTTGTGAAAGTGGCCCAATGGATAAATCAGCCTACAGATCGTCAATCTGGGGCCCACCTGATATCTGAATATACTTCAATTTTGGTTGTGACGCCTTAAATGAGGTGGTAAAATGGATAGACGGAGTAGATTTCTCATACGCATCAAGGTGGGACCCATTTTTTTAAGAGAGAGTACTTACTAGCTGTGCACTCACATTGCACCGAGCCAACAAGAAGTTTGACTGCAAGTTGACCCGCACCCGCCCGCTTTCCTAACAAAGAACGGATATCTCTATTACGCACGGTCGTCCATCTAGTAATGTAATGGCCCACCATCATCATTCGTTTCGATGATCCAAACTGTCTATCATATTTAGTGGGAAGTTTCGACCCCTCCTTATTCGGGTTCGCACGTAGACAACGTCTTGCACGTGCGCAGAAGGGTTTGCAATCTGAGTAGCGTTGGACTCTGTTTCCGTGGCTGCGAATTCAAATCAAAGAAGATTCGTAGATTTGGTGGGGCCCGCTACCAAAGGAGAAAGACAAATCAAAACCATTCATCGGATACCTTAGCCACAACCGAATTGACTGCAAGGAAAATCCGGACCAGAAACACCCAGTGTAGTTCGCCACTTTAGCACCAGTAGAGTTGCGTGATCAGGAGTTTTGGCTGTAGGAATTCAAGATCTGTAATCTTGGTCATCTAATCTATAGGCCACACGTGGAGGATCGGAAAAATTGACCACATCCAGGTCGGAATAGAGCGGTCCCAATCAGGCAGTGAGCTCCACGCAGGTTTCTGCATTTTCTGCGTTCGGTTCCGCTACGAACTGAATTGCGAAAAACAGGGTCGGTTCTTCCGACCCCAAACCGACTACCCTCCTACTGTTATAAAAAGAGAAAAATAAGAGGGGGATAGGGGATCTTTTGGGAAGGTGGGCAGTCGTGGAGGCCAAGAGAGAGGGAGAGACAGGGAGTGATTTTTTTTTCTGTTTTATTTTTCTTTTCTTTTAAGGTGTAGCCTAATCATGGCAGGTTAAACCTCTCAGCTGGGACATGGAGTGCTTGAAGCTAGAGAATCGTCAATAACTATTTAGAGTTTGTTATTCTACTATTTTTTTCTTTTATTATTTTTAGAGATTCATCCAACCATGTCTAGCTAAAACCTCTTAGCTAGGGCTAAGAGGTGAAGCTTGTGGCGTGATGGGGGACTCTTGGCTCGTGCCTTTTTGTTTAGATTGAACTGATGTTGATTATAGTTTATTTAAGAGAATGTTTTTAGTTTTTAATAGTTTATTGTGACTAAAATTACAATGGGTCTGCAATAGCTTTGAGCATGTTCTTTTTCTTTTTATGTTTATAACGCCAAAAAGACTTGTTGTTCACCATCGTCTCCTGGGCATGGTTGGATGACGGTACCCTTCCTAACCTTCATGCATTGTTGATTGGTTGGTAATTAGTTTAATTCTGTTGTTTGTTTTGTCTCCTGAGTATGGTTTGGTGATGGAATCCATTATAATTCATATACCTTTCATCTCTTGAAAACTATATCAAAAGAAGTTTAGTTTAATTTTCATAGTTACACCTTTCAACTGGATGAAGATGGACTCTAAGTCCAGTTGAGATTTTGATGCAGGCATAAGATCTCCATGATCTCTACAAGTGGATCCTCTGAATCCTTAGTTTCTTTTTCTTAAATTCTCTTAATTTTATATTAATACTTTCACCATTTTTTCTTAAATTTCATTTGATTTAGATTTCATTTTAGTCTAGTTTTAGTTCTACTTAATTTCAAATAACGTACAGGTTCTAGTCCCTTAGGATTCTACATCGGTCTCACCGAGTTTATTACTACATCACAACCCTACACTTGGGAAGTGAACAAGTTTTTGGCGCCGTTGTCGGGGACTAACGGCTACGTAATTTTGAAATTAATTAGTTTTAGAATTAGATTAAGATTAGGATTATGCTAACTTTAGTTTAGATTTTTCTTTCTATTTGATTTTTAGAACTAACTTAGTTAGTTTTGTTTTGTAGGTTTTAACTTAGGAATCTTTAACCTGGTAACATCCTTCTAACTTCTCCTCTTACTTTTTGTACTACTGTCAGATTTTTTCTTTTATTTTCTCTAAGATTAGATTCAGAATTAAGGTTTCACCATGTATATGAATGAGTGGGTACGTCAGTATGTTGAGATAGTTTATGAAAAACAGCTTATGCCTCAAAATTTTTCTGAAAATATCCTCAAGAACCAATCAGAATATGATACTCCACCAATTAAGAAGTCTTTCAGTGATTATCTGCAGAAGAATAATTGTGTTCCATGAGTTAAGAAAACAGTACGTGATTATTGAAATGGTGACGTGTATAAACTCCTTACATATGACCCGTATGATTATGATCAATGGAAACAGAAATATTTCAAAGTTGAGTCAATAAAACATCATGGTAAGAACCCTCGTGGATCAGCTACTTTTGAATATCCATCAAAAATAATCTAAGAGGAGTTATCTCTAAGTTACACAGACTATGTTACTAGTATGAGAAAATTATTAGAAGCACTTGAATCACGCCTTGATAGGCTAATGGAGGCTAGTTCGTCTCAGTCACAACCCAATCTAGAAAAACAATGCGAGGAAAGTGATCATCACTCTCTTTTGAAAAAGTCTGAAATTTGGAATGAAAAGTTGAATTACGTTAACTAGCATGTTGTTCAATTTTTCACAGAATCAATCTTGATGACTGTTCAAAACAATGGGGAAGATACATGGGTTTCTTTCAAATATAATGATGATGACACACTTCACTTACAGGACACACTAGATTCCAACGATGAAGAAGAGATTAGTTTATGCGAACTTCAACCCATTCTAAGTGTAAAATGTGAGGAAAGTGATCGCATCCCAAATGTGCACTACACTAAACTAGAATATGATGAGTATTGGGATGACGATCTTGAATGTGCAATCACAGTTCTCCTAGAATTAATCTCAAGTTTGGTCTAGGTCAATGATCGAGAAGTACACAAAGAGAATGGTCATAATAAGCAACTCTACTCACCTGACATGTCTGATCTAAAAGTGGATGAGCTCCTTACAACCAACCCTTCTATCTCTTGTGAGATATGTTTGGACCACTCCCCTGAATTGAATGATGATATGATTCAGGAGATGGACGAGTTACTCGATATGACTCTGAAATTTGAAACTATCCAGTTGAAGACACCATCTGAACTATTGCATGTTGACAATTCAATGCCTCTTCTGAGTAGTATCAATGAACGAAGTCTGCACATCAATGCTTCGTATACTGACCCTCAATCTGTCTGTGCAGGGCTGGAACAAGAGAGCACACCTCCATTTACCTTTAAAGACGATGAATTCCTTGGGCAGATCATCACGAGCTCTAATGTGGAACATAAGTTATACTCAGTTGAAGTTCCCAACTCTTTAGATGATTGCTTGGCATACTTTGCAGATTCAAATGATCCCATGATAAAAGATATAGTGAATGCCTTGCAAGACAACATCTTGGTAGTTGTCATGAACCGACAGAACCCTTACTCTGAAGCCCCTCTCTCCTCAGACTCTCAATGTCTACCATTAAAGGAGGAGGATCTGACAATGGAACTGAAGAGTTAAACGTCGGCGTGTGATGAGACTACACCACTTACTACAAATTTTTCTGAATTTGTTCTACCTATAGTCTCTGATTCACCATGGGATACTAACTTTGAAACTTTTTTTGACACTGGTGAATCATATATACTTTGGATACCTCGGGCGAATCAACAATAAATTTTTAATGAGGTACGTAAGTTCCTCTGGAAAGTCATGCTCCACGGCGTCCTATTGCAAAAAGGGCTTTTGGATGATCCTGTTGAGGAACTTACTGAGAAACTTATCAAGATATTGGTCGGAAGAGAAACCTTGCGGCATGATCAAGTAGTTTGTCCCTGCTTTCATAGGACTAAGGTAGTTTGTTTTATATTGTTCTAGTATAGATGATTTTATGCCATTAGGTTAGTTTATTTTTTACATTATTTTAGGATAGTTAGCTTTCGTGTCTTCACTCTCGTGCTGACCGGCTTTCATGCCGCGATCTCTTGGAATGTCTTTCTCGATTCCTTCATCTAGGTACTATCTTCCCATCACTTCTCATTTACTTTCGTTGTCCCATGTGCATTACATACTCATATCTTTTACATTGAGGACAATATAGATTTTAGGTTGGGGTGAGAGATTAGGAAACCTAATCAGTGTTTTCTTGGTCTTGAGCAAAAATTGTAAAATTTTTTAATTTTTCTGAATTTTTCTGGACTTTAAGATACGTGATGTTGGTAATTTATGACTCTTGTATTCAGTATCTAATAGATTTCACAGTCAAGTCTGAATTGTTAATTCATGATTAGAAGTTTTAAACATTGATTGAGTCACGATTTCACATGTCACATCTCGCTTACACATTAAGATTTTAGTTCAATATTGAAGGATTGACTTGGTAATCATAAGCATGAAAGGAACCAGCCTGGAAAAGTTATCAACCATGATCAATAGAAAAAGAAAAATAATAATTAAAGAGAAAGAAAATACCCAAGGTTGGGCGAATGGTCTTCACCATAGGTTTGCTCCCTATAGGTGAAGGTTCGTTTCCCCACAGTTGGCAATCGGAAAGGGCTTGGTGAATGGTCTTTACCATAGGTTTTCTTCCTATAGGTGAGGATTTAATTCCCCTCCTTAGCATTACTTTTAAGAGAAAAATTAAAAGTTTGCATTTATGAGACATGTTTTGGTTCAAGTTTTAGTTGTCATGAATCCTCTTTTTGGTTACCAATGATATTAAGAAATACAGAAGTAAATCTTAAAGTTGTTAAGCTGAGATTATACTATGCACCCATGAAACTCAATGTTTATAGTTTTTCTAATTAACAAATTAATACTTTGAACTTGATTATGAAGTCTACCGTGCGCTTAAGTCTAGGAGAAATTAATGCCTAACATTCATGAATCTTAGACTTATAGTATGTGGATTTTTTTTCAAAAATCACTTGAATTTATATAAATTGTCCTATAATTCTCAACTTATTTTTTGCATACTTTGCTCGGGACTAGCAAGATGCTAGTTGGGGGTTGTGTTGAGGGTCAAATATTGCATATTAGACCCCGATTATTACCTGAATTTATGAACATGGTACTGTTTAACGGCTCAATTTAATCGCGTTTGTAATGCAAGGTGTATTTACGAGCTTGGACTACAAAAGGGTGATAAAAGTATAGATTTAACACTCTAAGGACACCAAGGAAAGGGACGGACTCCAGGGGATCGAGATCGAAAGATATACACGTAAAAAATTTGAGAAAACCGATAAACTGAAGCTCGAGTGGCCTGAAATTAAAGATGTCCAGAATACAAAATCACAGGATTGTCACCATCCGTTCGGCTTGAAAATCATACAGGACCTGAAGACTATATATTAACCATACACGTCAAAATTCAGTTGTTGGATTCTTGTGGAAGTGGCCCAATGGACAAATCAGCCCACAGATCGTCAATCTGGGGCCCACCTGATATCTGAATATACTTCAATTTTGGTCGCGACACCTTAAATAAGGTGGTAAAATGGATAGACGGAGCAGATTTCTCATACGCATCAAGGTGGGACCCATTTGTATGAGAGAGAGTACATACTGGTTGTGCACTCACATCGCACCGAGCCAACAAGCAATTTGACTGCAAGTTGAACCGCACCTGCCCGCTTTCCTAATAGAGAATGGATATCTTTGTTACGCAGGGCCGTCCATCTAGTAATGTAACAGCCCACCATCATCATTCGTTTCGATGATCCAAACCGTCTATCCTATTTAGAGGGAAATTTCGACCCCTCCCTATTCGAGTTCGCACGTAGACAATGTCCTGCATGTGTGCAGAAGGGTTTGCAATCCAGGCAGTGTCGGACTCCGTTTCCGTGGCAGCGAATTTAAATCAAAGAAGATTCGTGGATTTGGTGGGGCCAGCTACTGAAGGAGAAAGACAAATCAGAACGATTCATCGGATACCTTAGCCACGACCGGACCGACTGCAACGAAAATCTGGACCAGAAACACCCAGTGTAGTTCACCACTTCAGCACCATTAGAGTTGTGTGATCAGGAGTTCTGGCCGTAGGAATTCAAGATCTGTAATCTTGGTCGTCTGATCTACAGGCCACACATGGAGGATCGAAAAAACTGACCACATCCAGGCCAGAAGAGAGTAGTCCCAATCAAGCAGTGAGCTCCACGCAGGTTTCTGCGTTTGGTTCCTCTACGAACTGAGTTGCAGAAAACAGGGTTGGTTCTTCCGACCCCAAACCGACTACCCTCTTGCTGTTATAAAAAGAGAAAAACGAGAGGGGAATAGGGGATCTTTTGGGAAGGTGGGCAGCCGTGGAGGGCAAGAGAGAGGGAAAGACATGGAGTGATTTTTTTTCTATTTTATTTTTCTTTTCTTTTAAGGTGTAGCCTAATCATGTCAGGCTAAACCTCTCAGCTGGGACATGGAGTGCTTGAAGCTTGAGAATCGTCAGCAACTGTTTAGAGTTTGTTATTCTACTAATTTTTTTCTTTTATTATTTTTAGAGATTCAACCAACCATGTCTGGCTAACACCTCTTAGCTAGGGCTAAGAGGTGAAGCTTGTGGCGTGATGGGGGAATCTTGGCTCGTGCCTTTTTGTTTAGATTGAACTGATGTTGATTATAGTTTATTTAAGGAAATATTTTTATTTTTTTATAGTTTGTTGTAACTAAAATTACAATGGATTTGCGATAGCTTTGAGCATGTTCCTTTTCTTTTTATGTTTTTGACGTCAGGAAGCCCTGTTGTTCACCATCGTCTCCTGGGCATGGTTGGATGACGGTACCCTTCCTAACCTTCATGCATTGTTGATTGGTTGGTAATTAGTTTAATTCTGTTGTTTGCTTTGTCTCCTGAGCATAGTTTGGTGATGGAATCCATTATAATTCATATACCTTTCATCTCTTGAAAACCACATCAAAGGAGGTTCAGTTTAATTTTCATAGTTACACCTTTCAATTAGATGAAGATGGACTCTAAGTCCAGTTGAGATTTTGATGTAGGCATAAGATCTCTCTGATCTCTACAAGTGGATCCTCTGCATCTCTAGTTTCCTTTACCTGAATTCTCTTAATTTTAGATTAATACTTTCACCATTATTCCTTAAATTTCATTTGATTTAGATTTCATCTTAGTCTAGTTCTAGTTCTACTTAGTTTCAGGTTACGTACAAGTTTCAGTCCCTTGGGATTCGACCTCGGTCTCACCGAGTTTATTACTACATCACAACCCTGCACTTGGGGAGTGAATAGGAGCTGATGCTCTAAGGAGAGGTCAACATACTCCAGTCTTGTTTAGATTCGACTGAGTCCGAACTGATGGGCACTAAAGCTCATCTCGAACGGGTGAAGGAGGACAATGCACGACCGGCGGCTGAACTGGGGTAGTCCAGATGTGACGTTACGGAGGCCTTGGCTGCACAACATGTTGACCTCGAAGCCTTGGCTGCTTCAAGACCTACTATGACTATTGAGGAGTTCAAGTCTTCAGCAGAGAAGTCTGCTGAGATAGACAAAATCTACCACTACGCCTATAATGCCTGTTTGGGCGACATTAGAGGACTCTATCTAGACCTTAAACTTAATGCTTTGGCTACCAAGGAGGCTGAAGATGCTCCTGCCGCTGCCAATCCTCCCCCTCAGATTAACTAATTTTACTTCCTCTTGTAACTAAACATTATGGTGCTTCTGTGCTTTACACTTGTTAATTTTACTTTTTGGTTGATGATTCCATTTGTTAGTCGACCTCTTCTTTAAGAGTTAGCTCATCAAAGGATTTTATTTCTGCATATGAGAAATAACCCCTCGTAGCGTGCTTAGTTGATGAGGCGATCATCTTTTAAGTGGTCGGCTCGTCGTCGGGATCTTCCTCCTTAGGAGGAGTCCCATGTAGACTGACTTCATGTAGAAAATAGCATCTTTTATTTAAAATGTTATCGTAATAAATAGTCCTGACCCTTACATTATCCCCCTTTACGGATAGTAGATCTTTAAGTGCTCAGCATTTCACGGATGTGGCAGTAGTCGTCCTTTCAAATTCTCCAAGCGATAGGATCCCGGTTTAGCTGTGCCGACTACTTGGTAGGGTCCCTCCCAGTTTGGGCCCAAAGACCCCACTTCGAGTTCCATTGTGTTCTGGAACACATGGCGAAGGACAAGGTCTCCTCATCGGAATCGCCTCGTTTTAACCCTGGAATTGTAGATACGGGCGACCTGCTAGTGCCGAGCCATAACCCGCAGTCTTGCGGTGTCCCTCAATTCTTCGAGCAATTCAAGGCTTGTCGCGATTTACTCGGTATTTTGTTCATCTTGATAAGTACGTACACAAGTGGTGGGGAGTCCTATTTCGACTGGGACGACGGCCTCTACGCTGTATGAGAGAGAGAAAAAGGGGTCTCTCCTGTAGCTGATCGAGTCGTAGTTCTGTAGTCCCACAGAACGAATGGGAGTTCTTCAGCCCAATTACCCTTAGCCTTCTCCAACCTTATCTTAAGGTGATTCTTGGTGATTTTATTCACAGCGTCCACTTGGCCATTGGACTGAGGGTGACGAGGTGACGAGTAGGCGTTAACGATGTCGAGCCTTTGACACATACCCTTGAATCTATTGTTGTCGAACTGCTTCCCATTATTAGAAACAATGGTATACGAGACGCCGAACCAACAAATGACATTTGTAAGACCCGTATCCTAATTCGCACTGTTCCGTTGATTCCCGCGACCCTTCTCGTCAAATTTCGGCAATCAGCGACTTATGGTTGACGTTGCGCACGACCGTAAGTCGTATCCTATTCATTTGAGCCGGCTTAATCCGAGACTTGTATCATTGCGACCGCACCGTTGCCGCAGTTCCAACGCCGCAACTCACGCACCGATCCGATACCCAGACGATGAGATACGGACCCACGTTCAGTTCGAATAAAAACACCGCGCGTTGCAAATCCCAAGGAATCTCTACAAAGTGTCCCATCAATCACATCAATCAATCCCATCAATCACCTCTCATGTCAAGTACAAGCACCCATACTTCCTTTCTCCACAAGTCAAGCAACCACCCAAGTCAACTAACACATCACTTCACCCATCACTCACCTCACCCATCACTCACCTCACCCATCACTCACCTCACATCACTCCATCTCTCATTAATCAAACCTCTCTCTCTCATTTCTCAACACTCCAACTCCAAGCAAGAGAGAGCTCACGTCCAAGCTCTCTTCCATGAGAAAGAAGTGATTTTAGTGGTCCACTTCCCATCTCCAAATCCCATCATCCTAGCCATCCATTTCCCATCTCCACCATCAAAGTGAAGCTCTAGGTGACCGGCTATCCAACGGGCCAAGAAGATCAAGAGGTGGGTGCTTCTATAGGGTAGATTTATGTGTTTTTATGGTGGACCAAGTGAGGCCCACCGATCAATGGTGTGGATCTCACTTGGGACCCTTATTTGTGGCCGATGGACCACTTGGATCATCATGATCGTTCCATGATGGGGCCATTCCCCATGGACCCCATCATGATGTTTATTTCATTTCAAAAAGGTCATCTAGACCGTCCATAACGGTGGAAAATGGATCTCCATCGTTGATTTACATTTTTGATGGTCCTTCGTTCAAAGGGACCCGTTGTTGTATGATTTCATGTAAGGGAGGGCCCATAATGACGGGGACCCTCCATCACAAGCCGTGTCCCACTCTCCATGTCTCTCTCTCTATTTTATTTTTATTTTATTTTATTTTATTTATTACAAAAGGATGGGGTGGCCCACTTGAATAGATCCCATCTTGATGTATTTATGTTATCCAAGTGGGGCCCACCTTTCACGCCATTCCCATGCCGCCCATCATGTGGTGGCCCACTTCATCAGGGCCTACCATTCGAGGAAAAAAAATAATAATAATAATATAATAAATAAAAATTATATAACCGTCCAGCGTCCCAGACGCTGGACGTTGTGAAGAAAAAAAAAAAAAAAGAAAAAAAAAAGGAAGAATGAAAGAAAAAAAAATTTTGGGTGGCCTCCTTGCATAGGCCCCACCCTGATGATTATATCCGATCCGAGCCGTCCATCCTCTTACCCACGGCATTGCAGCCGTTGGGTAGAAGTTTGGAGCTGATCCAATCACCTGGTGGGCCATAGCGTTAAAGGTCGCACCTTTACCATTCAAACATCACTTTCTTAGTTTATTTCACTTCCATGCATCAAAAAAATTCAAACTCTGGACTCATTTGGACGGCCTCGGGCCACTGATCGTAATGGCCGGAGCAGATTTCATTTTAGTGGGCCCCACAGGCGAAAAACTGCGGAAAAACCTCTTTCTTCCCAAATCTCCTTTTTTTAAAAACGAGCAGCAGAGGCGCTGCTGCCTCTGCCCATGTCAGACGCCCCAGCGGCGGGCGGTCAGCAGACGCCAAAAAAATAGGGGGGGTCCCACGGCTGTTGGTGTGGGCCCCACCTTAAGGTTTACTTATCATCCGATCTGCCCATAAGGTGGCCCACCCTCTGAGGTGGGCCCTCTCCAAAAATGGGGCACATCCAACGCTCAGGCGGCCCACACCACAAGAAACAGTGGTGATTGAACCTTACCATTGAAACCTTTTTTTTTGGGCCCACAGCAGTTTGGGATCAATATGAAATTTGTGTCTCCCGTTCATCCAGGTCTTTGTGATCTTAGCAACAGATTGGATGGAAAATATAGGTTATGGTGGGTCCCATATGAAGCCACAGTGATATATGTGTTATATTGCCACCGTCCGTATGGACGGTGGACTTCACTGTGATGTATGTGACTATCCGCACTGTCCACTATTTGGACAGTGGGACCCACTATGATTTATATGTTCTATCCACTCTGTCCACTTGTGTATGGGTGTGTGTGTGTGTGTGTATATATATATATATATGTTATATTATATAGAATGTTATATATATTATATATGTATAGATGTGCATTGGTGGGCCTTCATGTGGGCCTCCACTATGATGGATGAGCAGCATCCAAACTGTCCTCCTATTTTGAGAGCTCATTTCATGACGTGAGCCCAAAGGAAAATGAGCCAGATCTATGGTTCAAATGGGCCCGCTTTGATATGTATATAGGGCCCATGTTGATCCATTATGGTCATTCATTTAGGCCCACCTTGGTGCACATATAAAGCCCATGGAAATAAGCCCATTTGGTACATATAAAGCCCATGGGATCAAGCCCATTTGATGTGCATGGGGCGCAAATAGAATGGCCCATTAGACCTATTTAAAGCTCATGTGTGTAGTCCCACTTTGATGTATTTCATGACCCATGAGTCATGGACCATTGCAATGTACATAAGGCTCCTTGGTGAGGCCCATTAACACAGCCCATTTGATGAATGCAAGGCCCATGTGATTCGGCCCATTTGATGTATCTAAGGCCCACGGATCGAGGCCCAACGGATGTCCTTAGGGTCTATTGCAATGTGTGATTTTTCATGGTTCATGTAATGATATTTATAGCGGGTCGTGCCTAAGGAATAATGTTGGTTTGACGTCCACATTGTAGGTACAATGTTGGTTAAATGTCTGCATTGTAACTCTCCTTAGGGCCCATTGTTAGACCCATACTCGTTACCATTCATCGCTTTATGACATGCTTAGTATAATCCCATGACTCATGCTCATACGCATCATATGTATGCTTGATTAGAGTAGTCACTGATCATAGCATATGCCATTGGGCAGACCACTTACGGGACTCCTTATGAGACGGAGTGCCCTACATGATCACGCAGTACGCGCTGGACTTCTGCATGATTTGATGTGTGATTCATGCATCTCGCATACGTGTGACTTGATCACTGCACGCTCTAGCGACACCAGGGCCGTGGCTCCACAGGTACATCGTGGATGGCTGTATTGGATACCGAAAATACTTATTCTAGCACTGTGGGCACTTAGGATGTCCTTGGGTGAGAGTCCCAGAACCTTTTGGTACCAGGAGATGCTCCAACGTCTAGACCGAGTGGATACACGAGAGCCCGAGTGCCGAATACCAGTAGGCCGCGTCTCCCACTGTGTCGTGGTCGGTTGGAAGGGGGTGTGGCCTTATCCGCCTGAGTGAGAGGGCTATAAGCTAGGCTGAGTTTGACTAGCTCGCAAATGAGTCCGCTATCGACGAGCCGGGTAGGTATTGACATACTACTGGTCAGGCGGATAGTGAGGTCTTATCCGCTTGCTTGACTGTGCAGCTAGGGAGGTGGCAGTCTCTGCATGTGTATTGGACCCCGGTGATACCCAGAGAGGAACTGTACTGATATACGCATTTGAGGAGTACCGACCTGCTTGGATTGCATTTCGCATATGACATTTGGCTATATAGGCCTTGCATTGCATCGGTGTGGCCGATGGCATCCATATCTCGCATCATGCCTTGCATTACACAGCCTCGGTATATTTATGGACTTACCACATACTTCCGCATTGTTCTGATACTTTACACTTGGCGTTTGCCTTACGCACACACTTACACCACCCTCTAAGCTTTTGTAAGCTTATGCACGATAGTTGCGTGCAGGTAGCGTTGGACGACAGCAGCGCTGAGACAGGAGTGCACATCAGGACCTTTTGGAACTTTTTGATCACCTTGTATTTCCCTTTCTGCATTGTACTTAAAATTGTTGTTATAGTGGATATGTGGTGATGTTGTTTTGTGACTTGGTTATGTCTGTGGTTATGCTCCTTTACAAAAAGAAAAAAATTCATTCTGAAAATCCTCCTTGTAGGATCCCAGGATCGGAATCTGGCATTAGATTATCAGAAGCCGAGAATGGGGCACTACGGAGGCTGTCGACACCGGATTCGGCAATCGGGATTCATGTGAATTCGATTTTCAGGTTTGGGGCGTGACAGAAGTTGGTATCAGAGCATAACTTGGGAATACCTGAGGAACACATCACTTATCTACTATAAATAGGTTCCGAGTCTGAATGGTTTAACGATTTTTCGACATAGACTCTTAATGTATGTGCCTTCGAGGATTCTCAAGACTGATAGGCCATTGTTCCTTCCTGTAGGAGACATTATGGCTAGAAGAACGACCCGAGCGAATCCCGCTCCACCACCCGCAGCTCCTGCTTTACCAGCCGCTACTCCTACTCCACCACCAGATAGTCCTGCCTTTGAGCCTGAGGATGCCACTCATTTTCCTGAGACAGGTGCGGATCCGACCGTACCTGTGAGTGCTACTCAGCTGCAGCAGATGTTGCAGGCGATGACCGCCATCCTTCAGGGGCAGAGAAGGCGTCCCACAGTGTCACCGGCCGAGGCTGAGCAGGAGCGTGCGAGCGCTCTTCTCAAGGATTTCCGACGGCACGATCCCCCACGTTTTCGGGGTGAGCCGGACCCTACTGCTGCAGAGTTATGGTGCTCCGAGGTGGAGAAGATATTAGACACCATGAGATGTACTACTCAGCAGCGAGTTCCATTGGCTGTATTCCTTCTGCAGGGCGAGGCTCAGTATTGGTGGGCATCTGTGGCCCGATCAGTAGCCACCGATTTTGAGTGGACCTGGGAGGACTTTATAGACCGGTTTGACCGGAAGTTCTTCCCCTAGCATGTGCGACAGCAGCGCGCACTTGAGTTTGAGACGTTGGTCCAGGGGGACATGTCTGTGTCCCAGTATGAGGCTCGGTTCGTCGCACTATCCAGATTCGCGACGTATCTTGTTGATGATGAGGGGCGGAAGGCCCGCCGTTTTGAGAACGGCTTGCGTCCTGCCCTCCGGAGTCGTGTGATCGGACACATGCTTCCGACATTTGAGGAGATAGTAGAGCGAGCCTTGATATATGAGACAGATTGGGCCAGTGTGCAGAGAGCCCGCGATCAGAAGGGAGATCAGAAGAGGAAGGTACCCTCTAGTAGCTCCCATCAGCCGCATCGTTCGCAACAGAGGCGCACTACCCGCCCAGCATTCCGAGCACCAGCAGTACCCCCAGCATCATCTTCCGGATCATTTACAGGTACTTGCTTTGAGTGCGGTCGTACAGGGCATCGTAGGCACGAGTGTCCCCATCCGCAGCAGCAGCAACAGCCGAGAGCACCGCATCCACCTCCACGACAGCCACCACAGCAGCAGCGACCGCAGCACCAGCCTCCTGTACCTCCTCCACAGCAGCTGAGGCAGCAGACTAGGCCCCCACAGCGACCACAGCAGCAGCAGAGACCTCAGAGGGGACCTGCACCTCCCCAGGAGGCTCAGGGCAGATTTTATGCCGCCCAGCAGGACCCTCAGTCATCAGGAGGGGTCGTCGAGGGTACTCTTCCTGTCTCTGCATGCATTGCACGTGTACTATTTGATTCTGGTGTATCGCATTCATTTATCGCCGATGATTTCTGCCGATCGACCGGTTTGCCGTTGGAGTCTGCCCGTGAGGATTTGGTAGTATCGACGCCGTTAGGGAAGACCGCAGTGTTGAGCCGATTTTGGGCGTCTTGCCCTATTTTGATTGGGGATATCTTCTTGCCTGCCAACCTATTTGTATTGCCGATGTCCGGTTTTGATGTTATCCTGGGCATGGACTGGCTTGCCGAGTACTACGCCATATTAGACTGCTCTGCGAGGACATCACGTTCTGCATACCCGGCGTGCCAGAGTTTCAGTTTGTTGCCGAGCCCAGAGGAGGGCAGCTTTCTTGCTTGTTATCGTGTGCCGTTGAGGAGCCAGCTGCTTTGAGTATCGACCAGCTGCCGGTTGTCTGTGGTTTTCTTGATGTGTTTCAGGAGATTCCGGGATTACCACCTCGTCGGCATACCGAGTTTCAGATTGATCTTGTGCCTGGTACTGCGCCTATTTCGAAGGCCCCGTATCGTATGGCACCATTGGAGTTATGGGAACTGCAGAAGCAGTTGGAAGAGTTGCGCGAGCTAGGCTTTATTCGTCCGAGCAGTTCGCCGTGGGGAGCGCCGGTACTCTTCGTAAAGAAGAAGGATGGCTCGTTGAGGCTTTGCGTAGACTACCGCGAGCTCAACAAGGTCACGATCAAGAACAAGTACCCGCTTCCGAGGATCGATGACTTGTTTGATCAGCTGCAGGAGGCGCAGTTCTTTTCAAAGATAGACTTGCGGTCCGGTTATCATCAGGTTCGGGTTCGAGATGAGGATATCCCGAAGACAGCCTTTAGGACGCGATACGGTCATTTTGAGTTCCAGGTCATGTCCTTCGGACTGACCAATGCGCCCGCAGTATTCATGCAGTTAATGAACGAGGTCTTCCGTCCGTATCTTGATCAGTTTGTCGTGGTGTTTATTGACGACATCCTGATATATTCGAGGACTCGTGAGGAGCATGAGCGACATCTTGAGATTACATTGCAGACCCTCCGTGCACACCAGCTTTACGCGAAGCTGGAAAAGTGTGAGTTCTGTCAGGAGGAGGTGAAGTTCCTCGGCCATGTAGTGACGAGGCAGGGTGTCGCTGTAGACCCCTCGAAGATAGATGCCGTGCGTCAGTGGGATCAGCCCACGAATGCATCCGAGATCCGCAGTTTTCTTGGTTTGGCGGGCTACTACCGACGTTTTATTGAGGGATTCTCTCGCATTGCAGCCCCATTGACCAGATTGACCCGGAAGGGTGCCGAGTTCATTTGGAGCGACGCTTGTGAGTAGGCGTTTATGGAGTTGAAGGACCGCCTCACGTCCGCTCCTGTCCTCACTCTTCCCTCTGGGAGTGATGGATTTGTTGTATTTACTGATGCCTCACGAGTTGGCTTGGGTGCTGTCCTGATGCAGTATGGGAAGCCGGTAGCTTATGCGTCTCGACAGCTCAAGGTCCATGAGCTGAACTACCCTACGCACGATCTAGAGCTGGCAGCGGTTGTCTTTGCACTGAAAGTGTGGAGACACTATCTTTACGGGGTGAGATTCGAGCTCTTTTCCGATCACAAGAGCTTGAAGTATTTATTTTCTCAGTCCGAGCTGAACATGAGGCAGAGGCGTTGGATGGAACTCCTGAAGGACTACGATTTTGTTCTTCAGTACCACCCGGGCAAGGCGAACGTGGTGGCGGATGCCCTCAGTCGTCAGTCGCGAGGCCTGGTGGCGCATATGATGATTCAGGAGTGGAGGATGCTCGAGGATATAGCAGAGTACGACTTTGAGTTTGGTCTGCAGTCATCTATCGTTCAGCTGTCGAGCTTATCGATTCAACCCTCTCTTGTCGCAAGGGTGATCGAGGCTCAGCAGACGGACGAGTCGTTACGAGATTACTGAGCGGAGGTAGCATCTGAGAGTCAGACGGATTGGCAGATTGGTTCTGACGGTGGACTTCGCTTCAGAAGACGATTGTGTGTCCCGGATATTCCTGATTTACGTCGAGAGCTTATGACCGAGGCACATCGATCGCGTTTCTCTATCCACCCTGGCTCGACGAAGATGTATCGCGATATGAGACGCCAGTATTTTTGGTCAGGGATGAAACGCCAGATAGCCAGTTTTGTAGCCAAGTGTGACACCTGCCAGCGTGTCAAGGCCGACCACCAGAGACCCCCTGGTCTATTGCAGCCGCTGAGCGTCCCGATGTGGAAGTGGGAGCATATATCTACCGATTTTGTCTTGGGTTTGCCGAGGACTCAGCGCGGTCATGACGCCATCTGGGTTGTTGTGGACCGTCTGACGAAGTCATCACATTTTCTTGCGATTCGTGAGACTTGGCATACAGATCGGCTCGCCAGGATGTTCATTGATGAGATCGTGAGATTGCATGGTGTTCCTGTCTCGATTGTTTCAGACCGAGATCCGAGGTTCACGTCTCAGTTTTGGAGGAGCTTTCAGAGAGCGATGGGCACTGATTTGCAGCTCAGCACCGCGTATCATCCGCAGACCGATGGACAGACCGAGAGGGTCAACCAGATCCTTGAGGATATGCTTCGGGCTTGCGCGATTGATTTCGCGGGTAGTTGGGACGAGCACCTGCGATTGGCTGAGTTCGCGTACAACAACAGCTATCAGGCGACCATTGGCATGGCTCCTTTTGAGGCATTATATGGCAGACCGTGCAAATCTCCAAGTTGTTGGACCGAGGTTGGAGAGCGGCGTCTCCTAGGTCCCGAGCTTGTGCTGCAGACGTCAGAGGCTATCGACATCATCAGACAGAGGATGCGCACAGCTCAGAGCCGGCAGAAGAGTTTTGCTGATCATCGGCGTCGTCCCTTGGAGTTTGTCGTCGGGGACTATGTGTATCTCAAGGTCTCACCCATGAAGGGTGTAGTTCGTTTTGGGACGAAGGGCAAGCTTGCCCCGAGATTCATAGGACCTTTCGAGATCACTGGGCGCATTGGCGCTGTGGCTTACCGGCTTGCCTTGCCATCGCAGTTGTCTGGCGTCCACAACGTCTTCCATGTCTCTATGTTGAGGAAGTGTGGGTCAGACGTCGTTCCTGTTATCGATTGGCAGCCGTTGGAGGTTCGTGAGGACGCTTCTTATATTGAGCAGCCAGTTCGTATCCTCGATCGGAAGGAGCAGGTCCTCAGAACCAAGGTCATTCCCTTGGTGAAAGTGCAGTGGGGCCACCATAGTGTGGATGAGGCGTCTTGGGAGCGCGAGGCAGAGATCCGCGAGCGTTATCCCCATCTTTTCGATGATTGATTGTATGATGTATTATGATGCTTGATTATATATGATGTATGTTCCCTATTTCCTTTTTGAGTTATGATTAGTTGCGATGGTAACGTAAATTTCGAGGACGAAATTTTTATTAGGTGGGGAGAGCTGTAAGACCCGTATCCTAATTCGCACTGTTTCGTTGATTCCCGCGACCCTTCTCGTCAAATTCCGGCAATCCGCGACTTATGGTTGACGTTGTGCACGACCGTAAGTCGTATCCTATTCGTTTGAGCCGACTTAATCCAAGACTTGTATCATTGCGACCGCACCGTCGCCACAGTTCCAACGCCGCAACTCACGCACCGATCCGATACCCAGACGATGAGTTACGGACCCACGTTCAGTTCGAACAAAAACACCGCGCGTTGCAAATCCCAAGGAATCTCTACAAAGTGTCCCATCAATCACATCAATCAATCCCATCAATCACCTCTCATGTCAAGTACAAGCACCCATACTTCCTTTCTCCACAAGTCAAGCAACCACCCAAGTCAACTAACACATCACTTCACCCATCACTCACCTCACCCATCACTCACCTCACATCACTCCATCTCTCATTAATCACACCTCTCTCTCTCATTTCTCAACACTCCAACTCCAAGCAAGAGAGAGCTCACGTCCAAGCTCTCTTCCATGAGAAAGAAGTGATTTTAGTGGCCCACTTCCCATCTCCAAATCCCATCATCCTAGCCATCCATTTCCCATCTCCACCATCAAAGTGAAGCTCTAGGTGACTGGCTATCCAACGGGCCAAGAAGATCAAGAGGTGGGTGCTTCTATAGGGTAGATTTATGTGTTTTTATGGTGGACCAAGTGAGGCCCACCGATCAATGGTGTGGATCTCACTTGGGACCCTTATTTGTGGCCGATGGACCACTTGGATCATCATGATCGTTCCATGATGGGGCCATTCCCCATGGACCCCATCATGATGTTTATTTCATTTCAAAAAGGTCATCTAGACCGTCCATAACGGTGGGAAATGGATCTCCACCGTTGATTTACATTTTTGATGGTCCTTCGTTCAAAGGGGCCCGTTGTTATATGATTTCATGTAAGGGAGGGCCCATAATGACGGGGACCCTCCATCACAAGCCGTGTCCCACTCTCCATGTCTCTCTCTCTATTTTATTTTTATTTTATTTTATTTTATTTATTACAAAAGGATGGGGTGGCCCACTTGAATAGATCCCATCTTGATGTATTTATGTTATCCAAGTGGGGTCCACCTTTCACGCCATTCCCATGCCGCCCATCATGTGGTGGCCCACTTCATCAGGGCCTACCATTTGAGGAAAAAAATAATAATAATAATAATATAATAAATAAAAATTATATAACCGTCCAGCGTCCCAGACGCTGGACGTTGTGAAGAAAAAAAAAAAAAAGAAAAAAAAAAGGAAGAATGAAAGAAAAAAAAAATTTGGGTGGCCTCCTTGCATAGGCCCCACCCTGATGATTATATCCGATCCGAGCCGTCCATCCTCTTACCCACGGCATTGCAGCCGTTGGGTAGAAGTTTGGAGCTGATCCAATCACCTGGTGGGCCATAGCGTCAAAGGTCGCACCTTTACCATTCAAACATCACTTTCTTAGTTTATTTCACTTCCATGCATCAAAAAAATTCAAACTCTGGACTCATTTGGACGGCCTCGGGCCACTGATCGTAATGGCCGGAGCAGATTTCATTTTAGTGGGCCCCACAGGCGAAAAACTGTGGAAAAACCTCTTTCTTCCCAAATCTCCTTTTTTTAAAAATGAGCAGCAGAGGCGCTGCTGCCTCTGCCCATGTCAGACGCCCCAGCGGCGGGCGGTCAGCAGACGCCAAAAAAAAAGGGGGGGGGGGGTCCCACGGCTGTTGGTGTGGGCCCCACCTTAAGGTTTACTTATCATCCGATCTGCCCATAAGGTGGCCCACCCTCTGAGGTGGGCCCTCTCCAAAAACGGGGCACATCCAACGCTCAGGCGGCCCACACCACAAGAAACAGTGGTGATTGAACCTTACCATTAAAACCTTTTTTTTTGGGCCCACTGCAGTTCGGGATCAATCTGAAATTTGTGTCTCCCGTTCATCCAGGTCTTTGTGATCTTAGCAACAGATTGGATGGAAAATATAGGTTATGGTGGGTCCCACATGAAGCCACAGTGATATATGTGTTATATTGCCACCGTCCGTATGGACGGTGGACTTCACTGTGATGTATGTGACTATCCACACTGTCCACTATTTGGACAGTGGGACCCGCTATGATTTATATGTTCTATCCACTCTGTCCACTTGTGTAGGAGTGTGTGTGTGTGTGTATATATATATGTTATATTATATAGAATGTTATATATATTATATATGTATAGATGTGCATTGGTGGGCCTTCATGTGGGCCTCCACTATGATGGATGAGCAGCATCCAAACTGTCCTCCTATTTTGAGAGCTCATTTCATGACGTGAGCCCAAAGGAAAATGAGCCAGATCTATGGTTCAAATGGGCCCGCTTTGATATGTATATAGGGCCCATGTTGATCCATTATGGTCATTCATTTAGGCCCACCTTGGTGCACATATAAAGCCCATGGAAATAAGCCCATTTGGTACATATAAAGCCCATGGGATCAAGCCCATTTGATGTGCATGGGGCGCAAATAGAATGGCCCATTGGACCTATTTAAAGCTCATGTGTGTAGTCCCACTTTGATGTATTTCATGACCCATGAGTCATGGACCATTGCAATGTACATAAGGCTCCTTGGTGAGGCCCATTAACATAGCCCATTTGATGAATGCAAGGCCCATGTGATTCGGCCCATTTGATGTATCTAAGGCCCACGGATCGAGGCCCAACGGATGTCCTTAGGGTCTATTGCAATGTGTGATTTTTCATGGTTCATGTAATGATATTTATAGCGGGTCGTGCCTAAGGAACAATGTTGGTTTGACGTCCACATTGTAGGTACAATGTTGGTTAAATGTCTGCATTGTAACTCTCCTTAGGGCCCATTGTTAGACCCATACTCGTTACCATTCATCGCTTTATGACATGCTTAATATAATCCCATGACTCATGCTCATACGCATCATATGTATGCTTGATTAGAGTAGTCACTGATCATAGCATATGCCATTGGGCAGACCACTTACGGGACTCCTTATGAGACGGAGTGCCCTACATGATCACGCAGTACGCGCTGGACTTCTGCATGATTTGATGTGTGATTCATGCATCTCGCATACGTGTGACTTGATCACTGCACGCTCTAGCGACACCAGGGCCGTGGCTCCACAGGTACATCGTGGATGGCTGTATTGGATACCGAAAATACTTATTCTAGCACTGTGGGCACTTAGGATGTCCTTGGGTGAGAGTCCCAGAACCTTTTGGTACCAGGAGATGCTCCAACATCTAGACCGAGTGGATACACGAGAGCCCGAGTGCCGAATACCAGTAGGCCGCGTCTCCCACTGTGTCGTGGTCGGTTGGAAGGGGGTGTGGCCTTATCCGCCTGAGTGAGAGGGCTATAAGCTAGGCTGAGTTTGACTAGCTCGCAAATGAGTCCGCTATCGACGAGCCGGGTAGGTATTGACATACTACTGGTCAGGCGGATAGTGAGGTCTTATCCGCTTGCTTGACTGTGCAGCTAGGGAGGTGACAGTCTCTGCATGTGTATTGGACCCCGGTGATACCCAGAGAGGAACTGTACTGATATACGCATTTGACGAGTACCGACCTGCTTGGATTGCATTTCGCATATGACATTTGGCTATATAGGCCTTGCATTGCATCGGTGTGGCCGATGGCATCCATATCTCGCATCATGCCTTGCATTACACAGCCTCGGTATATTTATGGACTTACCACATACTTCCGCATTGTTCTGATACTTTACACTTGGCGTTTGCCTTACGCACACACTTACACCACCCTCTAAGCTTTTGTAAGCTTATGCACGATAGTTGCGTGCAGGTAGCGTTGGACGACAGCAGCGCTGAGACAGGAGTGCACATCAGGACCTTTTGGAACTTTTTGATCACCTTGTATTTTTCTTTCTGCATTGTACTTAAAATTGTTGTTATAGTGGATATGTGGTGATGTTGTTTTGTGACTTGGTTATGTCTGTGGTTATGCTCCTTTACAAAAAGAAAAAAATTCATTCTGAAAATCCTCCTTGTAGGATCCCAGGATCGGAATCTGGCATTAGATTATCAGAAGCCGAGAATGGGGCACTACGGAGGCTGTCGACACCGGATTCGGCAATCGGGATTCATGTGAATCCGATTTTTGGGTTTGGGGCGTGACAACATTCTTCCAGATGAAATACGTTATCTTCTACTCGGTGATCTTTGTCATAGGCTCAGCCTCTTCCCATTTGGCGAAATAGTCCACCGCTACAATCACATATTTAGTTTGTCCTTTGCCCCGAGACAGGGGCCCAATGATGTTGATCTCCCATTGAGTAAACGGCCATGACCCGCTCATAGGGGTCAGCTCTTCCACAGGTTGTCTCAGGACAAGAGAAAATCTCTGGCATTTATCACATCTTCGGATGAAATCCTTGGAATCTTCTTGGATCGTCAGCCAAAAGTATCCTTTACGGATAATATTCTAAGCCAAGGCTCGGCTGCCGGAGTAATTCCCACAAATTTCTTCATGCATCTCTCGGATCACGTACTCTGCCTCATTAGGTCATAGACATCTTAGATATGACTGAGAGTACCCTTTTTTATTCAGAGTATCTCCTATTAATGTGTGTCGCGTTGCTCTGACTCTCATACGCCGAACTTCCAGTTTATCCTCAGGAATCTTGCCGTCCGTGAGGTATCCGACTATATGATCCAGCCAACTCGTAGTTGCTTGTACCGGGTTGATGGTCCCTTGGATGGTACAATCGATGCTTGGCTTATCCAGGAACTCCACAAGGACAATCCTTGAGATATTCGCTTTAGTTGCCGAGGCTAGCTAAGTGAGGGCGTCGACCCAGGAATTTTCAACTCTTGGTATTTTACTCAAGATACACTCCTTAAATTTTCCCATGATCTTTCATGCCTCTCCCAAGTAGGCTATCATCATGGCTTCATTGGCCTCATACTCTGTCGACACCTGATTTACAATGAGTTAGAAATCGCATCGAACACCGATGAACTAGACTCCTAGGGTAACAGCTAACCTGAGTCTAGCTAGCAGTACTTTATATTTTTCTTCATTGTTCGATGCTTTGAAGCTGAGCCTTGTTGCATACTGAATGGTTGTTGCATTGGGTGTAACCAGAACTATCCCTGCTCCACATTTTGAGTTGGATAACTCGTCCACGAATATGGTCCATTTAGTAGTCCTCACCTCTACCCCAACATCCTCAAGGGCTAAAGGAACTTGGAGAACGACAGGGTTTATCGCTAAGCCTATAGGTGTCTTCAGGTCGGGTCCTATGAGTTCGCAGCTTTGAGTGGTGAACTCTGCTATAAAATCAACCACTACCTGGTCCTTGATTGTAGTCTTTGGTCGATACTGTATGTCAAACTCTCTGAGCTCAACAGCCCACTTGGTCAGCATCTAGATACTTCAAGCTTCTGGAGCACCTGTCAAAGTGGTGAATCGGTGATGATGATGATGGAATGCGATTAGAAGTATGGACGTAGCCATCGCACAAAGACGACCAAGCCCAAGGCAAGCTTCTCTATGCTTGGATACCTTGTATTTGCTGGAACCAGCGCCTTGGTAGTATAGTCAACAAGATGTTGTTTTCCTCTAGCTTCTCTTATAAGAGCTGAGCTGACGGCTGATGTGGAGACCACTAAGTAAATTAAGGAATAAGGGCTCTCCTTCCTCTGGCTTGGACAACAATGGTGGCGACCCTAAATATTGCTTCAGCTGTTGAAAGGTCTACTCGCAGTCTGAAGTCCACTCTGCCTTCTTGTGACCCTTCAATTGCTGGAAGAAGGGAACGTATTTATCTGTGACTCTTGAGATGAAACGGCTGAGTGCAATGACCCTTCCATTGAGGCACTGGATCTCCTTCATTTTCCATGGCGAGCTTATGTCAAGGAGAGCCTTGATTTTGTTAGGGTTTGCTTGCCTAACTCAAAAGTCGAGGAATGTACCGGATCCCACACCAAATACACACTTAGTCGGATTTAACTTCATACGATACTTCCGTAGGATAGAGAAGGTCTCTCCGAGGTCTGAGATATGGTCGAATGCTCTGATAGAGAAGGTCTCTATGCTGCCTTAGAAAGTTCAGAATTTCCATTCATTTCACAGTCATTTTTGGTGATTCCATTTAGATTTACGGTCAATTTCGTGCATTTCACGGTCCATTCCCTTCACTTGGCAGTCATTTCCAAGGATTTCATGGTCAATTTGCTTCACTTCACGGTCATTTCCATGCATTTCACAGTAATTCCCAGCGATTCCATGTTGATTCACGGTCATTTCCATGCATTTCACGGTCCATTCCCTTCACTTCACGGTCATTTCCCCACATTTCATGGTCAATTCGCTCCACTTCATGGTCATTTCCATGCATTTCACAGTCATTCCCGCAATTTCGTGTTGATTCACGGTCATTTCCATGCATTTCACGTTCAATTCCCTTCACTTCACGGTCATTTCCAAGCATTTCATGATCAATTCGCTTCACTTCACTGTCATTTTCATAAATTTCACGGTCAGTCCCGGCAATTCCGTGTTGATTCACGGTCATTTCCATGCATTTCACGTTCAATTCCCTTCACTTCACGGTCATTTCCACGCATTTCACGGTCAATTCGCTTCACTTCACCGTCATCTTCATGCATTTCACAGTCATTCCCGGCGATTCCGTGTTGATTCACGGTCATTTCCATGCATTTCACGGTCGATTCCCTTCACTTCACAGTCATTTCCATGCATTTCATGGTCAATTCACTCCACTTCACGGTCATTTCCTTGCATTTAATTGTCATTCACGGTCATTTCCATGCATTTCACGGTCAATTTCCTTCACTTCACGGTCATTTCCACGCATTTCACGGTCAATTCGCTTCACTTCACCATCATTTTCATGCATTTCACGATCATTCCCGGCAATTTTGTGTTAATTCACGGTCATTTCCAAGCATTTCACAGTCAATTCCCTTCACTTCACGGTCATTTCCATGCATTTCACGGTCAATTCGCTTCACTTCACGATAATTTCCATGCATGTCACAATCATTTCCGGCGATTCCATTTAGATTCTCAGTCATTTCCGTGCATTTCACGGTCAATTCCCTTCACTTCGTGGTCATTTCCAAGGATTTCACGATCAATTTTCTTCACTTCATGCTCATTTCCATGCATTTCAAGATAATTCCCAGCGATTCCGTGTTGATTTACGGTCATTTCCATGCATTTCACGGTCTATTCCCTTCACTTCACGGTCATTTCCACGCATTTCACGGTCAATTCGCTCCACTTCACGGTCATTTCCATGCATTTCACAGTCATTCCCGGTGATTCCGTGTTGATTCACAGTCATTTCCATGCATTTCATGGTCAATTCCATTCACTTCACAGTCATTTCCAAGCATTTCATGGTCAATTCGCTTCACTTCACGGTCATTTCCATGCATTTCACGGTCATTCCCGGCGATTCCGTGTTCATTCACGGTCATTTCCATGCATTTCACATTCGATTCCCTTCACTTCACGGTCATTTCCACACATTTCACGGTCAATTTGCTCCACTTCACGGTCATTTCCATGCATTTCACAGTCAATTCCCTTTACTGCACGGTCATTTCCATGCATTTCACGGTCAATTTCATGCATTTCACGGTCAATTCGCTTCACTTCACCGTCATTTTCATGCATTTCACGATCATTCCCAACGATTCTGTGTTGATTCACGGTCATTTCCAAGCATTTCACGATCAATTCCCTTCACTTTACAGTCATTCCCACGCGTTTCACGGTCAATTCGCTTCATTTCATCGTCATTTTCATGCATTTCACGGTCATTCCTAGCGATTCCGTGTTGATTCACGGTCATTTCCAAGTAATTCACAGTCGATTCATGGAAATGACCATGAAGTGAAGGGAATTGACTGTGAAATGCATGGAAATGATCGTGAATCAACATGGAATCACCAGGAATGACCGTGAAATACATGGAAATGACAGTGAAGTGAAGCGAAATGACCGTGAAATGCATGGAAATGACCGTGAAGTGAAGGGAATTGACAATGAAGTGCATGGAAATGACCGTGAAATGCATGAAAATGACCGTGAAGTGAAGGGAATTGACTGTGAAGTGCATGGAAATGACCGTGAATTTAAATGAAATCACCAAAAATGACCGTGAAGTGTGTGGAAATGATGGTGCAGTGAAGTGAATTGACCGTGAAATGCATGGAAATGACTGTGAAGTGAAGAGAATTGACTGTGAAGTACATGGAAATGACCGTGAATGTTAAACATAAATTTCTCTTGGATACAAACGCATGGTAAACTTCATAATCAAGTTCAAAGGTATTAATCTATCAATTAGAACAATTCTAAACATTGAGTTCCATGAGTGTATAGTCTAATCTTGGCTTATCATCATTAAAATTCACTTCTCTATTTCAAGATATCATTGGTAACCAACAAGAGAATTCATGATAACCAAAACTTGCCTTACAGATCATCTTTTCATTCCTTCAGTTTTTTATTTTTCAATTAAAAGCAATGCTAAGAAGGGGATTCAAATCCTCACCTATAGGGAGCAAACCTATGGTGAAGACTACACACCCAACCCTTTTCACATATCATCCTATAGGGAATTAAATCTACACCTATAAAGAGCATTCCTATGATGAAGATTATTCGCCCAACCCTTTCTAAAAGGTTTTTTTTTTTCAATTAATCGTGACGGGCAAATTTTCTCGGCTGGTTCCTTACATGCTTAGTGATTACCAAGTTAACCCTTCAATATCAAACAGAAGCCTTAATGTAAAAGCGAGATGTGACATGTGAAATCATGACTCAGTCAATGTTTACAACTTCTAATTCTAGATTAACAATTCAAACTTAACCGTGAAATCTAACAGATACTGAATCCAAGAGTCATAAATTACCAATATTACATATCTTAAAATTCTAAGTGCCCTAGATGGTTGTCAAAATCACTTCGAATTCACAAGAAATTTTTAAAAATTTTAAAAAATTTAACAATTTTTTTGCTCAAGATCAAGAAAACACTGATTAGGAAACCTAATCTCCCACCTCCAACCTAAAATCTACATTGTCCTCAATGTAAAAGATATAAACATGTAATGCACATGGGACAACGAAAGTAAAGAAAAAGTGATGGGAAGATAGTACCTGGATAACAAA
Source organism: Magnolia kwangsiensis (assembly GCA_037074715.1). NCBI lineage: Eukaryota > Viridiplantae > Streptophyta > Magnoliopsida > Magnoliales > Magnoliaceae > Magnolia > Magnolia kwangsiensis. The sequence continues at coordinate 6,399,228 of CM073575.1, read as the reverse complement.
TCGAGAGAGACTTTTCTATAGAGATCTCAACATGAGAGCGGTTAGCACGAAAGTGAAGACGCGAAATTAAGCAAACTATCCTAAAACAATGCATGAAGCAAACTAACCTAATGGCATAAAACCATCTAACCTAGAACAACATAAAACAAACTACCCTAGTCCTATGAAAGTAAGGAAAAACTATGCAATCATGCTACACAGTTCCTCTTCTGGCCAATATCTTGATAAGTTTCTCAGTAAGTTCCTCAACAGGATCATCCAAAAGCCCTTTTTGTAATAGGCTTAGATGCCCTGGAGCATGACTTTCTAGAGAAACATATGTACCTCATAAGAATTTTTTCGTTGAATTGCTTGAGGTATCCAAAGTATATACGATTCACCTGTGACAGAAGAAGTTTCAACGTTAGTCTCCCATGGTGAATCAGAGACTACAGGTAAATAAAGTTTAGAAAACTTCTTAGGAAGTGATGTAGTCTCAACAGATTTTGAAGTAACAGATTTCAGTTCATTTTTTAGCTCTTCCTCCCTTAATGGTAAACATTTAGGATCTGTGGAAGTAGGGGCTCCAGAGTAAGGGTTCTCTCGGTCAGTGATGATTATCAAGATGTTGTCTTGTAAGACATTCACTATGTCTCTTATCATGGGATCATTTGAATCTGCAAAGTGTGCCAAGCAATCATCCAAAGAGTTGGGAAATTCAATTGAGCGTGGCTTATGTTCCACATTAGAGCTCGTGATGATCTGCCCAAAGAATTCATCGTCTTTAAAGGTAAACGGAGGTGTGCTCTCTTACTCCAGCCCTGCGCAGACAGATTAAGGGTCAGTAGATGAAGCATCGATGTGCGGATTCTGTTCATTAAGACTCTCAAAAGAGGCATTGAATCGTCATCATTCAATAGTTCAGATAGTGGCCTCAACTGGGTGGTTTCAAATTTCAGAGTTATATCGAGTAGCTTGTCCATCTCCGAATCATATCATCATTCAATTCAGGGGAGTGGTCCAAACATGTTTCACAAGAGTTAGAATGGTCGATTGTAAGGGGCTCATCCTCCACCTTTAATCAGACATGTCAGGTGAGGAAAGTGACTCATTATGACTAACCACTTCATGTACGTCTTGATCATGGACCTGGACCAAACTTGAGATTAATTTCAGAGGAACTGTGGCTGCACATTCAGGATCGTCATCCCAATATTCATCATATTCTAGTTCAGTGTAGTGCACATTTGGGATGGGATTATGTAACACCCCGGATTTTGGCCAATATGGGATTTGACGTCCTTAGACAGTGGGTCAATTAAAACACCTGAAAAATCGCTTAGAACCCAATTCCATAGCCAAAGAAATCACTTAGGGTTAATTCCTTTAGAAACTAAGCATAAGTTAGCTAGCGCAACGCTGGAGTAGCTGGGAAATAGTCCCTGATCACTTTAAATACGTTCTACAAGACCCAAATCGAGTAAAACGTATGACTCCATAATACTCTATAACCTTGGATCAAACTCTAAACAGGTTTGTTCTCTGGACCACTTTGAAATTTTGTATTGGATCTAGACCGCACGTCGAAAGTCCGATACCTCTTATCTTAGATCGTTAGAACCGCCTAGCTGGACTTGACAATCATTTCGAAAATCAAGTCAAACCGATAATCACAGATTATTTCATTGAGCCCGGACCGAAGAGAGTGCGAATAGGGACAGATTTGGAATTTCAAATTCAAATCTGGCATACGACTTGACGCGTCAGTATTAGGCGTTCTGACCGTCAGAATTCATCCAGATTACACCCTCGGATCAGGAAAAATTTCTATTTTATATTATGAGACTTCTAGCCCTGATCTACGTGCGGTGACCGCTGAACTGAAACTGGTCCGCCACGTGCGATCTACGAACCCTGCCGGACTGAAAACTTAATGTGCGCTAGATCTGGTACGCATGGGCTTAAGTCCGATCGCATTCGACCAGGGGACCACCAGAAAGCATCTTTTGGACCGAAATAGCCCCGATTTGGTTACCCCTCAAGTGAAACTTGTTCCCGAGTCTATTTCGGGCAAGTTTAGGCTTATAAAAGGGCTTGAAACCCTCACTCCTCTCTCCAATCCGAATTTGCAAAAATTCTAGATTGGGAGAGAGAAAAGGTGAGAATTTGTGAGAGAAGGTGGGAGAGCTTTTCCTGCTGCTGCTGCACGTGCTTAAGCGGCGTATTCCAATCACTTTGCCGGTGATTTCTCCGCGTTTTCAGGTAAGAAAAACCCTAGAAAGTTGCTGATTTGCTGATTCCTTGGTTCCATAGAGAAATAGCTGATAAATCTCGTAAATCAGGTTCTCTATTCACCGTAGACGAAGCGTATACGCTCCGTTCGAATTCTCATCCCTAAAAAGGGAAAAGGTGCGGATATTAGACGCTTTGATTGACTGTTTCCAAAGCTTTCAATGTCGTTTAATAGTAGATTCTTGACGGCAACGCCGTTTGACATGTACAACATGCTCTCCGTTTCCTGTTTCGTAAATTAACGAAGAATATGAGATTTAGGGCATTTTAGTCATTTGTAGGAAGTACAGTTTACATTCATATTTTGCTGATGTGATTGACATGGTTTGTTGTCGCATTAGGAAGTTAGGAATGCGTGCATAATTAGTTTGGCGAAGAGATTCGCCTAAATGCGCACTTCGGATCGACATACTATATGTAGACTTAAGTGTGTAGTGCAAGTGTTCGTATAAATGCTTGTATTAGTATGTATTGGCTTAAATGGTGTTATGGATTAGTTTGAGATTGATTTCTCAATAAATATGTTGATGTGAATGATTTCCTACATGTTAGCCATATGTACGATTTTATTATATGTATGAAATGCATGTGCTTAATGATTCATTTAAGTGGTATGTTATAACATGTGCTTGATGATTTTCTTATGACTTAGTTGGAGATTGAATTCTCAATTAATACGCTGATGGTGATGATTTCCTATATGTTGGCGATATGTATAATTTCATTATATGTATGAAAGGCATGTGTTTGAAGACTTGCTTAAGTTGTATGTAATGACATGTGTTAACATGCTCACATGGTTCCATTTCATTTCCATTACCCTTACACAACTACTGATGTGATTATATGATTGTTTGGGACTATGCCTAGTCCAGGCGGTCGGTAACCGAAAGAATTCGTGGTTAGCTTATCTTGGCCGCGAAGGACGTGTCGATGAACGCGAGTCGTGTTGGAGTTGGCGGCAGTGGTTAGGCCACGCGAAGTGTTTTACGCACTTCATGTCGTTCAACTTGAGATGCGATCGCGCTAGTCGAGCCCGTCAAGTAACCCGACTGGCCGTTGTATGTTCACCCTGCATGAGTCATAACTGCTTGAACCTAGGGTACTGAACTTACCATTGTAAACCCTGTTAACCATGGTACCTTGATCCATAAAGACTTATGAGCCGGGCATGGTGGTATGGGACACCGTGGTCGAGCTGTCGGCCTACGCTGGGGCCACAAACCTCCCCGTAGTGACCAATGAGCACCTAGACTCGTGAGCAGATTATGGTAGTATGGGACACTATATTCTAGCTGTCGGCCTACACTGATCAGGCGACGAGCCCTTTGTAGTGACCGCGAGCGTATTCTGAGTCCATGGGAGGCGACGACCCTTCCGTTGTAGTAGAGTACGGTAGGCCTGTATTGATAAGGTGATGGGGGAGCGGTGCAACGAGTGCGAGCAACAGCCCTGACAGCCCTTGCAGTGACCTACGAAATATACATCGTATGAGATTACTAGGAGTGACGACCCTAGACAGGATCTGTGTTGGGATTGATACAAGGGAAGTACCTTAGTTTCCCAATCCTGCTGTTTGAATGGACTAATAACAACTTGGAATTCATATCACCATAGCATTGCATGTGCCTGGAAGATGTGGAGCACTCTAGGGAGTGTGGCATGCCGCGGTCGTAAGATGTTGCCGCATGAGGGTGATCGTCGGTGAGGGCATACATCACGTCATGTCATAATTGCATTAACAACAGTATTAGGAATGTTTGAATTACTGCTTTACTATTATCGCATGATTGATTTGATAACATGTTAATCTTTGCTCTATTATTCCACTGAGTTAGCTACTCACTCCCACGTTACGGGACGGTGTTCCTGGACACCCACCAGACCTTTTTGTGATTGCAGATGATGGCGCGGCCTGCGAGGCGGAGCTGGACTTGATGATGATGAGGAGGATCCCTCCTTTATGCGTGTTCTGATTGACGGGATTACAGGGAGGTTGATTAGATACTTTAACACTTGTCATTTTATATTTTTAGCGCACTCATGTATATTCGTTTTGTCTACTTTTGGAGTATACATGTATGTATATAACCTGGTAACATATCCCCACTCTGGAGACATACAACAGTTTATATATGTTATACATACTATTACAGACTTCCGCTGGTTAATTTAACTGTCTCTGGAGTATGATATGCGGTTCTAGCTTAATCTCACTCATGTTTAATACATTATCACAGACAACATTCAATCATACATATCTATGTTGCATAAATAACATTTTGAAACTCGGGAGTTGGGTTTTTGCTCGACCCCCCGATTTTCGGGATGTTACAGATTACTTTTCTCACATTTTACACCTAAAATTGGTTGAGGTTCGTATAAACTAACCTCTTCTTCATCATTGGAATCTAGTGGGTCTTGTGAGGGAAGCATATCATTATCATTATATTTGAAAGACACTCATGTCTCTTCCCCATTCTTTTGAACAGTTGTCGAGATTAACTCTTTAAAAAATTGAACCACATGCCCGTTAACGTAATTCAACTCTTCATTTCAAATTCCAGAGTTTTTCAAAAAAGAGTAAGGATCACTTTCCTTGCATTGTATTTCTGGATTGGGTTGGGGCTGAGACAAACTAGCCTCCATTAGCCTATCAAGGCATGATTCAAGCGCTTCTACTAATTTTTTCATGCCAGTAATATAGTCTGTGTAACTCGGAGATAACTCCTCTTGGATCGTTTCTAGTGGATATTCACAAGTGACTGATCCACGGGGGTTATTACCGTGATGTTTTACTGACTCAACTTCGAAATATTTCTGTTTCCACTAATCAAAATCATACGGGTCATATGTCGGGAGTTGATACATGTCATCATTCCAATAATCACGTACTGTTTTCTTAACTTGTGGAACGCAATTATTCTTCAGCAAATAATCACTGAAAGACTTCTTAATCGGTGGAGCATCGTATTCCAATTGGTTCTTGTAGATATTTTCAAAAAAATTTTGGGGCATAGGTTGTTTTCCATAAGCTATCTCAACATATGGACGTGCCCACTCATTCAAATACATGGTGAAACCTTAATTCTGAATGTAAAATAAAAGAAAATTTTCGACAGCAGTGCAGAAAATAAGAGGGGAAGTTAGAAAGAAGTTATCCGATTAGAAGTTCTTATGTTAAGACCTGAAAAACAAAATAAAATAGGTCAATTTCTAAAAGTAGAAAGTTTCTAAAGGAATGTTCTAAACCTACAATCAGAAAGTAAGTTAGATTCTAAAAACCAAATAAAAAGAAAAGTTTAAAACTAAAGTTAGTACAATCCTAATCTTAATCTAATTCTAAAACCAATTAATTTCAAAAATACGTAGCCGTCAATCCCCGGTAATGGCGCCAAAAACTTGTTCATTCCCCAAGTGCAGGGTTGTGATGTAGTAATAAACTCAGTGAGATCGAGGTCGAATCTCAAGGGACTGATACCTGTATGTTGTCTGAAACTAAGTAGAACTAGAACTAGACTAAGATGTAATCTAAATTGAATAGAATTTAATGAGTAATTGTGAAATAATTATCTAAAACTTAAGGAATTCAAAGAAAGGAAACTAGGAATTCAGAGGATCCACTTGTAGAGATCAGGGAGATCTTATGCTTGTTTCAAGAACTCAACTGGACTTAGAATCTCATCTTCATCTAGTTGAAGGGTGTAACCATGAAAATCAAACTGAATTTCATTTGATATAGTTTTCAAGAGATGAAAGGTATATGAATTAGAATGGATTCCATCACCAAACCATGCCCAGAAGACAAAGTAAACAATAGAATTAAACTAATTACAAACCAATTAACATATTATGAAAGTTATGAAGGGTACTGTCATCCGGCCATGCCCATGAGAGGATGGTGAACAACAGGGCTTCCTGACGTCATAAACATAAAAAGGAAAAGAACATGCTCAAAGCCATCGCAGACCCATTGTAATTTTAGTGACAACAGACCATTAATAACTAAAAATATTCCCTTAATTAAACTAAAATCAACACCAATTCAGTATAAATAAAAAACATAAAATAAAGCCTCTCATCTCACTACAAGTTTCACCTCTTAGCCCTAGCTAAGAGGTTTAGCCAACCATAGACATGATTAACTAATCTCTAAAAAAAAAAAGAAGAGGGAAACATAAAGCAAAAAGAAAAGGAAAAACTCTGTAAGAAAACTGCCCCACGTCCAACACTTTCTCTCGTTGTTCCACGTTCCCAGCCTAGATCCCATCACCACTTCCCAACTCTCCTTTTATAACCAGCAGAGAGCTAGCAAGGTCGGTTAGAGTCAGCCTCTAGGATACACACAACATGCGTAACGTTTACGCAAGACCAAAAAAATTTACCTTCTTTAGCAAGTTGGAAGAGTGTACTTTTCTCTCTCTTTCTTCAAGAAAATGACTCTCCCTTAGACAGTTTTGGCTTGCCTACAAGATGAACGGGTTGGATCTCCCCATCAACCATCTGTGGTGGCCCACTTGGATCGTCAGATCTGGTCGCAGAACAGAGCTTACACAGCTCTATTTGCGCTAGTGAGATGGTGGGGTCCATTATTGATGTCATCGGAGAAATCCACCACGTCCATTGCGTTATCCTCGAAAAATCGGTTGGAAAGGACTATTTTTGGACGTCCTTTGATGTAGCCCCTTGAATCTTTGCTTCTACCATTCATTCTATGTTTGACAATGCTCTTACACGTTTGCATTTGCATGAGTCCAAAGAGAAAGCTTGGTGATGGTTACGCCCCCCCTCTAGAGCAGATGGATGGCTCAGATCATCTAAAGGAGTGAGGGGTGGGCCCCACTGAGCAAAACTGGCGGACCCATGTCCGCCCGCCGTGTCCGTTTTTAACTTGGAGAAGAGAGAGTCGGTCAGCGTGCGCTGACCGACTTTGAGAAATCCACTACACGGCTGGTGCACTTGCGCACCGTGCACACATGATGTACGTGAGGTCTTTCGGAGATGTTTGCAAGAAATCCGCTCCGTCCGTCCGTACTGTCAACTCATTTAACGCTTTGAGACTAAAATAAAAGCATATCCAGATATCAGGCGGGCCTCAATTTAATAATTCATGGGTTGATCTATCCTTTGGTCCACTTCTACAAGGATCCAATGGCCGAAATTTAATATGTACGGTTAATTTAGGGTCCTCAAACTATATATGGAGTTTTGAACCAAACGGATGGTTGGAACCCTGTGATCTTGCATTCTGGCTGACTTTCAAGCCACTTGAGCTTTAGTTTTTTAATTTTCGTGGATCTCTGGCGTGTAATTCCATTGATCTTGGTCCCCTGGATTCTGTCCCTTGCCTTGGTGTCTTTAGAGCATTAAATCTATGCTTTTAGCACTCTTTTGCAGTCCAAGCTCGTGAATTTACCTTGCAACACAAACATTCTTAAAAGAAGACTTTAACAATATCATGCTCATAAAATTCGGTAATAACTGAGGTCTAATATACAATATTTGACCCTCAACAGTGAATCTAAACCAAAATGCTAGAAATGACCGTGAAATGCACAGAAATGACAGTGAAGTGAAGCGAATTGACCATGAAATGCATGGAAATGACTGTGAAGTGAAGGGAATTGACCATGAAGTGCATGGAAATGACCGTGAATCTAGACGAAATCGCCAGAAATGACCGTGAAGTGCGTGGAAATGACCGCGCAGTGAAGTGAATTGACCATGAAATGCATGGAAATGACTGTGAAGTGAAGGAAATTGACCGTGAAGTGCATGGAAATGATCGTGAATCTAAACGGAATCGCCGGAATTGATCGTGAAATGCATGTAAATGACCGTGAAGTGAAGTGAAATGACCATTAAATGCTTGGAAATGACCATGAAGTGAAGGGAATTGACCGTGGAGTGCATGGAAATGACCATGAATCTAAACGAAATTGTCGGAATTGATCGTGAAATGCATGAAAATGACCGTGAAGTGAAGGGAATTGACTGTGAAGTGAATGGGAATGACCGTGAATCTAAACAAAATCGTCGAAAATGACCGTGAAGTACGTGGAAATGACCGTGCAGTAAAGCGAATTGACCATGAAGTAAAGGGAATTGACCGTGAAGTGCATGAAAATGACCGTGAATCTAAACGAAATCGCCGAAAATGACCGTGAAGTGAAGTGAATTGACCGCAAACTGAGTTTAATGAATGAAATTAACCGTGAAGTTAATGAAATTGATTTTTGACCATTGACCCGATGGAATCTTGGAAAATAACTATGTTGGTTGGCTAAATTAGCTTCTCTTACCCCAAAATCATGTGGCATGTTAAGTAATTCATTTTAGTTTAGGAGATATGTTTGCTAAATAAATAGGTAAAGAAATGAATTAAAAGATCGAAATATATATATATATATATATATATACACACACACACGTAATTATGTATTAGAGAAAAATATAAGGGAGAAAAAGTTCTCCTTGTAAAAAATAAAAATAAACAAATGAATAAATAAAATCTATCAGATTGGCACAGTACTGTCGTCGAGTCTGGTTTTTTTTTTTGCCATTGCTTTTGTGGGTCCCATCATGAGGTCTTTGTTATATCTAAACCATCCATCTATTTGGGGAGCTCATATTAATTCTTGAGACGAAAAATAAGACAGATATAGCTATCAAGTGGACCACACTGTAAAAGCAAGTGGAGGATCTAACGTATACCATTGAAACCCTTTTAGGGGTTATAGAAGTTTTGGATCATTATGAAACTTGTTTTTCCTCTTCATACGGGTATTTTTGACCTTATGAATAGATTGGATGGAAACTAAATATTATGGTGGGCCCTACAAAATTTTTAATAGTGAAAATCAATTTCCACGCTGCTCCTTGTGGTGTGATCCACTTGATCTTTGGGTATGATTTTTTTTTATTGATAATGCACCGAAATGATCTCGAAATATGGACGAACGTTGTGGATATAATAAATACATGACCGTGGGGCCCATGTAACTTTGATATCTTTTGTACCGTTCGTACAGCTCGGAGTTGGAGGAGCGCCAGTGGTCGATCCTCCTGCAGAAGTAAAAGCAGGGGCATTTTCGACCTGAGAAATGGGGCCGTACAGCTGGGGCTTATTCGTGAGAGCTCAAAATAAGTGGGCTTATTTTTTAGAATGGGCCATAAATTGGTCGTACACTAGGAAATTTCTCCTGAAAATATGGATGGACAGCTGAATATACGACAAATATGTTGAAGTGAGCCTCACCCACTAAGTGGAGAGGATAGGGAGAGGAAAGAAGAGGCCACGAAAACTTCCGTCAAACGGTAGAGAAAGAGACGCTTGGGTAACTCGCCAAACCAAGAACCACATGGTAGTAACTTTCATGAGATCCGCTCCGTCCATAAGTTATACTAAATAGTTAGGATACAACGATCACCACTAGTTTTGTGTACGACCAACGTTGGTGTTTCTATGCCATCCAAATCCATTCATAAGATATGCCTACGAAAGAATTGTCAAAATATCGAAATATTCTAAAACTCAAGTGGGCCATGCATTACCGGAGCGGTTTGAATGGATCCCATAGAGGTCGGTGGATTCCTAGATGTGGAGCCCACTGTGATGTATCCTTACTATTCATCTATTTTGACAACTCATTTCAGGGCAGGATCCAAAAAAATGGAGATCCAAATCTTAAGTGAACCATACTAAAGGAAACGGTCACGACTGTATCCCATCATTAAAAAATTCACAAGGCTATTAGGATGTTTATTTGCCATCCAACCCATTGATAAGGTCACAAAGACCGGGATGAAATGACCACACAATTACTAGCTTCGTAAGGTCAAAAATTGAAGTTACCTCTTTTGTATCCCTTTTACAAACATAAATTCCTATAAATTTTTAAGCACGTGAAATAGAAAAAATTACTGTTTACCGTATGTTTACTATTTCTTTTGAAAATACTAACGGTCCCTTAATGTGACACACATTCACTAGACGACTTTTCAATCCATACTTGCACGTGCCACTTATTAGGTACCACCTGTTGTGCAACCATTTGATCAGGTCTGTGGGGTCCACGACCTTCTTTAACTGTTCTGTCAAAGTACCATTCTGAAACAGACAAAAGCTGGATAATTTCTCACCTCGCCGCCTCTTCTCTATCTTTAGACTGACAGGGAGAATAATGGGTCATTTTTTAAATGAAAGATGCAAGACGTGTAGCCTCCACTTTTGACAAACAATAAAAAAATAAAAAGAGTAAGATTGAACCACTGCCACTTGACCGGACTAAAAGAGGGTGAATTGTGGCTGCTATTAGTACCTGTCAAGGAAATGACTCAGGTCCTGGGGCAACCTTGAGAGGACGTGCACAGGTATTAGATGAGATTGGGTGGAATATATTTGCATTTCATCCCGTGCAATTCCATCCAACATTTGGGGTGGATGAAAAAGGTTCGGATCAAGTGATTGCATTTGGTCTCATATGGTTTCCGTGAATTTTGAAATCTATTACATTGACACATGCATTTATCTATACTATCCATCCATATATACACGATTTACACGGGACATTCTTATTATATATGTACACAAGTGAATGACATCCATTGTGAATTTGGTCTATTGATTACAATTCCTCACTCCACCAAACATGATTTTGCTTGATATGGTGCTTCCCCATAGCAAAATTTTTTATCCCAAAAAATGGGATTGGATGGCTACAATATCACGGAAGTTGCATACATGCAATCATTGTGCAATCTAGGCACAAGTACCCATGTGGGCAATGTGTTTAAAATATAAAAATAAAAATAACAAGGATATGGATTAGATAAATTCATGAACTTATTATATTTATGGGTTTGCATCAACTATAAATTCTAAAAGATTACGCTAATTACAATGCACACAGAAAGTCTCTCATCCTTTGGATGATTTAGTAAATCCCCTAATAAAAACTAAAATATACTATACTTTTCTTTCATTAAATTAATCATATATAATCATAATTAATAGCATCTACTAACAAATGAAAAAACCCTATAGGAAGACTAGTGATCCAGGTTATTGATCAGGTGGGTCTAATTGTTGATATGGAATCTGAAAAGGTCTCCAAAATAGATGGGGCATTCACTAATGTCTCCATCATTTCTTTAAAATGTATATCAGATAGTGATGCCACAATGCAAAAAGGTTTTCTTTTGACATAACACATTTTACTCAATAATTAACATGCAAAGGGAGTAAGGTTGAGCAAATTGAGCATCCAAATTTAGTTAGTACAAACCTTCATAAGAATCACCAAAACCAACCATTATCAAATCCAATATCCATATAACTTTATACACTGATTTTAAGAATAGAAATTAAATTACGTAAAACAGTCAAAAAATAAAATATATTAACTAAATTCAAATGATGCCCCATGCTTAAAATTCATTGGTAAGCACTTAATTTCCACTTTCTTTTTAACTTTAATTTGATTTTCTATCAAGATAGTTTGCTAAGCCCTTAATTTCCACTTTCATTTTAACTTTAATTTGATTTTCTATTAGGATAGTTTGTCCAACTTTGCCTGCTTTTGAATAGTTTGTTCAACTTTGCCTGCTTTTGATTTGAACAAAATTCCTTCATGAATTTAGAAACATGGACCATAACACCTAAGTCAATTCATTAAGTGTTATACCTTCTTACCACATTATTTTATTGAGATGCTTCAAGCATCGTGTATTGAGCAAAAACTTCATATTTTTTTAAGAAACGAGCAAATGACCCTAAATGATGGTCAGACTCATTATAGCTGTGTACACTATGTTAAAAACTCATTTCCACTTGTTAGTAGTATATGGCGTAAAGTTGACATAAGAAATGGTCGTTGTTGGTAGATTTCATCATCTTGGACACATACTGATTATAAATGTGGGCAGTCAAATTCCTATCATATTAGGCTAATCATTCCTACTCACTGCTAATGTCATAATTAATTGTCGGAATGGAATTATGAAATTATCTTTTAGGAATATGACTGTAGAATTAAATGTGTTTAACTTACACAAACTACAAAAGAATGAGGACATTATTCATGAGGTGAACTAATTGATTGAAACATTTAAAGATGAAGAACTTCTTTCAATTGAAACTCCTAAACCGCTAGAAGTCTTTTTGACACACTTTGAAGATTCAAATGATCCTATGATTAAATACATAGTGAATGCCTTGCAGGATTGTGTCCCGGTACCTAAAACTGACTAAGAAGATAATTGTGTTGAAAACCAACCCTCCAATGCTGAATTCTTATCATTACAGGTGGAGGAGCTAAATTCTAAACTAAAGCTTAACACTTCAAAATTTAGGGAGACTACATTGAACGTATTTTTTGACATCCAATTGTTTTATAGTCTTTTGTTCACCACAGCCTAATATTGAAAAAATTTCTACTGTAAGTGAGACATACACTTTTTGGATGCCTCGAGATATAAAGAATAAGTTTTTTAATGAGGTGCATAAATTTCTCTGAATGATGATGGTCCAAAACATCCAAACTTACTCGAAAGTAGGTTTTTGGATGATCTTGTTGAAAATTTTGTTGAGAATTTTGTTAAGATACTTGTCAGATGAAGAATTGATGCCTCGGGATAAGTGATAGTTAGGATTAGGAATTTTCTGCTTTCTTAGGAATAGGATTATTAAGATTAGTTTGTTTTAGTTTTGTACTAATCCCTTTAAACATTCAAGACTTTGAACTGATTCATTCTTTTTTCTTGAGTATTATTTTTCAAACTCATTCCTCTTTTATTTGACATTGTCTCATTGCTGTTATCATTGTATATTTCTTACATTAAGGATAATGTAAATTTTAGGTTGGGGGTGAGATTAGATAGATCTAATTATTATTTTCTTAGTTTTGAACAATTTTTCAAAATTTTAGGTTCAAAACTATTTTTGAAGGTAGTTATGTTGTAAATCTAAATATGTTGTGAGTATTAGGAGAAGATATATATAGAGTATTTTTTAAAAATCTGGAGTTTATTTTAATTGGTAGACTTTTGAATAAATTCTTTCAATGAATTAATTAATAGAAAAGTTAAACATCAATTGAGACTAGTTCACAAATTCACACCTAACTCATATTTTGTAAAGATAACTTGAAATCTCGGTTTTAACTTGATGATTACTTAAAAATGATTAAAAACTAAGTCTGGATATCCTTATCTGCATGAAGTATGAAAATAAGAAGAAAAAAACTAGCTAAAAAATAGGAAGATCGAAAATGACTACCTATTAGATATGTTTTAATGATAAATAAAAGAAAAGAAAAAAAAAATGAATAGTGTGAAAGTCGTCGATTTAAAATTGAAAGCTAGAAAAATAAGTGAAAATGAGGTAGATTCAGAATCAGTAACTTATGTTAATTTGTCCACTTGGAAGTGATGAGCATGACCAACATTATGAAATAAGGTTAGCTTATATGAAATATAAGTTGGGAGTTACTGAACACACTAGCAATTTAATGTTTGATGTATTTTATTAGGTAATTGATGAAGAATAACTTATTTTAAAATATTACTATTAACATTAAACTTTATATTGATGAAAATTTATCCTTATATCTTTGAATTTTACTCACATGTACAAGACTACACATGATACCATTTTCTGAAAAAAATTTAAAAATTGAAGGCTGGAAACAATCATTCTTCACATGTTTTACTCAGGACTAACATGCACCTCTAAACCATTAACTTTATTACAAACCTTCCTACCTATTTCATACACGACCTGCAACTGCCTACATTAAGAGATACATAACCGATGGAGCCATTTACTATAGAAAAGTCACTTTTACCATTGGTTGACTGCATATATTTTTGTTTAATCATTTCTGGCACTTTTACCTTTATTCCAAAATCTACCTACCTGTTTCATATATAACATGCAACCGCCTACATTAAGAGATACATAACCAATGGAGTCATTTACTGCAGAAAAGTCACTTTTACTTTTGGTTGACTTCATATTATTTTGTTTAACCCTTTTTGACACTTTTACCTTTGATAAATGATGTTATTATCCTCGTATCACATTTTTCCACTGTATGAGTACATGAGGATTCAAATGAACATCTCGGCATGAGAGAGGGATCGCACGCTAACACCGCAAGTTCGAACAGTGCTCTGTGGGTCCCATCATGATTTATGTATTTTATCTATGTCGTTCATCCATTTTTCTAGCTCATTTTAGAGCATGATCCCAAAAATGAGGTAGATCAAAATCTATGGTGGACCACACTATAGGAAACAGTGGTGATTGAACGCTTGTCATTAAAAACTTCTTGAGAGCCAATAAAGTTTTGGATTAAACTGCTATTTGTGTTTTCCTTCATCTAGGTTATGATTTGGATCTACTTCATTTTTTTGGATCATTCGCTAAAATAATGATCCAAAATCGATGGATGGCATAGATAAGATACACGTTATGAATAATTTATGTCCCATCTATCATTCTGCATTGAGCGCCTATAACAGCCTAGATTTTTGTCACTTAAGATTTCAAAAATCTATGCAATGCTAGAATTATTTTAATACATCACCTAGTAGTTCACGATATTAAAGAAAATGTAGGTGTTACCATTAAAAGTACCATACAAATTCAATTAAACATCCTTAGAAACCTATGCCCGATCACCTAAATTTTAAGTCTAGCATTGAGATCTATTCGTCTATGACCCAGATCTAGACAACCCACTGCCGATTAATCAAGATAACCACAACTTTTTTTTAACACACGCACACACACCCCACACTCACGCTGGTGAAATTTCACCACCTGTGGGTATTCGAACCCTTGACCAAGAGTTGAAACTCCTGAGAGTCTACCACCTGAGCAAGAGCAAGGACCTAAGATAACCACAACTTAATGAAGATCTACTCAAGGCTAAGATGACTAATGGTCTATATCTTGACTATCCTACATACCTAAATCAAATTGGCCTAATCACTTTTTTAACCTAACATTAATGATCGAGAATGATTAGGACCAAATCACTATTTATGTTAATTGTGACTACGTCACACTATGAACTTAGCTAATCAAAATCATAATCATCGTACGTGAGAAATCTCATTATTGTATTCATTCCAGAAATGCCCGGATTAACTAAGAAAGCTCTAAACCACTCGTTAGCGGTCTACTAAACTTGAAACTATAGAAAGATATTTGTCTTAGCGAACTTGATGTTGAAATCACATTTTGAATCGTTCAACTTGGGCTCACAAGGCGAGTAAATGAGATGTATGAATGTTCTTGAAAATAAGTAGAAACTTAAGTTATTTGTCTTCATCCAATCTTTGTCAAAGTTATGGATTTCGGACTATTAGATCATGATCAAATTAAGGACACTAACCTAGATTAATATTCTACACATTCGTATAGCCGCACCCTCGATCAATGATCATTAACCGTTGAACTGACTTTTGATCATATCAGTTGATCGTCATGTCTAAATTGCGAGGTGATCGAAGTCTTATGTAGATCACTCTTAGAGACAGCTATCCTACGATGTAGATCGACCCTTTCACTTCCAAGTGGGCCTTAAAAGCTAGAATCAACCTATTATAGGGTTATATTAGCAAAAACATTATCATTAGGGCCATTTGTGACCCTTTTGTCACTATAAATATCTCCCTATTTTACACTCCCTTTCTCCATACGAATTTGCCTTAGCTATCAAGAGAGAAAGAGAGCAATAGAGAAGATGAGAAAATGAGAAAAAGAGAATGAGAATGAGAGTGAGATTTAGTGCTCATTCTCACCGATCTTCTTTAATCAAATTCTAGCCGCTATTGAATCCTCTGTTAAGTTCGTCTTTGCTTGTGATCAGATGTAAGAATTACACCCTACCTTCTGATTTATGCTTATTGAAGATAAATTTCATTAATCTTATGTAAATCTTGGTGTTTTTTTAGTAATCAGTATTTTTCCCTAAACTTTAACTCTAGGAAGTCGAAGATTAAGAAATCTCTTCCCAAGGTGCAGATTATTCCCCTAGATTTTCTTTTTATCAACCATTAATAGTGTTAGATAATGATTTTTTTATTATTGTTAGAATTTCATATGTTATTTGTACTTAAATTACTTTATTATTGCATCCTTGATGTTATATAATGTTTGTAGCCAACATGTTTGATGAAATGCTTGGTCAATGTAAAATTTCTACTATTAGAACTCTTTTATACCAATTGATAAGTGTTTCATTGATATTCTTTATTAAGGTATTAAGTTGTTCTGTAATTATAATTATGTATTGAAAATATAAATTGTTGTTGTGATGGATCTATTCCTACGGTTAAGTAAGTCGGTGGATGGCCCGCTTTGGTCGATTATCCCAAAATGATACAGTCGACCAGGGTTAAACATGGGCGACCGATAGTAGTTTGAAGTACACAGGATGCTTTGTGCCTAATGTTAATTTTACCTAAGATCCTCTGTTGTCGATCAGATTAGTTTAATACATGGCCCGATCATTCTTATGTTTGGTAATTATATAACATTCGAAGAAATTTGGGATACCATTGTTACTAGTGAATTAATTTCATTCATAACCATTAGTGTGTTACGATCCTATAAAGACTCATAAGTTAGGCATAATGATATGAGATTTCGTGTCCAAGTTATAGTCCTACGTTGGGTGACGTGCCTACCATATTGGTAAAATGGTGAGTGTCGTACACACCATGTTGGTAAAACATTAAGCAATGAGCCTCCCCACAGTGACCATTATGCACTAATGAGGGTAACAAGCTTACCGTATTGTTGATAGATTTGGGTGACAGGCCTTTATCACATTTATGTTTGGATGATGACCCTTACAGTATTTGTGATTGTCCTTAAGCGATGAGCCATTACCGTTATTTGATTATATAAGTTGAAACATTGGGTAATGAATCCTAAATTGGATCAAGGAACACTAATGAAAAATCATTTCGTGTTACAACGAGCCATGTGATCCGGCTAAAGACTCGTGATATGATGGTGGTATCATGGCTTCGCTAAAATTATTGTTTGAACTAGGATTAATAATTACTTGGCTAATCATACATATCTTGACACTTATTAATAATGCTAGTAAATAGCCACATTATAATAGGATATAATTTTTTTACAAAAGGTGTTGGAGTTGTGTGATAAGAGAATGTTGGCATTAGTATGAAAAGGCGTTGAAGTCGCTTTAATGAGAGAGTGTTGGAATTGTGCAAAGCATGCCTTTGCATATCATATCATCCATGCACTTAATAAACCAGTTTAGAAATTTGTTTGTTTTATTATACTCTCATTATTTACACCTGATCGTGTTTATAACATATGTAACTTAGAAAATGGTACAATTAAGTTAGTTACTTACTCCCACCTAAAATGGTGTTTTAAAACTCCAACCAAACGATATTGTTAACGCATGTGCCACCGAGATCCAGGTTTAGACCAGCATGCACCATCGTCGGGCTTTTTTTAGAACATTGGGTAAAAACATAATACTCGACACTTTATTCATTTTGGACATGTATATATTAGAGTCTCCGGCTGAATTGACTCTGTGGTTTAATTTTGTTGAATGTATATCGTGTCGTGTGTAATCCCCATTTGGGCAAATACCACTTATGAAGTTATACATTTTGAATATTAGTTATGTATTTCTAAATTTATTTATCCCCACTTAACTTTGATGTTATTGATTTAAAGTTACTCTGATTATTAATCATGGGTAAATTAAAATTGGATTGTGCTGACATATGGGAACTCAACCACATGCATTTTTGCTAGATTCACACTCGGGAACTCGAGATCAGAGTCTTCGTACTCAAATGTCAAATTTTAGGGTGTGACAACACCGCACACTGCCTGAGTATCAGCTAACTCCGTATTGCTTGTTACTTCTTAGATTGGTTTTTCATAATTTAAAAGATAGCTACGAAGGTTTTGTAAGAAATCCACCCATTTATTTGTTTTTCATCTTATTTTATGACAAAGATAAAAATAAGGATATTCTAAAGCTCAAGTAAGTCATCTAAACCAGAAACATTAAGGATTGAACTTCCATAATTGAAACATTAACAATGAAACATTAACAAGGCCACATATTATTTGTGATACATACGCTTTGTCCTTATGTATCTCTAGCTCAATTTAAGGCATGGACCCAAAAATGAAGTAGATCCAAATCTCAAGTGGGCCACACAGTAGGAAAATTAAGAAAAAATGCCCCCGTTGAAATATCTTAGGGCCATCAGGTGCCCACTTTAAGTGTTGGATCTTTCTGCTTTTGGGCCAACCCCTTTAAATGAGCTGGAAAAATAGATGGACCAAGAAGATTTCTCACTAATATCAAAGTGAGCCCGGCATAAGTGCGGTTGAGGGTTCATCTGAAATCAACATCGATGGCCATTTAAGTTCAGGGAAGGGATTGCCCAACCATAGGTGCGGCCCACTCTAATGTTTATTAAAAATTTATCCAGTCCATCGATTCTTCCAGCTCATTTTAAGGCATGGATTAAAAAAATGAAACCCATACAAAGTTCAAGTGGTCAACACGAACAATGAAGATTGGGGATTGAATGCCATCGTTGAAATATTGGTAGGCCACATATTATTTGTGAAAAATGGACCGGTAGATCAATTTTTAAGCTCATTTTAGGGCATGAGTCCAAAAATGAGGCAGATCCTGAGCTCAAATGAAACACATGACAGGAAAAAGGGGGAAAGAACGCCCACCATTAGGGCCCAATGTGGGGCCATTTTGAGACTTGGATATGACTTCTGTTTGAGCCCATGCGTGGATTTCTCATAATAATCAAAGTGGGCCCAACGTACAGTCAGGTGAGAATTGCACGGAAATCAACATTTTATAGGCAGTTAAACGTGATCAGTGGGGCCGTTAGACGTTTAAGTCTAGGGCTGTGGTGGCATTCACCAAGATGTTTGTGACAAATCCACCCTGTCCATCGGATTTGTCATCTCATGTGAGGACATGGGTCCAAAAAATGAGGCAGATTCAAAGCTCAAGTGGGCCACACGAATAGGAAGGACTGGAGATAGAACACCGACCATTGAAACATTTGTGAGGCCACATATTGTGTGTGTGACAAATCTACCCTGTCCATCCATCATGGGTGAAAAAATGAGGCAGATTCGAAGCTCAAGTGAGCCACACGACAAGAAAAGGTGAGAAAGAATGCCCACTGTTGATATATCTTGGGGCCATTAGCGGACCACAAATGGATGGTTAAGAGAAGAAGTACAGCAATGGTCCACATTCAATAAAAGACAAAATTTTAAAAAATTTTACAAATAAAAAAGATATCGAAGGGCCCATTTCAAGGACATTATCCACTTGCAATATGGCCCATCAGATCTATGGTTTGGATCATCTGATCCTTCAAATAGTCTCATGCATAAGCAAATTCACGATTGCTGATTAGTTCCTCGCTCTCGTGAGAGTTCTCGTTATGACAAAATCATACGCTACCCAATTGCTTCCACGTGACAGTTGGGAGCAGTGAATCCAGACCATCCAACTAGAGTCCCATGAATAGGAAGCATCATAGGACAGACGATTATATCAGCTTTTTCCAGCTGACTGTTGACCGTTAACTGCTTTGATTTTCATATCCATTTGAAAAACACCATTTATATGGCTATCTGCTCAGTTTGACATTCAAAGTGGGCCATCTGGAAACTTTATCAATCAACGGTTCATTTTCAAATAAATGGTCCCGATCATGGGACCCACTTTATATGGGTCTTAAATCTTAAACCAAAATGGGAATATCTGTGAAATGACTCCATATTTAGGGCTGTTTTGAAGACTTTTCACTGGAAGTTATTAGAAAAATGACAAAAGTAACCAGAGATCTTTATGTTTTATTATTTTTCGCTTTTCACAATTTCAAAGAAAGTTGGATCACAGGCATTGAAGCCCTCTGCACCCTGACAGGTACATGTGCAATGCCTTTGCCACATTTTCATTTGTGCATAAGGAAAGTTTGTGCCAAATCGGAGTTTTTAGTCATGATACAAACTGCTTGGATTTTTTGACCCAAAAAAATCAGGCCATTTCACACTTTGAGTTGTCCACACATAATACATGAATAATTAGATGGCTTGAAATCAAAGCATTAACTATCAATTTACACTATACATGTGACTCACATGATACTTGGATTGGGCTTTTTTTTTTTTTTTTTAACAATCTAAAATCTTTCTAAGACTTGTATATGTAACATGTGTGTCACTATACTAATAATCTATTGGGCACATGGCCTACTAATGATATCCCAAAATAATCATATTATCAATCGCATGACTATAATTACTTCCATAGGATAATTTGTGTGGTACAAACACTATCCATGTAAATCAACAGCTAAAAATCGTTGGTCAGTCACTTAGATGTGATCCAGTGCTCGTGACTCATCTAAGACTTGATATTTCGTCATTTTCGAGCAAAGTATATATTTCAATGGGCTTATTACAACCATTGTATCAAATATTAGGTATGTACACTAATTAAAAAATATTAAAGCTGAGTTAGTAATTAAATTTAAACTTAATATAAATATACCATGCATAATCACTTTTGAATTCATGGAGCCAAATATAACAGGAGGATTCCAAATCCATGCCCCCAAACAGGCCCTTCGGTCAGGTTACGGTTAGAAAACTCCTACCTGACATGAAATCAAGTTGGGTTTGGGTCCTTACTCATGCTTGAGTGGTAGACTCACGGGAATTCTGACACAAGATTATAGGTTCGAGTATTCATTGTGGTGAAAATCAATTGTGGTATGAGTGCCTGTGTTTTGGAAAAAACAAAAACAAAAAAAAACAAAAAAACAAAAAAAACAGAGAGAGAGAGAGAGAGAGAGAGAGAGAGAGAGAGAGAGAGAGAGAGAGAGAAGGAAGCTGGGTTCTGGTTGAGCAAATTTAGGACAAGTTGACTGGTGAGTATTTGCATTTTGTACTGTTTCTTTGAAGATCATCAATTGGGATGGATAAGCATGAGCACATTTAGAGGGGATGTCGGGTCTTGGAAGGATCCTGAGTACTCTTACAAAGATATTTAAATTCATTTTAAGCATACACTAGAGGAAGAGAGGATGGGAGAAAAAAAATTGAGAAAATGAGAGTAAAGAAGGGAGAGATTATGGGAAAAGTGTTCCTATAATTTGAAGATAAAATCTTATACTATGAAGATAAATAGCCTATTATTTAATTTATAGGGTTATTAATAAATAAATAACCCTAAAAATAAGATTAGTCAACGGTTTTTCCAAATCAAAATTTAGAGGACGTTGATGTCCCAACTAGCCCAATGGTGGGAATTCGGTGGACTCGACTATATCCGAATGGCCAATTGGGGGGCATCTAAAAGATTTGAAAAAGACAATAAATGTTGAAACTTCAATAAGAAAATGTCCATTAATCATTGATTAGGATCCATTCAATCAATCTGATTCCAGGGCAGTGAACCATCCACAGCAGGTTCCATGATTTCAATGGTTGGATTTGACCTACCTGAGAGGACATGATACAGTGATCCAGAAAGTTTATCGATGGCCCCTCATGAATTTGGAATACCCATAATATGTATCAGATCAAGGCAGGGTCCATTAGTAGTGGGGGCATCAGAGAACAAGTACAATGGAAATTGAAGGTCACGGTGCATTGCGACACAAGGTGAAAATGGGACTGACTTAGGCATGCTGTAGACAATGACTGACCATCCCCCATTATTTAGACGTTAGGGAAAAGCTTGACCATTTGAGACAGCATCCAATATAGACTGACCAATGTTTGTAGAATCTCTATCTGTTGATAAATATGGAGAAGACGTTTTGTTAAAATTCGTATTAAAAGAACGGTCACGTGAAAAATGCTCACGTTTGTAACGGTTTGGAACCGTTGCTCTGGTGGACCACACTACAAGAAAAGCAGCCTAAGCCGACCGATGGCTCGACCCTTTACCCGCAGCCAGTTTTACCGGCTGCAGGCAAAGGGTACGCCCTATAAAACAAAAAAAAAAAAAAAAAACCTAATCCATATCAGCGCCGACTCTCTCAGCCTCTCCCTCTACATTCCCTCTCGCTCTCGCTCTCCCACTCCCTCCCTGCCACGCGCTCTCTCCCTCTCTCCCTCCCTCTCTCCACCTCTCCTTCTCCCTCTCGCGCGCTCTCCTTCTCCCTCTCTCTCCCTCTCTCTCACTCTCGCATGCTCTCCCTCTCCCTTCCTCTCTCTGCCTCTTCCTCTCCCACTCGCACGCTCTCCCTCTCCCTCTCCGCTCACTCTCCTCTCTCTCTCTCTCTCTCTCTCTCTCTCTCTCTCTCTCTCTCTCTCTCTCTCTCTGTGTCTCTCTCTCTCTCTGTATCTCCTCGGCCCTCTGCTGCAGTTCAGTCTTTTGCTGCTCGTGAATCTCGGATCCTCAGGTATGATGTAAGGCTTTTCTGCAATTTAGAAACCTGATTAGGAATATGCATTGACAAATCCCTAATTAGGGATTTGCATTGTCGAATCCCTTTTTAGGGATTTGCATTGTTGAATCCCTTTTTAGGGATTTGCATTGTCGAATCTCTTTTTAGGAATATGTATTAACAAATCCCTGCCATGTGATCTTTACTCATTTTCCTTTTCTTTGGATTGTAAATGTGGGTGTGATATTTGCAGATTGGGTTTAGGACGGTAGAGACCATTAAAATTTCAGTTTCTGCCATTCTGCAACTGGCATTCACATTTCTCATCTCTGCAATATCAAAGTACCTTAATGAATTCTATTCCAATTATAAACAGCATATGGCTCCAAAAAGGAGGATATCATAACAAAATAAGAAAATCATCACAAATGCTAATCTGATTGAGAATAGAATATGGATTTCTAAAAGAATCCCAAAATCCATTTTTCAATGAACAACAATCCAAACTGTGAAAATCATGGTTGCCACTTTTGGGTGCATCATTGATATCTGTTTTTCTGGATGATCCTAAATCTGATTAATGGATATCTGTTTTTTGAATCTAGTACTTTGGCTATTTTTCATTATAACCATTTGTTGATGGCCACCAATTGGATAGTTAGGATCATCACTACAGTTTTGAATTTTGGCTGTGACTCAGTATCTTGGCTGTGAGCATTTGTGTGGTCTGTCTTACCCTTTTATTGTTCAAATCCCTTCTTGAGATTGTGTTTGATCTGGTGCTTTTATCATGATAGAATATTCTACTCTCTACTGCTGACAGTGATTCTTTGTTAAAGATAGCAGATTTTGGTCTTGCAAGGTAATTCAAGAAATTTTATTGCCACACTTACTTTACAGCTTGAAGCACATTACCTTTTATTCATTGGTGGGATGTCAAATGTGTTATTGATTTTGGCAGCATTAGCATCAGCCTAATGATGGCGTTAGCATTAGTGTGGCTTTCTATTTATGTGATGGAACTGATTATGCCAAAAGCTTGGTGGGTGTGCATGTGTTGATCTCCTATTTTACCTGTGTGAATTTTAGGTGCATTACTTTTGTAATTAATCTCATTTTGCTGTGAATGCAGATGGGGATTCCAATTCAAACTTCATCAAAATCAAGCCCATGGAGAAAGGTAAATTTTGGAGCTGTACTCATATGTTCTTACCCTGACAATTTTGGGCTTACAGTTCTTATGATCATTGCTAGTTTTACATGGGGCAGTTTTATTGTTGTTTTGTATGCTGAACTATGTTCAGCCTGCATGAACTCTCCACATGCATCCATACACAGTTGTGGGACACCATGCTACAAATCAAAGATCTATTTGATTGCTATTGTACTTTTCCTCTTGATGTATCTACCTACGGACTGAAATTTCAACATTGATGTGTTGTTCGTGATGGGAATTGGAAGAGTTTGCATGGACCCTGCATGAATTCTGGTTAGTCAATCTTTCTTTTAGACCTTTCTTAGGCATTAGACCTATCTGCTAGTTGGATTTTGATTAACTCGAAGAGATCATTGTTGTTCCAGAGCTATCTCGAATTGAGTTTTTTTTTTTCTTTATATGAGGTTTATTCCCCAAAGGAAGTGCCCAAATCTATGTTGTTCCCGAGCTATCTCGAGTTGAGTTTTTTTTTTTTTTTTTCTTCTTCTTCTTTATATGAGGTTTACTCCCCAAAGGAAGTGCCCAAATCTATGTTGTTCCTGAGCTATCTCGAATTGATTTTTAAAAATTTTTTTTTTTAATAAATGCATTTGTTCCTTGGGACATATAGATGGTTCTTCATGTTTGATTCACTTCAAAATGGTTTTTGTTGCCAGGAACATTCTATGCTTTACCCCAAAGTCCTCAACTGTTTAAGCAAATGCTGATGGTGGTTTCTTCAATTGAGAAATATTATCAAATAGCAAGGTATCTTTTCTGTTACTAGTTCTTTGAACTTATTCTGCAATACCAAGGGTTTATGTGTTTATGCATATATACATAAATAGAAAAGCGAACACACATTCAGATTTTTCAAATGAGCTCATGAACATTCGAATATTTTCTTTATTTATTTATTTTTTGAGAAGTAATGGACATGTTGATATTCAAACTCAAGTTGTTCTCTCTGGCCACCTTGTCTTAACAGGGGTTGTTATTGGTAGATCTACTAGGATGCATATTTCTACTGTGTCTGTATTGGTCCACTTCCAAAGCACAAGTATTCTGTTTATTTGGCCTTTTAAGTATACACTTTTTCAATTTTAATTTTGAACTTGGCCTCACCAGATTATATGTGATGTGTATTTGTTGATTGGGATTCCATCTGAATTTGCATATTCTTAGAAAACTAGCAATAAATTCTATGCTTTAAGGCTTTCAATTACAAGATTGGGAATTATGTTGAGGTCTACAAATATAAAAATCATCATGACTGTTATGGATGTATAGCAGGGTAGCAGTTGGTTTGGGTGAAGGAAACTTGGATTGGAATCCCGACCATTTTTGTGTGTAGTTCACTCCAACCTCTGGTTCAACCCTGTCTGAGCCGCTGTAGCTATTCCAACCCAGAAATCTACTTAAATGTAAAATTTAAAAATAATAGGAATTAACAGTTAATCCACTTTCCAACCCAGAAATCTACTTAAATGGAAATTTTAAAAATAAAAAGAACTAACGGTTAATCCACTGCAAGAATAGTGGTTAGGGCATCGGGGTTTCGAATACAGTTAATCCACTGCAATAAATTCTATGTTTGATTTCAATTTAGGCCCTAGTCCTCAATATCAATACTAAGGATGGTAATTGCAATCTGGTTAGTATTCTGTTTGATAGTGCATCCAAATGCAGCTTTAATGATAATTTTTGGAGTATTTCAAACTACATTAGTAATAGTTTCACATTTGTCAAACTACAATAATGGTGTGAACTTAGTATAGTTCAATTGAAGACTGACATGCAGATGCTCTTGTAGTTTCTTTGTTAACTTTCTTAGACTTAAGCTAGAATTAAGCTTCAACTTTAATGGGTTCTGCCATTTCGAAATAATAAGAAGACAACTATTTTAGCACTCTCTTGTTTCTTTCTCATGATTGTCCTTTTTTTAATTGAAAAATCATTGTTTACTTTTTGTCACAGACTAGAAGAAAAGCTTTTGGACATGGAGACCGTGGATATTCTAAGGCAGCAGGCCTTGTTAAAAACACCTGTAAAACACATGTCAGGGCATTTGTCAATTCCAAAAAATGGAAGGCGTATATGAGTTCTGGATTAGTTTAAATCTTTATTTCATGGTTCTCCTCAGGATGGTTCTATCTTAGGATTTCTTTACTTGCAGAATTTGGAGAATGGTCACCATGAGAATGAAGAGCCCAACAGTAAAACTGTAGGTTCAATGATTAAATTATTATTTTTTATTGTCTAATTGTTTATTTGTGTCCAGTTTTACCTTTTTATGCTGAGGCCTAAGGAAGAGTGACTTCTATATGTGCCACAAAGTGCAACTCCTGCTACCAAGAATAATGCATTATCCGATAACAAGTTGAGGGCATCCCTGGTTCAGAGATAGCATGTATGTGCTCACCAGTATCAACATTCATCTAATCTGTGTAATTTATTAGTTTCAAAAAGAAAAGAAAAAAAGATTTTGTGTAATTTATTATGTGCTTCATGCCATCCCTTTTGAGAGGAGTCTAATTCAATTCAGCCAATGCGATGATCCTCTTTTGTCACAGGAGAGGTTAGATGCTCTTATGAAATGTGTTCACTCCCCAAGTGCAGGGTTGTGATGTAGTAATAACTCGGTAAGACCGAGGTCGAATCCCAAGGGACTGGAACTTATACGTTATTTAAAATTAACTGGAAATAGAACTAAAATGAGATGAAATCTGAATTGAATTATATATTGAGGAATAATTGTAAACTATTAATCTAAAACTTATAGGAGAAATCAGATGTAAGAAAACTAGAGATTCAGAGGATCCACTTGTAGAGATCAGGAAGAACTTATGCTTGCATCCAAAAATTATGGAAATTACTGAACTGCCGTTGATCTAGTTTTCAAAGAGATGAAAGGTGTATGAATTAGAATGGATTCCATCACCAAACCATGCCCAAAGACTATGGCAAACAACAGAATCAAACTAATTACCACCCAATCACATATATGCAAGTTAGGAAGGGTACCGACATCCAACCATGCCCAGGAGACTATGGTGAACAACAGGGCTTCCTGACATCATAAACATTAAAGAGAACGGAAATATTCAAAGCCATTGCAGACCCATTGTAATTTCAGTCACAACAGACCATTAAAAACCTAAAACATTCCCATAATAATTAACTAAAATCAACGTCAATTCATGCATTAAAATTAAAATAAAATCAAATCTCCCATCTCACTACAAGCTTCACCTCTTAGCCCTAGCTAAGAGGTTTAGCCAGACATGGATGGCTAAATCTCCACAATTGAAATAAACTAAAAAAATAAAAAGAAAATACTCTTTTTTTCTTTTGCTTCACGTCCTTGCCCGAGCCTCCACGTCTCTTTTTTTCTTCCTAGACCTGAATGAATGCTCCCGTCCAAAACCTCTTTTTATAGCTGCTGGAAGGCTGGAGTCAGTGACAGAGTTGTAGCAGAACACGGAGTGCAATTTTCGCAGCTAAATTCGGTGTCTCGAAACATGCCACTTTCCTCGCTCAAATTTCAAAGAAACACTGTCTCTTAGTACTTTCTTGGGTTCTCCACATGATAGACGGTTTAGATCTGCCATATGATCAAAGATGGTGGCCAAAACCGCCTGGAAAAGTCAGTTTTCACGGATGTGCGAAACCTTTCGCACCATTTCGCTGTTGTGATCGGTGGGCCCCACAGAAGCATTTTCTGAAAAATTCACCCCATCCATTGGATTCAGAACGAAATTTCAGTCAAGAATGGGTGGTTTTGAACGTCCATTGACGTGGCCCAGAGAAGAAATCACAAAAGAATCAGTTTTGAACGTTGCAGGGCAGCCCTTTTGTGGCCTCTGTATCTCACACGTGTGCACGCATGGGTGAAAAGTGACAACATGGTTTTGTAGTGCTCACGGCTGTCTACACGGTGGATGGTTTGGATTGAGCTTATGATGCACGTGTGGGGCCCACATTTGATCGCAAAAACGGCCAGCTGCCGTGCATTACGCGGACGCGAAAGCGGAAGCTTCTTCCGCTGTGGCACTTGTGGGGCCCATGATAGGATTCTAATGAGAAATCCACGCCGTCCATTAGAACCACAAGGAAAAACCATTAAGATATGGCTCGTTTAAGATCAAGTTAGGTGTGGTCCAACGATCAGTCCATTTCACCGTCAATCGTACGTTTAACGGTTAGAAACATGCAATAGCTTGCATGGTGACAAAAGGTCAGCTAGGTGAGGTTAATACCCCCCCTATGAAGTGTATGGACGGGTCGGATCTTCAAGATTCATGATAGGTGGACCCCACTACTAAAAAACAACCAGCGCCTTGCGGACGCTGTTTCAAACAGGGAAGAAGAAGAAGAGACGGGTCAGCCCGTCGTTTGACCGGGCTGACCGTCCGGTGCACAGCCGGTGCGTGTACACTATGTACACGCACTTCATAAGTAGAGTCCATGGTGATGTCTTTGTGTAATCCGTTCCGTCCATCCTTTTCATCATCTCATTTTATCCGTCCATAACACTTTTGAAGCATATCCATAACTCAGTGGCCCCAATTCACTGATTTATAGGCTAATCTGTTCGTTGGGTCACTTCCAGAGGGATCCAATGGGTGAAAATTGACTTGTACAGTTAATTTCTTGTCCTTAGGCCACGTATGAAGTTTCGAGTCAAATGGATGGTTGAAACACTGTGATCTTGCGGTCTGGACCAATTTTAGACCATTTGAGCTTCAGTTCTTTGATTTTCTCGGATCCCTGACGTTTAATTTCAGTCGATCTTGGTCCCTTGGAGTGTGTCCCTTGCCTTGGTGCATCTTGAGCGTTAAAACCATATTTTTAACATCCATTTCCAGTTCAAGCTCATAAGGACCCCTGCATCACAAACCCGATTAAATCGGGCTATTAGACAGTACAATGTTCGTAAATCCAGGTAATAACTAAGGTCTACTAAAATGTGTGGTCCAAAATATTGGGTTCAGTCTGATTGGGGTTTTTATTTGTTATTGATTTACTTTTGGTCATAGTCTAATGAAAATTTTCAGAAACAGGTACTAGGTAAGTTTCTTAGTTATTGTTCCATTTTCTAATTTTTACTTCCTGGTAGGAATTTAATTAGTATTTGCTTCACTTTTGAGTTTCATCCAAATATTTACTTTGTGAAGGACCATAGAATGGAAGATTACTGTGGCATGACTTGAGGAAAGGCGATTTCTATCATCGAATGGCAACTCCAAAGTCCTTTCACTTATCATCTAAGTCTTGTCATCCAACAATATGTACGGTTCATCATGTGCTTTCTCACTTTTAGCTTCCTTTCTCGTTTAAATATGTGAACTCTAGTGTAGCCAATAAATCAAACCTTTGGAATTTGTACTTTCTATATCTAGTGACAAGCTCTATTTCCCTATTAGATACATTTCATTGATGATCTTAGTAGATTTTCTTTTGGAAAGCGCTTTCATTTTTAATTCATTTTTCTTTTCTTGTTTTGTTGGTGGCTGTGATTCAGGATTCGAGCATTTGAAATGATGGTAATTGCTGTGTTAGGGAACAACCTCATATGTTTGTCTTTTCAGCCTTCAGAATTTTACTGCATGTTTGTCTTCAATTAGTTGGGTTTCCGGTGGTGCTATGCAGCTTATAATTTTCTACTATCATTTCGAATTATCTGCCATAGTGTTCTTGCACCTGCAAGTTATGACAAAAATCTGGATTGCATGTGGTCGTATTACTGAAGAAGTCTTCCGAGTCAAAGCCTAAACAATTTGGGATATAAGATTTTCTGCTTTGTTATGAAAATGTTGTGCATTAGTGATGTATAATTTCCATTATTGGTTGGTATTAACGAGATGGCTGTGCTTTTGAAGTGTAGTCCATTGTCACGAAATGACACACCGTACAGATGGAGTACAAAAGCCTTGTGAGCATACAGGTTTGGATGTTAAATCATTATTTGGATGCTCGTTTCAGGTTTTGGTTTGTATCAGCATACAGGTTTGAAACGATTGTTTTGGTTGTTCATTATAGATTTCACATTTACATATGTATACTGAATTTTTTTATTTTTGCTACTCATTTTAGGTTAAGGTTTGTAACATCTTACACGTTTGAGCTCGGACAATAATTGTTTATTTTGCCTACTCATTTCAGGTTTTGGTTTATAACAACTTAAAGATTTAGCTTAATCATCACAGGTTTAGTGTTAACTTTTTCCTCGCTAGGTCCCAGGTTTTGATTGCCTGCAGGTTTTGATTTATCAACTATTTTCCTCGCTAGGTCCCAGGGTAGAATTCATGGGTTGTGGCTGCGAGCATGTTGTAAAGTTTAAATGGTCTAGTATGGAAGTTCTTCTTCATCAGACTGATGCCCATACCTCTTTTGGATTTCCAATCTAGTCACGCATGTACTCTTTGATTAAATTTGCAGTTCTACATTTTCTATGATGTGACCCACATGGTGAGTGGACTGACCATATTTTGCATCTTGTTCTTCATTGTGGGACTAATCTTTTGGACCACTTGCATTTCATACATATGTCATTTTGCTAATTTTGTGCTACTCGGTTGATACTCAAGCATTTCTATTTACAGAATTTTGTGTTATAATATAAACTTCATGTAGAAATGCTAGAATCGTCCATAGATTTGGCACTGCCATTACAGCTGAAGACTTGATAACACCACCTGTTCAAGTAGAGCACACCCAACTGCTAATCAATGGACAATTTGTGGATTCGGCATCAAGTCTGTCCTTAAAATCACGGAATTACTTGAGCTCAATTTTGTGTTATAATATAAATATTTCATACATATGTTTTTTTCCCCTTTCTTTCTGATTTCCTTTAAGATTTTTTCTTGCTTATTGAATTTTCTGTATTAAATGCCTCAATGTTGGATTTGAATCACTGAAATTCCATCTAACCAGACCATGATCAAAATATACCCTTGTGTTCAGTTTCTATGCAAGTAAGCAGATATTTACAAGAAAAAGCTTGTGTGGTTGATAAACGGTAGGAGCAAATATCATTACGATACAAAACTTCAGTCACTGCCGGGTATTCAATCCCCACTGTTTTGTGGATTTGTGCAATCTGGGCAAGGACCTAAAAATTAGGAAGATATAAAACTCTCCTAATTATATCACAAGAAATAGTGGGGATTGAAAGCCCTACGGTGACAGCAGAAGTCTTGCTTGCATCAGGAATCCAGGATAATATTTGTGCCTGCAGTAGTAATAACCCTATCAACAGTTTTGATGGCATATAAATTTCATGGTGTGCTCCAAGAAGGTTTCAATGCAGTACATTTCCATCCCTACTGTTTCCCTTGCTTTTCACTCGTGTTTTAGATCTACTGTTTCCCTTCCTTTTCCTATATAGGATTTAATCTTATTTTATTTGAATCTCAATTCCAAGATATATTTTTATATTTGGAAATAGTGTACAGGCAATACTCACCCTTTGCCATTTGTTCAACTTATAAACCAACGTAAATGAAATCTTCCGAAATAGATGCCTGAATATATTATCGGTTGTCATTTTTTGTTCTTTGGGATGTATTACTATTTGAGATTGTATTTTGTTTAAAGTTTCTAATAACATTAATTTATATGTTTAAGAATTAATATCTGGGTTTCACAAGCTCACATCAAAATATCCCCACAAGATCATAATTTTGTTGGCTTGAATATAGGCTAGTGACGTTGACAGGTTCTTTAGATGAACAAATGCGGGCCATCATTTTGATCCTTTCCAAGTTAACAGAATATTCTCACTACTCAAAATCTACATATGCTCCTTTTTCATATGCAGGTGTGTCGCCATTTAATTATTTCCCATCGTTTTGATGCTATTGAAAATTTTCTGCTTCATCCTCATGGTTGGTTAGGCTAAGACTTGAGTGTTCTATGTTGCTCATTTATATTTCCTGATCTTGACCTATGTTGTTATGCACTTGATGTTTGTGATTTATGTACACCCTTTAGCCCCATAGTTTTAACTGGGATGTGCGTTCCTGCCCTTGAAACCAACACATGTGCATTGTGGATCATCCAATTTCCATATTTCCATGATTCTTCTATTTCCCCTGGTGTGATGCTACTCTTATTGTCATGAATTTGTGCATTGTGGATCATGTAATTCTGGACTGTATTTTTCAAGCAGCTGGCATTCCAAAGAAACTTGTCTCAACCATTGGTGTTGTAGTTGACCATCGTCGCAAGAACCGTTCTCTGGAGGGTCTTCAAGCTCTGATACCAATTAATTTATTTCGCTATTTTGATGCAATATTGAGTTGAATTCCAAAACTTAAACTCTGATACCAATTAATTTATTTCGGTATTTTGTTTTGCAGGTTTTAGGCATGGATGAATGGGAGCTATGGATCGATTGATTTTATTTTATTTATTATTATTTTTTTTAAACTATTCGATTTATTATTGTAAATATTATTCGCGGCAGTTCGATGCATGTGAAAGGGCTACATAGGCATGTATTTTTTTTTTATAGGAAAACAATCACTAAGCATAATCAACTTCCTAAGAGGAATGTGAAATCAAGTGGGCCTTGACCAAAAAGGGTCAATGATAAGGTCCATCATTTTATGAGTTGGAGAGGCAGAACTCATAAAATGGGACTCACTGTGAGTCGGGCATCTAATTTCTGTCATTTTCTTCTTCTTTTTTATAATGATTATTATAAACTGAATGTTTGCAATCTAATGAGCCTGTACATCCAAAACTGCAGGCAACATGAAGCTGCCATAGGCAATGTAAAAGAAAGGTTAACTAGTAAGGCATAGGGGAAAAAAAAAAATCAAATCACAATTATAGATAGGTTTATAAATGCATATGCATTATGGAATTAGGAGCTTAAATGCTAATTGAAGTGTTAGTAAAGTTAAAACAGTCCCACATGGATTACAAGCTGAAAATTCAAATAACACAACCTATTGTGCAAACTGTCAGTAAATCCCACTTGCAGCAGTGGCTAGGACAACCGCCAGTAAATCCCACATGCAGTGGCGGCTACAACCGCCAGTAAAGGGAGCACGACCGCCGGTAAAGCCTTTACCGACTGAGGCTTCACCGGCAGTTAGCAAACCACAGGCAAAGGTTTTGCCGGCTGTTTTCTGGGCCTTTGCGGCGGTTTTGACCGCCGGTAAATACTGGTTTTCTTGTAGTGCCACCAACATTAATTTGTTGGAGGCTGAAAGGCATAGTAATTAGAAAAAACTGTGGAAGGGCGACTTTGTGTCAAAATTCTGCAGGTCACAATCGTAAGACTAACAGAGTCACTCCTCTTGCTTTAGACTTGGAGGATATGGCTTACTAACATGATGATGCACTAGTTCAATGGTCCCACAGCACCCTGACAGGACCGTCAGTCTCTATGTCCTGGTGGGGGTAGTATCATACTATTTCTGAGGCCCACCATGACATTTGTATTTTCTCTACGCAATCCATCGGTTTTGTCACGAGCCTAAAATTGAATCATATCCAAAGCTAAAGTGGACCATACCACAGAAACCAATGGGGATAATGACATGCACCATTGAAACCTTTCTAGAGTCTACGGGGAAAATGCAAACATCATCTTGATCCAAAACTTCTGTGGCCCCAAGATATTTTCAACAGTAGGTGTTCAATCCCCTCTCGAGGATATTCTTCTATTAACGGATGGGCAGTGGATAAAACATATATCACAGTGGACCCTACAGAGTCCTGCCACCACGGACGCAAAAGATAAAATGGCCAGCGGTGCAAATTCAACAAGTAAAATAAAATATTAGGAGAGTCTAATTACCATAATTTTTGATATATTGTCCATCTTGCACCGTCCATATTGTCCCACAGTAGTGTATGGGTAACCAGGTAACTGCTTTTTCTTGTGCCTGGGGTATGGGCCTAGTCTGGGTGGAATCCATTTAAAAACTGTTTCTAGGTCGGGTCAAGTCAATATTGAAAGGATGCCAGACCCAACTGATTGAGTAATTCGGGTAAAGACCCAGACATGCTCGTGGATCTAATTTTGGAACAGAAACCAACTAGCTTTCTGTTGGGTCCAGTAGCCCGTTGCGTTGACCCAACCCATTTGCATTGCACCCATATTCTTACCTCATCATGATATTTCGAGTAGCATATGAATCCACAACTATCATAATTAGGGTGAATAGGCGCCATTTAACTTTCTCCACTTATTTTTTCCAGTTGCAATCCGAACGGCCATAATCACCATTACCTCATATGGATCCATAATTGCAGTCATTTCAATAGATATGATTGTCTAACAAAAGGTAGATGGACGCAGATGATACATTATACTGGAATGGCTTGATAACACGAAATTCCTGTTCATCCTGCTCTCCTTTTGCCAAGTAATTGGGTCCCTCCCCTGCATGCGGTGCCCGTACTGACACCACTTAATCGATGCTCGGAAAATATAGAATCCCATCCATATACGGCCATTATTGTGGATGATGAGCGCTGCAAAGAAAAACTCCGACCAAACTCAAAGGCGAAGAATCCCATGCATATATGGGACTGAACTCACGGGCAAAGAATCCCATGAATATATACATTGCAAAAGGCTTTCGCAGTCAATGGGTGTCCGAATTGATGGTAGATTATAAAACCCAAGCAAACTACTTGTTTTCACGTTTTACCACTCATTTATGCAATCGCCAATCGAACCGTACTTTACATCATGAAAACATCTCTACAAACATGATTAGATAAATTATCAAGCGAGCAATGATGATGTGTGAGTGGCTACCGCATTGTAAAATCACAGGAACGGTAGCAAAATCTTAGATCATTTCTACCCACACAAAATCCTCCCTCTATTGGGGTCACAGATGGCACAGCTAATCATCAAAATATGGTAACCCATCAATCTTGGTTATCCAGTGTGGGACTCTATATAGGCATTTGCATAACTTTCAATCCAAGCTGACAACATACACTTCTGTACCCGACAGATTAGGTAGTAACCAGCAGGTTTGTAAGTTCGTAAAAATCCCATACTACCCCCCAGAGCCGCATTTTCTACATATCGTCCAAAATCCTCGCATTCCAGAGCCGCTCATCCAAGATCCTAAGGTATTTTCTGCAGATCGGTGAGAGAATGTAAGAATTAGCACTATTTTCTCCAATTTTTGGCATTTATTGTTCATACGCCTGCGATTAGATCGATTTTCGGGCGATTTTTGTTTTGTTTTGTTTTGTTTTTTTTTTTTTTTTTAATCTTTCCCGCGGTTTTGGTTTTTTTGGCGGATCAGTCAGTGGATGTGTGGTTATTTTCGCAAGTTGGTTTGTTTCTCAGTCCGACTTGGTCAATTTCAGTAGCTTACAAAACCTTTCATTTGGATGGACTGTCAAGCAATCATCGCTTCATGAAAAATCAATTGGATTTTGTGATGTTGTTGATTGCCCGCCTAAATCATCAGGAGAGATCCAAACAGTCTACAAAAAGGGTTTCAGATCAAAACGAGGGTTTCATCTCGGAACCCTGGTTTTGACAGTGCATCCAAACAGGCCCTTAAAGCTACCATTTGCATTATACGTCGGTCAATAGAGGTTTCCTAAACTATGAATAAGAGAAACTTGTTCAGCTTCCTTCATAGCATACATGTGACAAGCGTCTGGGGTGATTCAAGCTATTTTTCTAGTCAGGTGGTCCACAATCAGCAGTTTAATTGTCAGATGTTTGCCATGTGTTCCATGAGACGGTTGCATAGTTTATGTGACTCGAGCTTGCATATTAGATTCCTCCATAGATGAACACCATTTGAAGATCATCCACCACTGATATGTAGTGATTGCCTTTTCTTTTGAAAAGACTATGCTACTGCAATTGGCCCGATGAGAGATTGAAGAGGTGAATTGTGGTGGAACTGACAATGGGGCACACACTTGTGAGGCACTAGCCATCATCGGTGGGGCTGAGCATGAACATGGCAAGGAACATAAATCAAGCGATTCCACTCATCTGTTGTACCACATTCTTCGTGAAAAACAGATCTTTAGAAAGAAAATAATCAATGGCCTATAATTAGCAGACGTGTTTGGCCCACCTTATGGGTTGACCAACCTAGCTTTTGGTAGCAGTTTCAGTTGGTGGTATTTGAGCACATATTCCGCAGCTCACCTCGGTTGCAAAGGCTAGAACCAAGTTACTTGAAATGCAAGTCTTTATAAAAGAGAGACAGTTTGTACCCAACACTTCTCCTATTGCATCCATTTAATTAGTACTTAGCAAGGTGGAAACCAGGAGAAGTCCACGAAGCTGGATCCCAAGCTAGTCTTGTTTCTCCTTCTTTGCTGAGTTTCATAGAAAGTCCCCTTTGCTTTTGGAACAATTCAAGGATGGTTTGCTTTGTTTGATTTATTTTTATTCAAGAATTCCCATTTTCTATCTCGGATTGTATAAAAAAAACCATTTCCTTGGAAGTTATGCATTTGTATATTTGTATCCATCTGGTAACATGCACTTTTTGGCATTAAAAAAAAAAAAAAAAATACCATTAATTTTTTTTTTATTTGCAATGGCCATTGCTCTTGCTACTAAAGTTGAGAATAGGTGTTGTCTATGTTGTTGTGAATGGTTTTGTGGATGATGGGTGGTTGTTGATGAAAATGCAGCAGGTGCATGTGCCCAGCTTGTCTTTGCACCTTAGATCATCAAGTCTGCATGATGAAGTTTTTTCATGCTATGTTGCTTTAGGCCTATGTAACTATAGTTGAAATAATGGTTTTGGATCGCCTAGAGATTGAAACCAGTACAACTTGCACTACCTCTTTCCATCTTGTGCAGCTGGAACTCCATATGAAAATGCCATTTTGTTCGGGGAATAAACTGGACTCCGACCTGCATATTTCATTCTGATGAGGTTCTTTTTCCTTTGGCAGTTGAAAGCAGCCGGTGTGATTGTAGATTTCACCAACCCGTATCTTTTAAATGTATATGGGTTTTTTTTTTTTTTGGCTGTACAATTGAATAGAATTGCAATTTATTAGTCTAATGAAGAGGCACTGGCCAAATTGTGATTACTTTTGCTAGTATCCATGTTGATGCACTGAGATTCAAATTGCAATTACATTCTTTCAAGTCAGACTTGAAAGGAATGCATATGCAATTTGAGGACTGCTTCCTCTTTATCAGTACTAGGAAATGTAAGTATTTCTCTCACCTCTCCATGATTGGACTGAATGTCAACAATTCAATTTCATGGGCATCCAAATGCACCGTTATAGATTTGATAGATATTTCTTGTGGTAATTCATATACTAGATATGAGATTCTTCTTCTTTTAATGTCTTTCTTCTTGTATTGCAATACGTGATTTGGATACGCCTTTTCCTGCACGTACAACGGATTTTCTTCTTCAAGTTCTTATTCTGCATATAGATGTACACTGACTGGTTATTTTGGCCAAAGTCTTGCAACAGAGTTCATGTTTTCTTTCATCCTTATATTGTGTATGGGAAATGATTTGATTGGACATGAGTTGCCCTGTAATTCCAACCATGTATTTGGGTGGGTCTCATTGTGGATTAGCTACAGAAGCTACTCTAATCAAACAATCCTGACCATATCAGAGTTTTTTTTTTTCCTTCTTATTTGTTATATATGTGCTGCTGATTTTTGTTTTTAAATATCCATTTTCAGCCCATAATATGGATTATTAGGACAATCCAATTGGTGTTTGTTTTAGGGTAATGGTGCATTTGGTTGCATGATGAAATTTCTTCATTAATCAGAATAATTTTGTGTGAACGCCCACTAAACTAATTCAGTAGCAGTCCACTCAATACGCAGTCAGGGTCATGTCTTGGCCCAAGGACTGGTGGCACTGCTAGTAACTCAACAAAAATGTACTAGACCAACCGAAAGCATTAATCCTGAAGAGGTGGTTTGATTTTGTTCTCTCCAACAGCTGATGCTTATGATTTCATACATGTGGGAACCAATTATTGGGTCATGCTCATTATCCAACATACATCTGATGGTGCTTTCAAACATATAGACTATAGTTAGTTGATCCTAACCATCCATGATAAGGCCCATCCTATAGACAGTTTGGATCATTGAAACAGGTCCCCCATAATGCAAAATCCTGCAGGTCAGCCAACAGTACATTTGCTTAGAAGCAGAATTTCTTGCAAAAATCTTCATTCATTAGAGCATTGTCCAATCGTCTCCTCTCGTGTATGTCCCAAAACATGACCAATCACAAGAATTTTTGTTTCTGTTTTACGTATTTTCTTTCAGGGATTAATAACATTGAGTGGACTCCAATACGAGTTGTGGTGGAGTCGAACAAATGAGGGACCCACATGATTTGTATAAGCCAATGCCTGCTGATTGGATGCATGAGATTGCTTGATGGATGTAATCATGGTCCATTACATATTTTCAGTTGGGTCGACTAGTTGAATGATCTCGATTGGAGTCATTGAGATACCTACAGGCTCTACTGTCATCAATTAGTACTGAATTATTGTATAATACCTCTAATCACCATGGATGCAATATATGCACTTTCTTGTTGCTGGTTTTGAGAAGAGTGTATGGAATGGCAAACTGCCAGAATATTATTTCTTAGGAGATACAATTGGAAGCCAGTGATTGGTGTGAAACTATCACAAGTTTGTTCTTGAATGCAACACACCCTTTTCTTCCATCTCTGATTTTACAGCCAATTTTGCTCTTGCTTCTTTCCATCATGCTTTGTTTCTAGAAGCTGTATGCGCTATGCATAGAACAATTCGCAGCCTCTTCTACGGAATTATTTCAATTACTGCTCTTTTGAACTGAAAGCATCACAACATTTAAGACATGATGATTTTTTTTTTCATGCAGCTGAACATTAATCCTTTGAAAGAGACGGAGCTGATTCTGAATGGGGGTGAATTCTACAATGGTAGTAAGGTGAGGGCTTTTATGATCTTTAGAATATGAAATATGTTGGATGATTGTTTTGAATGCGATTAGTCTTTTTTTTTAATGTTTTATTTGAAAGACACATGATGTTTCACTTAGTTACTGACCAAGTTTGTTGCGGTAGACATTTGCATATGGTGACCTCTATCGATATGATGTAGAAAAGCGTGAACGGAAGTTGATTTCAAGCCCTAATAGCCCACCACCTCGGAGTGCGCACCAAGCAGTTGCTTGGAAAAATCATCTCTACATTTTTGGTAAATTTTATGATGGTTCGATCATTGCTTCTAGTAACCCATTGCAACTAAAGGGATAAAATGTTGTATTCTTTCGCTTCGGCTTTTACTGTAGGTGGTTAGTTTACTTCCCCAAATCAAGAGCGTTTTCATCACTACAAGGTAACTTCTTGGAACTAACATGTTCTTCTTATCCCCCTTCTGCTAGCACTTGCCCTTGGCATCTTCTGGGTTATCTTATTTCAGGAAATGCGTGATGCAACAGCTGCATCTAGGGGATGTGATTCGGCTTAGAGGGGAGAAGTGAACCACACTCTTAGCTCAACAACTGGATCCTCTGCTTCCAGCCTTGAGAGTGGGACCTTTGCTTATTTCTTAGTTTCTGGATCTTATTTTTCTGTAATTATTATTATTATGATTATTATTCTCTTTATCAATCCTAACATGATTCAAGACAGGCAAGAAACA
Organism: Magnolia kwangsiensis; assembly: GCA_037074715.1. Taxonomy (NCBI): domain Eukaryota; kingdom Viridiplantae; phylum Streptophyta; class Magnoliopsida; order Magnoliales; family Magnoliaceae; genus Magnolia; species Magnolia kwangsiensis. Next base: position 6,359,642 of record CM073575.1, on the reverse strand, counting down.
TTCTTCTGCTGCTATTGAGAAGAACAGTGCTCGGAGGTTTTCTAATGATAGGCAAGCTGACATTCTGTGCTCCAACTTGGACAATTCTTCACAACAAGAGGTGCCCTCGGGGCTTACAGTATCTGCTAGTATTGTTCCTTCAGGTATGATTCATCACTTAAACAGGTCCATCTATAATAACAAATATCTCTGCCTAGGATCTGTTCTCAACCTAAATGTACAAGAGCAACTAAAGATGGAATGGACATTTGGGATGGGGTAGTGCAGGATGTCTACCCTGGATATGTTTATTACTTGTTGGGATACTTGCTCTGTTTCCTCTACACACAGAGGATAGAAGAAAATGCACGGTTATGAAATGATTTTGCTATACTCCAATATCTATTTCCCTGTACTCTGCTATTGTTTCTTGTTATTTAACAAGTCTTGGTTCCAATGCATGTGAATAGATTACATATTATCCAACAGGAAATACTTTACGTGGATAAATTTTGTGATGAAACCCACGAGTGTGTTTACATAGATTTGTCTCTCCATCTTTGGTTATGTTTCCTTACCTGTGCATGATTGTGTTTTAGGAAATAGAGGTTTACTCAACATACACTCTGCATTCACATCTTTACCTGCAGCACATTTTCCAACCTAACACGTGTGAGGCAACTAACCCATGCATGAAGTGAGTACTGCAGATGATCTGGCACAAAATCAGGCCAGGTAACTAATTAGGTAGGCTGCACCTGTACATTGGTCCGTTATCAAGTTCTTTTAAAGTCCATTGTTCTTGTCCACCTTATACATTGGTCCCTTATACATTGTTCTTGTCCATCCTAATTAGGGAAAGGATTTAGTTCTCAACACGGATACCAGATTTATAAAACCCAAGCTGTACATATTGCATGTGTGAAATCTGGATCATTCATCTATTGTGCCCCTTCAAAGTATAAGCTGCATACTGTCACCAAAGCACACTGATCAGATGATCCGAGCTGTGCTGACTGGAGGACTGCTACCTACTGAATGTTGTGTGTTGGTCCAGCTTTTCCAATTGCCCATTTGTAATCATATAAGATTGTCATCAGTGGCTAGTATCATCAGCGTGGTTGGAGTTTTTAGGGCATGCCCCCATTCACTTAATGACTAAATAGATGAACAATATGGATCTCATATATATTGCCACTAATATATTGAGATATAAGTGTTGATAACCATGTGATAGCACCAGCCACTTTTCTAATAAAAATGCTTTTTGGAAAAAAAAAAAAAAAAAAGGAAAAAAAAGAAGAAGAAAGCTGAACCATGTCTACTATCCAATGCAGTGCTAATCAGTGTAAGAAACGTTTATTGAAGCTTCTCATGTGTGGAGTCCCTGGTGATCCGGATTTGGGCATTGGTAACACAAGTATAACACAAGTATCATTTGGACCACTCACTGTATCTTTATTCCATGAATGTTTGTTTGTGGTTTTTTTTTTTTTTTGGATGAATTTCAATTCTCTTTTTTCCTCCTTGGATGTATGTATGCTGCCGTTAAGGCAGATTGGAATCAGGATGTCAGCTTAGCACTTGTTTGGGTGTTACACAAAATGTGGACAGGACAGATGGACCAATCCGCAGGTGGGATGAAAGCCAACACTTCCATCTCGATATTTGTGCATTCACCTTGTTTTGCATGCATTGACCTGTTCATCTCGATCCAAAGCAGGAGTAAAGCCGAAAAGATTGTCCCCTTCAAGATCATTTCATTTCTTTCTAAGGCTTTAAATATGAGCTTAAAGATGAGCATCAAGTGCGATTTTCATGGAGAACATTACATTGAAAATACATCCCAAGTATCTTTCTACTTTCATTACAACCAGACATTAATTTCATATATTATAATGAAATTGATGGGGACATCATACAAAAAGAGCGTGAGTGGATGTGATTAATTAGCAAAATTAAAGTAGAGTTGGAATGAAAATAAGAAAAGAAATCAAGAAGTCATGAAACAATATTAAGAAAGTGCTAGGTCTTTATACTAAAGTTTTTTTTTTTCTTTTTAATTTTTATATAAACATACATCCTTGAATTGATTTCCTACTGATGGTATACTTCAGAAGTTATTCAAAATAAGTCTTTAACTTTTAGGCACATGGTTGAAAAACCCGGCATCTTTTACTTCAGCTGATGTAGAGTTAACTGAATGGGTATTAGCGTTTGACGTGATGCTTTTGCTCCTGGTTTTGACATAAAAGGACCATTTTAACTTTATGCTTGGTTTTGTGGTTGGACATTGAGATGTTGTGGTCCATCGTGATATGAAATTCACAGTGTCCATTCGTTTAGGCCACACATTTGAGGACACAATCCTTAATATGAGGAAAATTGAAAACTTAAGTGAGTTGTTCAAGAAGAGATAGTGGAGATTGGATGCCCACCATTGAAGTTCAAGTTCTTATTCTGCATATGGATGTACACTAGTCTGCATATGGACACCCACCTTTGATTGGCAATTCTCTACTCGCAAGTCTGAGGCTGAAATTGTGCCACATATTTCTGATTGTGTAAAACTGCCTTCTTTTCATTGTGTACTTCATAAACTCTTGTTAAGGTCATCTATTGACTGAGTCATGTTTCATCTTTGCTTCTGAAATTGTCAAGGTATTGTAGCAAAGCAAGATAACATGATGAAGTTATCATGTCACAAATGTCTTCCTTAGCAGCATAACCAAAAATTATTTTCTGCACAATCACAGGCATGCAATCCATCCTAGTTCTGTTCTATACTTGTATATAATTAATCTATTTTGAATTGGTGCTCATTCTAGTCATCAGTTGTTTCTTTTTTATGTCAAGCTCCAAGTTCTAAGTAACTTGTTTGTCTTATTTGCAATCTCAATATTTTGAACATGGATACTGATTCATGGATTTCCTTTTTCCTTTCTTCTTCTTTAGCAATCAATGCAACTTAATTTCTATGGTAATATATTACTCTCATTGGATTTTATTTTATTTTTTTCTGGGTAAAATACTTAGTTTTATTTATTTATTTTTATTTTTTATTTGTTCTTCTTCAGGTTGGTGAACTGACTGGCTTGTTGACATCTGATTTGGGTTCTCTTAAAGATATCGTGAGTGAAAACATTTCAAGGGACCGCGGACTTAGAGCAACCTCTGAGGCAAGCTACTATACACTATCCAAAAGTGACCTTAGTGTTGCCTACAGTTTAGCAAGTGCAATATATAATTTACAATTTTTGCGGGACTGACATATCTTCCACTTCAAAGTAGACGAATTTCGTTAATTTTTTCGTTGACTGGTGTAATCACTGTAATCTGATTATGTTGGTCCTTACAAACTTACTTTTATGTAATTGATAAGAGGTTCTGAGACTCATCTTGTGCTTTTTGCCTCTTTGAAATATTGGCCCATGGTTATTTCATCTTATTGCCTTTGGGTTTTTGTTGTTCATTTGACTGTTTCTTTGTTTGTGCAGGTTGTAGGGACAATATGCATACTGTTTATTCTTCTCCCCCCACAAATCCCAACTCCTGCTAGAAGAGCTAACCTCTAAATCACCTCCTCCCCTTTCTTTGATTCCACTCCCATGCCATGCTAGAAGGTCTTCAATGGACCCTTGGCATCATCCACAATATTTCAATAGCATCAAGGAAATTCACACACACCCCTCTACCAAAAGACCAGTGGATAAAATAGACTGCATCTTTCATACACATTACACGAATATTAGGGATTACCATAGTGAGCGCCTATTTGCTGAAACACATGTAATGGAATTCAGAAAACAAAATTGTGTATTAAGGGAGGTAGGTATCTCCATATTTCAGGGGACAAGGTTTATATTCCCTGTCAAATGGGGCTGAATATTTGCACAGAAACTTGCCAAAAGGATCAGCAACAGAATTTTCTTATTCTGAATACCTCCTGACTTGGAATTTGAACAGTAAAACTGGCCCCTGAAAACATTTTTGTTTAATCTGACTTTCTTGTGATTCTATGAATATGCAAATTCTTAACTAGTAGTAGTTTTTCTCAGATGATGAGTGACTTGGCAAATGTGCTGTCACCTGGAAGATCTATTAGTGAGACTGTTGTAGCAGATGCATTGTTGCGACGTATTTCAGCTGCTAAAGGAAGAGTAATAACTACATAGTTTGCATCTCTAACATACACTGTCTTGGAAGTGTGAAAGCTGCAGCAGATTTAACTGGTAGAAAGTTGGTATGTTCTTAACATGTTTTCCTTGAGTTATTTAATGGTTTTCCAAATTTGTCCAGAGGGTACTTTGCATCTTTAGAAGTTTTAACGCAACCAAGTTCCCTAGCTCTCTGACAGTATTAGTATTTTCAATCATGTGACAGGTATTTGTCGGCATGTCACTAAGGACATACTTGGATGTTGCCTGAAGGATGGAAAAGCATTGATGGATCCATCAACACTGGTAACCCTCTAATGTCATGTATAGTTTTACACCTTTTCCTTCTTGGCAACATGAGCTTTTATTATTGGTAGGAGAGAAGGAAAGGCATATAAATTGCTTGCAACATGGTTAGACATAATTTTGTTATCAAATTTGATCTTTTATCCTGGTGTCATAGCAATATGAGGCTTGTTTCCACCGTACAAAAAGAAAGAACAAAACAAAATAAAATAAAAATATGAGGATTGTTTCCGTCCTCATCCTAGCTTGTCCTTTGAATGTTGGGAGGGCATAGTGTGTGGGTTTCATTCATAGTTGGTAGGTCAGTATTGAGATCTTTTGCTGCTTTTAGGGCTCTTTTTTTTTTTTTTTTTTTTTTCATTGCTCCCCATCAGATTTTTGAGGTTTGAGAATTTTCAAGAGATTAGTGCTTAAAGGTCGTATCCCATTGTTAGCATAGAGGATAGGAAACATTCAGACTGGTTGACTTAGTTATTTTCTCATATGTTATATGACTGCTTTCTGTTATATAGGCCTCACTTTGTCATCGACACGACAGAAAATTAGCTTCCAATGGTAGCCATTGTTTTGTTTTTTCCTTCATGGTCGTGTGAATTCTCCAACTTTATGCATACAAACTCTGCCCCGAGGGATTCATGATTTTCTTGGAAAGCCTTTGAGGCTCAAAGAGTTTATTTTGGGGCTGAGATTTGTTCCAGGTGGTATTGTTGAGGCTCAAGCCTCAATGTTGTATTAATGTGGGAGAGAATGTGCATGGCCATCTTTCTTCTTTTGTCTGAAATGCCTTTTTGGGTTTACATTATCCTGTTGGATGGGTGTAGTGGTAATATGAGAGAATCTCTTCCATGGACATGGACCTTCAAGTGCACAGATTTTATGTACTATGCTGCAGGGTTGCACAGATTATGATACGTAAAGCTTCTAAATATCTCTCTTTTATTTCTTTTTTTTTATATAAAAAAAAACATATATCCAATTCAAATATTTAGAATTTGGATGATATATTTGATTTTCATTTCTTCCTTTTTGTATAGACTTCTCAAATAGGTTGGTTCGTTCATGGCTTTGGAAAAATGGGTATATCTAGTTTTGGATGTGTGCGTTAATCAACGCACACAAACGCACACATCCAAAACGATTAACGCACACAAACGCACACATCCAAAACTAGATATACTCATTTCTCCAAAGTCCTGAATGAACCAACCTATTTGAGAAGGTAAACTCTACACAATAGAAAAGGAAGAAATCAAATATATCATCCAAATTCAATTAATTTTCATTTTAAAAAAAAATTAATAAGAATCACCGACGGTTTTAGCCGTCGAAAACACCAACGGTTTTGGCTGTCGGCCTTAGCTGTCAGAAATGACGACGGTTTTAATCCGTCGGCGAGCAACGCCGATACACCCTTTATCGACGGAAGGTCATTGCCAACGGTTTTTAGCCATCAGCGTTACCCTGTTTTTTGGTTGGATATATCCTGAGATTTGCATAAGGGGTGGAATGTTATAACAATGATAGACAGTATTTTAGAACGACTAGGATAGTCAGCGTGATGGGATTTTCCTTCTCAGTTTAAAAGAGAGGTAGTGCAAATTGGATGCCTCAAATCTTGGTATTACTGCGCTACTCGACCAGTCGAGTGGGCTGCTCGACCGGTCGAAGCTTGCTCGACTCAAAGTCCAGCGTGCTAGATTTTTTGGCCTCAACCAGTCGAGGGCCTGGCTCGACCAGTCGAGGGTCCGCTCGACCATTTGAGGGCCTGGCTCGACTAGTCGAGGGTTACGCAAATTCTGCGTGGATTTTATGTGGACTGCGTAAATTTGAAGCAGTTTCGCAAAGATGCGGAAGAGGAGTTGCCTAAACTATAAATAGGGGTCCCTAAGGCTATTCTAGGGTATGTTGAGGCTTCCTAAAGTGATTCTAATGGAAGAGAGAGAGAGAGAGAGAGAGAGAGAGAGAGAGAGAGAGAGAGAGAGTGGAAGCTTGTGAAAGGAAGCATTCTAATTGTAAAGGTGATCTACCGCGCAGTCAACGTCTCAGCGCTTCTACGTCCTCGTGATCGATGAGATATCCCCATTTTCATTATTCTCTTATTGTTCATCCACTCCTACATGAGTGAAAAAGGTTTAATCTAAGCGTTGTGTACTTGTGATCGGTTGTAATGTTCTACTTCATAGTGAATTGTTGCTCTGGACTAGGTCCCGTAATCTTTACCTCTTGGGGGGTTTTCCACGTAAAATTTCTTGTGTTGTATGGTTTGTGCTTTGAATTATTTCATTGTTTTATTATATCCCATAATTCTAGTGTTTTGGGGAGGTAAGATCGTAAGGTTTTGTGCAATGTACCTCAATAAAGTGGTATAAGAGCGTTCAAGTTGATTGAACGGAGTAGGATCAGTTCTGAATTATGGAAGGTGGCTTATCAAAGATGATCAGTCTCAATGGTTCTAACTAGACTATATGGAAGTTGGGAGACATTGGTGGTGTCTTTCAATAACTCCGCGTCAGATGGAAAGGTGTCCATAGAACAGTCTCTTCAATGAAGAGACAAGGAGGAAGTCTCAGGGGTCTGCTCAATAAGAGACCCCTGTGACACAAGATCGGGGGAAAAGAAAGAATAGAAAGGGCGGGAAGGTCCGAGATAAATCGAGAGGTAAGTCAAGTGCCAAGAAGGATGTTGAATGATGAAATTGTGGCAAGAAGGGTCACTACAAGCATAAATGTCATAGGAAGAAGAATGATAAGAAAGGGAAAGGAAATGAGAAAGAAGATGGATCAGACTCCACTGCGGTCATTTTAGATGGCAACATTGTAGTTATTCTTTCAGTAGATCATGATGTTTGTCTCACAGCTACGAATCAGGACACCGACTGAGAGATAGACTTGGGAACCTCTTTTCATGTGACTCCATGTAAGGATTTCTTCACAAGCTACAAGTCAAGTGACTATGGGACTGTGAAGATGGAAAATTCTGGGATATTAAAGATCATAGGGGTCGGTGATATTTGTGTGAAGACCGATGTGGGCTGCATATTAGTTCTCAAGGATGTAAGGCACATTTTAGACCCTCACCTCAACTTGATGTCGACAAAAAGGTTGAATGATGATGGCTATGAAAGCTGTTTTGTTGGTAGGCGCTAGAAGTTCATCAAGGGTTCGTTGATCGCAGTCAAAGGGAAGAAGTGTTACACCTTTTACAAGGCAAGTGTCAGTATGTGTAAGAGTGGGTTGAACACGACAGAAGATTTAGCTACTGACATGTGACACAGGCGTCTAGGTCACATGAGTGAAAAAAAGCCTTCAGCTACTAGCAAAGAAGCAGCTCCTTCCAGACATCACAAGCATACCTCTCAAAACCTGTATTGACTATTTATTAGGGAAACAACATAGAGTTTCATTTGTTTAATCTACTTCTCATATTAATAAATTGCATGCATTAGATTTGATTTATTCTAATGTTTGTGGTCCTATAAGGACAAAAACCTTGGGTGGGGCATTGTATTTTGTTACTTTTATAGATGATGCATTTACGAGGGTTTAGGTTTATGTTTTGAAATCTAAGGACGAGGTCTTTAGTGTATTTAAAATGTTTCACGCTATACGAGAGAGAGAGAGAGAGAGAGATAGGTAAATGCACTTTAATGGTGGTGAATACATTGATGACTTACATGAGTATTGTAAGTCCTTAGGTGTACGGCATAAACAGACAATTCCCAAGACCCCCCCCCCCCCCCCCCCCCCCCCCCCCAGCATAATAGTGTGGCTGAGCGAATGAATCGCACCATTGTAGAAAGAATCAGATGCATGTTATCCCATGCAAAGTTGTCCAGGATGTTCTGGGGAGAAGCAATGCACACAGCAGTGTATTTGATAAACAAGTCTCTATTTGCCCCGTTGAATGAAAAAGTATCTGAGAAGGTGTAGACTAGACAAGATCCATCGTACAGTCATCTCAGGGTGTTTGGATGCAAGGCATCCATTCACATACTTCAGATTGTGGGATCCGACCGAGAAGAAGCTCGTCAGGAGCAGAGATGTGGTTTAATTTTAAGATCAATGTATAGAAGACATTTGTAAGCCTGAGAAGACCCAGCCTAGTTCAGGTGAGCTAGAGAACATGGATCGAGTTAGTCCTCTTGTGGTGCCTGATGACGGAGAAGTACAGTAAGATGTAGAGGATAAGGGAGTTTCTACAGAAAATGGACTGGGAGAGCAACCCCCGCTTGATCCACCTATTGAGCCACAGGTGAGGAGGTCATCTAGGGATAGACATCCGTCCAAGAAGTACTTGCTGCATGAGTACATTATACTCACTGATTAGGGAGAGCCAGAAGATTATTCCGAGGCCCTAGCAAACGAGCATAAGGGGGAGTGGTTGAAAGCTATGCAAGAGAAGATGAAATCTTTGCATAAGAACCACACTTATTATATGGTGAAGCAACAAGTGGGTATTCAAAAAGAATGTTGAGCAGAAGAATTCACAAATGAGGTTCAAGGGCAAACTTGTGGTGAAAGGGTTTGGTCAAAGGAAAGATATAGACTTCGAGGAGATATTCTCACAAGTGCTAAAGATGACATCCATACGGGTGTTGCTCGGGTTAGTGGCCAGCATAGATCTGGAAATAGAGCAGTTGGATGTTTAAACTACCTTTCTCCATGGTGACCTGGAAGAAGAGAACTATATACATTAAGCAGAGCGATTCGAAGTCAATGGCAAAGAACATATGGTGTGTCGGCTAAGGAAGAGCTTGTATGGGCTGAAACAAACTCCAAGGCAATATTACAAGACGTTCGACTCGTTCATGTTAAAGCATGGATATGACAGAATGGAGTCAGACCACTGTGTGTTCACGCGCAAGTTCTTAGATGATTATTTTGTTAATTCTACTGTTATACGTTGATGACATGCTTATCATGAGAAAAAATATCAAGAAGATTGACAGGCTAAAACAGAAGTTGGGCAAGTCGTTTGTAATGAAAGATTTGGACCTAGTTAAACAGATCTTAGGAATGGAGATAACCCGTGACAGAAGCAGAAGAAAGCTTTGGTTGTCACAAGAACGGTATATTCAGAAAATCCTAGAGCGATTCAATATGAATGCAGCAAAGTCGGTCAGTACTCCACTGGATGGTCACTTCAAATTAAGCGACAAGTAATGTCCAAAGACGACGACAGAAGTGGATGAGATGAGGAAGATACCCTATGCATTAGCGGTAGGAAGTTCTATGTATGCAATGTTGTGTATGCACCCAGACATTGCATATGTGGTTGGTGTTGTCAGTCGATATCTTGTCAATCCTGACAAAGAACATTAAGCAGCGGTGAAATGGATACTGTAGTGTCTAAGAGACTCATCCAGATTAAGCCTATGCTATGGTGACGAAAGATCTGTGTCAAAAGGCTATACAGATGCAGATATGGCAAGTGACATAAACTCCAGGAAGTCTACATCAGGGTTCATGTTCACGTTTACAGGGAGAGCGGTCTCTTGGCAGAGCAAGGTATAGAAGGTCATAGCATTGTCGACGACAGAGACTGAGTACATTGCGGTTATAAAAGCATGTAAAGAGATGCTTTGGATGAAAAGGTTCTTACGGGAACTTAGCCTAAAGCAGGAGCAGCACGTGGTCTATTGCGATAGTCAAAGTGTTATACACTTGAGCAAGAATCCAAGTCAGCACTCCAAGTTGAAGTACATAAAGATTCGGTATCATTGGATCAGGGATACTTTGGAACAGAAAGTATTACAGCTTGAAAAGGTCCACACATATGAGAATGGGTCAGACATGATGACCAATGCATTGCTCAAGGGTAAGTTTGAGGTTTATAGAAACCTAGTTGACTTGAAGAATGCGAATTCCTCTTAAGTCGGAAAGGGAGAGTTTTTATGTGATTTTTCTTCTCAGTACAATGGAGAGGTAATGCAGATTGGATGCCTCAAATCTTGGTGTTATCGCACTACTTGACTAGTTGAGTGGGCTGCTCGACTGGTCGAGGCTCGCTCGACTTAAAGTCCAACATGCTAGATTTTTTTGCCTCGACTAGTCGAGGGTTCGCTTGACCAGTCGAGGGCCTAAGCTCGATTAGTCGAAAGTTACATAGATTTTGTGCGAACTACCTAAATTTGAGGCGGTTTCGTAAAGGTGTGGAAGAGGAGTTGCCTAAATTATAAATAGGGGTCCCTAGAGCTATTATAGGGTATGATAAGGCTTCCTAAAGTGATTCTAGAGGGACAGAGAGAGAGAGAGAGAGAGAGAGAGAGAGAGAGAGAGAGAGAGAGAGAGAGAGAGAGAGAGAGAGAGAGAGAGAGAGAGAGAGAGAGGGGGGGAAAGAGGGGAAGGTTATGGAAGGGAAGATTCTGCTTGTATAAGTGATCTACATCCCAGTCGACGTCTTAGCGTTTCTACGTCCTCGTGATCGATGAGGTCTTTCCGTTTTCATTATTCTATTATTGTTCATCTACTCCTACATGAGTGAAGAAGGTTTGATCTCAGCGGTGTGTGCTTGTGATCGGTTGTAATGTTATATTTCATAGTGAATTGTTGCTCTGGACTAGGTTCCGTGGTTTTTACCTCTTCGAGGGTTTTCCACGTAAAATCTCTTATGTTGTGTGGTTTGTGTTTTGATTTATTTCATTGCTTTATTATATCTCATAATTCTAATGTTTTTGGGAGACGAGATCCTAAGGTTTTGTGCAATGCACCCCAACACAGCATGTCCAGCTTTTGAGAAGAAGAGTCTTATATCAACAAGGCTGGTCCCCAATCCTACACCATGTCAGAAAGATAGGCATTCAATTTCACAGCAATGATGACATAACAAGGTATGCACTACAGTTATTCATATCTCCATATCCAATGCACAGCAAGATTCATTCAATGCACAACTAGATCCATTCAATTCCGCATATTAGAAACATACAGTGCATACAAATACTCAGGTGTTCCATGTGCGCAGGCAGGATTATTACTTCAATTCGTTGCCTGTTGATGAAATCATGCATAAATTAATCCAGACCACACAACCGCTTTGTGAAATGGGGACTAATAACAAGGACTTCAGACTCATAATTTTGTTGGTAGATTTATTAAAACATAAAAAGAGAGGAACCACAAAAAAAAAAAACACACAAGTCTAGCTTTCTTTTCCCATAGATTACTAGAGATATCTGTAATGAGCAATGCAAAGCCACGTAGCAGTAGGAGAGACTAAGGGGTGTTCCATCCTGAGCCATTCATTAGATGGGGTCCATCATGAATGTACCATGACCCAACAATCCAACTAGTCTCAGTTGGGCCAAACACGTGTTGTTGAATTTATGGGTATATTCAACTGGGACCCAGCTGACGATTGGTTCGGATCTTACACACACGTGCCACATTAGCACATGTGCAACCTCTTTAACTTCCCCTCTATTAATATAGCCTTGTCATTTGCTCACTTCCACTAGCATGCTAGTTCTTGAGCGAAATACTCTTGTAGAATTCAATCACATGAATGCCCAGCGAGATTGGAATATACTTTGTTTCTGCAAATCCGGCTGCTTTTGCGAGACTGTCATACTCAGCCGCCGTCCGTTCCTTACCGCCGGGACTGCAGGCCATCATCAATAGATCTTCAACGGCCGTCTGGCGTGAAACCGCATCTGTGCCGAGTACGGAAGGGACCACGAGCTCAACATTGATCACCTTTCCACCATCAGGCAACGCATTCCAGCAGTTCTTTAACAGCTTTACGCAATGATCATCGTCCCAGTCGAGAAGCACAGACTGCATGCAGCCATGTTTGGGTTTTAAATTTTCAACGTTAATAGCATAAATACAATGGACAGCTTAAAGACACGTAACCAAGCTTGTATGGCTAAGCTTAGGGTTTCAAATGGGCTAGTCTGGTTTGTTCTGCAACTAGGGCTCTCGGTAGGCTGGCTGAGTTCTGTCCAATCCCAGCCCACAAAGTAAAACCAGGCCTGACTCCTGATGGGCCCACATGGGAAAAAAGAAATGGGCCGGAGCCCGTGTGTCTAATAAAGGGGTTCTAATATCTCAGCCGCGGCACTCATGGCCATGTGGGGACATTAAGATGGATGGTGGCTCTTGTAACACTTGTAGCATAGGCATATTAATACCCATGGCACGTGCAAGGCATTAAAAGATTGATAGTGACCCGTGTAGATAAAAATAAATAAATAAACATCTAACCGACCTTCATAAAAATGGTCTCCGCATTTGGTGCACTCTCAAACATATTTCCACCCACGTGTTCCACGCCTGCAAAACCAGTTAAAAGAACTTAGGCTCATAGATGCATCAATCCACACACATGTACCACTATATATATATATATATATATATATATATATATATATATATATATATATATAACTTAGGCACGTACGCACCTTTGCACATGTGACATGGGAGTCGAATTTGAACGGTCCATAAGATGCGGAATCCCATGAAACCTTAGGAGGTAAATTTTCACCCTGATCTAAGAATCTGGTAAGCCATAGCAAAGAGAAATGTAAATCAAGGGAAGAAACTCTTTGCATTTTGCATGGCCCACCGAAGTTTTGGTTCAAAGTAAAAATTGGTACCAGGGGGTCTCACGATGCTCTACTCCACGTGGACCGTTCAGATATTCGAGAATCATCACGTATGATGAGTTCTCAAAAAAATTCGTCGGTAGTCCGTGGTTCTCAGGTGTGTGTATATATATATATAGACATGCTACCCTTCACACTTATGCACGTGCACACCTTTGCACACGTGCTATGAGTGTCTAATTTGAATGGTCCATGTGACGTGGAATCGCATGAAACCCAATGTGACAAATTTTCACCCCGATCTAAAATTTTGGTGGGCCATGACAAAGAGAAATACAAATCAAGGAAGGAAACTGTTTTCATTTTTCATGGCTCATCAAAGTTTTAGATCAAAGTAAAACTTGGGGTTGGAGGGTTTCACAAGGTTCTACTTCACAGGAAGAGTTCAGATTTTGGGTCCATATCACGTATGATGGGTTCTCTATAAAGTATGTTTGCTGGTGAGTGTTTCCGTGTGTGTGTGTGTGTATATATATATATATATATATATATATATATATATATATATATATGGGGTATATACACACACACACCTATTTACACTCCGGGTACAATCCTCGCATGGGCAAATGTGCAAATGAGCTTTTAATGACTAGGAAATAATGGTTAGATCTTTTGTCTAAAAAAATTAGATACTTTCATTCTTTAGGTGGGCCATGACATACGAAATTGGCCGTTTAAAGAAATTTTTAGCCTTTCATTTGTTTTAATATGCTGCAGCCCATGGGAAGTATGCAGCGACCTCATTTTTATGACAAAAGACTAAACGGTGGAGCTATCTGGATGTAAAGCTCATATCTCCCACCCATGTCACACGGTGACGTACACCGACAATGGGTGTGGCTCCAATGCACGTGTGAAATTAGAAAACCTATATATATATATATAAAAGAGAGAGAGAGAGAGAGAGAGAGAGAGAGAGAGAGAGAGAGAGAGAGTGTGTTATACCTGGGCAATGAGGTGCACTTTCAATTACATGAGGCAAATCGAAATTCGAACCGCGTATGTGTGGAAAGTATGAAACAATGGAAGAAATGCAGGTGCCCGTGGCCCCACCCACATCCATCAGTTGTTTCACTTCATTGAAACCTTTATACACCTTAAATATCTCTTTCATAGCAATAACAGAGATATTGCTCATACCCTCTTGGAACACATTGTTGTACCTTGGATCCTTCGAACCAAACCCAAAGATATCCACACCATGGGCCATCTCAAAAGGGGTACGCCCGCCTTCGATCACGGCATCCTTAAGATAAAACAAGCCCCCCATCGTTACTCGATCGAGGAAGAGTCGTGCTATTGGAGCTGCCGTGACACCATCCTTGTCAGGCACCAGGAAACGAGATCAGTCAGTTAGACCATACAAGTTTTCCGGCACCCCACCCTTACCGTCTGATCTTACCGACATGGTAAGGATCCTATCCGTTACAAGGACTCGGAGTATACGCTCCAAGGAGGTTTTAGCATGTGGATTAGATGTGGGCATTTTGGCAACCATCTCTGATGGGCAGAGCATAGCTTCAGGGCCAGCGTTGGCAATGATCTCGAAGACCTTTAGATCCATCGCAGCTCGCAAGACCATCGGGAGGCAGATGATGTCTCCCAGGATGATAGGCGTTAGACCGTTTGCATAATCATAGACGTCCATCTTATGTTTGTAAGTCTGGAATCTTAGCAAAGTTGATACCTGCACTTCATTGATTTATAGGTGTTGGGATGATAGAGGTCAGGAAACGGCAGCTGAAAGGAACCGCTGGGCTCTTATACGACGTACAGTGAGCATTAGCGACTGACCAAGTGCCGTGATCTAGAAGGTCCATCACGTGAAATGGAATTGCACTTTATATATATATATATATATATATATATACATGAATGAGAGATGCTCACACACAACTAGTTGGACCCTTCATTTTCGTCTAACTAGCTGGGCATTTAATGAACAGTTAATGCTAGTAAAAATT
The DNA here is from genome assembly GCA_037074715.1 of Magnolia kwangsiensis. Taxonomy (NCBI): domain Eukaryota; kingdom Viridiplantae; phylum Streptophyta; class Magnoliopsida; order Magnoliales; family Magnoliaceae; genus Magnolia; species Magnolia kwangsiensis. The sequence continues at coordinate 6,344,625 of CM073575.1, read as the reverse complement.
TCCATATAAAAGTTATTTCAATTGATGAAAAAGAGTTGCTTACTTAAGTGGGCCCCACTGTAGTATTATGTAAAATTCACCCGATCATTAGGTGAGCTACCTCAAGTTAGACCTAGTGCAAAACAATCAGCCCCATCCTTGGCTCACATGAACCACATAATTGAAAAATGTGTAGGTAGAAAGCTCATCCTCCAATCTCTTTCCCTTGGTGTGATTCACTTTAATTACTTATGTACCAAATTTATTGGTTCAAGGCCTAATTTTTGGTGTGGGAGCTAATGGCTGGAGTGGATTTTATATTCTCATCATGAAAGGGCCGGTAAAAATCAAGGGTGGAAGTCTCTCTCAATTGTTTCAATTGGTATGGCCCACTTAAATCATTGATTAACCTGATATTTTTTTGTCTTAGCCTAACATGGGATTACATAGCTAATGATCGAAGTGGATTTCTAAAAAATGTCACGGTGGGGCCCTTAAAATTTGAAGGGTGGGCGTATCTCAAACTATTGTTGGTTCCGAGAAAAATCTTAGGTTCCCGTATTAACAGAAAGTGGATTAGGTAGTAACACCTACGGGCAAGTGTACGTTTCCATAAACGTGGGCGCACCATGATGTATGTGTCACATATCTGTGCCGTCCCTCAGTTTTTAAAGATCATTTAAGTGCAAGATCCTAAAAACGAGGCAGATCTAAATCTCAAGTGGACCACGCCACACAAAAACAGTAAACATTGAACACCCACCATTAAAACATTCGTGGGGCCTACCATGATGTTTATTTACCATCCAACCTATTCATAAGGTCACATGTACCTGAATGGATGAATGGAAAGCAGAAATATCAGGACGCGGATTAGAAAATGGCAGGTTAAGTAGCCAGTCCACTACTGTAGTGATGTCACAAAGTTCTATGGGCCCCACTATGATGTATGTGTTGTATCCACACCGTCCATACATTTTGAAATATCATTTTAGGGCATGAGCCAAAGAATAAGCCAAATAAAAATTGTAGTGGACCCACCACAGAAAACAGTGGGGAGAGTGATTCTCACCATTGAAACTATCCTAAGGCCCACCGTTATGTCTATTTGAAATCCAACCTGTTCGAAAGTTAGAAAAGACATGAAATAAGGTTAAAAAAAACAAATACCAGCTTGATCTAAAACTTTTGGGCCTTTAGAAGTTTTTAATGGAGGGTGTCACTATTCCTCTGCTTTAGATTTAACTCATTCTTTGGATATTGATCTAAAATGATCTTTCCAATTGGATGAAAGGTGTGGATACAAAACATACATCATGGTGGGGCCCATGGAAGACTTCACTTCAGTAGCCTGTCTCGCTACTTAACCTTTCAGTAGCTAGGGTTCTTGCTCTTACCCGGGCGGTAGACTCCTTAAGAGTTTCAACACCGGGTCAAGGGTTCGAGTACCTATGGTGGTGAAATCCCCCGGTGTGCGTGTGTGGGGTGTGTGTGCGTGTGTGAAAAAAAAAAAAAAAAAACCGGTCAGTAGCTAATCCACGCCCTAAATATCGACTTGATCCAATACTCTTACAGCCTCCAAAGAATTTCCAATGATAAGCATTCAATCCCCACTGTCTACTCGAGCGTTCGGTTTGCCTCATTTTTTGGCTCATACTTATATTGATCCAAAAAAATAATGATATAAATAATAATTAAAAAAAAATGAATGGACGGTCTGTATATGATATTATGGCTTGCAAAAATTTCCACGTCAATGTACTACGAACTTGATCAACGCCGGAGACAATGCATTGTTTTGAGAGCAGATGAAGTGTCTTTGAGACCTCACCCAACATGGTGAGTCCTTGACAATGGGGATCACCTGGATGCATGTATTGTATATCCATGTGGTGTATCCATTTTAACAGATACTTTGGGGCATGAACCCAAAAAGAGAAAATGACCACTGTAGACAAAACCTTTTACCCAGCGGTTTTTATCGCAGAATACAAACTTAAGTTACCAACTTAGACTAGCACTTGCGGACAGCGACTTTGAGGACGAAACTACCCCTCCTTTTCACTGCGAAGACGAGAGCTGACGCACCTCCAACTGAGAGTTGTACGAACGGCTTAGGAGAGATCAAAGTTACATGGCCCCACAGCTATGTATTTATCATATCCACAACGTTCATCCATATTTCAAAATCATTTCGGAGCATTATCCAAAAAAATAATAAATCATGTCCATAAATCAATGGACCACACCACAAAGAGCAGCGGGGAAATTGATTTTCACCGTTAAAAAATTTTATAAGGCCCATCGTAACATTTATTTTCCATCCAATCTATTCATAAAGTCACAGAGGCCTGGATGAAGAGGAAAAACAAATTCCATTATGATCCAAAACTTCTACAACCCTTAAAAGGGTTTCAATGGTAGACATTCAATTCCCCATTACCTTTTACTGTGTGGTCCACTTGATAGCTAGATCTGTCTTATTTTTCATCTCAAGCCTTAATACGAGTTCACCGAATAGATGGACGGTTTGGATATAACATATACCTCATAATAGGACCCACAAAAATCAGTGGGAATTATAACAGGGAAAGGGAAAAAAAAAAAAAATTTTGAAAAAGAAGACAGCAAGTTGGGGTCGACCGGGTCAACCTGGTCGACGGGCCTATGGCAACGGATTATAACCGTAGCCATTATCCATAGCCATAACTACAATGCTATGCACTTTTTTTTTCTTTTTTCTTTTTCTTTTTTCTTTTTATTTTTTACATGGAGAACTTTATTGCACCTACATTTTTCTTTAATACATGTTTTTATAAATGTGTGTGTGTGTATGTGTGTGTATATAAATTTTTTTCTTTTTTTTTTTCATTTATTTCTTTATTCATTTAACAAGAATATCTTCTAAACTAAAATTAGTTACTTGACATACCACATATGATTTTGGGGTAGGAGAAGCTATTTTAGCTAACTAACCTAGTTATTTTTCAAGATTCCATCAGGTCAATGGTCGAAAATATATTTCATTCACTTCACGATCAATTTCAATCACTTCATGGTCAAACTAAAAATTGAGCGAGGTAAATATGAAATTGAGTGAGTAAATTAAAAATGAGCAGGACAAGGTATGAATTGAGTGAGGGAAGCTAGAAATCGAGCGAGGTAACATAGGAGTTCAGCGAGGAAATCTAGAAATTAAGCGAGACAACTTAGGATTTGAGCGAGGAAAGCTAGAAATTGAGCGAGGGAACCTAGAAATTGAGCGAGGGAACCTAGAAATTGAGCGAGGTTTAGGCTACGTTGAAATTGAGCGAGGGAACCTCGCTTAAATCCTAAGTTGCCTCGCTGAATTTCTACGTTGCATCACTCAATTGCTAGGTTGTCTCACTCAATTCCTAGGTTCCTTCGCTCAATTTACATATTGCCTCACTAGATTTCTAGCTTCCCTCGCACAATTCCTAGGTTGTCTCTCTCATTTCATATATTTTTCCAGATCATTTTATGGTATGAGACCAAAAATGAGATATATCCAGTTCTCAAGTGTACCATATTATAGGAAATAGTGTTGAATGAGCGTCAACCATTAGAAACCTTTAGGGGGACCACTGTGATGTTTATGAGAAATCCTCCACGTCTAAGTTCATTCATAGGGTCAAAAAGACCGGGATGAAAAGGAAAAAAAATTTCATAATGATCCAAAACTTCTGTAACCCTTAAAAGGGTTTTAATGGTAGACGTTCAATTTTTCATTGCCTTTTACAGTGTGGTCCACTTGATAGTTAGATCTATCTTATTTTTTGTCTCAAGCTTTAATACGAGCTCGTAAAATATATGGACGGTTTGGATATAACACATACATCATGATGGGACCCACAAAAGTAACATAGCAAAAAAAAAAAAAAAAAAAATTTCAGTTTGCCCCGCTCAATTAGAAATTGAGTGGGGCAAATTGAAAATTTTTTTTTCTTTTGTGGGTCCCATCATGATGTATGTGTTATATCCAAACCGTCCATATATGAGCGGGGCAAACTGAAAATTGAGCGGGGCAAACTGAAAAATAAGCTGGGCAAACTAGAAATTGAGCGGGGCAAACTGAAAATTGAGAGGGGCAAACTAAAAATTTGGTTATATATTTTGGTTTAGGTTTAGGTTTAGGTTAAGGTTTAGGTTTAGGTTATAGGTTCTAGGTTATAAGTTAAAGCTTTAGGAAATTGAGAATAGGTTAAGGTTTAGGTTTAGGGAATCGGGTTCAGGTTTGAGATCGGATTTAGTTTGGGTTTTCAAGTTTAGGTTTAGGTTAAGGAGTTGAGATTAGGATTAGGTGTAGGTTTAGGTTTAAGGATTTGAGAATACATTTAGGTTTTAGGTTTAAGTTTAGGTTTTAAGTTTAGGTTAAGGTTATAGGTTTAGGTTAGGTTTAGGTGTAGGTTATAGGTAATAGCTTTAGGGAATTGAGAATAGGTTAAAGTTTAGGTTTAGGAAATTAGGTTCGGGTTCGGGATCGGGTTTAGGTTTGGGTTTTCAAGTTTAAGTTTAGGTTTAGGTTATAGGTTTTGAAATTTGTGAATAGTTTTAGGTTATAAGTATAAGTTTAGGTTAGGTTATAAGTTAAGGTTTAGGGATTTGAGTTTAGGTTATAGGATTAGGTTTAGGGATTTGAGTTTAGGTTATAGGTTTAGGTTTTGGGATTTGAGAATGGGTTCGGGGTTTAGGTTATAGGTTTTGGTTTCAGTTTAGGCTATAGGTTTTGGGATTTGATAATAGGTTCCGGTTTATGTTATAGGTTTTGGTTTTGGTTTAGGCTATAGGTTTTGATTTAGGTTTAGGTTATAGGTTTTGGTTTAGGTTATAGGTTTATGTTAAGGTTTAAGTTTAGGTTATATGTTTTTGGATTTGAGAATGGGTTCGGGTTTAGGTTATAGGTTTTGGTTTAGGTTATAGGTTTTGGGATTTGATAATGGGTTTTGGTTTAGGTTATAGGTTTTGATTTTGGTTTAGGTTATAGGTTTATGTTAAGGTTTAGGTTTATGTTATAGGTTTTTGGATTTGAGAATGGGTTCGGGTTTAAGTTATAGGTTTTGGTTTTGGTTTAGGTTATAGGTTTTGAGATTTAATAATGGGTTCGGGTTTATGTTTAAGTTTAGGTTTAGGTTATAGGTTTTGGGATTTGGGAATAGTTTTAGGTTATAACTATAGGTTTAGGTTAGGTTATAGGTTAAGGTTTTGGGATTTGAGAATAGGTTTAGGTTAAGGTTATAGGTTTTGGTTTTGGTTTAGGTTATAGGTTTTGGTATTGGTTTTGGAATTTGAGAATGGGTTCGGGTTTAGGTTATAGGTTTTGGTATTGGTTTAGGTTATAGGTTTTGGTTAAGGTTATAGGTTATAAGTTTAAGTTTAGGTTAAGGTTATAGGTTTTGGAATTTGATAATGGGTTCGGGTTTAGGTTATAAGTTCTGGTTTTGATTTAAGTTATAGGTTATAGGTTTTGGGATTTGAGAATGGGTTTGGGTTTAGGGTATGGGTTTTGATTAAGGTTATAGGTTATAGGTTTAGGTTTAGGTTAAGGTTAGGTTTAGGTTATAGGTTTAGGTTATAGGTTTTGGGATTTGATAATGGGTTCGGGTTTAGGTTATGGGTTTTGGTTTTGGTTTAGGTTATAGGTTATAGGTTTAGGATAAGGTTTAGGTTTAGGTTTAGGTTATAGGTTTTGGGATTTGAGAATGGGTTTGGGTTTAGGTTATAGGTTTTGGTATTGGTTTAGGTTATAGGTTTTGGTTAAGGTTATAGGTTATAGGTTATAAGTTATAGGTTTAGGTTTAGGTTAAGGTTATACACTTTGGGATTTGGGAATAGTTTTAGGTTATTAGTATAGGTTTAGGTTAGGTTATAGGTTTTGGGATTTGAGAATGGGTTCGGGTTTAGGTTATAGGTTTTGGTTTAAGTTATAGGTTCTAGGACTTGAGAATGGATTCGGGTTTAGGTTATAGGTTTTGGTTTAGGGATTTGAGTTTAGGTTATAGGTTTAGGTTTAGGTTTTAGGTTTAGGTTTAGGTTTGGGTTTAGGTTTTGGGATTTGAGAATGGGTCCGGGTTTAAGTTACAGGTTTTAGAATTTGAGAATGGGTTCAGGTTTAGGTTATAGGTTTTAGTTTTGGTTTAGGTTATAGGTTTTGGGATTTGAGAATAGGTTCGGGTTTAGGTTATAGGTTTTAGTTTTGGTTTTGGTCATAAGTTTTGGTTTAGGTTTTAGGTTTAGGTTTACGTTTGGGTTTGGGTTTTGGGATTTGAGAATGGGTTCGGGTTTAGGTCATAGGTTTTGGTTTTGGTTTAGGTTATAGGTTTTGGTTTTGGTTATAGGTTATAGGTTTAGGATAAGGTTTTGGTTTATGTTATAGGTTTTGGGATTGGAGAATGGGTTCGAGTTTAGGTCTTAGGTTTTGGTTTTGGTTTTGGTTTTGGTTTTAGTTTTGGTTTAGGTTATAGGTTTTAGGACTTGAGAATCGGTTCGAGTTTAGGTTATAGGTTTTGGTTTTGGTTTTAGTTTTGGTTTAGGTTATAGGTTTTGGATTTGAGAATGGGTTCAGGTTTAGGTGATAGGTTTTGGGATTTGAGAATGGGTTCGGATTTAGGTCATAGGTTTTAGGATTGGAGAATGGGTTCGGGTTTAGTTCTTAGGTTTTGGTTTTGGTTTTGGTTATAGTTTTGGTTTAGGTTATAGGTTTTAGGACTTGAGAATCGGTTCGGGTTTAGGTTATAGGTTTTGGTTTTGGTTTTAGTTTTGGTTTAGGTTATAGGTTTTGGATTTGAAAATGGGTTTGGGTTTAGGTCATAGGTTTTGGTTTCGGTTTAGGTTATAGGTTTTGGGATTGGAGAATGGGTTCGGGTTTAGGTCTTAGGTTTTGGTTTTGGTTTTGTTTTTGGTTTTGGTTTAGGTTATAGGTTTTAAGACTTGAGAATCGGTTCGGGTTTAGGTTATAGGTTTTGGTTTAGGTTTTGGTTTTGGTTTTGGTTTTGGTTTAGGTTATAGGTTTTGAATTTGAGAATGGGTTCGGGTTTAGGTCATAGGTTTTTGGGATTTGAGAATAGGTTCAGGTTTAGGTAATAGGTTTTGGTTTCGGTTTAGGTTATAGGTTTTAGGATTGGAGAATGGGTTCGGGTTTAGGTCTTTGGTTTTAGTTTTGATTTTGGTTTTGGTTTTGGTTTAGGTTATAGGTTTTGGTTTTGGTTATAGGTTATAGGTTTAGGATAAGGTTTAGGTTTGTGTTATAGGTTTTTGGATTTGAGAATGGGTTCGGGTTTAGGTTATAGGTTTAGGTTATGGTTTTGATTTAGGTTATAGGTTTTAGGATTTGAGAATGGGTTCGGGTTTAGGTTATGGTTTTGGTTTAGGTTATAGGTTTAGGATAAGGTTTAGGTTTAGGTTTTAGGTTTTAGGATTTGAGAATGGGTTCGAGTTTAGGTTATAGGTTTTGGTTATGGTTTTAATTTAGGTGATAGGTTTTGAGATTTGAGAATGGGTTCGAGTTTAGGTCATAGGTTTTGGTTTTAGTTTTGGTTTATAGGTTTTAGGATTTGAGAATGGGTTTGGGTTTAGGTTATAGGTTTTGGTTTTGGTTATAGGTTTTTGGGTTTGAGAATCGGTTCGGTTTTAGGTTAAGGATATGGTACCTGCAAATACAAATATAAACATGGCCTGTCCAAATGGCCAGGCCCTTCCAATGCCGTCCATAGTAAATGGACAGCTTTATCATGGTCATAACAGCGGTTCCCATCTTCGAAGGACTCTCGCTCTTCCGGATAGCTCCGACGCACATCCGGGTCTGCTCCATTAATTTCGAGCAAATACATAAACATGGCCTGTTCAAATGGCCACGCTCTTCAAATGTTGTTCATAAGAAATGGACAACTTCATCATGGTCATAACAGCGGTTTCCACCTTTCAGGGACCCCCGCTCTTCCGGATAGCTCCGACGCACATCCGGGTCTGCTCCATCAATTTCGAGCAAATAATAAACACGGTCTGTCCAAATGGTCAAACCACTCCAATCATATGCATTCTTGAGTCAAGAGACGTACCAGATGCTTAAATTTGAAATATGCATTTAAACATAAAATGGCATTGGGAATCGCTTCTCAAAACCGCAGACTGTTTTCTTTTGAAACTCGTTCATCTCACCTGAAAATCTGTCACATAATGAATAACTATAACCACAATGATAACTATACATGTGCATTCTTGACAAGAGACGTACCAGATGCTTGAATCTGAAATATGCAGCTCCAATCCTCCCACATGCAACATCCACCTGAAATTCCAATGGTATGGACTTCAACAAAATGTTCAGTTCAAGCTACAGTCCGCATTCCAGTTCAAGTTCAGTTCACAAATGAGTTCCAGTTCACAGATTTGTCTGGAGTTTAGTCTATGAATCAGTTGATAAATTAGATTAGGATCTGCTGCAATCACATGATACATTCCAGTTCACATGAGTGCATGAATCAGTTTACAAATGAGTGTAAGAAAGAAAAGTAACCATTGATTTGGAAAAAAAAACCATTAATGTGCATCACTTCACAAAAACCTACAAACCATCACTGCAATCACAAAACAAGTCAATGAATCACTTCACAACCATCCATCGATCTGCATCATTTCACAAGCATGTGCATTAGTTACAAAAGTCTAGGATCTGTTGTAATAAGGAAAAGTCAATCAGTTACACAAATGAGTTGATGAATCAGGCTATAAATGAGTGCATGAAGCCCAAGAACCCATTCTCAAATTTTAAAACCAATAACCTAAATCAAAATCAAAACCTATAACCTAACCCGAACCCATTCTCAAATCCCAAAATCTATAACCTAAACCTAAACCTTATCCTAAACCTATAACCTATAACCTAAACTTAAACCTAAACCTTATCCTAAACCTATAACCTATAACCTAGACCAAAACCTATAACCTAAATCAAAACCAAAACCTATAACCTAAACCCAAGCCCATTCTCAAATCCCCAAACCTATAACCTAAACCGAAACCCAAACCTATAACATAAACCCGAACCCATTCTCAAATCCCAAAACCTATAACCTAAACCAAAACCAAACCTATAACATAAACCCGAACCCATTCTCAAATCCCAAAACCTATGACCTAAACCAAAACTAAAACCTATAACCTAAACCCGAACCCATTCTTAAATTCCAAAACCTGTAACCTAAACCCGAACCCATTCTCAAATCCCAAAACTCAAACCCAAACCTAAACCTAAACCTAAACCAAAACCTATAACCTAAACTCAAATCCATTCTCAAATCCCAGAACCTATAACCTAAACCAAAACCTATAACCTAAACCCGAACCCATTCTTAAATCCCAAAACCTATAACCTAAACCAAAACCAAACCTATAACATAAACCCGAACCCATTCTCAAATTCCAAAACCTATAACCTAAATCAAAACTAAAACCTATAACCTAAACCCAAACCCATTCTTAAATTCCAAAACCTGTAACCTAAACCCGAACCCATTCTCAAATCCCAAAACTCAAACCCAAACCTAAACCTAAACCTATAACCTAAACCTAAACCAAAACCTATAACCTAAACCCAAATCCATTCTCAAATCTCAGAACCTATAACCTAAACCAAAACCTATAACCTAAACCCGAACCCATTCTCAAATCCCAAAACCTATAACCTAAACCAAAACCAAACCTATAACATAAACCTGAACCCATTCTCAAATCCCAAAACTTATAACCTAAACCAAAACTAAAACCTATAACCTAAATCCGAACCCATTTTTAAATTCCAAAACCTATAACTTAAACCCGAACCCATTCTCAAATCCCAAAACTCAAACCCAAACCTAAACCTAAACCTATAACCTAAACCAAAACCAAAACCTATAACCTAAACCTAAATCCATTATCAAATCCCAGAACCTATAACCTAAACCAAAACCTATAACCTAAACTCGAACCCATTCTCAAATCCCAAAACTTATAACCTAACCTAAACCTATACTTATAACCTAAAACTATTCTCAAATTTCAAAACCTATAACCTAAACCAAAACCAAAACCTATAACCTAACCCGAACCCATTCTCAAATCCCAAAACCTATAACCTAAACCTAAACCTAAACCTAAACCTAAACCTTATCCTAAACCTATAACATATAACCTAGACCGAAACCTATAACCTAAACCAAAACCAAAACCTATAACCTAAACCCAAACCCATTCTCAAATCCCAAAACCTATAACCTAAACCGAAACCCAAACCTATAACATAAACCCGAACCCATTCTCAAATCCCAAAACCTATAACCTAAACCTAAACCTACACCTTATCCCAAACCTATAACCTATAACCTAAACCAAAACCAAAACCTATAACCTAACCCGAACCCATTCTCAAATCCCAAAACCTATAACCTAAACCTAAACCTAAACCTTATCCTAAACCTATAACCTATAACCTAAATCTAAACCTATAACCTAAACTCAAATCCCAGCGGGGATTACAACAGGGAAAAGGAAAAAAAAAAATTTAAAAAGAAGCTAGCGAGTTGGGGTCGACCGGGTCAATGTAATGCACTTTTTTATTTTATTTTATTTTTTTTTCTTTTTTATTTTTTAAGAATTATCCCGAACCCAAACCTGATTTCCTAAACCTAAACTTTAACCTATTCTCAATTCCGTAAAGCTATTACCTATAACCTACACCTAAACCTAACCTAAACCTATAACCTTAACCTAAACCTAGAACCTAAACATAAACCTAAAACCTAAATGTATTATCAAATCCTTAAACCTAAACCTACACATAATACTAATCTCAACTCCTTAACCTAAACCTAAACTTGAAAACCCAAACTAAACCCGATCTCAAACCTGAACCCAATTCCCTAAACCTAAACCTTAACCTATTTTCAATTCCCTAAAGCTTTAACCTATAACCTAGAACCCATAACCTAAACCTAAACCTAAACCTTAACTTAAACCTAAACCAAAACATATAACCAAATTTTCAGTTTGCCCCACTCAATTTTCAGTTTGCCCCGCTTAATTTTCATTTTGTCCCGCTCAATTTCCAGTTTGCCCCACTCATATATGAACGGTTTGGATATAACACATACATCATGATGGGACCTATAAAAGAAAAAAAAATTCAGTTTGAGCGGGGTAAACTGAAAATTGAGCGGGGCAAACTGAAAATTGAGCGGGGCAAACTGAAAATTGAGGGGGGTAAACTAGAAATTGAGCGGGGCAAACTAGAAATTGAGCGGGATAAACTGAAAATTGAGCGGGGTAAACGGAAATTGAGCGGGGTAAACTGAAAATTGAGCGGGGCAAACTGGAAATTAAGCGTGGCAAACTGGAAATTGAGCGGGGCAAACTGAAAATTGAGCGGGGCAAACTGGAAATTAAGTGTGGCAAACTGAAAATTGAGTGGGGTAAACTGAAAATTCAGCGGGGCAAACTGAAAATTCAGCGGGGCAAACTGAAAATTGAGCGAGGTAAACGCTCAATTGAGCGGGGTAAACTGGAACTTGAGCGGGGCAAACTGAAAATTGAGTGGGGTAAACGCTCAATTGAGCGGGGCAAACTAGAAATTGAGCGGGGCAAACTGAAAATTGAGCGGGGTAAACTGAAAATTGAGCGGGGTAAACTGAAAATTGAAATTGAACGGGCAAACTGGAAATCGAGCGGGGCGAATTGGAAATCGAGCGGGGCAAATTGGAAATTGAGAGGGGCAAACTGAATTTTTTTTTTTTTTTTTTTTGCTATGCTACTTTTATGGGTCCCATCATGATGTATGTGTTATATCCAAACTGTCCATATATTTTACGAGCTCATATTAAGGCTTGGGACGAAAAATAAGATAGATCTAACTATCAAGTGGACCACACTATAAAAGGCAACCTAGGATTTGAGCGAGGCGAGGGAAGCTACAAATTGTGCGAGGGAACCTAGAAATTGAGAGAGGCAACCTACGAATTGAGCAAAGAAGCTAGAAATTGAGCGAGGCAACCTAGGATTTGAGCGAGGGAACATCAAAATTGGAGCGAGGCAACTTAGGAATTGAACGAGGGAAGCTAGAAATTGAGCGAGGCGAGCGAGGCAACGTAGAAATTGGAACGAGAATTGAGCAAGGGAACCTAGAAATTGAGCGAGACAACCTAGGAGTTGAGCAAGGCAATGAAAAAAATTCAACGAAGCAACCGAGAAATTGAGCAAGGAAAATATCAATTTGAGCGAGGCAAGCTTGAAATTAGGTGAGGCTAACATGAATTGGAACGAACTTTAAATGTAATTGACCTAGCCTAACAATTTGCTTTGTTGAATTTGACCAATCAGTTAATGAAATTAATCGAGATTTACATGAAATTCTCTTCGGTGAATTTGATCGAGCAATTAATGAAATTGACCGAGCGGTTCATAAAATTTTCAGTACGCACTTATAGTGCTGAGTTAACTAAGTTTGGCACACCCAGATCCATAGCTCAATTGGCAGATTGAGTAGAGATACCTCATGTCAACACTTGAGGTCCTGGTATCGATTCCTAGCGGGGGTGGCTAACATGGAGTGTGTGTATTGACATGGGTGTGTACTAACAAGCTAACCTAAAAAAACTTTTTTAAAAAAATTAATAGTAAAATATTAAAAAAATTAAAAAATTAAAAATATTGAGTTGGGCCCACCTTGAATGTATGTGGACTATCCATGACCTTCATCCATTTTTCCATCTAAAGCAAGGGTTTCAGCCCAACATGGTGGCATATTGAAATATTAAGTGGATCACACCACAGGAAACATTGTTTCCACCGTGGAAACCTTGTTATGCCCCTACAATGATGTTTTACTTGTAATCCATCATGTTCATAGGATGATTTTCGCATGGATGAACCGAAAACCAAGATGGGAGCTTCATTCGGCATTTCAATGGCTCACAAAAAATTTACGCCGTTTAGGTAAATGTATATCATACCTGTCATGCGTATTGTCTTCCGTGGAGGGAACATTTTCAGGAAAAACGAGATAATGTTGATTAGGGGTGTACATCGAGTCAAATCGAGTAAAGCTGGCCTCATGTCGACTTGGCTCGGCCATTGGCTGACCTCAGCTCGAACTCGGCTAGGCTCGGTCCTTGAGCCTGACTGGCCATCTCAGCTTGGTTTAGTCAGCAGCTCGAGCCGAGTTCGCCATTGAGGCATTTTCACAAACACCTGAGTTGCAACTTCAAAATCCCACTATTTTACAAACAAATGCAATTGTTTTATAGGTATTTTATCAAATACCTTCTAAGCAACATAAAAATCAAGAAAAACAAAGAGAAAAAAGGTATTTGTTTCATGTACATACTTTCCTTGCCACCGGCCACATTTCGTTGAGTCATTTTATCAGACAGTTGGTGAGCAACATCAATGGCAGAGTAACCGACTCATTGAACTGGTCCGATTCGAGCTGGATTCTGTCCAAGTTGAGTCGAGCTGAGGCTTGCTCGAACTCATTTTCGAGCTAAAAAAATCAGCTCAACTCAGCTTGAACTTAGCTGTGAACCGAGTTGAATCAAGCTTTTTCAACTCGAGTCGAGCGAGCTAACCGACCTAGCTCGGTTCGTGTACACCCCTAACGTTGATGAATAGAGAAGGTGGGATCCAGCTAGAGCGTGGTGCGATCCAAGCAACAGATGTAGCGGTGGCGTTTTCGTCCTTGTTTTTTAAAAAAATGGAGCGAGAGAAGTGAGGTAGAGGAAAAGCAACGGCAGTAAAAAGGAGGGGTAGTTTCGTCCTCAAAGTCGCTGTCCGCACGTGCTAGTCTAAGTTGGTAACTTAAGTTTGTATTCCGCGATAAAAACCGCTGGGTTAAAGGTTTTGTCTACGGTGGTCATTTTCTCATCCAAAAATCAAGTAGAGAAAAATCTCAGTGGTCCATAAGAGTTTCACTAGCATGTGTCATTATCATCTCTGCGATGTGATCCACTTAAGCCTTCTATTTTTTTAAATTTTTGGGCTTATACCCTAAAATAATATGAAAAAATAAATAGATAGTGTGGATAAAACTTATACACCACAACGGCCCCTCTGAGCCCCTGCACATTCCTAGTCGTGGATGAGCGGGGGTTAGCAGTCTATAGATGTTAAGCTTTTGTAGACATTGCCTGCTGGTTTCCAATCACACAGTGTAGAGGATCCTAGAGCTAAAAACAGAGAGCGCATTAAATGAGGAGAGAGTTAAAAAAGAAGAGGATTGCTTCGAAAGAAAGTGGTATAACTGGAGTTGTACGTGTGTGATACATTCATGAGATGCACAGCATATGTAACAAATTTGGTCAGTTAATTAGGTACAGTTCCTTATAAGCATATAAAGGATATAAAATATTATGTTTTTATAATTAATAGCTAACTATTCTTTTACCAAAAAAGTGGGCCGTTAGAAATCTATTCCAACAAGTTTGATTCAGCTTGTATATGTGTCTCTAATAATAAAGATCATTTATTAATTTTTGATAGATAAAATTAAATTAGTAAGCCTAATTTGATAAACCAACTAGATCTATGATATGTATTTCTATCATATGGATATAAAATTGGGTGTCACATAAACTCCAATAAGTAGACATTACATGTGGATAAAAAAATTATTCTTACCATTCGATGCACAGCTAGTTAGACCAATTTAAATGGTCCAACTAGTTGTGTGCGAGCATAACTCTCTCTCTCTCTCTCTCTCTCTCTCTATATATATATAACGCTCACGTGCGAATCAGTTCGTACATACTACATATGAACTTTTTTAAGAACTCATCATACTTGAAGTGGATCCAAAATCTAAGCCATTCATGTGAAGCAGCACCTCGTTAAATCCTCAGGCTCAAGTTTTACTTTGATCTAAAACTTTGATGGACCATGAAAAATGAAAACAGTTTCTCCCTTGATTTGCATTTCTCTTTACTATGGCCCACACCTTATATATATATATATATATATATATATATATATATATATATATATAAAAGGCTCATGTCATATTAGTCCAAGTCGGTGACCCATCTATAGCTCGATTTCACCTAATTTAATTGATGGTGTAGGCCGGATTATATTGTCGCAGTGAGTCCTACTTAATGACACATCAATAAAGGATGTACCATTTGAATGGTTTGGATCAATATACAAGTAGGCTATAGGGCCTACTGTGGTGTATGTGTCTTATCCACACCATCCATCCATTTTATCATCTCATTTTAGTTCATGAGCCCAAAATTCAAACATATCCAAAGCTCAAGTGGACTACATCACGGTGAAGATTCTTGCAGACACAAATTTTGAATCAAGCTGATATTTGTTTATTTTTTTTCTTCTTCCATCCATGTCTGTGACCTTATGAACAGTTTGGATGCCAAATAAACATTATTGTGGATCCAGAAAGGTCTCAACGGTGGACATCATCATCCTCATTATTTTCCCGTGGTGTTGCCTAATTTATCTTTAAATATGCTTCAATTTTGGACTGCACTAAAATGATCCCGTACAACATATGAACGGAGCCGATAAGACACATATTTTATCTTTAACCTCTCCTTTTTCATTTTTTTAGAGTTGGTAAGGAACCTTCTAATGTTCATTCGCCTACGAGAAGGAGAGTCCTTAATCCATCGGAAATACCTATTACTTATTAGAGAAATACATCCACCGTTTGTTCCCTTGTGGCCGAGCATTGGATCTGCCCCACTTTTTGGCTCACGTCATAAAATGATCCTGAGATAGTGATGGACGGGGTGGATTTCTCACCCTAAAATGACCTGAGATCGAGCGGACCACCAAGTGGGGAAGTGCCTTGCTCAAATTTTACAAGTTACATGGGATACTGGAAGTTCTCAACTCTCACGAGTGGTACCCGTGTTTAGATAACGTAGACCTCTGGTCTGGTGTGTCTCATCGTGGATGGACCGCATTTCTAGAATTTCCAAGCTAGATGATCCTAGCCGCAGATCTTGTAATAATTTTCATTTGTGTGGACCACGAGCACTTGTAAATAAATTCTCAATTTCTTGTTGTGTGGCCCACTTGAACTTTTGATCTGATTGGTTTTTGGGCCACTGCTGGGCTCGTGAAACTGTTAGATGGAGTGGATGTTACGAGTTAGCATCGGTAAGCCCCACCAAAAACTTTCACATGCCCAAAACTATCCAAAGTCCTGACCCATTGAAATGAGGTCTGACCGTGAAAATAAAAGATCATGAGGGATAAATATGACTTTTTAATGATTCCGTTGTCGCCCAGCATCGTCGGTTGAATTCAATGCAGCTTGCATTTGACGGAATTTGTAAACACGAGGCGGTGAATGATATTGGAATGCTATGATTCGAAGAATCTATTGACTTATTTGACACGTCCCTCCAAGAATCTAGTAACCTAATCTAACGGGTGCCATCAATCCTAAGGGTCACTTTGGGCGGTTGGATTAGACGGGATTCGGTGGGATAGGATTCAAAAAATATCACTAATACACATGGCAGGGATTGTCCCTGTTGTCATGGGATTAAATTAATGTCATACTTTGTAGATAGTAGGGTGATATATTAAATGAATGTACCCACCATCATTTGAAATTATTGAGAATAATACATATGTTATATCTAAACTGTGCATTTGTTTTATAACCTCATTTTATAGCATGGGCCTAAAAATGAGGTAGATCCAAAACTTATGTAGCCCCAAAGAAGTTTTCAACGGTAAGTATTCAATCCCTGTTACTTTCTATGGTGAAGTCCACTTGAGCTTTAGATTTATCTTATTTTTTGGCTCATGCTCTAAAATAATCTCAATAAATGAGTGGACGGTGCGGATATAGCCCACACATCATGTTGGGATCTACACAACTTCCCAAACATCGAGTGAAATAAGCACAAGAATCAATGCAATTCCATGTAATTCAAAGCTTTTCCATTCATTCCAAATATGGTATGGAATTAGCACAGGATTCGATGAATCCCATCCCACATAATACCTTTTAATACCACTGCCCAAACTAACCCCAAGGTTCTTGGCATATTCATTGGGTTCTTAATAGCCTCCGTTTTGTAGGCCGTTTTTGTCAATGGCACACAAAAATTGACTTATTCAGAATGTAGGATCGCTTTCTAAAAATCAAGTTAATCTACTCATGGCCTCTCTTTAGATGTGTGACAATGTATGACACGGCCTCACTAGAAGGTAGGCATTTACAATTGTCAGAAAATAATGAGGAGGTGTTTATCCAAAAAATAAAATAAAAATTACCACGATATGGACAGAGGAAATTGTTGGCAAGTCCAAGTTGAGAGGAGATGAAAAGTAGTTGTAAAATGTGGAAGATGCCATTGTAACTTGAGAGAATATAAATATTATAGGGCTATATTCCAATGTACACAAGAAAGTATTGTATGCCAATCAAAGTAATTCATTTACTAGACTCGTATCTTACGATATTGCAAAAATCAAACTTTCCATTCTTTCTAATACTTTTCTTCAATTTATATTTTTGTCTTCTCTGTTAATTTGATGGCTACCAATGAGACAGATGTATTTGGTGGGTTGGAATTTTTATACCAAAGAATTGTACTATATATATTCCATTCTTTCCGAGAAATTGCCCCAAGATTCTCCCTTATTGGAAGATCCTGGCCTCTACCCTTTTGTCTTTTTCCCGGTGAATGACTAATGATGCTTTTTCTTTTTCTTTTTATTTTCTTTCCTGTTGAAGTTCTGGCTATTTGCAATTGACGCTGGTAAGGACGTTAGATCGAGCACATCTTCCCATGAGGATAACATTTCAACATTTCTAAATTCAAGGAACTTCCCTGGCCTCCTCACATAGATTTCTTGAATCCACTGGGAAAAATAGTAAGTAAAATTGAAAATAAATTCTATAAAATACGTAATTTGGTTGATGAATGAAAGGTTATCCTTTATGGCACACAAAATCATGGTTAAGAGAAAAGGTAAAGTTGTGATCTACATCTAGTATAATAAGAAAGGCCAAATAACAAAGGTCTAGGATATTTCAATCGAGGAAATTTTCAAGGGCATTCTCCACTTGCAATCTTGACGGTTGGATTATCTTAAATGGTTGAAGAATTTCCGGAATGAGTGAATTGTAGATACCTTGTAGAGCATGACCCTACAATTGGCTTGGTTTTTTCTACTCCTTTTTAAGTTTGTATAACCGGCTTGTGTTTCTAGCATTTGTTTGACACCTCGAAAAGAAAAAATAATAATAATAATAATAATGTAACATATTATGTTTGCTCCGCTGGTAGACTCTCAGGAGTTTCAACACTTGGTCAAGGGTTTGAGTAACCATAGGTGGTGAAATCCCACTATGGTGTGAGTGTGTGGGGGAGAGTATGCGTGTGTAAAAATAATAATAATAATAATTGTTTATGTAAAAATTTGGTTCACTCTGATGCCAAAGTCAGGCTAGGAATCTGGGTCTAAGTAGTGTAGATAGGGCTTATTGTGTGAGATATTGCGTACATGTTCCTCTGTATGAGTCCCTTTTTTATACTTTTTAGTTAGACTAATCTCTTCTGGCAATCTCGGCACGATCTCTTCCATTAAGCATAGAACATGCGCCCATCGATATCGTCGATTACGCTATGAACATGGAATAACGGTCGATCTTGTCGTGCATTATGCGGTTAAACCGGGACGAATGAGCCGAATATATCTATCCCAAACAAGTGCTCGGACTAAGTCAAGATGAGTGTATCCTGACCACTAGTGACCAATTGCTCGGATGATTTGAGCCCATGTATAGCGACGAGTTGGACCTTTGTATTTCCGCTATTGCACCACTCAGAGTATTTGGTGCATCTATTCGTTTGGCCAAGTAAACCCTAAAGATAACTTGGATTAGCCAAGTATTAATGTGGTTGTTTCAGGTTGGCTTCGCTTGTAGTCGAACCAATTTTTTCCCTAACAGAAGCCCCTTATTCTCTAAGTCCGACCTCAGACTCAGGGAATAAATAACTCAAAAAATGAACTGTCACTCCCTCCATGATGACAAGTCGACAAGATTGAAACGAACAGCCATAATCATGGCTCTCCGCTATCAAGGCGTCGTACTACGGCAACAGCCTTTTGGGTACGAGCCTATGATTGACAAACACGTGGCGACGATTGATGATTCAAATCGCTCGGATGAGTAGGGTATTGCCACGTGGACATTTAGAGGTGGAGAGTCATCTGCGCATTGAATGTCATTCAGTGCTGGTAAAGCATGGCTCGACGAGTGTCAGCTCGAACGAATGATTTGACGCCACGTTTGCAGTGGGGCTCAGCATCATGTTGTTTCAACTTCAGAAACAGTTGTCTGCAATGATTACAACTGACGACTAACGCTATAAAAGTCGCCCTCTACTTCCATTTAAATCCTCTTGCATTCCATTTTCTCAAAGAGTTTGTGCTACAAGTCATCCTCCGGAGAGCACTTTCCTGTGAGTTCCTCTCAACCCTCTTTTAATTTCCTTTAGTCTCATTATGTCGAATTATTCAGACGAAGTTCAAGTAGTCCAAGTAGTTGGAGATGCTTTCGAGCCGGAGACCTCAGATTCCCGGCGTGGGGACTCGGAAGGTCCCTTTTAAGCGATACCCCTCGGACCTCCTATGAAGAAGACTACGGGCCCAAAAGCAAAAGGTCGCACCAAAGGGTCGAAGAGAATACCTCAGGATCCGGCTGGAAGGTGGTCGGGCCTTTAGGAGGCCGGCCCGAGGTCGTTGTCCCCGGGGGTTCGATCTTGGTTGAATCCTAGATTGCTTAAATTCGTGCCGAGTACCAAATCTCCAACTCGGTGCACATCCGAGCTCCTTCCCCCCTTGATGCTACTGGGGATTCAGCTGATGGAGATGTTTCTATCTTCATCTATGCCCTCCAGTGCGGGCTTTAGTTTTCGATTCATCCTTTCGTGCACATGATGATCGTACATCTGAGGCTAGCGTCGGGTTAGCTTGTTCCTAATTCCTGGTGAACCCTGATCTCTTTGTGCATCATCTGGCATCAGCTCAAGAACCAGGTTTTGACGCCAGACGAATACCTATCTACGTACCAAGCCAAGCACGACTTGTTTGAGTCGTGCTGGTACTATTTTTCAGCAAGGAACCAATTTATCCCAGGGCTCGTCGTCAGACTCCCTTCTTCTAATAAGGATTGGAAGAGAAAATGGTTCTAGGCCTCAGGAGAGTGGGAAGCGCCTGCGTCCAAGCTCGACAATCTGCGGGTCAGAGTACCCATGAATTTTTCCAACCAAGGTTGAATCTTTTGAATTTCATACTACATTTTAGATTTTTGATCTGCTCTTTGTTCTAATCTTTGTCTTCTGTTTGTAAATTATCTAAAAGTTCCCCCTGAACTATCTCCCTTCCTCCGAGCCCAAGTCACCAGGGCCCGGGTGCTCAAAGAAGAGCAATTCATCTGGCATAGTATCATCAGTCCAGACAATCTTTTACAATCCGGACTTTATAGATTCAAGCCCTTTCCCACTGCCCTGGGTAAGTCTCACAGTCTTTTATACAATTTTAATTTTCCTTGTAAACACGTCTCTAAGTTTAGCCTCTTTCACCAGGCATGATCGAAGCTTTAGGTTCTAAGAGGAAGAGGGTGTCACGCCCCCTCTTAGTGTGATGATGAATTTCGAGCATCGTGTGAAGATTACGGCGAGGAAGAAGAAAACTACCCCTTCCGCGGCCGAGCCTGCCACAATTCCTGCTCCAGCCCCCGAGGCTCCTCCAACTGCCCCTTACCTTCCACCCGAGATTGAGAAGGAAGTGGTCAAAGAGATTGCTATCGTGAGTTTTTCTCGTGATAGAGACATCATGGATGAAGCCGAGGGCATCAACCTTACAGTTGATGAAGCAGATTTTTTTAGCCGGCAGAACAGACACTTTGGTCGGAGGTGTTACCGTGCCCGAGGACGTGCCTCAAGCCTCAACTGCTAGTAGTGTCGGAAGAGCTGCTGAACCGGTTCCCCCCTCGGGATCAGAGGTATTTCCACCTAGCTATCATATGTCTCACCTAGTCGACTGGGCAGTAAAGCATGCACTCGAAACGTCGATTGTCAACACTCTTACTCACCTTCCTGAGTCGTTTGTCAATGACTATGCCTCGGTCTGTTATACGGTAAGTTTTTAACTTGACCGGCTGGCTTTGATTGTCATTTTATATTTTCTAACTCCTTTCTTTCTCAGGAGTTTCCGATGTTTCCTTTAATTCAGGAGAGACTAAAGGCAATGATTAAGATTGAGGGGGAGAGGGTCGAGCTGGAAGGGATCTTGAAGACCTCGGCCGAGGAAAAAGAGAAGTTGATGAGCCTAGTGGGAGAAGGTCAGTTAAGGGAGCTGTTGAGGGAAAAATATTGCATATTAGACCCCAGTTATTGCCTGGATTTACAAATATGGTACTGTTTAACTGCTCAATTTAATCGTGTTTGTGATGCAAGGTGTATTTACGAGCTTGGACTGTAAAAGGGTGTTACAAATATAGATTTAACGCTCTAAGGACACCAAGGCAAGGGACGGACTCCAGGGGATCGAGATCGATAGATATACACGCCAAAAATCAAAGGAAATCGAGAAACTTAAGCTCGAGTAGCTTAAAAGATGTCCAGAATGCAAAATCATAGGGTTGTCACCATCCGTTCGGCTTGAAACTTCATACAGGACCTGAAGACCATATATTAACCGTACATGTCAAAATTTAGCCGTTGGATTCTTGTGGAAGTGGCCCAATGGACAAATCAGCCCACAGGTCGTCAATCTGGGGCCCACCTGATATCTGAATATACTTCAATTTTAGTCGCGACGCCTTAAATGAGGTGATAAAATGGATAGGCGGAGCAGATTTCTCATACGTATCAAGGTGGGACCCGTTTGCATGAGAGAGAGTACATACTAGTTGTGCACTCACATCACACCGAGCCAACAAGCAGTTTGACTGCAAGTTGACCCACACCCGCCCTCTTTCCTAACAGAGAACAAATATCTCTGTTACGCAAGGTCATCTATCTAGTAATGTAATGGCCCACCATCATCATTCGTTTCAATGATCCAAACCGTCTATCCTGCTTAGAGGGAAATTTCGACCCCTCCCTATTTGGGTTTGCACGTAGACAATGTCCTGCACATGCGCAGAAGGGTTTGCAATCCGGGCAGCGTTAGACTCTGTTTTCGCGGCTGCGAATTCAAATCAAAGAAGATTCATGGATTTGGTGGGGCCTGCTACCGAAGGAGAAAGACAAATCAGAACCATTTATTGGATACCTTAGCCACGACCGGACCGACTGCAAGGAAAATCTGGACAAGAAACACCACTTCAGCACCGTTAGAGTTTCCTGATCAGGAGTTCTGGCCGCAGGAATTCAAGATCTGTAATCTTGGTCGTCTGATCTACAGGCCACACATGGAGGATCGAAAAAATTGACTACATCCAGGCCGGAATAGAGCGGTCCCAATTAGGCAGTGAGCTCCACGAAGGTTTCTGCGTTTTCTCCGTTCGGTTCCACTACGAACTGAATTGCGAAAAACAGGGTCGGTTCTTCCGACCCCAAGCCGACTACCCTCCTGCTGTAATAAAAAGAGAAAAACGTGAGAGGGATAGGGGATCTTTTGGGAAGGTGGGCAGCCGTGGAGGCCAAGAGAGAGGGAGAGACAGGGAATGATTTCTTTCTGTTTTCTTTTTCTTTTCTTTTAAGGTGTAGCCTAATCATGTCAGGCTAAACCTCTTAGCTGCGACATGGAGTGCTTGAAGCTAGAGAATCATCAGTAACTTTTTAGAGTTTGTTATTCTACTTTTTTTTTTCTTTTATTATTTTTAGAGATTCAGCCAACCATGTCTGGCTAAAACCTCTTAGCTAGGGCTAAGAGGTGAAGCTTGTGGCATGATGGGGGACTCTTGGCTCGTGCTTTTTTGTTTAGATTGAACTGATGTTGATTATAGTTTATTTAAGGGAATGTTTTTTAATTTTTAATGGTCTGTTATGACTAAAATTACAATGGGTCTGCGATAGCTTTGAGCATGTTCTTTTTCTTTTTATGTTTTTGACGTCAGGAAGCCCTGTTGTTCACCATCGTTTCCTGGGCATGGTTGGATGACGGTACCCTTCCTAACCTTTATGCATTGTTGATTGGTTGGTAATTAGTTTAATTCTGTTGTTTTCTTTGCCTCTTGGGCATGGTTTGGTGATGGAATCCATTTTAATTCATCTACCTTTCATCTCTTAAAAACTATATCAAAGGAGGTTCAGTTTAATTTTCATGGTTACACCTTTCAACTGGATGAAGATGGACTCTAAGTTCAGTTGAGATTTTGATGCAGGCATAAGATCTCCCTGATCTCTACAAGTGGATCCTCTGAATCCCTAGTTTCCTTTTCCTGAATTTCTTTAATTTTATATTAATACTTTCACCATTATTCCTTAAATTTTATTTGATTTAGATTTCATCTTAGTCTAGTTCTAGTTCTACTTAGTTTCAGATTACGTACAGGTTCTAGTCCCTTGGGATTCGACCTCGGTCTCGCCGAGTTTATTACTACATCAGAACCCTGCACTTGGGAAGTGAACAAGTTTTTGGCACAGATGCCTGGGACTGACGACTACGTAATTTTGAAATTAATTGGTTTTAAAATTATATTAAGATTAGGATTATGCTAACTTTAGTTTAGATTTTTCTTTCTATTTAATTTTTAGAACTAACTTGGTTAGTTTTGTTTTGTAGGTTTTAACTTAGGAATCTTTTACCTGGTAACATCCTTCTAACTTCTCCTCTTACTTTCTGTACTGCTGTCAGAATTTTTCTTTTATTTTTTTTAGGATTAGATTCAGAATTAAGGTTTCACCATGTATATGAATGAGTGGGCACATTAGTATGTTGAGATAGCTTATGGAAAACAGCCTATGCCTCAAATTTTTTTTTAAAATATCCTCAAGAACCAATCGAAATATGATGCTCCACCGATTAAGAAGTCTTTTGGTGATTATCTACGAAAGAATAATTGCATTCCACGAGTTAAGAAAACATTACGTGATTATTGGAATGGTGACGCGTATCAACTCCCGACATATGACCCATATCATTATGATTAATAGAAACAGAAATATTTCAAAGATGAGTCAGTAAAACATCATAGTAAGAACCCAAGTGGATCAGCTACTTTTGAATATCTACCAAAAATAATCCAAGAGGAGTTATCTCCGAGTTACACAGACTATGTTACTGGTATGAGAAAATTATTAGAAGCACTTGAATCACGCCTTGATAGGCTAATGGAAGCTAGTTCGTCTCAGCCACAACCTAATCCAGAAATACAATACGAGGAAAGTAATCCTCACTCTCTTTTGAAAAACTCTAGAATTTGGAATGAAGAGTTGAATTACGTTAACGAGCATATGGTTCAATTTTCCAAAGAGTCAATCTCGATAACTGTTCAAAAGAATGAGGAAGAGACATGGGTGTCTTTCAAATATAATGATGATGGCACACTTTACTCACAGGACACACTAGATTCTAATGATGAAGAAGAGGTTAGTTTATGCAAACCTCAACCCATTTTAGGTATAGAATGTGAGGAAAGTGATCGCATCCCAAATGTGTATTGCACTGAACTAGAATATGATGAGTATTGGGATGACGATCTTGAATGTGCAACCATAGTTTTTCTGAAATTCATCTTAAGTTTGGTCTAAGTCAATGATCGAGAAGTACATGAAGAGAACGGTCATAATGAGCTACTCCACTCATCTAACATGTCTGATCTAAAAGTGAATGAGCTCCTTACAACCAATCCTTTTATCTCTTGTGAGATATGTTTGGACCACTCCCCTAAATTGAATGATGATATGATTCGGGAGATGGACGAGTTACTCGATATGACTCTGAAATTTGAAACCACCCAGTTAAGGCCACCATCTGAACTATTGAATGTTGACAATTCAATGCCTCTTTTGAATAGTATCAATGAACAGAGTCCGCACATCAATGCTTTGTATACTGACCCTCAATCTGTCTGTACAGGGCTGGAACAAGAGAGCACACCTCCATTTACCTTTAAAGACGATGGATTCCTTAAGAAGATCATCACGAGCTCTAATGTAGAACATAAGTCACGCTCAGTTGAAGTTCCTAACTCTTTGGATGATTGTTTGGCACATTTTACAGATTCAAACGATCCCATGATAAGAGACATAGTGAATGCCTTGTAAGACAACATCTCAGTAATTGTCACGGACTAAGAGAACCCTTACTCTGAAGCCCTTCTCTCCCCAGACTCTCAATGTCTACCATTAAAGGAGGAGGAGCTGACAATGAAACCGAAGAGTGAAACGTCGGAGTGTGTTGAGACTACACCACTTACTACAAATTTTTTTGAATTTGATCTACCTGTAGTCTCTGATTCACCATGGGATACTAACTTTGAAACTTTTTTTCACACAGGTGAATCATATATACTTTGGATACCTCAGGTGAATCAACAACAAATTTTTAATGAGGTACATAAGTTCCTCTGGAAAGTCATGCTCCAGGGCGTCCAAGCCTATTGCAAAAAGGGCTTTTAGATGATCTTGTTGAAAAACGTACTAAGAAACTTATCAAGATATTGGCCGGAAGAGGAACCTTGAGCATGAGTAAGTAGTTTTTCCCTTCTTTCATAGGACTAAGGTAGTTTTCTTTATGCTGTTCTAGGATAGACGGTTTTATGTCATTAGGTTAGTTTGCTTTCTACATTGTTTTAGAATAGTTTGCTTTCGTGTCTTCACTCTCGTGCTGACTGGCTTTCATGCCGCGATCTCTTGGAACGTCTTTCTTGATTCCTTCATCTAGGTACTATCTTCTCATCACTTCTCATTTACTTTCGTTGTCCCATGTGCATTGTATGCTCATATCTTTTACATTGAGGACAATGTAGATTTTAGGTTGGGGGTTGGAGATTAGGAAACCTAATCAGTGTTTTCTTGGTCTTGAGCAAAAATTATGAAAATTTTTAATTTTTCTCGACTTTAAGATACGTGATGTTGGTAATTTATGACTCTTGTATTTAGTATCTAGTAGATTTCACAGTTAAGTCTGAATTATTAATTCATGATTAGAAATTTTAAACATTGATTGAGTCACGATTTCACATGTAACATCTCGCTTGCACATTAAGGTTTTAGTTCAATATTGAAGGATTGACTTGGTAATCATTAAGCATGAAAGGAACTAGCCTGGAAAAGTTGTCGATCATGATCAATAGAAAAAGAAAAAACAAATAATTGAAGAAAAAGAAAATACCTAGGGTTGGGCGAATGGTCTTCACTATATGTTTACTCCCTATAGGTGAAGGTTCGATTCCCTACAGTCGGCAGTCAGAGAGGGCTTAGTGAATGGTCTTTACCATAGGTTTGCTCCCTATAGGTGAGGATTTAATTCCCTTCCTTGGCATTACTTTTAAGAGAAAAATTAAAAGTTGGCATTTATGAGGCAGGTTTTGGTTCAAGTTTTGGTTGTCATGAATCCTCTTATTCGTTACCAATGATATTAAGAAATAGAGAAGTAAATCTTAAAGTTGCTAAATCGAGATTACACTATACACCCATGGAACTCAATGTTTAGAATTTTTTTAATTAACGAATTAATACTTTAAACTTGATTATGAAGTCTACCGTGCGCTTAAGTCTAGGAGAAATTAATGCCCAACATTCATGAATCTTAGACTTATAGTATGTGGATTGTTTTTCAAAAATCACTTGAGTTTATATAAATTGTCCTATAATTCTCAACTTATTTTTCACATACTTTGCTCGGGACTAGCAAGATGCTAGTTGGGGGTTGTGTTGAGGGTCAAATATTGCATATTAGACCCCAGTTATTGCCTGGATTTACGAGCATGGTATTGTTTAACGGCTCAATTTATCGTGTTTGTGATGTAAGGTGTATTTACGAGCTTGGACTGCAAAAGGGTGATAAAAGTTTAGATTTAACGCTCTAAGGACACCAAAGCAAGGGACAGACTCCAGGAGATCGAGATCAATAGATATACACGCCAGAAATCTTAGGAAACCAAGAAAATGAAGCTCGAGTAGCCTGAAAGATGTCCAGAATGCAAAATCACAGGGTTGTCACCATCCGTTCAGCTCGAAACTTCATACAGGACCCGAAGACCATATATTAACCGTACATGTCGAAATTCAGCCGTTGGATTCTTATGGAAATGGCCCAATGGACAAATCAACCCACAGATCATCAATCTGGGGCCCACCTAATATCTGAATATACTTCAATTTTGGTCGCGATGCCTTAAATGAGGTGGTAAAATGGATAGACGAAGCAGATTTCTCATACGCATCAAGGTGGGACCCATTTGTATGAGAGAGTACATACTGGTTGTGCACTCACATCGCATCGAGCCAACAAGCAGTTTGACTGCAAGTTGACCTGCACCCGTCTGCTTTCCTAACAAAGAACTCATATCTCTATTATGCAGGTCCGTCCATCTAGTAATGTAATGGCCCACCATCATCATTCGTTTCGATGATCCAAACCGTCTATCCTGTTTAGAGGGAAATTTCGACCCCTCCCTATTCGGGTTCACACGTAAACAATGTCCTGCACGTGGGCAGAAGGGTTTGCAATCTGGGCAGCGTCGGACTCTGTTTCCGCGGCTGGGAATTCAAATTAAAGAAGATTCATGGATTTGGTGGGGCCTGCTACCGAAGGAGAAAGACAAATCAGAACCATTCATCGGATACCTTAGCCACGACCGGACTGACTGCAAGGAAAATATGGACCAAAAACACCCAGTGTAGTTCGCCACTTCAGCACCGTTAGAGTTGCGTGATCAGGAGTTCTGGCTGCAGGAATTCAAGATCTGTAATCTTGGTCATCTGATCTACAGGCCATACATGGAGGATCGAAAAAACTCACCACATCCAGGCTGGAATAGAGCGGTCCCAAGCAGGCAGTGAGCTTCAAGTAGGTTTCTGCGTTTTCTGCGTTCGGTTCCGCTACGAGCTGAATTGCAGAAAATAGGGTCGGTTCTTCCGACCCCAAACCAACTACCCTCCTACTGTTATAAAAAGAGAAAAATGCGAGGGGGATAGGGGATCTTTTGGGAAGGTGGGCAGCCGTGGAGGCTAAAAGAGAGGGAGAGACAAGGAGTGATTTTTTTTTTTGTTTTATTTTTCTTTTCTTTTAAGGTGTAGCTTAATCATGTCAGGCTAAACCTCTCAACTGGGACGTGGAGTGCTTGAAGCTAGAGAATCGTCAGTAATTGTTTAGAGTTTGTTATTCTACTTTTTTTTCTTTTATTATTTTTAGAGATTCAGCCAACCATGTCTGGCTAAAACCTCTTAGCTAGGGCTAAGAGGTGAAGCTTGTGGCGTGATGGGGGACTCTTGGCTCGTGCTTTTTTGTTTAGATTGAACTGATGTTGATTATAGTTTATTTAAGGGAATGTTTTTTAATTTTTAATGGTCTGTTATGACTAAAATTACAATGGGTCTGCGATAGCTTTGAGCATGTTCTTTTTCTTTTTATGTTTTTGACGTCAGGAAGCCCTGTTGTTCACCATCGTTTCCTGGGCATGGTTGGATGACGGTACCCTTCCTAACCTTTATGCATTGTTGATTGGTTGGTAATTAGTTTAATTCTGTTGTTTTCTTTGCCTCTTGGGCATGGTTTGGTGATGGAATCCATTTTAATTCATCTACCTTTCATCTCTTAAAAACTATATCAAAGGAGGTTCAGTTTAATTTTCATGGTTACACCTTTCAACTGGATGAAGATGGACTCTAAGTTCAGTTGAAATTTTGATGCAGGCATAAGATCTCTCTGATCTCTACAAGTGGATCCTCTGAATCACTAGTTTCCTTTTCCTGAATTCCCTTAATTTTAGATTAATACTTTCACCATTATTCCTTAAATTTTATTTGATTTAGATTTCATCTTAGTCTGGTTCTAGTTTTACGTAGTTTCAGATTACGTACAGGTTCCAGTCCCTTAGGATTCGACCTCGGTCTCGCCGAGTTTATTACTACATCACAACCCTGCACTTGGGGAGTGAATAGGAGCTAATGCTCCAAGGGAAGGTCAACATACTTCAGTCTTGTTTAAATTCGGCTGAGTCCGAACTGACGGGCACTAAAGCTCATCTCGAACAGGTGAAGGAGGACAATGCAAGGCTAGCGGCTGAACGGGGGCAGTCCAGATGTGACGTTACCGAGGCCCTGGCTGCGCAACATGATGAGCTCGAAGCCTTGGCTGCTTCAAGACCTGCTATGACTATTGAGGAGTTCAAGTCTTCGACAAAGAGGTCTGCTGAGATAGACAAAATCTACCACTACGCCTATAACACGTGTTTGGGCGATTTTAGAGGACTCTATATAGACCTTGAAATTAATGCTCTGGCTATCGAGGAGGCTGAAGATGCTCCTGCCGCTGCCGATCCTCCCCCTCGGATTAACTAATTTTACCTCCTCCTTTTGTAACTAAACACTATGGCGCTTCTGTGCTTTACACTTGTTAATTTTACTTTTTGGTTAATGATTCCATTCGTTAGTTGTGGATTGTGTTTGTGAGGGTTGTCCAGTGACAAGTCGACCTCTTCTTTAAGAGTTAGCTCGTCAAAGGATTTCATTTCTGCATATGTGAAATAACCCCTCGTAGCGTGCTTAGTTGACGAGGTGATCATCTTTTAGGTGGTCGGCTCGTCGTCGGGATCTTCCTCCTCAGGGGGAGTCCCATGTAGACTGACCCTTACATCTTTTATTTAAAATATTGTCATAACAAACAGTCCCGACCCTTACATTATCCCCCATTACGGATAGTAAATATTTAAGTGCTCGGCATTCCGGGGATTTGGCAGTGGCCGTCCTTTCAAATCCTCCAAGTAGTAGGATCCCAGTTTAGCTGAGCCGGCTACTTGATAGGGTCCCTCCCAGTTTGGGCCCAAAGACCCCACTCCGGGTTCCATTGTGTTCTGGAACACATGGCGAAGGACAAGGTCTCCTCATTGGAATCGCCTCGTTTTAACCCTGGAATTGTAGAAACGGGCGACCTGCTAGTGCCGAGCCACAACCCGCAGTCTTGTGGTGTCCCTCAATTCTTCAAGCAATTCAAGGCTTGTCGCTATCTGATCAGTATTTTGTTCATCTTGATAGGTACGTACCCGAGTGGTGGGGAGTCCTATTTCGACTGGGACAACAGCCTCTGCACTGTTTGAGAGAGAGAAAAAGGGGTCTCTCCTGTAGTTGATCGAGTCGTAGTTCCGTAAGCCCACAGAACTAATGGAAGTTTTTCAGCCCAATTACCCTTAGCCTTCTCCAACCTTGTCTTGAGGTGATTCTTGATGATTTTATTCACAGCTTTCATTTGGCCATTGGACTGAGGGTGATGAGGTGACGAGTAGGCGTTGACGATGTCGAGCCTTTGACACATACCCTTGAATCTATCGTTGTCGAACTGCTTCCCGTTGTTAGACACAATGGTATGCGAGACGCCGAACCAACAAATGACATTCTTCCAGACAAAATATGTTATCTTCTACTAGGTGATCTTTGCCATAGGCTCGGCCTCTTCCCATTTGGTGAAATAGTCCACCGCTACAATCACATATTTAGTTTGTCCTTTGCCCCGAGGTAGGTGCCCAATGATGTCGATCTCCCATTGAGCGAATGGCCACGGCCCGCTCATGGGGGTCAGCTCTTCCGCAGGTTGTCTTAGGACAGTAGCAAATCTCTGACATTTATCGCATCTTAGGACAAAATCCTTGGAATCTTCTTGGATCGTCAACCAAAAGTATCCTTAACCGATAATCTTCTAAGCCAAGGCTCGACTGCCGGAGTAATTCCCACAAATTTCTTCATGCATCTCTCGAATCACGTACTCTGCCTCATTAAGTCATAGACATCTTAGATACAACTGAGCATACCCTTTTTTATATAGAGTATCTCCTATCATTGTGTACCGCGTTGCTCTGACTCTCATATGCCGAGCTTCCAATTTATCCTCAGGAATCTCGCCGTCCGTAAGGTATCCGACTATATGATCCATCCAACTCGTAGTTGCTTATACCGGGTTGATGGTCCCTTGGCCGGTACGATCGATGCTTGGCTTATCCAAGAACTCCACAAGGACAATCCTTGGGATATTCGCTTCAGTTGCCGAGGCTAGCTTAGTGAGGGCGTCGACCCAAAAATTTTCGGCTCTCGGTATTTTACTCAGGATACACTCCTTAAATTTCCCCATGATCTTTCGTGCCTCGCCTAATTAGGCTATCATCATGGCTTCATTGGCCTCATACTCTATCGACACCTGATTTACAACGAGTTGGGAATCACACCGAACACCAATGAACTGGACTCCTAGGGTAACAACTAACCTGAGTCTAACTAGCAGTACTGTATATTTTGCTTCATTGTTCGATACTTTGAAGCCGAGCCTTATTGCGTACTAAATGGTTGTTGCATTGGGTGTAACTAGAACTATCCCTGCTCCTCATTTTGAGTTGGATAACTCGTCCACGAATAAGGTCCATTTAGTAGTCCTCACCTCTGCCCCGGCATACTCAGGGGCTGAAGGAACTTGGGGAATCGTAGGGTTTATCGTCGAGCCTATAGGTGTCTTCAAGTCGGGTCCTATGAGTGAGTGGTGAACTCTGCTATAAAATCAGCCACTATCTGGTCCTTGATTGCAGTCTTTGGTCGATACTGTATGTCAAACTCTCTGAGCTCAACAACCCACTTGGTCAACGTCCAGATACTTCAAGCTTCTGGAGCACCTGTCGAAGTGGTGAATCGGTGATGATGATGATGGAATGCGATTAGAAGTATGGACGTAGCCAACGCACAAAGACGACCAAGCCCAAGGTAAGCTTCTCCATGCTTGGATACCTTATCTTTGCTGGAACCAGCGCCTTGATAGTATAGTAAACAAGATGTTGTTTTCCTCTAACTTCTCTTATAAGAGCTGAGCTGACCGCTGATGCGGAGACCGCCAAGTAAATTAAGGAATAAGGGCTCTCCTTCCTCTAGCTTGGACAACAATGGTGGCGACCTTAAATATTACTTCAGCTGCTGAAAGGTCTACTCGCAGTCTGAAGTCTACTCTGCCTTCTTGTGACCCTTCAATTGCTGGAAGAAGGGGACACATTTATCCGTGGCTCTGGAGATGAAATGGCTGAGTGCAGCGACCCTTTCATTGAGGCACTGGATCTCCTTCATTGTCCATGGTGATCTTATGTCAAGGAGAGCCTTGATTTTGTCAGGGTTTGCTTCGATGCCTCTCTGGCTAACTTCAAAAGTCGAGGAATGTACCGGATTCCACACCAAATACACACTTAGTCGGATTTAACTTCATACGATACTTCCGTAGGATAGAGAAGGTCTCTCCAAGGTCTAAGATATGGTTGGATGCTCTGATATTTTTACGATCATGCTGTCAACATAGACTTCCATAGTTCCACTGATCTGCAGGGTAAACATCTGGTTTACCAGCCTCTAATATGTTGCTCCTGCATTCTTCACGCCGAAGGGCATGACTCGATAACAGTAAAGTCCCTTATTTGTGATGAATGTCATCTTTTGTCTGTCCGGAGAATGCATCGCTATCTGATTATAACCAGAGTATGCGTCCATGAAGGTGAGAAGCTTATGCTCAGCTGTACTGTTAACCAATTGGTCGATCCGGGAAAGAGGAAACTATCCTTGGGATAAGCTTTATTCAAGTCCGAGTAATCCATGTAAACCCGCCATTTCTCATTAATCTTTTTCACGAGCACCACATTTGCAATCCAATCTGGATAATGAACTTTTTCGATGAAACCAGCGTCAATGAGCTTAGTGACCTCATCAGCGATTACAGCATACCTCTCAAGCTCGAAGGTGAATTATGATGAGACCAAGCGAAGACATCTCTATGCTGCCTTAAAAAGTTCAGAATTTACACTCGTTGACTGTCATATAGCAACAATCCGAGCCGAACTGTCTTGGCAAGGTCCATGTCATCAAGCGGGAATACCACAAGGTCCTCTATGGAAGAACTTTCTTTTAAGACATCTTCTTTAGGGTCGAGCGTGTTGACTGTAAAGGTTTGTTTACCGTGCCCTTCCTAACTGCCACAGATTAGCAGCGTCGCACCTCCCGTTGATCTCATCGGAGGTATCCAGTTCCTCCCACTGTAGAGAATTTCATCATCAAGTGATATGTGGACACTACTGCTCTCATGGAGTTAAGAGAAGGTTGTCTAAGGATGATGTTGTATGTCGAGGGCGTGTTTATTACCAGGAAGGCGACCAACAAGGTGAGTTGGTTCCGACCTTCTCTAGTTGTGACTGGGAGGGAGATTGCTCCCTCTGAGATCACCTTATCACCAGTAAAGCCATGTAGTGGGGTCTTAATGGGTCAGAGGCATGATCTGTCGATCCCCATCTTGTCGAATGCTTCGGAATACAAGATGTTGGTCGAGCTTCCTGTATCGATCAGAATTTTATACACTTTTCGATTGACTATGGTCATTGCGACTACCAACGCATCGTCATGAGGGTGTTGAATCCCTCGCGTGCCATCCTCCATGAATGTTAAGTTGCACAGGCTCATTCGAGGCTCCTTGCTCAGCCTGTAGGTAAGATGGACGTAATGCTCGAGGTCAGTATTAGGAGCATGGGATTTTTGAGCTTGATTCGAATCCCCACCTCCTGCCCATATATTGTCTGTATCTCAACGGCGTCATTTATTATTCGACTCGATAGTTTATCCTTCCGAGGTTGTTTCTCTTCCTTCACATACTACCGCAGATGTCCTTTGCGAATAAGAGTTTCAATCTCTTCCTTCGGGTCGATACAATTGTTGTTGTTGTGCCCATAGTCGCGATGAAAGCGACAGTATATGCGCTTGTCTCGTTGACCTGCTTCAGTCTTCATGCAGGTTATCTAGTGCAACAACTTCTTATCCCAGATATCTAACAAGATCTACTCCAGAGACGTGTTGAGGAGAGTATATAAGTTGAATTTTCTTTCCAGTCTCCTACTCGGCCTCCGATCACAGGAGGTGCTCTTGTCCAACCTCCTTTTGTTTGCTTAT
Source organism: Magnolia kwangsiensis (assembly GCA_037074715.1). Classification (NCBI taxonomy): domain Eukaryota; kingdom Viridiplantae; phylum Streptophyta; class Magnoliopsida; order Magnoliales; family Magnoliaceae; genus Magnolia; species Magnolia kwangsiensis. Next base: position 6,310,543 of record CM073575.1, on the reverse strand, counting down.
GATGGCATCTCATCTTTCCGCTTCTTTTCTTTTGACGAATATTTTGAGCCTTGGTTATTCTTCTGCGAGCTAAAGAACTCTTCAGCGTTTGAATACTTCTAAGCCCAACTTATGAGTTCTCCAAGCGTGGACGGAGGATTCTTCCCTATCGAGAAGAGGAACCTCCCATCTTTGAGTCCGCTGATCATTACGGTTAGAGTCATCTTGTCGGAGTAATCGTCAACCACCAAAGCCTCCTTGTTTAAGTGAGAAATGTAGTCTTTCAGTGATTCTCTAATTTTCTGCTTGAGAGTGATTAAGTTGACGGCTTTTGACTCTTCTTCCCGACAATGAACAACGTCAAAAAAGCTCTACTAAGCTCGGCGAATGTGTTAATTGACTTTAGCTTGAGCTGTCGGCACCAGCTTCTCGGGCCCCGTCCAGGCACAGTTGCACCAGTGGGGCCACTGACGTGTCGTCCTCATCTAGTATAAGGAAATGACATGCATCCATTAGGCCATACATAGGTTCGATCCTCCCACCCTCACCGTCTGATCTTACCGACACGGTGAGGATTGAATCCGTTACAAGGACACAGAGTATACGTTCCAAGGCAGCTGCAGCATGCGGATTCGATGTGTGCATATCTTGGCGATCATCTCTGATATGTAGAGCTGGGCTCGAGCTTCGAGCCCAGCATCAGCAATGATCTCAAACACCTTTAGATCTATTGCGGCACTCGATCCCAGTATTAGCTATGATCTCGAACACCTTTAGATCTATCGCGGCCTGCAGGGCCATGGGGATGCATATGTCGTCTACGAGGCGCAGGGTCGCTAGACGGCTTGCATGATCATGGACACCCATGTTATTTTTGTGCTTTTGTGGCCTTAGCACACCTGAAGCTTATACCACTATGTGGAGTTGTATTCTGAGGATTCTAAGATGAGATTGCATGTCTAAAATTTGCCTCATTTTTTAGTTTAAACTAAGCTAAAAATAGAGAAATTTCCAACTATACGACCAGTATATGCCCCACAACCTTTTTAAGCCCACTTACTTTTTACCTTCTAAGAAAAATCCCTAGCTGTAAGGCCCCATTTATCAGGTCGAAAATGCCCCTGCTTTCCTTCCTGAGGTGGATCACCTAGTGCTCGAAGACGAGCACTTACGCTCCTCGAACTCCGAGTTGTACAAACGGTTCAAAAGATATCAAAGTTACATGGGCCCACAGTTATGTATTTATTATATCCACAACATTCATCCATATTTCGAGATCATTTTGGAGCATTATCAAAAAAAAAAAAAATGATACCCAAAGATCAACTGGACCACACCACAATGAGCAGCGGGAGAATTGATTTTCACCATTAAAATTTTTGTAGGGCCCACCATAACATTCATTTTCCATCCAATCAATTCATAAGGTCACAAAGACCTGAATGAAGAGGAAAAACAAATTTCATAATGATCCAAAACTTTTGTAACCCCTAAAAGAGTTTCAATGGTATATGTTTAATTCCCCACTGCCTTTTACAGTGTGGTCCACCTGATAGTTAGATCTGTCTTATTTTTCATCTCAAGCCTTAATATGAGCCTGCCAAATAGATGGACGGTTTGGATATAACACAGACCTTATGATGGGACTCATAAAAGCAACTAAAATTCAACAGTAAAAAAAAAGTCCAGACAATCGCGGCACTACCGTTGTAACCGCGCCAGTCGGGCAGATTATTTTTTTTAAGGAAAAATTTTTCTCCCTTACATTTTTCTCTAATACATAATTATGTAAATATGTATATATAAGTATATAAAAATGTTTTTCTACCTTTTAATTTATTTCTTTGTCTATTTATTTAAGAAGCATATCTCCTAAACTAGAATGAGTTACTTAATGTACCACATATGATTTTGGGGTAGGAGAAGCTAATTTAGCCAACCAACCTAGTTATTTTCCAAGATTCCATCGGGTTGATGGTCAAAAATTCATTTCATTCACCTTGCGGTCAATTTCATTCATTTTATTCACTTCGCGGCCAATTCGTTTCGATCATTTCCATGCATTTCACGGTCATTTTCGACGATTTTATTTAGACTCACTGTCATTTTCATGCACTTCACGATCAATTCCCTTCACTTCACGGTCATTTCCATGCATTTCACGGTCATTCTCGGTGATTCCGTATTGATTCACAATCATTTCCATGCATTTCACAGTCAATTCCCCTCACTTCATGGTCATTTCCAAACAATTCACGATCAATTCGCTTCACTTCATGGTCATTTTTATGCATTTCATGGTCATTCCCGGTGATTCTGTGTTAATTCATGGTCATTTCTATGCATTTCACGGTCATTCACGACGATTCCGTGTTGATTCACGATCATTTCCATATATTTCATGGTCAATTCCGTTCACTTCACGGTCACTTCCACACATTTCACGATCAATTCGCTTCACTTCACAGTCATTTCCAAGCATTTCACGGTCAATTCCCTTCACTTCACGATCATTTCCACGCACTTCACGGTCAATTTGCTTCACTTCACGGTAATTTTCATGCATTTCACGGTCATTCCCGGCAATTCCGTGTTGATTCACGGTCATTTCCAAGCATTTCACGGTCAATTCCCTTCACTTCACGGTCATTTTCACACATTTCATGGTCATTCCCGGTGATTTCATGTTGATTCACGGTCATTTCCATGCATTTCACGGTCAATTCGCTTCTCTTAACAGTCATTTCCACGCATTTCATGGTCAATTTGCTTCACTTCACCGTCATTTTCGTGCATTTCACGGTCATTCTCAGCTATTCCGTGTTAACTCACGGTCATTTCCACACATTTCACGGTCAATTCCCTTCACTTCACAGTCATTTCCACACATTTCACGGTCAATTCACTTCACTCACCGTCATTTCCATGCATTTCACGGTCATTCCCAGCAATTCCATGTAGATTCACGGTCATTTTCATGCATTTCACAGTCAATTCCCTTCACATCACGGTCATTTCCACGCATTTCACAGTCAATTCGCTTCACTTCACCGTCATTTTCATGCATTTCTTGGTCATTCCTGGCGATTTTGTGTTGATTCATGGTCATTTCCAAGCATTTCATGGTCAATTCCCTTCACTTCACGGTTATTTTCATGCATTTCACTGTAACACCCCGAAAATCGGAGGTCAGGTAGAAACCCAACTCTCGAGTTTCAGAACGTCACTTATGCAATATAGTTAATGATAAATGCATGTTGTCTGTAGAATGGCATTAAACAAGATTGAGACTAAGCCAAAATAGCATATCATACTCCAGAGACTGTTAAATTAGCAAGCAGAAGACTATGATAAATACATAAAATATATAATTAATTGTAAGTCTCTAGAATGTGAACATGTTACCAGGTTAATTAAATACATGTATAGTCCAAAAATGGAAAGAAAAGAATATACATGAGTGCTCCAAAAATATAAAATGACAAGTATCAAGGCGTCTAATCAACCTCCCTATAATCCTGTCGATCAGAACACGCACAAAGGAGGGATCCTCCTCATCATCATCAAGTCCGGCTCCGCTTCACAAGCAGCGTCATCATCTGCAAATACAATCGGGTCTGGTGGGTGTCCGGAAACACCGTCCCGTAACGTGGGAGTGAGTGATCAACTCAGTCGAATAATAGAGCAAAGATTAGCATGTTATCAAATCAATCACGCGTTAATAGTAAAGAAAATAATTAAACATTCCTAGATACTGTTGTTAATGCATGTATGAAATGACATGATGGATGCCCTCACCGACATACTCCCTCATACTGCACCATCTTACGCCCGCGGCATGCTTTCTTCCCGCAGTGCTCCACATCTTCTAGGCACATGCAATGTGATATGGATAATGATTACCAAGTTATTATTAATCCTTTTCATATAGCAGGATTGAGAAACTAGGGCACCTTCCTTATATCAATCCCAACACAGATCCTGTCTAGGATCGTCACTCCTAGTCATCTCATACGATGTTATATTTGTAGGTCGCTGCAAGGGCTGCCAGGGCTGTTGCTCTCACTCGTTGCACCGTTCTCCCATCACCTTATCAATACAGGCCTAATGTACTCTCGTCGCTACGGAAGGGTCGTCGCCTCCCGTAGGCTCAGAATACGCTCGTTGTCACTACAAAGGGCTTGTCACCTGATCAGTGTAGGCCGACAGCAAGAATATAGTGTCCCATACCACCATAATCTGCTCACTAGTCTGGGTTGCTCACTGGTCACTACGGGGAGTGTAAGACCCGTATCCTAATCCGTACTGTTCCGTCACTTCCCGTAACCCTTCTCGTCGAATTTCGACAATTCGCGACCTGTAGTCGACGTTGCGCACGACTGTAAGTCGTATCCTACACATTTGAGTCGGCTTAATCCAAGGCTTGTATCATTGCAACCACACCGTCGCCGTGGTTCTAACGCTGCGACTCATGTACCGATCCGATACCCTGACTAAGAGATGTAGGTCGGCGTTTATTTCGAAAAAATGCAGCGCGTTTACATTCCCAAAAGAATCTCTACAAAGTGTCAAATCAATCACATCAATCAATCCCATCAATCACTTTATGTTAAGTACACATCACCTTTCACCCCATCTCCAAGTAACCACCAAAGTCAACACCTTTCACCCTCTCTCTTAAACCACCTTACATGTCAAGTACCACATCCATCACTCACCTCACCCTTTCACCCATCACACCCATCCCTCATCTCACTTACAACTCTCTCTCTCTCTCATTTTCCAACACCATTTCCAAGCAAAGGAGAGGCTCTCACGTCCAAGGCTTCCCATGAGAGAAAAGTGCATTTGTGAGGCCCACTTCCCACTCCCAAAAACTCTAATCCTAGCCATCCATTTCTCATCTCCACCATCAAAGTGAAGCATAAGGAGTGTAGTTTTCCAACGGACCGAGAAGATTGATAGATGGGTGTTTCCATAAGCTAAATTTTCATATTTCTATGATGGGTCAAGTGAGGCCCACCGATCAATGGTGTGGATCTCATTTTGGGACCCTAAATGTGGCCAATGACCCACTTTGATTTCAAGATCAGTCCATGATAGGGCCATTCTCCATGGACCCCATCATGATGTTTAATTTCTTTACATAAATGGTCATCTAGACCGTCCATTTCTGTGGAGAAAGAATCTCCACCGTTGATTTTGATCGGTGGGCCCATATGAAATGGGACCCACTTAATGTATGTTGTACATCATGCAACGGAGGGCCCATAGTGCTGGGGTCCCTCCATCACACGCGCGTCCCACTCTATCTCTCTCTCCCTCTTTTCATTTATTTATTTGTTTGTGTGATGTAATGGCCGTGTGGCCCACTTGGATGGACCTCACCATTAAGTAAGTATTTTATCCAAGCCGTCCATGAGTGGGGCCCATCTTATATGTATTGCACTCACACCATCCATCATGTGGTGGCACACCTAAATAGGGCCCACCTTGTATACGTGTTAACCCCCCAAAAACGTCCAGCGTCCGGACGTTGCTGGGAAAGAAAACACAAACATGAGTTTTTTTACAAACATTGGAGAAGGGCTGTCCATGTAGGCCCTACCTCGATGTATAAGTTTAATCCAAGTCGTCCACCCCTTTCTCTAGCTCATTTTAGGCATTGAGCTGGAAAATGAAGTCCATCAGATCTTCTAGCAGGCCATATCATACAAAACAGTGATTTTTACCGTTGAAGATCACCCTACCGTTTTTATATACGGAAAAAATATCAGATATTGGTCTTGTTTGGTCAATCTCGGGCCATGGAAACTAGTGGCCGGGGCGGATTCAGCCAATGCGAGCCCCACACATGAAAAACCATAGGAAGACATTTTTTTTCAAAAATAAAAAATAAAGGAAGAGAGGCAACGCCTGCTGCTGCTGTGCAGCAGGACGCTGCTCACGTCCATGGAGCGGGGGGGGTACGGGCAGGGCCCCACGGCTCTAGCCGTGGGCCCCACCATAATGTTCATTTTTCATCCAGCCAGTCCATTAGGTGGGCCCCTTTCTGCAGTGGGCCCCCTCTAAATTTCAGCCGCGTCTAACGCTCAGGTGGCCCACATCATTAGAAACAGTGGAATTGAATGTCTACTCTTGAAACCCTTTTTGGGTCCACAAAATATTTGAATTCGTATGAAATTTATTTTTTCAATTTATCCAGGTCTGTGTGACCATACCAATAGGTTGGACGGCAAATAAACATTTTGGTGGGCCCCAAGTGGGACCCACTGATGAACGTGTTGTACTCCACCCCGTCCGCCAGAGGGGACTCCACGTGATGTATGGATTATACCCCACCGTCCAGAGGCATGGACGGTGGGCAGATGTAACGTATGTGTTTTATCTATGCCATCCAGGCATAGTAGGCCCCACCTTTGGTGTCTGTGATTTATCCAAACCGTCTATTTAATTGGTGGGTCATGTGTGTGGGGTCCACCATGAAGCATATGTTGCATCCAAGCCATCCAACCCTTTTGAAAGTTTATTTTAAAGGCTTAAATTTTCCTATCAAGTGGACCACACAGTAAAAGCAGTGGGGTTTAAGGATCTGTCAATTGAAGCCTTTTGTTGTCACATAAATTTTGGATCAATATGAAATTTATTTTGATTCAGGTCTTTAAGACCTTATGAAAAGATTTGATGGAAAAATCAAAGCTATGTTGGGCCCTGACCATGTGGCATGTGTTATATCCTAACCATCCACGCACTAGACATGGGCCTCACCACTTAGAATAGTGGACAATGACGTCCACCATTCAAAGTTTCTAAAGGGCCATGGTATATTAAGCTAATATTTGTTTCCACTCCATTTGTCACTATGTTAATTTATGAATAGGTTATTTGGGAAACATATGTTATGGCGGGCATTAGGAATTTAAATGGTGGAATTCATTATCACCACTCTTCTTTGGTTGAAAGCCCATTTGATGTATACATGGGGCCCATTGGTATGGTTCATTTGAAGTATACGTAGGGCCCAATTAGTGTGGCCTATTTAATATATATAAGCCCATGAGATTAGGTCCATCTTAATGTAATTGTGACCCATGTTACGAGGCCCATTGTGACGTATTCAAAGACCAGGGGCGATGGCCCATTGCAATGTACATAAGGCTCATTAATGTGGCCTATTTGATGAATATAAGGCCCATTAATGTGGCCCATTTGATGAATATAAGGCCCATTAATGTGGTCCATTTGATGAATATAAGGCCCATTGATGTGGCCCACTTAATTAATATAAGGCCCTTGAGATACAGCCCACTTGATGCATTAAGGCCCAATGGGATGTACCTAAGGTTCATTGCAATGTGCGATTCCTCCATGATTTATTGATTGATATTTATGGCAAGCCGAGCCTCGGGAACAATGCTGGTTTGACATCCACATTGTAAGAGTAATGTCGGTTAGATGTCCGCATTATAACTCTCCCTAGGGCCCATTGATAGGCTCATACTTGTTACTAATTCATCACTTTATAACATGCTTAGTATAGTCCCATGACTCATGCTCATACGCATCATATGTATGCTTGATATGAGGAATATTTAATCATAGCATAAGCCGTTGGGCTGAGACACTTACGGGACTCCTTATGAGATGGAGTGCCCCATATGATCGCGCAGTACACGCTGGATTGCTGCATGATTTGACGGTGTGATTCATGCATCTCGCATATGTGTGATTTGATTCACTGCACACCCTAGCAACATCAGGGTCGTGGCTCCACAGGTACATCGTGGATGGCCATATCGGATATCGAAAATACTTGGTTCTAGCACTGTGGGTACTCAGGATGTCCTTAGGTGAAAGTTTCAGAACCTTTTTGGTACCAAGAGATGCTCCAACGTCTAGACCGATTGGATACACGAGCACCAGAGTGCCGAATACCAACACTCGTGCATACGATACGATACGGGACTTTCGAAATAGGCGCGGTACCGGGCACGAGATCGATCTGGAACTCGGTGAGTCAACGAGGCGGTAATTCCGGAATCTCCTGGAACACATCGGAAAAATCGCATACTATGGGCAAATGGTCGATGCAAGCGGCAACAGGCTCCTCTATGGCGCAAGACATCAAACAAGACAACCGCTCTCCTCTAGGCTCAGCAACGAACTGGAACTATGGCACGCCGGGTATACAGAACATGATGGTCCTCGCGGGACAATCTAAAATGGCATAATACTCAGCGAGTCAATCATGCCCAGGATGACGTCGAACTCGGACATCGGCAAAGCAAACAAATCGATAGGCAGAAAGGTATCCCCAACCAGAACGGGGCATGACGAGCAAAATCGTCCTAACACCGCAGTCCTCCCAAGGGAGTTGATACTGATAGGCCCTCACCAGCAGATTCCAACGATAAGTCAACCGAACGAAAAAGCTCTCGGCCACAAAAGAGTGCAATGCACCGGAATCAAACAACACTCATGCAATGCATGCAGAAACTGAAAGTATACCCTCAACGACTCCTCTGGATGACTGCGGATCCTGCTGAGCCGCATAGAATTTAGCCTGAGCTGGCTGGGGAGGTGCCTGTCCCCTCTGAACGTACTGCTGACGTTGCTGGGGTCACTGAGGCAGTCGAAACTGCTGCCTCTGCTGTTGCGGCCTCTGAGGCTGATGCTGATGCTGATGCTGCTGCTGAGGTGGCCTCGGTGGTGGAGGCTGCTGTCGTTGCTGCTGTGGGGGTCTCTGCTGCTGCGGTGGAGGTCTCTGCTACTGTGGACCTCTCTGCTGCTGCTGGGGGCTGGGACACTCCCATGATCGGTGTCCCGTCGCACCGCACCTAAAGCAAGTGCCGGTGAACTTCCTCTTAGGTGGTGGTGGAGGTGCTGCTAGTGCTGATGGTGCTCGAAAAGCTGGGTGACCTGTGCGCCTCTGCTGCTGTAGTCGACGCTGCTGGGAACGACTGGAAGAAGCCTGCCTCTTCCGGTCTCTCCTCTGACCACGCTCAGACTGAGAACCGACCCACTCAGTCTTATAAATCTGAGCTCTCCGCACTACTGCTTGGAAGGTAGGGAGCTCATGGCCAATAACACGACCTCGAAGGCCGTAACGTAAGCCGTGCTCGAAACGGCGGACCTTCCGCCCCTCATCATCAACCATGTACGGTGCAAAACGTGATAGTGCCACAAAACGGGCCGCGTACTGTGCCACAGTCATATCTCCCTGCACCAGAGTCCCGAACTCTAAATCTCGCTGACGGTGAATATGGTCAGGGAAGTACTGCTCCTCGGATCGATCAACAAAGTCCTCCCATGTACAGACATACTCAGGTCCGGCAACACTGGTAAAAGAGGTCCACCAATGCTCGGCCTCACTCTGAAAGAGAAATACAGCTAACCGGATGCGCTACTCGGTCGTACATGACATGGTATCGAAGATCTTCTCCACATCGGAGCGTCATCTCTCTGCTGCAGTCGGATCTGGCTCGCCCTGGAAACGTGGGGGATCAAGCCGTCTGAACTCACGTAGTAAGGCGCTCGCGCGCTCCTGCTCTGCCTGAGCTGGTGAAACAACTGGGCCCCTGCCCTGTCCCTGGAGTGCGGCTGTTATAGCCTATAACATCTGCTGTAACTGAGAGGCACTCACAGTCACGGCCGGCTCCTCATCGGCCTCAGGTGGAGGAATGTCATCCTCAGGGAAGGAAGCAGGGATCTCTGAGGGTGAAATGGGAGATGCAAGGGGTAAAGTTGGAGCCTCTGATGGTGAAGCAGAATCCTCAAGTGGTGGTGTGGGAGTCGATGGGGTAACTCTCCCAGGTGCCATGTCCTACAGGAAAGAGTGAAGGCGCCTATCAACTTCAAAACTCTCGAAGGTATGTACGTTAACAGTCTGTAACGGAAGGTTGCTAAGCTATCCGAACTTCGAAACTTAGTCATTCAACACTCATAGCAGACATGTAATGTTGTTCTCGGTTATTCCCAAGTTATGCTCTGATACCAACTTCTATCACGCCCCAAACTTAGAAATCGAGCTCACAAAATTATCGATCGTCGAATCCGGCGTCGACAGCCTCCGTAGAACCCCATTCTCGGCTCCTAACTCCCATTCGCCAGGTTCCAATCCTGGGATGCTACGAGGAGGATTTTCAATGTCAGTTTGATTCGTAATAAGCATAACCAAAGGCATAACCCACAAACAACAACCAAGTACTCCATTACATTTCCACTATGATCAAAAACTTTATAAGTACAATGAGCATAAAGGAAAATACAATGGTAAAGAACAAAACTCCAAAACGATCTGCAACGTGCTCCTGCCTCAGCGCTGCTGCGATCTAACGTCACCTGCACGCAACGGTCGTGTATAAGCTTATAAAAAGCTTAGAGGGTGGTGAAAGTGTGTGCGCAAGGTAATATTATGATCATGCAATGTCAGAGTAATGCGGAATATGCAGATGGAACCATAACATCATGAGCCGTACCAAGGCTTATGCGATGCAATACATGAATGGTATCGGCCACCCCAAGGCCATGCGATGTGCAATGCAACTCAAGCATACAGATCCTCATCTATGTCCATACATCAATATAGCTCAAAATATGGGATATCACCGAGGTCTAGTACACTCTAAACCAGATTACCGCCACATCGCGCGCAATAAGGTAAGTGGAAGAGACTTCACTATCCGTCTGCCAATATCGGGCGCGACACGTCGATAGCGAACCCATTTCTCGAGCTGGTCAAACTCAGCCTAGTATTGCCCCCTACTCTCGGGCGAGTAAGGCTGCACCCCCTTCCAACCGACCACGACACAGTGGAGAGCACAGCCAACTGGTATTCGGCACTCAGCGCTCATCAACCCACTCGGTCTAGACGTTGGAGCAACCTCTGGTACCATAAGGGTTTAGAAACTTTCACCCAGGGATATCTATAGTACCCCATGTAGAACAAGATTTTCGGTATCCAATTCTGCCAACCACGATACATCTGTGGAAGTTACAACCCCGATGTCGCTAGGGCGTACAATATCCATGTCATACAAATGCAATATGCATGATTCACGTTATCCAGTCATGCATCAAATCCTGCGTATATCGTGCGCTCATGTAGGGCAACACCGCCTAACCAGGAACCCATAAACAACCTGCCCGAAGGCATATACTATGATCAGTCAATCCTCATATCAAGCATACATATGATGCGTATGATCATGGGTCATGAAACTGTACTAAACATGTAAATGAGTGATGAACCATCCTTACGACGCAGATGGGCCTAGACGGCCGAAACACAGCAAGTACGGCCCAGTAATGGGCCCTAAGGAGAGTCGTAATGTGGACATCCAACCAACATTACACTCGCAATGTGGACGTCAAACCAACATTGCTCCCAAGGCACGATCTTTGTAAACACCGGTACTTAGTTTGTAATGGATTTACACATTGCAATGGATCGTAGGTTCTTCCCATTGGACCTTACATATATATCAAATGGGTCATATCTTATGGGCCTTCTATTCATCAGATGAGCCACATAATTGGGTCATACCAATGGGTCTTATGTGCATTGCAATGGGTCAAAATCCGTGGGCCTTGGATTGCATCAAATGAGCTTAGCTCATGCGTCTAATATGTGACCAATGGTCCACACCAATTGGGCCCCCACATGTACATAAAAAGGGACTCAACCCATAGGCCTAACATGAGTCAAATGGGCCTAAACCCCTAGGCCTTAATTAAATAAAATGAGCCTAACTCATGGGTCTCAAATAAATCCAGTGGGCCTATTCCCATGGACCCTTTTTTAATCAAATGGGTTTAGTCCCATGGGCCTTACAATATATCAAATGTCCTATTTCCATGGGCTTTAAAATTTTAACAAAAGGGTCTAATTACATGGGCCTTGAAGTACATCAAATGGGCCTAGTCTCATGGACTTGCAACACATCAAATGGGCCTAAGCTCTTAGGCCTTAAATGAATCCAATGGGCCTAGCCCATAAGCATTTCATAAACCAAATGGGCCTAGCCCATATGCCTTTTGAAATTCGAATGGGTGGATGGTCTGGATGCATCACACGCATCAAGGGTGGGTCCCACTGTCCAGTGGACAGTGCGAATAAAGCACATACATTACACAGGGCCGCACCGTCCGCTGGACGGTGGAGGCACACATGCAAGGCGGGTGCCACCGTCCGCCTGGACGGTGACCTTGAAACACATGCAACATTGTGGGTCCCATGTGGGGCCCACTGAAATGTCTATTTACCATCCAATTCGTTCATAAGGTCCCTCGGACCTGGATGAAGGGACAACATAAATTTCAGCTTGATCTAATACTTCTGTGGGCCCTAAAAACTCTTCAATGGTATAATTCAATTCACACTGTTTCACGTGGTGTGGGCCACCTGAGTTTTGGATCTGGCCGAAATTTGGAGGGGGCCCACCTGAGGAGGGGACCCACCTCTTGAACAGGTTGGATGACAAACGAACATTATGGTGGGGCCCACGGCTGGAGCCGTGGGTCCCTTGCTGGACGTCGCCCGCCCGCTAACACGGCTGCACGCAGCAGCGTGCAGCGCTGCCCGCTGACAGTGGCTGAGGCTGAGGCTCTGCCTCTTTCCAAAAACTGGAAAAAACGGTTTTCCTGAGGTTTTTCGCACAAGGGGCCCGCTAAAATGAAATCCGCTTCGGCCATTGCGTTCTGTGGCTCGAGGCCATCCAAATGAGTCCAGAGTTTGGATTTTTTTTTTATGATAGAAAATGAAATAAAATAGGCAAAGGATCCTTGAATGGTAAAGGTGCATTCTTTGATGCTATGGCCCACCAGGTCTTCCAATCAGTCCCAAACTTCTACCCAACGGTTAAAACACTGTAAGTAAGAGGGTAGACGGCTTGGATTGTCTAAGTACATCACAGTGGGGCCTAAGCAAGCGGGCCACCAAAAAGCCCCTTTCCTTCTTTCCCTTTTCTCTTTTTCTTTAGAAACGTCCAGCGTCCCAGACGCTGGACGGTTTTATTTATATATATATATATATATATATATATATATATATATATATATATATATATATATATATATATTTTATTTTATTTTTTAAAGAGTGGTGGGCCCTGATGAAGTGGGCCACCACTGATGGGTGACATGGGTTCAACGTCTAAGGTGGGCCCCACTTGAATAAAAATAAATACATCAAGGTGGGATCCATTCAAGTGGGCCACACAATCCTATTGGATAAAAATAAAATAAAATAAAATAAAATAAAATAAAAGAAATAAAAGAGAGAGAGAGACATGGAGAGTGGGACACGCCTTGTGATGGAGAGACCCCGACATTATGGGCCCTCCCTTAAAAGAAAATCATACAATAAACGGATCCCTTGCACATGGGACCATCGAAAATGTAAATCAACAGTGGAGATCCATTCCCCACCGATATGGACGGTCTAGATGACCTTTTTAAATGAAATAAACATCATGATGGGGTCCATGGAGAATGGCCCCATCATGGAACGATCATGATGATCCAAGTGGGCCATCGGCCACATTTTAGGGTTCCAAGTGAGACCCACACCATTGATCGGTGGGCCTCACTTGGCACATCATAAAAACAAGAAAAACTAGAATGATCTAGCACCCACCGTCCGATCTTCTTGCTCCTAGGAGTTCCTTGGCACCTTAGCTTGATTTTCAACGGTTAAGATGAGGAATGGAGGGTTGAGATGGGAGATCTTGGGATGAAGAGGTGGGCCACTTGGAGTTTAGGAATTCTTGGAAAATTTCATACGTATAGGCTCTTTGTTGCTTGGAATTTTTGAAATGAGAAAGAGAGAAAGAGAGAGAGTGATGTAGAGAGAGATGGATGGATGGATGAATGATGGTTGTGTAAGAAAGTATTGACTTTTGAGGCTTTTGTGTAAGAGAGGTATGGGTGGTGAAGACTTTTGTGGCTTTTTGTATAAGAGAGGTATGGGTTTGGGAGACTTTTGTGGTTGTTTGGAAAAAAGAAATAAAGTGATGTGCACTTGACATGTGATGGATTGATGGGTTGATTAATTAATGGGATTGATGTGATTGATGTGATACATCATAGAGATTCCCTTTGTTTTCGCAATGCGCGACGTTTTCTCGCACCGAACGTCGGTCTACAACTCTTGACCAGGGTATCGCCTCGGCACGCGAGTCGCGGCATCAGAACCGCAACGACGACGCGGTCGCTATGGTATTGGTCTTGGGTTGAGTTGACTCGAATTGTCGGTATATGAATCAGTGTCGCGCGTCGATATCGGTTAAGGGTCGAAGGTTGAAGGAATTCGACCGATAAGACCGCGGAAGTTTACGGAAAGGTATGGACCAAGATATGGGTCTTACAGAATGCGGTCGGACTTAAGCTCATGGATACTGGATCTTGCTCACATCAAGTTTTCAATCTGGTAGTGTTCCTAGATCGCACGTGGCGGACCAGTTTCAGTTCAACGGCTACCGGTACTCGATCAGGGCCACAAGTGCGTTGACATGTAAGGGCCACTTATCCTGATCCGAGGGTAAAATTTGATTGAATTCTGACGGTCAGAACGCTTAGAAAATGTCACGCAAGCGACACGTGCCAGATTTCCTAAATTACATTAATTTCTAACAGTTCTCACACTCTTCACTCTGGACTCAAGAAAATCGTCGTGGGACATCATCTGGACTTAATTTTTGAGGTGATTGTCAAGTCCAACTAGGCGGTCAGGATTGTATAAGTTCGGGGTAATTGGACTTTCGACGTGTGGTCCAGAGCCGATACAAAGTTTCAAGGTGCTCCCGAGAGCAATCGGGAATAGAGTTTGATCCTAGGTTTTACGGCATTGTAGCGTCACCTATCCTATACGTTTTGACTCTAGCAGATCGTATTGAAAGTGATTGGTGACAATTTCACAGGTCATCTAGTGCAGCGCTAGTTGATTCTCGTTGGGTTTCTAAAGGAAGTAGCCTTTATTGATTTTTGTTTGAGATGAGAATTGAAGGGTGGAGCGAGGGTGTTTGAAAACGGAAGAAGGAAGAGTTTGGAGGGGTAGTTTTTGTCAAAAATCAGACATTTTGGTGAGAAAGGAGAGCTTGGAGGGTCACTTTGTGAAAGAAGTACCTGATCGGGGAGGTTTTAAGGGACGGCCCACATACCAAGGGACAACCCTAGCCCCCAAACACCTCCGGCCTGAAGCCCGGACCCAATCGAGCATTTTGACCTGTGATGCATCGCCGAACCGGCGATGCCATCGCAGATGAAAATCATTTTCGGCAAGGCCGGCCATATGGGCTGAGTTCCCCCTATCATAGGGACCCCAAATATATGTGGGACCCACCCTGGTTCATTATATTTGGGCTTAGATAGGCCCAAGACTCCATTTGGGACGTTTCAGGGCCAGTTTGTAAATCAGAATGAGTTTATGCATCATGTGGCATATGATTTTCAGGTAGGAGAGGCTAATCCACCCAACTAACCCATCTATTTTATTAGATTCTAAAAGATTAAGGGTCGAAACCCATTTTACCCATTTATTTACTATTCACGATAATTTTTAGATTCGGTATTATTCTTCATCATTAATACCCTAGGATTTGTGTTCTTTACTATTTAAACTTGAGGAGTCATGTCTAATATGAAAGTACTTGAAGAAGTTTGAAGAATGAGGTGGTGAAAGGTGAGTTTTGAAGGAAATGGGTTAAAAAGTGATTTCTTTGGCTTTGGGATTGAGCTCTGAAAGTGATAAGGTTGACCCATTGCCTAAGGACGTCTAATCCCAGGTTGACAAAAATCTGGAGTGTTACATTCACGGTCATTCCCGGTGATTCCGTGTTGATTCACGGTCAATTCCCTTCACTTCACAATCATTTCCACACATTTCATGGTCAATTCTCTTCACTTCATCGTCATTTTCATGCATTTCAATGTCATTCCCGGCGATTCTGTGTTAATTCATGATCATTTCCAAGCATTTCACGGTTAATTCCCTTCACTTCACGGTCATTTCCATGCATTTCATGGTCAATTCGCTTCACTTCATGGTCATTTCCAATCATTTCATGATCATTCCCAGCGATTCTGTGTTGATTCACGGTCATTTCAATGCATTTCACGGTCAATTCCCTTCACTTCATGGTCATTTCCACGCATTTCACAGTCAATTCGCTTCACTTCATCATTATTTTAATGCATTTGACGGTCATTCCCGGTGATTCCGTGTTAATTCACGGTCATTTCCATGCATTTCACAGTCGATTCCATTTACTTCACGGTCATTTCCATGCATTTCACGGTCAATTCACTCCACTTCACTGTCCATGCATTTCACGGTCAATTCCCTTCACTTCACGGTCATTTCCACGCATTTCATGGTCAATTCGCTTCACTTCACCGTCATTTTCATGTATTTCATGGTCATTCCCGGCGATTCTGTGTTGATTCACGGTCATTTCCAAGCATTTCACGGTCAATTCCCTACACTTCACAGTCATTTTGACGCATTTCACAGTCAATTCACTTCACTTCATGGTCATTTTCATGCATTTCACGGTCATTTCTAGCGATTCCGTTTTGATTCACGATCATTTCCATGCATTTCACGGTCAATTTCCTTCACTTCATGGCCATTTCCACACATTTCACGATCAATTCACTTCACTTCACCGTCATTTTCATGCATTTCATGGTTATTCCCGGCGATTCCGTGTTGATTCACGGTCATTTCCATGCATTTCACAATCAATTCCCTTCACTTCACAGTCATTTTCACACATTTCACGGTCAATTCGCTCCACTTCACAGTCATTTCCATGCATTTCACAGTCATTCACGGCGATTCTGTGTTGATTCACAGTCATTTCCATGCATTTCATGGTCAATTCCCTTCACTTCACAGTCATTTCCACGCATTTCACGGTCAATTTGCTCCACTTCACGGTCATTTCCATGCATTTCATGGTCATTCCCGGTGATTCCGTGTTGAATCACGGTCAATTCCCTTCACTTCACGGTCATTTCCATGCATTTTATAGCCAATTCGCTTCACTTCACGGTCATTTTCATTCATTTCACAGTCATTTCCAGCGATTCTAATTAGATTCACGGTCAATTCCGTGCATTTCAAGGTCAATTCCCTTCACTTCGCGGTCATTTCTAAGGATTTCACGGTCAATTTGCTTCACTTCACGGTCATTTCCATGCATTTCATGGTAATTCCCGACGATTCCATGTTGATTCACGGTCATTTCCATGCATTTCACAATCCATTCCCTTCACTTCACGGTCATTTTCATGCATTTCATGGTCAATTCGCTCTACTTCATTGTCATTTCCATGCATTTCACGGTCATTCCCGGCGATTTCGTGTTGATTCACGGTCATTTCCATGCATTTCACGGTCAATTCGCTTCACTTTACAGTCATTTCCATGCATTTTATGGTCATTCCCGGCGATTCCGTGTTGATTCACAGTCATTTCCATGCATTTCATGTTCGATTCCCTTCACTTCACGGTCATTTCCATGCACTTTACGGTCAATTCACTTCACTTCACCGTCATCTTCATGCATTTCACGGTCATTCCTGGCAATTTCGTGTTGATTCACAGTCATTTCCATGCATTTCACGGTCGATTCCCTTCACTTCACGATCATTTCCACGCATTTCATGGTCAATTCGCTCCACTTCACGGTCATTTCCATGCATTTCATGGTCATTCACCGTCATTTCCATGCATTTCACGGTCAATTTCCTTCACTTCACGGTTATTTCCACGCATTTCACGGTCAATTCACTTCACTTCACCGTCATTTTCATGCATTTCACGGTCATTCATGGCGATTCCGTGTTAATTCACGGTCATTTCCAAGCATTTCATAGTCAATTCCCTTCAGTTCACGGTCATTTTCACGCATTTCACGGTTAATTCGCTTCACTTCACGGTCATTTCCATGCATTTCACGATCATTTTCGGCGATTCCATTTAGATTCACAGTCATTTCCGTGCATTTCACGGTCAATTCCCTTCACTTCACGGTCTTTTCCAAGGATTTCACGGTCAATTTGCTTCACTTCACGGTCATTTCCATGCATTTCACGGTCATTCCTAGCGATTCCGTGTTGATTCACGATCATTTCCATGCATTTCACGGTCCATTCCCTTCACTTTACGGTCATTTCCACGCATTTCACAGTCAATTTGCTCCACTTCACGGTCATTTCCATGCATTTCACGGTCATTCCTGGTGATTCTGTGTTGATTCACGGTCATTTCCATGCATTTCATGGTCAATTCCCTTCACTTTACAGTCATTTCCAAGCATTTCATGGTCAATTCGCTTCATTTCACGGTCATTTCCATGCATTTCACGGTCATTCCCGGCGATTCCGTGTTGATTCACGGTCATTTCCATGGATTTCACGTTCAATTCCCTTCACTTCACTGTCATTTCCACGCATTTCACGGTCAATTCGCTCCACTTCACGGTCATTTCCATGCATTTCATGGTCATTCACGGTCATTTCCATGCATTTCACGGTCAATTTCCTTCACTTCACGGTCATTTCCACGCATTTCATGGTCAATTCGCTTCACTTCACCATCATTTTCATGCATTTCATGATCATTCCTGGCGATTCCGTGTTAATTCACGGTCATTTCCAAGCATTTCACAGTCAATTCCCTTCACTTCATGGACATTTCCATGCATTTCACGGTTAATTCGCTTCACTTCACAGTCATTTCCATTTAGATTCACGGTCATTTTCGTGCATTTCACGGTCAATTCCCTTTACTTCGCGGTCTTTTCCAAGGATTTCACGGTCAATTTGCTTCACTTCACGGTCATTTCCATGCATTTCACGGTCCATTCCCTTCACTTTACGGTCATTTCCACGCATTTCACGGTCAATTTGCTCCACTTCACGGTCATTTCCATGCATTTCACGGTCATTCCCGGTGATTTCGTGTTGATTCACGATCATTTCTATGCATTTCATGGTCAATTCCCTTCACTTCACGGTCATTTTCAAGCATTTCATGGTCAATTCGCTTCACTTCACGGTCATTTCCATGTATTTCACGGTCATTCCCGGCGATTCCGTGTTGATTCACGGTCATTTCCATGGATTTCACGTTCGATTCCCTTCACTTCATTGTCATTTCCACGCATTTCACGGTCAATTCACTCCACTTCATGGTCATTTCCATGCATTTCATGGTCATTCACGGTCATTTCCATGCATTTCATGGTCAATTTCCTTCACTTCACGGTCATTTCCACGCATTTCACAGTCAATTCGCTTCACTTCACCATCATTTTCATGCATTTCACGGTCATTCCTAGCGATTCCGTGTTAATTCACGGTCATTTCCAAGCATTTCACAATCAATTCCCTTCACTTCACGGTCATTTTCACGCATTTCACGGTTAATTTGCTTCACTTCATGGTCATTTCCATGCATTTCACGATCATTTTCGTCGATTCCATTTAGATTCACGGTCATTTCCGTGCATTTCACGGTCAATTCCCTTCACTTCGCGGTCTTTTCCAAGGATTTTACGGTCAATTTGCTTCACTTCACGGTCATTTCCATGCATTTCACAATCATTCCTGGTGATTCCGTGTTGATTCATGGTCATTTCCATGCATTTCACGGTCCATTCCCTTCACTTTACGATCATTTCCATGCATTTCATGGTCAATTTACTCCACTTCATGGTCATTTTCATGCATTTCACGGTCATTCCCGATGATTTCGTGTTGATTCACGGTCATTTCCATGCATTTCATGGTCAATTCCCTTCACTTCACGGTCATTTCCAAGCATTTCATGGTCAATTCGCTTCACTTCACGGTCATTTCCATGCATTTCACGGTCATTCCCAACGATTCCGTGTTGATTCACGGTCATTTCCATGGACTTCACGTTCGATTCCCTTCACTTCACTGTCATTTCCACGCATTTCACGGTCATTTCCATGCATTTCATGGTCATTTTCGTGCATTTCACGGTCAATTCCCTTTACTTCACGGTCATTTCCACGCATTTCACGGTCATTTCCGTGCATTTCACGGTCAATTCCCTTTACTTCACGGTCATTTCCACGCATTTCACGGTCAATTCGCTTCACTTCACCATCATTTTCATGCATTTCACGGTCATTTCCAAGCATTCCACAATCAATTCCCTTCATTTTACGGTCATTCCCACACATTTCACAGTCAATTTTCTTCACCTCACCGTCATTTTCATGCATTTCACGGTCATTCCCGGTGATTCGGTGTTGATTCACGGTCATTTCCAAGTATTTCACGGTCAATTCATGGAAATGATCATGAAGTGAAGGGAATTGACCATGAAATGCATGGAAATGACCGTGAATCAACACGAAATCACCAGGAATGACCGTGAAATATATGGAAATGACAGTGAAGTGAAGCGAAATGACCGTGAAATGCATGGAAATGACCGTGAAGTGAAGGGAATTGACCATGAAATGCATGGAAATGACCATGAATCTAAACGAAATCACTGGAAATGACCGTGAAGTACGTGGAAATGATCATGCAGTGAAGCGAATTGACCATGAAATGCGTGGAAATGACCGTGAAGGGAATTGACTGTGTCACGCCCCAAATCTGAAAATCGAATTCACAGAAATTTCGATCACCGAATTCAGTGCCGACAGCCTCTGTAGTGCCCCATTCTAAGCTCCTGACAATCATATGCCAGATTCCGATCCTGGGATCCTATAAGGAGGATTTTCAGAATGAATTTTTTTTTCTTGTAATAGAGCATAACCAAGTCACAAAACAACATCACCACATATCCACTATATTAAAAACTTTTAAGTACAATGCGGCAAGGAAAATATATGGTGATAAAAAAAATTCTAAAATAATCAGATGCGCACTCTTGCCTCACTGCTGCTGTTGTCCAACGCTACCTACACGCAATTATTGTGCATAAACTTACAAAAGCTTAGAGGGTGGTGTAAGTGTGTGCGCAAGGCAAGTGCCAAGTATATAATATCAGAGTAATAAAGAAATATGCGGTAAGTCCATGAATACAACCAGCCGTACCAAGGTTATGTGATGCAAGGCATGAAAGTTATCGACCATACTAAGGTCATGCGATGCAAGACATGAATGCTATCGGCCATACCGATGCAATGCAAGGCCTATGTAGCCGAATGTCATATGCGAGATGCAATCCAAGCAAGTTAGTACTCATCAAATACACATATTAGTACAGTTCCTCTCAGGATATCACCAGGGTTTAATACACTCACACTGACTACCTCCTCCCTAGCTGTACAGCCAAGCAAGCGGAATAGACCTCACTATCCGCCTGGCCAGTAGTCTGTCAATACATACCCGGCTCGTAAATAGCGGACTCATTTACGAGTTGGCCAAACTCAGCCTAGCTTATAACCCCTTCACTCGGGCGAATAAGGCCACATCCCCTCACAACCAATCACGACACAGTGGGAGACGCGGCCTACTGGTATTCAGCACTGGGGCGCTCGTGTATCTACTCGGTCTAGACATTGAAGCAACTCTTGATACCAAAAAGGTTCTGAAACTTTCACCCAAGGACATCCTAAGTGCCCACAGTGCTAGAACTAAGTATTTTCGATATCCGATACGGTCATCCATGATGTGCCCGTGGAGCCACGGCCCTGATGTCACTAAGGCATACTATAATCAAGTCACTCATATATGAGATGCATGAATCACACCGTACAGTCATGCAGCAATCCCACGTGTACCATGCGCTCATGTGGGGCACTCCGTTTCATAAGGAGTCCCGAAATGTTCAGCCCAACGGCTTATGCTATGATTAAATATTCTTCATATCAAGCATACATATAATGCGTATGACATAAGGCATGGAATTATACTAAGCATGTTATAAAGCTATGAACTATCCTCAAAACAAAGATGGGCCTAGACGGCTTACACATAACAAGTATGGGCCTATCAATGGGCCCTAGGGATAGTTATAATGCGAACATTTAACCAACATTTATTCTTACAATGTGGACGTCAAACCAACATTGCTCTCAAGGCATGACCCGCCATAAAACATCATTACACAACCACGGAGGCATCACACATTGCAATGGACCCTAAGGACATCCCGTTGGGCCTCGACCCATGGGCCTTAGATACATCAAATGGGCCGCATCATATGGGCCTTATATAAATCAAGTGGGCCACATCAATGGGCCGTATGTACATTGCAATGGGCTATAACCCATGGGCCTTAGAATACATCACAATGGGCCCTCATATGGTAAGTGGGCCACATGTATATCAAATGGGCCACACTAATTGGGCCCTATATGTACATCAAATGGGCCACAACCCAATATAAGTGGTTATAATGATTTCCACCATTAAAATCCTCAAGGCCCACCGTATCATTTATGCCTCACCTAATCTAATCATAAGGTCTTAAAGACCTAGATTAAGAGGAAAAATAAGTATCATATTAGTCCAACTTTGGTAGCCCAAGGGTTTAATGGTGGACGTTCAAACTCATTGATTTCTATAATGTGATCCACCTGACCCTAGATCTGCCTTATTTTTAGCCTCAAGCTTGTGAGACAAGCTGGCCAAAGGGTTGGACAGTTTGGATGCCACACATGCATCATGGTGAGTCCGATAAGGACGGACGGTTTGGATGTAACACAGACATCAAGGGTGGGGTCCACTAGCCATCCAACAACCCAATAAAATGAAATGGCTGGACGGCATATATACAACGCATGCATCATGGGGCGCACAGCACTTGCTGACGTCCGTCAGCTAAGTAGCTGGTGCGTGGTAGCCCAGTCAATCTGTTTCCACCATGAGTGGGTCCCATGTGGGACCCATCATAATGTATATCTGCCATCCAAGCCGTTGGTAGGGTCAGACAGACCTAGACGGAGAGGAAAACCAAATTTCATAATGATTCAAAGTCCCTGTGACAACCCAAAGGGGTTTCAAGGACAGACGTTTAATCCACTTTTTCCTGTGATGTGGGCCACCCGAGTCCTAGATTAGACTGATTTTTGGAGTGGGTCCACTTCAGGGAGTGGCCCACTTGATGAACGGTGTGGATATCAAATATACATCATGGTGGGGCCCACGTGCAAGGGCTGCCTGCGCCTCTGGCAGCAACTTCTGCAGGAGTTTTTCGAGGGTTTTTCATACGTGGGGCCTGCATCAGGTAGATCCACCCCATCCACTAGCTCCCATGGCCCTAGACAAGCTAAACAAGACCAATATTGGAGGTGTTTTGGCATATAAAATCATCAGGTGATTTTTCAACGGTAAAAATCACAGTTTGTTATGCTATGGCCCACCAGAAATTTAGATCAACTTCATTTTTCAGCTCAACGCCTAAAATGATCTGGAGAATGGAATGGACGGCTTGGATTGAATGCATACATCAATGTGGGGCTTATACAAGTGACCCTCTCCAAAGCCCAAAAAAATATCAACAAATATATTTGTTTTTCCCGGTTCACGTCCAGACACTGGAAGGTTCTGGGCTTAACAAATACATTTAAGGTGGGCCCTGCTTAGGTGGGCCACCACATGGTTGGGTGGTGTGGAACAACACATATAAAGTGGGCCCCACCTACAGATGACTTGGATAAAATATATGCTTCATGTGGGGTCCATCCGAATGGGCCACACGGCCACATCTTCACATACAATAGAAAATGAAAGAGAGAGGGTGTAATAACCCAAATAAATCTTGACCATTGAAATTTAACCATTGATCGACGTACCAAATTAGTCCAATGTGACCATCGATCTACAAGATCAACTGGTTCAATCTCAACCATTGATTTGGAT
Organism: Magnolia kwangsiensis; assembly: GCA_037074715.1. NCBI lineage: Eukaryota > Viridiplantae > Streptophyta > Magnoliopsida > Magnoliales > Magnoliaceae > Magnolia > Magnolia kwangsiensis. The sequence goes on along the minus strand of CM073575.1, from coordinate 6,286,705 downwards.
GTATCCGATCCAACTGTTTATTAACTAATAAATCCATTCAATGATACAATCATCAAGCCGTCCATCCATCTAAACTGACCGTCCATCTAACCACTAATCCATAGGTACATCACGAAGTCCACTCTCCGATCTCATCCAACCGTACATTTATCCATCCATCTACATCATTCATGTACCATCAAATACATCATAACCACACACATGCACCAAACACATCGTGCACATCCATCCATCTATCCATACATCCATCCGTCCATCTATTGATCCACCCATCCATCTACATCATACACTTATGCACCATTGAATACATCACAACTATACACACATACACCAAACACATCACATACATACCTCTCACGCACACACAAGTAGCCCATGCATGCATCATTGCTTACACATATATGTGGCACATGCATGCGGTGCACATAAGATGCATGCTACATGTGTGCATTTTACCAGCCCACGTTGCTAAAAAGAAAAAAAATATAAAATAAAATTGCAAAACGGAAGCATAAATGATGTGAACTGTTTAGACTTGTGCACGTGGTGTAAATCAAAAGAGAGAAAAAAAAAACGTGATGTACAAAGAAAAAAAAAATGAAAGAAAACTGAAATTTTAAAAAGTGCATTAATAGCACACGTGATGTTATCCTTGTAAGGACCAAAGAAAGAGAAGTGGGAGGTGGTGTGACGTGAGAAGAGTAGGGAGAGAGAGAAAAGAGAGGGGAGAGAGAGAGAGAGAAAGAAAGAGAAAAGTATTGCTGGACATCACGTTGGAAAGAGAGGGAGAGAGAGAAGAGAGAGAAAAAGTAAGAAAGAAAAGAGGAGAGAGAAAAAGGAAGAGGGAGGAAGAAAAAGAAAAGAAAAGAAAATAATTTTTTAGAAAAAGCGAGTTTCTCTCACTTGATATTTTTATTTATTTATTTATTTTTCTTATACTCCAGTTGATTTCCTTTATTTTTATTATTATGCAAATAATTCAATTATTGTACATTTTTCTCTTAATGATTTATCTATTTGATTCATAGTTTGTTGTGTTTATTCAACATGATTTTTTTAGTTCTCTTTATTTTAATTAGCAAACTGTGAATCAACTTTAAATTTATATTATTGTTTACTCATGCATTAATGATTCTTTTATTTGTATTTTTTGTAATTTTAAGAAAATCAGAATTTAGAGCATTTTTTATAAAAAAACTTTAAGCTCAATATACTTTTCCAGATTATCGGATCGGATTTGACGGATTGCATTGCATGAATATATTTTCGCGTAGAACTTTAAATCATGTACAAACAATCTACAATGATTAGAAACATTTTAGAAATATTTTGCTCATAAAATATTAAAATTATATATACTTTGAACAATTTTTGGAACACCAGAAAATAGGTGGGGTGATTAAGTCCTCTAGGTTAAAAATCCTTAAAACATAAATAGGTGGGGCGATTAAGACCCTTGGGTTGAAAATCTCAGAAGCCTAACTGGTACCTTTTGAAACCTCTACCGTACCCTTTGAGTGGATGAGCATGTCAGGATTGCAAATGGTTCTCACTACCAGGTTCGGTAGGGTAGAAGTCTGACCAGCTAATGTACAAATGGATCCCTCACCAAGTGCCATTTGGATGGGTGAGCATGTTATGCAAGAGGTTCCCATTGCCAGGCTAGGTGTTGTATTGGCACAAATGTTGACTAACCGATGTAAACTAACCCTGGTGTTAAAAAGAATAAACCGCACATGTTATTATGAAGTATAACATCTGTTAATTTCATTCATTCATATTTCTTTGAATTTACATTAAAAATTTATGTTTATTAAATCTCCTCATTTGTTGTGTTACCTAAATAGGTATGGTATCTTTTAATACATTCTTATTCATGTTATATGAGGTTATTTTGAAACCTGTGTTGAGATTACTCACTAGGCTTCATAGCTTACCCTATTGGGATTTTAAAATTTCAGGATCGGGATCTCATGGAGGAGCTTAAAGAGATTTTCTTTTATTTATTTTTGTTTCCTTGCCAATTTCTAAATAAGTATAATAAACATTAAGTATATTATGATAGCATGACGATGACATGTGTTTGATGGTAATCCTGAATAGTGGAACATAGACATTTTATTATTCTTTAAATAAATGTTTGATTATTAAATTTTAAAATTTTACATTTTATGAATGAGATCATTTTGCCAACATATGTGTAGATTATGAAGTGTAAACATACAAAACATAAGTCATGCCTTCGGGTACAGAATCGGGGTCGGATATACCCAAGTGCCGAGTTTCGGGACGTGACAGAGGGAGAGAGAAAGAGAAAAAGAAATGGACGGGTGTGATGGAGGGCTCCGCCACTATGAGCCCTCCCTTGCATTCAATCATACATCAAGTGGGTCCCATTGCATATGGACCCATCAAACCGAAAATCAATGATGGAGATCCTTTCTCCATCAAATGTAAGGTCTAGATGACCCTATCCATATAAGAAAAATAAACATCATGATGGGGTCCATGGAGAATGGCCTCATCATGGAATGATCATGAGGATCAAGGTGGTCCATCAGTCACATCAAGGGTCCAAAGTGAGATCTATACCATCAATCGGTAGGTCTCATTTGGCCCATCATCAAAACATGAAAAATCTATCCTAATAAGCACCCATCGTTCGATCTTCTTGGTCCGTTGAAAAGTCGATCTCCTTGTGTCTTACTTTGATGGTGGAAGATGAAAGTTGAATGGCTAGGATGAGAGATCTTGGGATGAAAAAGTGGGCCTCACACATGCACTTTTCTCTCCATGGGAAGAGCTTGGACATGAGCCTCTTCTTTTGCTTGGGAAAATGTGATGAGAAATGAGAGAGAGAGAGAGAGAGAGAGAGAGAGAGTGATGGGTGATGGAGTGATAGATGTGAGGTGAGTGATGGGAGAGGTGAGAGAATGGTTGACTTTTAGGTTTGCTTGACTTGTAGAGAAAGAAAGCATGGGTGTGTGTACTTGACATGAGGTGATTGATTGATTGATGGGACATGTTGTAGAGATTCTCTTAAGATTGCAAACGCGCAGTGTTTTCTTCGAAATAAACGCCGACCCACATCTCCCTGTCAAGGTATTGGATCGTTATGCAAGATGCGGCGTTGGAATCGTGGCGACTGTGCAGTCGCAATGGTACAAGTCTCGGATTAAGCTGACTTAAATATATAGAATACAACTTAGGGTCACGCGCAAACATCGATTATAGGTCGCAGATTGCCGGACTTCGACAGAAAGGATTGCGGTAGTCGACGGAACAGTACGAACTAAGATGCAGGTCTTACAGACCGTGAAGTGCATGGAAATGACCGTGAATCTAAACGGAATAGTCGGAAATGACCGTGAAACGAATGAAAATGACCGTGAAGTGAAGCGAATTGACCGCGAACTGAGTTTAATGGATGAAATTAACCGCGAAGTGAATGAAATTGATTTTTGACCATCGACCCGATGGAATCTTGGAAAATAACTATGTTAGTTGGCCAAATTAGCTTCTCCTACCCCAAAATCATATGTGGTATGTTAAGTAAATCATTTTAGTTTAGTAGATATGTTTGTTAAATAAATAGATAAAGAAATGAATTAAAAGATCGAAAAATATTTTTATATACTTATATATATATATATATATATATATATATATATATATATATATATATATATATATATATATATATATATATATGTATGTATGTATGTATTTACATAATTATGTATTAGAGAAAAATATAAGGGAGAAAAAGTTCTCCTTATAAAAAAATAATAATAATAAATAAATAAAATCTGCCAGATTGGCGCGGCACTACCACCGAGTCTGGGCTCTTTTTTTTTTGTCATTGCTTTTGTGGGTCCCATCATGAGGTCTTTGTTATATCCAAACCGTCCATCTATTTGGGGAGCTCATATTAATGCTTGAGACAAAAAATAAGACAGATCTAGCTATCAAGTGGACCACATTGTAAAAGCAAGTGAAGGATCTAACGTCTGCCATTGAAACCCTTTTAGGGGTCATAGAAGTTTTGGATCATTATGAAACTTGTTTTTCCTATTCATACAAGTCTTTGTGACCTTATGAATAGATTGGATGGAAAATAAATATTATGGTGGGCCCTACAAAATTTTTAAAGGTGAAAATCAATTTCTCCGCTGCTCCTTGTGGTGTGGTCCACTTGATCTTTGGGTATGATTTTTTTTATTGATAATGCTCTGAAATGATCTCGAAATATGGATAAACGTTGTGGATATAATAAATACATGACTATGGGGCCCATGCAACTTTGATATCTTTTGAACCGTTCGTACAGCTCGGAGTTGGAGGAGCGTCAGTGGCCGATCCTCCTGCGGAAGGAAAAGCAGGGGCATTTTTGACCTGAGAAATGGGGCCGTACAGCTGGGGCTTAGTCTTGGGAGTTCAAAATAAGTGGGCTTATTTTTGGGAATGGGCCATAAATTGGTCATACAGTAGGAAATTTCTCCTGAAAATATGGATGGACAGCTGAATATACGACAAATACGTTGAAGTGGGCCTTGTTATAGTTGAGGCGGAAAATTAGAAAAATAAATCACTTAAAGATAGGCTTAAGGCACGTTACGATATCGCTATCTTTAAGGCGATATTCGCACCCTATTGGTGATTAAACCAATTTGCAAGAGGGTTACAGCAAATCCGCCTCCAGGATACAATAAGCCTCTTCTCCTGAACTGGAGAAATGTGGGTTTTAGCCTGCAAAACTGAAAAACCGCACCCCGAACACACTTTTACAGCATACAACCCTGACTTCTGTGCTGTTATAATTTACCCCCTGAAAACTATTTGTAATGTACTACCTAAAAAACTATTTGCAGTTTAGCGCCTGAAAACTGTATGTTTAAAAGGAACATCTAAAAACGAAAATTGAGAAGAAGAAGAAGATGGAGAAGAGATTGTTGAAAATTGTGAATTCGGATTGACACAAAGATGGGTTTATATAGAATCATAAGAGATGTTTAAGGCCTTTTCCATGAAAAGACGTCTTCTTCCATGATGTCTTTTCACCAATGGTGGTGTCTTTCCAACAATGGCATCTCTCCATTTTAAATTCAAAAGATGCTCCCTTTATCAAGAGGCATCACCATACACACCAACAATCACCAAAGTCACAACTCTTCTTTTTCAATTTTCTTTTCTTATTATTTTGAAAAAACCCAACAGGCCTCACCCACTAAGTGGAGAGGATAGGAAGAGGAAAGAAGAGGCCACGAAAACTTCTGCCAAACGGTAGAGAAAGAGGTGCTTGGGTAACTCGCCAAACCAAGAACCACGTGGTTGTAACTTTCATGAGATCCGCTCCGTCCATAAGTTATATTAAATAGTTAGGATACAACGATCACCACTAGTTTTGTGTACGACCAACATTGGTGTTTATATGCCATCCAAATCCATTCATATGATATGCCTATGAAAGAACTGTCAAAATATCAAAATATTCTAAAATTCAAGTGGGCCATGCATTACGGGGAGCGGTTTGAATGGATCCCATAGAGGTCGGTGGATTCCTAGATGTGGAGCCCACCATGATGTATCGTTACTATCCATCCATTTTAATAACTCATTTTAGGGCATGATCCAAAAAAAAATGGAGATCCAAATCTTAAGTGAACCATGCTAAAGGAAACAGTCATGAATAAATATTCCCATCATTAAAAAATTCACAAGGTGTTTATTTGCCATCCAACCCATTGATAAGGTCACAAAGACCGGGATGAAATGACCACACAATTATCAGCTTCATAAGGTCAAAAATTAAAGTTACCTCTCTTATATCCATTTCAAAGACACGAATTTTTATAAATTTTCAAACACGTAAAATAGGAGAAATTACCATGTATTTACCATTTCTTTGAAAAAACAAACAGGCCCTTAATGTGGACCATGTAGACAAACTTTTGAATCTACACTTGTACGTGCCACTTATTAGGTACCACTTGTTGTGCAACCATTTGATCAGGTCTGTTGGGTCCACGAGCTTCTTTAATTGTTCCGTCAAAGCAACCTTCTGAAACAGAAAAATGCTGGATAATTTCCCACCATGCCGCCTCTTCTCTATCTTTAGACTGACAGGAAGAATAATGGGTCATTCTCAAATTGGAAGATGCAAAACGTGCAGCCCCTACTTTTGACAAAAAATTTAAAAAAAAAAAAAAAAAAGAGTAAGATTGAACCACTGCCACTTGACCGGACTAAAAGAGGGTGAATTGTGGCTGCTATTAGTACCTGTCAAGGAAATGACTCAGGTCCTGCGGCAACCTTGAGAGGACGTGCACAGGTATTAGATGAGATTGGGTGGAATAGATTTGCATTTCATCCCGTGCAATTTCATCCAACAATTGGAGAGGATGAAAAAGGTTGGGATTAGGTGATTGCATTTAGTCTCATATGGTTTCCATGAATTTTTAAATTTATTACATATAGCCATACATTGACACATGCATTTATTCATGCTATCCATCCATATACACCATTTACACGTGACATTCTTATTATATATGTGTACAAGTGAATGACATCCATTGTGAATTTGGTCTATCGTTTACAATTCCTTGCTCTACTAAAAATGATTTTGTTTGATATGGTACTTCCCCGTAGCAAAAAAATTTATCCCAAATATGGGATTGGATGGCTACAATACCACGGTATTTGCATACATGCAATCATTGTGCAATCTATGTACAAGTACCCATGTGGGCAGTGTGTTTAAAATATAAAAATAAAGATACCAAGGATATGGATTGGATAAATTCATGAACTTATTATATTTATGGGTTTGCATTAAATATAAATTCTAGACGATTACGTTTATTAAAATGCACAAAGAAAGTCTCTCAACCTTTGGATGATTTACTAAATCCCCTAATAAAAACTAAAATACACTATACTTTTCTTTCATTAAATTAATCATATATAATCATAATTAATAGCATCTACTAAACAAATGAAAAAATCCTATTGGAAGACTAGTGATCCAGGTTATTGATCAGGTGGGTCCCATTGTCGATATGGAATCTGAAAAGATCTCCAAAATAGATGGGGCCTTCACTAATGTCTCCATCATTTCTTTAAAATGTATATAAGATAGTGATGCCACGATGTAAAAAAGTTTTCTTTTGACATAACACATTTTACTCCATAATTGACATGCAAAGGGAGTAATTAGGTTTGAGCAAATTGACCATCCAAATTTAGTTAATACAAACCTTCATAAGAATCACCGAAACCAACCATTATCAAATCCAAATCCATATAACTTTATACATTGATCTTAAGAATAGAAATTAAATTACGTAAAACAGTCAAAAAATAAAATATATTAACTAAATTCAAATGATGCCCGGTGTTTAAAATTCATTAGTAAGCACTTAATTTCAACTTTCTTTTTAACTTTAATTTGATTTTCTATTAGGATAGTTTGCTAAGCCCTTAATTACCACTTTCATGTTAACTTTAATTTGATTTTCTATTAGGATAGTTTGCTCAACTTTGCCTGCTTTTGATTTGAACAAAATTCCTTCATAGAAACATGGACCATAACACCTAAGTCAATTCATTAAGTATTACACCTTCCTACCACATCATTGTATTAAGATGCTTCAAGCATTGTGTATTGAACAACAATTCCATGTTTTTTTAAGAAACGAGCAAATGACCCTAAATGATGGTCGGACTCATTATATCTATGTGTACGCTATGTTAAAAACTCATTTCCACTTGTTAGTAGGATATGGCGTAAAGTTGACATAAGAAATGGTCGTTGTTGGTAGATTTCATCATCTTGGACACACACCGATTATAAATGTGGGCAGTCAAATTCCTGTCATATTAGGTCAACCATTCCTACTCACTGCTAATGTCATAATTAATTGTCGGAATGGAATTATAAAATTATCTTTTAGGAATATGACTGTAGAATTAAATGTGTTTAACTTACACAAACTACAAAAGAATGAGGACATTATTCATGAGGTGAACTAATTGATTGAAACATTTGAATATAAAGAACTTCTTTCAATTGAAACTCCTGAATCGTTGGGAGTCCTTTTGGCACACTTTGAAGATTCAAATAATCCTATGATTAAAGACATAGTGAATGCCTTGCAGGATTGTGTCCCGGTATCTAAAACTGTCTCAGAAGATAATTGTGTTGAAAACCAACTCGGCAATGCTGAATTCTAAACTAAAGCTTAATACTTTAGATTTTAGGGAGACTACATTGAACATATTTTTTGACATCTAATTATTTTATAGTCTTTTGTTCACCACAGCCTACTAATATTGAAAAAATTTCTACTGCAGGTGAGACATACACTCTTTAGACGCCTCGAGACATAAAGAATAAGTTTTTTGATGAGGTGCATAAATTTCTCTGAATGATGACGGTCCAAGACATCCAAACTTACTCGAAAGTAGGTTTTTGGATGATCTTGTTGAAAACTTTGCTGAGAATTTTGTTAAGATACTTGTCAGATGAAGAATTGATGCCTCAAGATAAATGATAGTTAGGAATAGGAATTTTCTGCTTTCTTAGGATTAGGATTATTAAGATTAGTTTGTTTTAGTTTCGTACTAATCCCTTTAATCATTCAAGACTTTGAACTGATTCATTTTTTTTTCTCGAATACTATTTTTCAAACTCATTCCTCTTTTATTTGACATTGCCTCATTACTGTTATCATTGTATATTTCTTACAATGAGGATAATGTAAATTTTAGGTTGGGGGTGAGATTAGATAGATCTAATTAGTATTTTCTTAGTTTTGAGTAATTTTTTAAAATCTCAGTTTCAAAACTATTTTTAAAGGTAGTTATGTTATAAATCTAAATATGTTGTCAGTATTACGAGAAGATATATATAGAGTATTTTAAAAAAATCTAGAGTTTATTTTAATTGGTAGACTTTTGAATAAATTCTTTCAATGAATTAATTAATAGAAAAGTTAAACATCAATTGAGTCGAATTCACAAATTCATACCTAACTCATATTCTGTAAAGATAACTTGAAATCTCAGTTTTAGCTTGATGATTACTTAAAAGTGATTAAGAACTAAGTCTGGATATCCTTATCTGTGTGAAGTATGAAAATAAGAAGAAAAATACTAGCTAAAAAATAGAAAGATCGAAATTGACCACCTATTAGATATGTTTTAATGATAAATAAAAGAAAAAAAGAAAAGAAAAGAATGAATAGTATGAAAGTCATCGATATAAAATTGGAAGCTAGAAAAATAAGTGAAAATGAGTTAGAATGAGAATCAGTAACTTATGTTGATTTGTCCACTTGGAAGCGATGAGCATGGCTAACATTATGAAATAAGGTTAGCTTATATGGAATATAAGTTGGGAGTTACTGAACACGCTAGCGACTTGATGTTTGATGCATTTTATTAGGTAATTGATGAAGAAGAACTTGTTTTAAAATATTACTATTGACATTAAACTTTAGATTGATGAAAATTTATCCTTATATCTTTGAATTTTACTCACATGTGTAAGACTACACATGATACCATTTTCTGAAAAAGATTTAAAAACTAAAGGCTTGAAACAATCATTCTTCGCATGTTTTGCTTAGGACTAACATACACCTTCTAAACCATTAACTTTATTCGAAACAGGTTCCTACCTGTTTCATACACGACCTGCATCCGCCTATATTAAGAGATACATAACCAACGAAGCAATTTACTGCAGAAAAGTCACTTTTACCTTTGGTTGACTGCATATATTTTTGTTTAATCATTTCTAGCACTTTTACCTTTATCCTAAAATCTGCCTACCTGTTTCATATACGACATGCAACCGCCTACATTAAGAGATACATAACCAATGGAGTCATTTACCGCAGAAAAGTCACTTCTACTTTTGGTTGACTGCATATATTTTTGTTTAACCCTTTTTGACACTTTTACCTTTGATAAATGATGTTATTACTCTCGTATCACATTTTGCCACTATGTGAGTACATGAGGATCCAAATGAACATCTCTGCATGAGAGAGGAATCACACGCTAACACCGCAAGTCCGAACAGTGCTCTATGGGTCTCATCATGATTTATGTATTTTATCCATGTCGCTCATCCATTTTTCTAGATCATTTTAGAGCATGATCCCAAAAATGAGGTAGATCAAAATCTATGGTGGACCACACTATAGGAAACAGTGGTGATTGAATGCTTGTCATTAAAAACTTCTTGAGAGCCAATAAAGTTTTGGATTAAACTGCTATTTGTGTTTTCCTTCATCTAGGTTATGATTTGGATCTGCCTCATTTTTTTGGATCATTTGCCAAAATAATGATCCAAAATCAATGGATGGCATAGATAAGATATACGTTATGAATAATTTATGTCGTGTATATCATTCTGCATTGAGAGCCTATAACAGCCTAGATTTTTGCCACTTAAGATTCCAAAAATTTATACAAAGTTTCTCGTTAGAATTATTTTAATACATCACCTAGTAGTTTTTAATTCGCGATATTAAAGAAAACGCGAGTGTTACCATTAAAAGAACCATACAAATTCAATTAAACATCCTTAGAAACCTATTGAATATGCCCGATCACCTAAATTTTAAGTCTAGCATTGAGATCTATTCGTCTATGATCCAGATCTAGACAACCCACTGCCGATTAATCAAGATAACCACAACTTTTTTTTAAACACACGCACACACACCCCACACACTTACGCTGGTGGAATATCACCACCTGTGGGTATTTGAACCCTTGACCGAGAGTTGAAACTCCTGAGAGTCTACCACCTGAGCAAGAGTAAGGACCCAAGATAACCACAACTTAATGAAGATCTACTTAAGCCTAAGATGACTAATGGTCTAAATCTTGACTATCCTACACACCTAAATCAAATTGGCCTAATCACTTTTTTAGCCTAACATTAATGATCTAGAATTATTATGACCAAATCACTATTTATGTTAATTGCGAATACATCACACTATGAACTTAGCTAATCAAAATCATAATCATCGTACGCGAGAAATCTCATTATTCTATTCATTCCAAAAATGTCCGAATTAACCAAGAAAGCTCTAGACCACTCGTTAGCGGTCTACTAAACTTGAAAGTATAAAAAGATATTTGTCTTACCGAACTTGATGTTAAAATCGCATTTCGAATCGTTCAACTTAGGCTCACAAGGCAATTACATGAGACATATGAATGTTCTTGAAAATAAGTAGAACCTTAAGTTATTTGTCTTCATCCAATCTTTGTCAAAGTTATGAATTTTGGACTATTAGATCATGATCAAATTAAGGACACTAACCTATATTAATATTCTACACATTCGTAAAGTCGCACCCTCGATCAATGATCATTAACCGTTGAACTGACTTTTGATCATATCAATTGATCATCATGTTTGAATTGCGAGGTGATCGAAGTCTTAAGTAGATCACCCCTAGAGACAGCTATCCTACGACGTAGATCGACCCTTTCACTTCCAAGTGGACCTTAAAAGCTGTAATCAACCTATTAGATGGTTATATTAGCAAAAACATTATCATTAGGGCCATTTGTAACCCTTTTGTCACTATAAATACCTCTCTATTTCACACTCCCTTTCTCCATACGAATTTGCCTTAGCTACCAAAAGAGAAAGAGAGCAATAGAAAAGATGAGAAAATGATAATGAGAGTGAGATTTAGTGCTCATTCTCACCGATCTTCTTTAATCAAACTCTAGCTGTTATTGAATCCTCTGTCGAGTCTGTCTTTGCTTGCGATCAGATGTAAGAATTACACCCTACTCTCTAATTTATGCTTATTGAAGATAAATTTCATTAATCTTATGTAAATCTTGGTGTTTTTTTAATAATCGGTGTTTTCCCCTAAACTTTAACCGTAAGAAGTTGAAGATTAAGAAATCTCTTCCCAAAGTGTAGATTATTCTCCTAGATTTTCTTTTTATCAACCATTAATAGTGTTAAATAATGGTTTTTTTATTGTTGTTAGAATTTCATATGTTATTTGTACTTAAATTACTTTATTATTGCATCTCTGATGTTACATGATGTTTGTAGTCAATATGTTTGATGAAATGCTTGGTCAATGTGAAATATCTACTATTAGAACTCTTTTATACCAATTGATAAGTGTTCCATTAATATTCTTTATTATAGTATTAAGTTGTTCTATAATTATAATTATGTATTGAAAATATAAATTGTTGTTGTGATGGATATATTCCTACAGTTGAGTAAGTCGGTGGATGGCCCACTTTGGTCGACTATCCCAAAATGATACAGTCGACCAGGGTTAAACATGGGCGACCGGTAGTAGTTAGAAGTACACAGGACGCTTTGTGCCCAATGTTAATTTTGCTTAAGGTCCTCTGTTGTCGATCGGATTAGTCTAATACATGGCCCGATCATTCTTATGATCGGTAATTATATAACATTCGAAGGAATTTGGGATACCATTGTTACTAATGAATTAAATTCATTCATAATCATTAGTGTGTTACGATCCTATAAAGACTTATAAGTTAGGCATAATGATATGAGATTTCGTGTCCAAGTTATAGTCCTACGCTGGGTGACGTGCCTACCATATTGGTAAAATGGTGAGTGTCGTACACACCATGTTGGTAAAACATTAAGCGGTGAGCTTCCCCACAGTGACCATTGTGCACTAATGAGGGCCACAAGCTTACCGTATTGTTGATAGATTTGGATGACAAGCCTTTATCACATTTATGCTTGGGTGATGACCCTTGCAGTATTTGTGATTGTCCTTAAGCGATGAGTCATTACCGTAATTTGATTATATTAGTTGAAACATTGGCTAATGAATCCTAAATTGGATCAAGGAACACTAGTGAAAAGTCGTTTCGTGTTGCAACGAGCCATGTAATCCGGGTAAAGATTCATGATATAATGGTGGTATCATAGTTTCGATAAAATTATTGTTTGAACTAGGATTAATAATTACTTGATTAATCATACATATCTTGACACTTATTAATAATGCTAGTAAATAGCCACATTATAATAGGATATAATTTTTTTGCAAAAGGTGTTGGAGTCGTGTGATGAGAGAATGTTGGCATTAGTATGAAAAGGCGTTAAAGTCGCTTTAATGAGAGAGTGTTGGAATTGTGCAAAACATGCCTCTGCATATCATACCATCCATGCACTTAATAAACCAGTTTAGAAAATTGTTTGTTTTATTATGCCATCATTACTTACACTTGATCATGTTGATAACATATGTAACTTAGAAAATTGTACAACTACGTTAGCTACTTACTCCCACCTAAAATGGTGTTTTAAAACACCAACCAAACTATATTGTTAACACATGTGCCATCGAGATCCAGGTTTGGACCAGCATGCACCATCATTGGACTCTTTTTAGAACATTGGGTAAAAACATAATACTCGACACTTAATTCATTTGGACATGTATATATTAGAGTCTCCAACTGAATTGACTCTATGGTTTGATTTTGTTGAATGTATATCGTGTTGTGTGTAATCCTCATTTAGGCAAATACCACATATGAAGTATACATTTTGAATATTAGTCATGTATTTCTAGATTTATTTATCCCTACTAAACTTTGATGTTATTGATTTAAAGCTACTCTGATTATTAATCATGGGTAAATTATAATTGGATTGTGCTGGCATATGGGAACTCAACCACATGCATTTTTGCTAGATTCACACTTGGGAACTCAAGATCAGTCTTCGTACTCAAATGTCGAATTTTAGGGTGTGATAGTGCCGCACACTGCCTGAGTATCAGCTAATTCCATATTGCTTGTTACTTCCTAGATTGGTTTTTCATAATTTAAAAGATATCTACAAAGGTTTTGTAAGAAATCCACCCATTTATTTGTTTTTCATCTTATTTTATGACAAAGATAAAAATAAGGATATTCTAAAGCTCAAGTGAGTCATCTAAACCAGAAATATTGAGGATTGAACTTCCATAATTGAAACATTAGCAAGGCCACATATTATTTGTGATACATACGCTTTGTCCATATGTATCTCTAGCTCAATTTAAGGCATGGGCCCAAAAATGAAGTAGATCCAAATCTCAAGTGGGCCACACAGTAGGAAAATTAAGAAAAAATGCCCCTGTTGAAGTATCTTAGGGCCATCATGTGCCCACTTTAAGTCTTGGATCTTTCTGTTTTTGGGGCAACTCCTTTTTTTTTTTTTTTTTTTTTAAAGCAACGAAGAAGAAATTCATTAAAAGGGAACAGAGAAACACAAGAAAGACTGCTGAGATAGCAGCCAAGAAGGAAAACTAGAAACCTAAAAACATCAGATCATGATCTTTCAAACCCATTACATAAGAAACTCATTCGACAATCAGCCTTTTAGCGTGGGAACCCACTAATTTAGGAGACTTGTGCATATTGTTAAAGATTCTATCGTTTCGTTCTATACAGACTGCCCACCAAATTGCAATAATCGCCATTCTCCATATTTTGGATTTCACCTTTCCGATTTTGTGTCCATGCCAAAGGTGAAGAAGAGACGCAGTTTTGTTCCATCCAGACTGCCCACCAAATTGTAATAATCACCATTCTCCATATTTTGGATTTCACCTTTTTGATTTTGTACCTTTCTGATTTTGTGCCCATGCCAAAGGCGAAGAAGAGACGCAGCGGAATAAGGACAGCAACCCATAAAACTGAACCTGGGCCATAAGTCTCAGTATATGATACTGATGAAAGGCCAGTGGACAAAGAGGTGATCAACAGTTTCTTCACTTCTCATACAACAGCTACAAATATTGACGATCTGCATCCCACGCTTTCTAAGATTATCGATCGTGAGGATCCGATTCATGGCAGCGAGCCAACCGAAAGATATGAATTTTGGAGGGGCAGCATACTTCCATATAAAAGGGATGTCTGAGGAATGGGAACATGATTAGGGAGCAAAGCCACGTAGAGAGATTTAACTAAAAAGTCTCCAAACCTCTGATGTTTCTAAATCAGTTTATCCAGGGAGGAGATCTCCAACATCATTGGGGATAAACAATGGAGGAGCTGCACATATTCGTCGACCTCCCAGTCCCATAGGTTTCTAACACAAGTAACATTCCAACCCCCATTGTGGTTGTAGAAACAGTAATTATTGGCGACTGAACTACCTTTGTCGATTGCTATTCTATAAATAGAGAGGAAGATTGGCCATTTAATTTGTCAGATCGGTTGAGGCTGGCCAACCCCTTTAAATGAGCTGGAAAAATAGATGGACCAAGAAGATTTCTCACTAATATCAAAGTGAGCCCGGCATAAGTGGGGTTGAGGGTTCAACATCAATGGCCATTTAAGTTCAGGGAAAGGGTTGCCCAAAAATAGGTGCGGCCCACTCTAATGTTTATTAAAAATTTATCCAGTCCATCGATTCTTCCAGCTCATTTTAAGGCATGGATTAAAAAAATAAAACCCATACAAAGCTCAAGTGGTCAACACGAACAATGAAGATTGGGGATTGAATGCCATCGTTGAAATATTGGTAGGCCACATATTATTTGTGAAAAATGGACCGGTCGATCTGTTTTTAAGCTCATTTTAGGGCAAGGGTCCAAAAACTGAGGCAGATCCTGAGCTCAAATGAAACACATGACAGGAAAAAGGGAGAAAGAACGCCCACCATTAGGGCCCAATGTGGGGCCATTTTGAGACTTGGATATGACTTCTGTTTGAGCCCATGCGTGGATTTCTCATAAAAATCAAAGAGGGCCCAACGTACAGTCAGGTGAGAGTTGCAAGGAAATCAACATTTTATAGCCAGTTAAACGTGATCAGTGGGGCCGTTAGACGTATAAGTCTAGGGCTGTGGTGGCATTCACCGTGATGTTTGTGACAAATCCACCCTGTCCATCGGATTTGTCATCTCATGTGAGGACATGGGTCCAAAAAGTGAGGCAGATACAAAGCTCAAGTGGGCGACACGAATAGGAAGGACTGGAGATAGAACGCCGACCATTGAAATATTTGTGGGGCCACATATTGTGTGTGACAAATCTACCCTGTCCATCTGTCATGGGTGAAAAAATTGAGGCAGATTCGAAGCTCAAGTGAGCCACACGACAAGAAAAGGTGAGAAAGAATGCCCACTGTTGATATATCTTGGGGCCATTAGCGAACCACAAATGGATGGTTAAGAGAAGAGGTACAGCAATGGTCCACATTCAATAAAAGACAAAATTAAAAATAAAAAAGATATCGAAGGGCCCATTTCAAGGACATTATCCACTTGCAATATGGCCCATCAGATCTATGGTTTGGATCATCTGATCATTCAAATAATCTCATGCATAAGCAAATTCACGATTGCTGGTTAGTTCCTCGCTCTCGTGAGAGTTCTCGTTATGACAAAAACCATACGCGCTACCCAACTGCTTCCACGTGACACTTGGGAGCAGTGGATCCAGACCATCCAACTAGATGAACCTGTCCATAAGTGTCCCACGAATAGGAAGTATCATTGGACAGACTACATCAGCTTTTCTCTGCTGACTGTTGACCATTAACTGCTTTGATTTTCATATCCATTTTAAAACACCATTTATGTGACTATATCAGCTTTTTCCTGCTGACTGTTGACCATTCACTGCTTTGATTTTCATATCCATTTAAAAACACCATTGATATGGCTATCCGTTCTGTTTGACATTCAAAGTGGGCCATCTAGAAACTTTATCAATCAACGGTTCATTTTCAAATAAATGGTCCCGATCATGGGACCCGCTTTATATGGGTCTTAAATCTTAAACCAAAATGGGAATATCTGTGAAATGACTCCATATTTAGGGCTGTTTTGAAGACTTTTAACTGAAAGTTGTTAGAAAAATGACAAAAGTAACCAGAGATCTTTATATTTTATTATTTTTTGGCTTTTCACAATTTCAAAGAAAGTTGAATCACAGGCATTGAAGCCCTCTGCACCCTGACAGTCACATGTGCAATGCCTTTGCCACATTCTCATTTGTGCACAAGGAAAGTTTGGGCCACATCGGAGTTTTTAGTCATGGTACAAACTGCTAGGATTTTTTTACCCAAAATAATCAGGCCATTTCACACTTTGAGTGGGCCGCATAATACTTGAATAATTAGATGGCTTGAAATCAAAGCATTAACTATCAATTTACACTATACATGTGACTCACATGATGCTCGGATTGAGCCTTTTTTTTTAATAATCGAAAATCTTTCTAAGACTTGTGTGTGTAACACGTGTCACTATACTAATAATCTATTGGGCACATGGCCTACTAATGGTATCCCAAAATAATCATATTATCAATCACATGACTATAATTACTTCCATAGGATAATTTGTGTGGTACAAAAACTATCCATGTAAATCAACAGCAAAAAATCGTTGGTTAGTCACTCAGATGTGATCCAGTGCTTGTGACCCATCTAAGACTTGATATTTCATCATTTTTGAGCAAAGTATATATTTCAATGGGCTTACTACAACCATTGTATCAAATATTAGGTATGTACACTAATTAAAAAATATTAAAGCTGAGTTAGTTATTAAATTTAAACTCAATATAAATATACCATGCATAGTCACTTTTGAATTCGTGGAGCCAAAAATAACAGGAGGATTCCAAATCCATGCCCCCAAACAGGCCCTTGGGTCAGGTTTTTGGAAAACTCCTACCTGACATGAAATCAAGTTGGGTTTGGGTCCTTACTCACGCCTGAGTGGTAGACTCACGGGAATTCCAACACAAGATTATAGGTTCGAGTATCCATTGCGGTGAAAATCAACTGTGGTATGTGTGCCTGCGTTTTAGAAAAAACAAAAAAAAAAAAAAAAAAAACAAAAAAAGGAAGCTGGGTTCTGGTTGAGCAAATTTAGGATAAGTTGACTGGTAAGTATTTGCATTTTGTGGATGATGAGCGCTGCAAAGAAAAACTCTGACCAAACTCACAGGCGAAGAATCCCATGCATATATGGGACTGAACTCACGGGCAAAGAATCCCATGAATATATACATTGCAAAAGGCTTTGGCAGTTAATGGGTGTCCGGATTGATGATAGATTATAAAACCCAAGCAAACAGTGTCCACTACTTGTTTTCACGTTTTACCACCCATTTATGCAATCACAAATTGAACCGTACTTTACATCATGAAAACATCTCTACAAACATGATTAGCTAAATTATCAAGCGAGCAATGATGATGTGTGAGTGGCCATCGCATTGGTAGCAAAATCTAGATCATTTCTACCCACACAAAATCCTCCCTCTATTTGGCGGGGGTGGGGACTTGGTCACTGATGGCACCGCCAATCATCAAAATATGGTAACCCATCAATCTTGATTATCCAGTGTGGGGCTCTATAACTGGCATTTGCATAACTTTCAATCCAAACCGACAACATATACTTCTGTACCCAACAGATTAGGTAGTAACCAACAGGTTGTATGTTCGTAAAAATCCCATACCACCAACCCCCACCCCCCCCCCCCAAAAAAAAAAAAAAACACTCACCTGGCAACCCTTGAACAAATGTTAGTGTGGTTCTCACACCAACCAATTAAGGACACAGTCTTGGTCACTAAACCAGTGATCAAACTATTGAAACATGTTTTAATACTACTCCAATTTACTACTGTGAATAGAAATAATAGTAATAATCCAAAACACGTTTATTTTTGCTTGATTCAAACAGAAACTCCATAGTCATCATCCGATTTTGTTTAATAAACATAAAATCCACGCCAAAATATGAGTCTTTTAAAGCAAGGAAAAGGAGTTAAGCACACTTACCTATGCCACCGTCGGTCGAGCACCCAGTTCTGCATCCAAACGCTCGACACTGCACTACTTGACTCAAAACTGCAGCAACAAAAACACAACCTACTAAGACCAATACCAACACCCAACTCCTCTGTCACACATCTCTTCTCGATTCACTTCTTCTTTGCAGCAGACTTGGTGACCTTGGCACCAGATGGATCCTTCTTCTCCACACTCTTGATGACACCCACTGCAACTGTCTGCCTCATGTCCCTGACAGCAAACCGACCGAGAGGTGGGTACTCAGAGAAAGTCTCCACCACCATCGGCTTGGTTGGAATCATCTTCACGAACCCAGCATCTCCATTCTTCAAGAATTTGGGCTCCTTCTCCAGCTCCTTGCCCGACCGACGGTCAATCTTGGTCAGTATCTCAGCAAACTTAACAGCTATGTGGGAAGTGTGGCAATCGAGGACAGGGGCATAACCATTCCCAATCTGCCCAGGGTGGTTCATGATGATAACTTGTGAGGTAAAGTTGGCAGCCTCCCTAGCTGGGTCGTCCTTAGAGTTGGAGGCAACAAACCCACGCTTAAGATCCTTGACAGCAACATTCTTGACATTAAAGCCAACATTGTCACCGGGAAGGGCCTCTTGGAGCGCCTCATGATGCATCTCCACAGACTTGACTTCAGTGGTGAGACCAGTTGGGCCAAAGGTGACAACCATGCCAGGTTTGAGGACTCCAGTCTCAACACGTCCAACAGGGACAGTTCCAATGCCACCAATTTTGTAGACATCTTGCAAGGGAAGTCTGAGTGGCTTGTCTGTAGGACGCTTGGGCTCTGAGATCAAGTCCAGGGCTTCGAGGAGGGTAGGGCCCTTGTACCAGTCGAGGTTTGTAGACCTCTCAATCATGTTGTCACCCTCAAAACCAGAGATTGGGACAAAGGGGATTTTGTCTGGGTTGTATCCGACTTTCTTGAGGTAGGAAGAGACTTCCTTCACAATTTCATCATACCTTGCCTTTGAATACTTTGGAGTGGTGGCATCCATCTGTCAACACAGCACAACCACCAATCAAGAAGCCATCACATTACCATTTTTAGACAAAGGTGATGAAGAGAGATGGCAGGGACCAATGATCAATCAATAAGGAATGAACTTAAAAGCCCCAGTAATAACTGAGTTTACATGCCTCGCTACAAAATAAATAGCACACATAGTATAATCAACAAGCTATGATGTGGACAGATGAGCATATCCAACATATGGTTACTACATTTGGTTAAGCCGAACAAAAAAAAAAAAAAAAAAATCATTCTCTTTTGATTTTGGTTTCTATGCTTCAGGAAAAGAGAGAGCATGAACTGGATATACATTAATGTCAATCCTTGGAAGATGATATGCTTCGAAATGGACGGGAATTTCATGAAAGACATGACAAATTAAAGCTTTGAAAAAGACAATTGAGCAAATGCAATCTATTTTTTTAGAAAAAGACAAGCAGCATATTCAACATGGACTTACCACATATGGATGGGAAAAAGATTTAGGGTTCAATTGGGTAGGGGATGCTGCACAATCAAGATTAAGCCTAATCCCAGATTTTGGCAGGCCACATGCCACTGTCTTCCATGTGAATGCAAAAGGCAGCAGCATTTCATGCTTATTTTCTAGAACCTGAGTAATTGCACTAAGGGGAAAGCAACCACTTTAGGCAAATCTGATGTGGAAGGGCCTTACCAAAATCAGGATTGGGCTTAACCCCAATTTTGTAGGATCATCTGCCCAAACAGACCCTGACCCTAACTATTTACAGTTCTGAAAAAGTTAATTGAGCATTATGCTAACCATACCCAGAAAAGTCAACTGAAATTTATTGCGGAAAAAAAGTACCACTGGCTAAAAGCAAATATTAATGGAGAGAATATACCAACCTTGTTGCAGCAGCAGATCATCTGTTTGACTCCGAGGGTAAAGGCAAGCAATGCATGTTCACGAGTCTGGCCATCCTTTGAAATTCCAGCTTCAAACCCACCAGTGGTGGAGTCAATGATGAGGACAGCACAGTCAGCCTGGGATGTACCCGTGATCATGTTCTTAATGAAATCACGATGTCCTGGGGCATCAATGACAGTGCAGTAGTATTTAGTAGTCTCGAACTTCCAGAGAGCAATATCAATGGTGATACCACGCTCACGCTCAGCCTTCAGCTTGTCAAGCACCCAAGCATACTTGAATGACCTCTTGTTCATTTCAGCAGCTTCCTTCTCAAACCTCTCAATCACACGCTTGTCAATGCCTCCAAGCTTGTAGATGAGATGCCCAGTGGTTGTTGACTTCCCAGAGTCAACATGTCCAATGACCACAATATTGATGTGAACCTTCTCCTTACCCATTACAGCTTTCGTGCAAAACTAAAAGCTGAAAAAGAAAACTGATATTCCTGTCATCAAAATACCAAAATTAACTAAAAAAAAAAAGCTAAAAACTGCATGAGAACTGAAAAAATAAATATACATGTTTACAATAAGAGATAAAAACCAAAATCATATTCTGCACAAACAAGTTAGTGACTCTGACATCGAAACGATTAGATTAAAACCTCCTTTCCGATACATGAATTATTATTGATCAAATACATGATGAAAATAAGCGTCTAACTTGAAATTAATACCAACCCTATTTTTAATTGAGTTAACAATGTGAAAGAAAATTGATTATCATCTAACACTTCCCAAGTAAATATCAACCAAATTGGAGCAATCAAAGTGTCCTCAATAACACTGGTGCTGCCTCAATAACACTATCGACTGATCATCAGTACACTTTCAAAGGAGCTTATAGGCAAAAGTTTTTTTAAAAAAAAAATATGGAAATTTAGAGCAATGGTGAGAATAAACCATGAAATTGGGCATGCATGAGGACAGACACGGATGTGTCCTTGTGTACATACACAGTAGTGACTTCTACTGTGTATTGACTGAACTACCATCATTGATCAAGTGGACCACACCATAGAAAGTAGTGGGAATTGATTGAACTACCATTGAAACCTTCCAAAGTACAGCCTGTGGTGTGGTCTACTTCAGGTCTGAATCTGGCAGTGCGGTGCAGCATATTCTGGGAGAAAATATAAACAGCAGTGTTGACATGTAAAACGTCCGTGGGCCTCATCTTAATGTACGAGGAAGATTCACACCGTCCATCTAATTTTCCAGATCATGTTAGGAGACCAGATCTAAGGCCCATGTGACAGATCTGCATTCATTATTTTAAAGCAAAATCAAAAAACCAGCAGATCCACGTCAACTTTCATTTGTTGTGGTCCTTTGATCGATATCAGGTGGACTACATTATCGGATTCATGTCATCAGATTAGCTGTGAAGACAGATGAACAGTGTGGATTTATGATACAGAAATGACAGTGAGCCCAAAGAGATGCGATAAACCCACTTCATTAGATCCTATAATTTAACAAAGTTGTGCCCTTGAACTTCATCTTTCCATCCTTGCACATAGTTAGAAAAACAAACAGACAGATTTGCATCATGACTTATTTCACGAAAATTACAAAAATTTCAATCGAGTGAAAATAGCAATAATGAAGTCCGACATTTACACTGTAAATAATAAATGCTCATTGCACTTCAATTACGGTGAAAATAAAAAACAAACAGGCCTTTAGGATTCAAACTATGAAAGTATCAGGGTATATTGCATGTATCTAAGTTATCAGGCATGCTATCACCACACTTGTGGAGCCATGTGAATGGTGACTCATCTGATGTTGCCTGTATCGAAGTTATCAGGCATGCCATCACCACACTTGTGGAGACATGTAACTGCTAACTCATCTGCTGGCACTACAGTGGGCAAGCCACACTACAAAAAATACATGGGAGCCGTGTGAATGGTGCTAACTTATCAGGCATGCTATCACCACACTTGTAACTGCTAACTTATCAGGCATGCTATCACCACACTTGTGGAGCCGTGTGAATGGTGACTCATCTGATGTTGCCTGTATCGAAGTTATCAGGCATGCCATCACCACACTTGTAGAGACATGTAACTGCTAACTCATCTGCTGGCACTACAGTGGGCAAGCCACACTACAAAAAATACATGGGTCCAATGATCATAACAACTAATTGGAAGAGATTCAGAGATTGGAAGGATATAGTTAGAAAATGTCAAACCACTTATTATCAATCAACAGGCAAAACAACTTTGAATTGGCAGCTGAAATCATCAAACTACTGCAATTTTTGGGGTGAATGCTAGACTGGATGTATGACCAGTCAATATCCCAAACATGCGCCACAAATATTTATAGATGAAATGAATAACAATGAACTTAAAAATAAGTGTCATTATCTCAGATGCTGGACCATTTTCATTTATAAAAATTTAAAAAAAAAAATCAGAAAACATAATTCATAAAAAATGTTTCAAAGGTAATAGAGCACTAATTAACCACAATGAGTACATAACCTCATCATTGGTAGATGTGAGTAATGAAACTATGAATTACAACAGAGGTAACACATCATAGCCCAGCAGACAAATGCAGTATAAAAAATTTCATTTACCATCCATTGATGGATGGAAGAGCATGCCTCATCATGCAATCCTACACAGAAATTAGCCCTTGCTGAATGTTCTCATAAGCATGGTTCTCCTAATGGTGGAGAAAAAAGATATACAAAACAGGTATGTGGTTACAGGTAAGCTTGCAGGCTTACATAATTGAGTGTGAAATGTTCGCCAAGAATACAAAGGAATATAATAAAATGCACTAAAAGGAGAGACCAATAGAGTAAACCTGCATTATAATCATGAAAAAGCTCTAATTTTAACATAGTTTACAATACAAGCTTAAATTGCAAGCTCTGGGATCAACACAAAATGGGCATTCATATAATTCAACACAAAATGGAGCTCCCTTGTATTGTATGAGAAAAGAGAGCTTTTATATTTTGGTACACAAATTGTTACACAACCATGGTCAAAAATCACAAATTATTTTGGTGCACAATGAGCCAAATTGCCAGACCCAAAAAAGGCAAAAACAAGAAGAAAAAAAATTCAGAACAAGTCATAACAGTTTCAGTGTCCAGGTCAGTTGCAGTCCAAAATGAAACCATTATCACTTGCACCGATTCATTCCATTTCAGTGCTTCATTGCCCACTGCAGTCTCTGTTGGCAGCAAAACAAGGCCGCAGTGCAAAACAGAATGAGTTGGGCAAGTCATATCAATTTTATCTCCAAGAAAGTCCCAATTCAAAACCACCATTCAAAGCAATGCATGGCCCAAGACAAATAACCTAATCCACCATCTATACATTTCATAGATGACAGAATTTTAGCAACCAGAATCTCACCAAAGAATGATCCAGTAACCATGAGAATCAAAAAATACAGCATATAAAGCTGAATTCTCATGCATATATAAGTGAGACACATTAAATGGGAAATCTGAAAGCCACAGAAAACGTGGGTTTAACATGGTAGAAGAAATCATCATCTGACCCAGGGTTTAACATTTCATATGTTCTAATCAACATGAGTTCTGTAGAAGAAAGCAAGTCATCATGGGACACAACAAGCCTAGCAAAACTAAATCTGTGAGGGAGCCTCCAACTAAATCAGCTCAGAATCTCAAGTTGACTAGTCCAATTTCGAAGCCCAATCAACGAGTTTTAACACTGTTCAAACGTTAGAGCAATAAGTCTAAATTGAAACTCAATCACTTGTAACATGCTCGTCTAAACAATGTAACCGTACTCTTCCTCTTTCAGCCATCGTAACTGACTCTGGATTAGAGAGAATCCATCAGGAAAACAAAAAACAGATTATCATACTACATCTATTTTCTTTATTTTTTAGGATACTGAACTATCTAAAGAACAGATCGATGCTAAACAAAATACTAGAGCAACGCATCCGGAGAAACGCTTACTGAAAGTTACACAGATCAACAGGGATGTACTAAGGATAACGAGATTTTTATTCTTTCAGGAAATACGCCGGCTTAAAAAAATAATAATAAATAAATAAATAAATTTGAGAAAAGCCGCAACAAAGATTAATCAAGAATCAGATCCAAACATAACATGGAACAACGTTACACAGATCAACAGGGATGTACTAAGGATAACGAGATTTTTACCCTTTCAGGAAATACGCCGGCTTAAAAAAACTAATCATAAATAAATAAATTTGAGAAAAACCACAACAAAGATTAATCAAGAATCAGATCCAAACATAACATGGAACAAGAAAATTTCTTCGAGGAGTAATCTATACAGAAGCATACAATCATCAAAAGCCAACGAAAGAAAAACAATCACATCAAAGACTAAAATAACAAAAATATTTCATCCGATCCTTCTACAAAAAACATGGATTTGGAAACATGGATCGAAATACAAGTACTCACACTAGATTCAATGGGGAAAAAAAAAAAGCAAACGAAAGCAAGAACAAAATCGATCCAGAGAAACTACGAAAACTAGCAAAAAACGAAATAAAATTAATCGCGATCGCTCTAAAAGATGAAATTTAGGGTTTGGGGAAAGGAATTACCTCAAACAAACTGAGATCTGGTGGAGACTCCTCTGCAGCGGCTGCTCTCGAGAGTAACGCAAGCAAGAATGAGAAAACCCTAGGTAAGGGTTTCAATTTATAGGGGAAGGGTTTACCAAATTGCCCCCGTGGTAGTTTCGTCTTTTCAGTTCATTAGTGCGAGACTCCGGCCGGCTTGGGCAACGCGCGAGTCGCGACGTGGGATGGAAGGTCTCTTGATGAGGACCGCTTTCGTAGCGCGCCGCACCACATGAAATTATGGTTCGCCCAGTCCCTGTGCTCTCAAGCCGTGGCTTTTCTGGCCCGATGTAGATGGGCCACAGCCACACATATTGTACCTAGACGAAAATCCTAGCCGTTCAACTAAAGGACTTCTTTCTCTTTGATCATGAACCATTGACCGCTAATATTCATATTGTTCAATTTTTAGACCACTTTGATCGAACTAAAACCATCGGACTTATGTCAGTGGCCCACCAACGGTAAGCCCGGGAGTGAACGTATGCTCGAGAAGTGCAGTCTACAGTCCCATAATGGGACGCTCCCCTCCGAACAAGAAATAGGCAGCGCCCCAAAATCAACTAACAAATTTCCATTAATCGAAGGCCAGCATCGTCTAATCATCAAATTAGACTAGATGACTAGGATGCGACGCCACACATCCTCCACTCGGCCTCACCCACGCGAGCAGAAGAGCACTAAAAGTTTCAATCACGATCTACTGGAGATTGAAGTAGACCACCGTTTCACGTGGTAGATCGACCTATCGACATCTAACCTTTACTAATCAATCCCTCAGTGTTCTCCTCTGGTAAGAAACCGGGAACTTCCCTGTCAAGGGGTCCACATGGTTGATTTCACGGACCCTTCGTGGATGTCATACCCTCCAACAATCTCCCAAATGGGGATAGCTTTAGCTGGTTAAGAATATACGCGTTCACATTAACAATGCACATCTTATGTAAAAGAAAGCTAGGTTGGTGGCTAAGATCTTCCAACCTAGGATATTTTTGAGTCATAGTGTATCCACAGTGGAACCAATCAGATCAACGGTCTGGATCACCAAACAATGGGCCCCACTTTGTACAGTTTCGCTCTAAACGGAAAACTTTCGTGTTTGGTGGTTTTCGATAACGAATTATGTTGATTTATAGGTTTGCTAGAGTACATCGCTAAGTACTACGATACCATACGTCGGGACTTTTGCTGGTGTCAGTTCCAATGATCCAAACCGTTTACATGACTGTACGGTGGATAGATGTGGAAAGCTATCAAAATTGAGAAATTTTGTTTCCTCGTTGTTCTGACAATTGCCATCCAAGGAGAGCCCTAAGACATAAACCGTTTGGATCATTTAAAATTTAAAAAAATAATAATAATAAAATAATAAAAACCTAAATCCAACTATGGATGAGCACGGCACTAAGATGCCATTATCTTCGCCATACAGTCCTAAACCAGGGTCGGGCCAACGTTGACCAGCATCTTTTCTTCTTTTTGCTTTCGGTAGATTGTCCACTCCAGACCCGTGACCCACCTTTCCAACTTGAGGGTGGAGCAATAAAATATAAGTATAAAGGATAATAATAATAATAATAATAAAACACTGAGACCCCATTTGCTGATCACGACCCTTCATCTGGAAGGCCCCATAACAGATGGGCCTCTTTGCCAAGAACTCTCTTACTAATGCTGCTGATTGCGCGACAAAATAGTTTAAAGAACGCGCCAAAATTCAACTAATGTACGATGGTAGGTCACCTAATGTGGGACCATCTACATGGACGCAATCACCCCATGATGGTGGGCCAGAAGGGGCAAGCATCCCGAGCAAAGCTGGAATAAGAACATGGGCCATTGGCAAAAAAAAAAAAAAAAAAAAAAGGGAGACCGCATAGGTGCTTGGCAGGTCAGGACCATTCATCTTGTGGGCCCTAACAAGAAGAGGCAAGTGTACTATATTAAACTGAATTTTCTGATGGCCATTATGTTCTTGACCGTCCTTTTGAAATGAGGGACAGATGGATGAATCATCTGTACAGTCAATCATCCGCTATTGAGCACATTAGATGGATGGTCCAGAATATTTGTCCGTGCAGCAAGCGGGTACTACCCAAACAGGCCATGCAATGGCCTGAAGCGATGAACCATGTCGGCCTTAAAAGCATACCCAACAAAGCTTCTTGGAGCAAAACTATGGCTCACCACACCATGAAACAATGTACTGACTGATCAGCACCCTACACCTTGCATGTCACCCTACAGTTGACAAGCCTAGAACGTTCATCTTTTGTGACGCCACCATAGGAAGTTCTAGCTAGAATTACACTGAATCAGGGCCGTCCATTGCAGGACCCACGAGATGGGCAATCCAGTTTCACAAATACAGCCATGTCTACGTCCTTGAGCGGCCATGAATTACATTGCAGGATAACGCCAACCACCATCTTACTAATGGCTCAAAGGTTGCCCTGACTATGTATGATAGGCCCTGGTCTGCTGGTCAGAATGCTCTATGATCCATTCAATCATGGGCATCCAAATAGATAGTTATAGACCAAAAAAAAAAAAAAAATCAGAGCTGCCCACATTCAATGGACAGGTGCAATCAATTAGATGATTAGAATTGTCCAATCACTCTTATTTTCAGATGGAGGTGCATCTAGAAGGCCTACCAGAAGGGAGCTCAATATCACCAAACCATGAAACCATGTACAGAGATGTGATGGTCAACAGATCCATCACAGTTCATAATGCCTGACCAGAAATTTGTTATTCACAACTTTCAAAATGCATTGTACATAAATAGGAATGATGAGATTCATCTTACTAAAAAGGAGGAACATCATCATCTGAATATCTACTTCAGAAACATGTCATATTTAGGCACTTGGACAGCTTAGCAAGCAGAGTTGCTCGAATTGGTTCATACTATTGTAAGAATGGTTCAGAGTGGCATTTGGTACTGCAAATCTGCATTCAGATGAAAATGCAAGTTGGGTAACTTCATTTCAAACTTACCAAGTGTGTCAGGCGGCACTGAAAGCAGGAAAGGCAGATTGGTATGTTATCAGATTTTCTATTTTTCTGCTCCAAAATAGAATTTTCATTCAGGAATGAACAATTTTGAGCAAATTGGCCTAGTTCGCAAGAGATACCTCCAACCGCACCTTTAAGGCTGTCGCAGCGTCATCTCTGGAGATTAGACTATTGAATATGCATTTGGATGCAAATATCAATTTGAATTGCAGTTCAAATTGAATTAAATATCATGAAATTTCATGATATTTTGGGCAGGGCAACCAAATGCAAAGTGAAGAACATTGAAATCAACAAATTGCATTGGAGCGAGTTGGACTTGAGGGGCCATTTCCATTATGGACACTATGAAACACCACTAATGCTTCAGATACTTCCTTATTGCCTAAACTGACCAACCCACCTCATGTTCGTGTGAGACCATCAAGGTCCTCGGGTTGGGTTCAGGTTGAGCAAATTCAGGTGAGGTTAGGTCAAGTTTGAAATAATCACACTTATTTGGGTCAGGTCAGGTTGGATAGAGAGGACATTGGGTTGGGTTGGGGTTGGACATCTCGTGTTGGAATTCAGGTAAGGTTGGGAAGGTTTTGGGTCCTCTTGAGGTCAGGTTGAGTTGCACCCCTCTGGCAGGGGAAGGGACAAGTATAGAGGCTTTTCCCTGAGGTCTACCTTGTGCGGACCTAACCAAGTTTCCAACATAGAGCTGAAAGAAATTTTCCACCTTGGATAAGGATGTCAATGACTGGGCCACAAACCATCAGGTCTTCAGGCATGGCCCGTCAGATGCCTAAACCCTTCTCGACGGATCTAGAAGTTTGGGTCGGACACCAGGGTCAGGTCAAGCTACTTGGTCTGTCAAGTTGGGTAAGTTGAGCCATGCCCAAGCATTGATAACAATAGCATAATCCAGTCTGTCAACCTTCACTCCATTAGCAAAGGGTTTAACCTTCACCGCCCTTCATTAGCCCTCATTGGTAATGTGCTCATTTAGCCGGGCTGCTCACCAGAATGGCAATAGGCCACTGCTGAAACCCAAGATTGATTTGGTCTGAACAATAAAGTAGCCTAAAATCTCAATTAATTGGATGGTAAATATAATGTTAGCCTAAATAAAGGGCTAGAATATTGACCATTCATCATATGGACATTGCTTCTTCTTCTTTTTTTGAGAAATAACGAGCAATTTCATTAAGAAGAAGAAAAAACAAAAGAGAGAAAAGCCACTGAGGGAGCAGCAAATCAAGCTCTCCCCGCACACAGATTACCAACGACAGGGAGAATAGAAAAAAACAGCCCATTCGGTGATGTAGAAGTGGACTTTAGCCACTATAGACCCCACTGAATTAGAGGTTCCTTTAAAGCATCTCTTGTTTCGCTCTTTCCACATTGCCCACCACACGGCTAGCAGGGCCAATCTCCAAATATCAGATTTTTGCTTACCGAAAGAAACTCCGTGCCACGCCTTTAAAAGCATACCCGTTGAATTTGGAGAGCACCAAGAAACGCCAAACCCAGAAAAGACTGATGCCCAAATCTGATTTACATGGTTTAAAGAATGAATTTTATAGCCATCCGATAGGTGGCCATTCTAGTGGATGGCCTGGAACGATGAACACATTCACTGACAAGGGTCTGGGAAAGGTTAGGGAAGGTTAACTCCCTCCAATAAGATGGGCGTCAACAAAACCCTAATGCATATTAGGCATGTACGCATGTGTACAGCCATCATTACATACCATTACCATGTGTCCGTGCGTGCACATAGAAATTGCATCACAGAATGGGCTTGGACTAGACAAACGCTTGTATATTTTGGCTTCAAGAGGTGCTCAAGCTTGGGCCTTGTATTTCAGGTCAGGCTAGGCTAGGGTTAACCATGACCCAGCTCCGATCCACCCATTTGTTTGGAAATGCACTCTTAAAAGTTGAATTGTGTGATACTCGCAATAGATTGTTAATTGATTAATTAATTGTTGTGGTTGTGATTGATTGTATTCTCTTCATCAGGTGTGCATCAAATGAGTTATACTATAAAATATATTGTGGTATGATCAAGACCATGGATTGAAGTCCATTATGGAGATTATATCAAGTCCTGTGCATGCAGCAAAAACCCATGACTTTTGAGAGATAAGGCTTTGACCTTCCCTATCCATGTGAACAGGGTTTAGAACCATGTGTGTTTGAGCTGACACGTGTGCAAAGTTCCCATGACAAATGACTTGCATCAAAGTATTGTATAATTTTGTGCAATTTCAGTTGTCAACTCACATCAATACATGGGTATGTATAATCTCATATGGACCAGCATATTGAACAAACAAATCATGTGAAGAACACACCCAAGTTCCATGCAAGGAGCATACAGTCACATGCACCCCACCCACGCATTCTTAGAGCTGAGGGTCAGTCACATATCTCCGTTATCTACCTAGATACTTTTGACACATGTCATGATTCTTAATAGCCAGGATGACATACACTTGTGATTGAGTTAATTATGCAGAAATACGTAGTGTGTGAAGATCCAACAAGGAATCAACACCATACAATTTTGTTGCATATGTTACTTCACCATAGAAGACCACTTGAATTGCCTCATGTAGCTATTTTGAGTCAAAAGGATTTTGATCCATTTATCATAGCCAGTCCTCTATGAAGGGGCTTGTTCTTAATATTGATTTTTGTAGGAATCTAGCCAATACCACCCCTAGGCTAAACCCATCTAAACCAACTTAGAGCCTTGACAAATGAGCTAAGAGGTGAGAGGTGTGGGACCCAACACAAATTTGGTCCAGAACACACACCCCTCAACTTTCCAAGGCCTTTTCTAGCTGGGGGAATCCCCTTTCAACTTCTCTCATACCCAACACCCAATCTTCAAGATCTTCCATTCCATTGTGCCAGCCTTTGAACTAGCTTTACAACGAACCAAAATTCAACCCAATCCACCTTTAACCGCAAGATACTATTGATCTACCAGAAAGTGCACTGAGATCGATTTGACTGCAACAGTTCAGAAACTGGCCCAACTTCCTGAGTTTATACCTTCCTAATCCCTAGTAACTCCAACCTCAAATCAAGTCCATTACTTAATCCACCAAATCAATTTTCCATTGACCCCTAGTTCACCCAATTATGGAACCTCAGCGCTAAGTGCAGATTGAAGATCCAAGAGGTGTGCAAACTGATTTCCATGTAGGAAATAATTCAAAAATATGACCTTTACACTCTTTTGCAGAAATTTAAACCCTATACCTGTTTTTATTTGACATTTAAACCCAATTATTACCGAAATACCCTTAGGAGTCTAAGTTTGACATTAACCCATCATTTATTTACAAAAATGTACCCTAACTATCTTGGCTAGTCAAATTTCACTTCTACCCCCTTCGAGCCATAAGATCTTCATAAGTGGCCAAATCATATTCTTTCAAAACCAAACTCCATATCATAATGTAGCATGCATCAAAACTATATTTTCTATAGGATCGTATCATTGATAGTTGCTCCCATACAAATGCATAGTATTAGAAAGTCCTTTCAATACACTACTCCCCAGGCAATATTTAGGGTCTGTTTGGCTTTGCTGTATAAAGAGTTTTTTTTTTTGTGATTTTGATTCTGATAATCACTTT
The DNA here is from genome assembly GCA_037074715.1 of Magnolia kwangsiensis. Classification (NCBI taxonomy): domain Eukaryota; kingdom Viridiplantae; phylum Streptophyta; class Magnoliopsida; order Magnoliales; family Magnoliaceae; genus Magnolia; species Magnolia kwangsiensis. The sequence goes on along the minus strand of CM073575.1, from coordinate 6,254,617 downwards.
TTTAGGATTTAAGTATGTTTGGTTAGCCACATAATTTATTAACTTCAGATAAACATTTTTCCAAATTTTCCATAATGCCTAGCCCCCCATTTCCTCCAATCGTTTCCACTTCTATAAACTTGCAAAAAACACTCATAAAATCGAAGATCTCTCTTGTTGGAAGGTTTGTTAATTGCACATGAGTGGACAGCTGTACACCTCTACACGTGCCATCATGGCAAGTAGGTCCGAGATCAAATCTATCCACCAATTGGTCCAACCATGCTTTCCCTAAAATTCACGTAGTCAACTTAAAAGGCCGGCCCAACATTGAAAATAGGTGGACGGATTAGAAAACTTCAGCCAAGTGTTTTAGAACCATACATTTGTTTTGCAAACTGCAACCCACCTAACCAGTGGATCAACCTAATTCTTGGGTCAGGTCATCAATATAGTGGTGCCTTTCTAATGGATGGATTGGATCTCGGACCTGCATTCTATGATGGCAAACGTGCAGCGTATACATAAGTCGTATTGCCCATGTGGATGGGCTTAACAAATCTCATCTCTGGAAAAGCCATACAGACCCAACTTTCCTATAACCCCCACCTGCAACACTGTCAGGCTTACCACAATGACCGTGCAACATCCACTCCGTCCATTCATTTCACCATATCATGTTAGGGTATGATTCCAAAAATTAGGTAGATCCAAGACATAAGTGGGGGGGGGGGGGGGGTGTGGGGTTCAACGTTCACCACTGAAACCTTCATGGGGAAACTGTTTTTCTTATGCATGTTTACCAAACATGCACTTTTTCACATAAGCAATTAGAATTGGCTCTTGAGAATCAATTCTGCAGCTGCTGGAAGCAACACCGAACAGGCCTTAAAGGCATTCAATATCAGGTCAATGATGTTGAAAGTGAAGTATCAGGAATGCATTGCAACAAGTTCATGCATCAACATAATAAATTTGAACAATGTTTTTTAATCTGGGTGTTTAGGAATCATGCCATTTACAAAATGGAAATGAACACACGCTGGATCCTAAACTAAATTGACATTAAATTACATGAAACAAATACATCAGTTGATATGATGAAGGAAACTCTGACAGAAAAGACTATAGTTAACTGAAACCAATTAATAAAACAAAATATTCGAATTCATCCTACCCATTAGAGGTTCGGTTAAGAGCATTTCTTAACTTCATAGCATTCACTGGGAGTGGAGCACAATGCAGTTTCAAGAGATCTTTAGATGTTTGAATCAATACACAACAGCAAATACTAAATAAATGAAATGGATGTTTTACTGATACAAGCACCATGTGATTGGATTAAGAGGAAATCCTAATCAAAGACGCTAAAAGCGGCCCTAATATCTTGTTTCCAACTAACTAAACTTAGAGAACAACCAACTTACATGTGATCCAGAATCATTAGAAGCATCTTAAGGTTTATCTGAATGCACCTTTTCAGCAATATCAAGATCCTTCCCACATTGCTCTCTCAGTTCCTTTAACTTGAAGAGATTCGATTGCTGCCATGGAGAAGAGGAGAACAATTGGTAGTTTGCACAACATATAAGAAAATTGAAGTTCAGATACGGGTCCTTACACTTGCCTGGGTGGTAGACTCTTAAGAATTTCAACTCCCGGTCAAGGCTTCGAGTACCCATAGGTGGTGAAATTCCACCAGCGTGAGTGTGTGGGGTGTGTGTGCATGTGTAAAAAAAAAAAAGTTCAGATACATTGAGTTGAACAACGGACAAAAATCAAGATAGAACCAAACTAATTTCATTAAGCATAGAATGAATATATCAAGAAAATTGAATGGTTCAAGAATAGCAAAAGTCCAAAAGTCCACCAAAATATTTTTTCCATCTCTATGTGGTGTTTGACTTATGAGACAAATGAAGAGTTCAAACTTCAGTGTGTGTGTGTGTGTGTGTGTGTGTGTGTGTGTGTGTGTGTGTGAGAGAGAGAGAGAGAGAGAGAGAGCGCAAAGAGCAAACCACACAAGAGGGGATGGAAAACAGAGTTACTCACTTGCTGGGCGATTTCACGCACAAGGACGTCATCAGTATGAATGAAGAGTGACTTCCACTGATTCATGAGATTAAATTCCAGTTTTGTAGATTTGTTGAAGCTCTCTCGAGCAACTCTTTGAATATCATCATGATTATAGTTTCTTGCTAACAAGAGTTTTACTTCTTTCCTGCTCTTGTTCAATGCTGCAGAAAGCAAAGCATATAAATAAATGAAAAAGAAAATGCCGCAATTCAAGGTTAGCCTTTGACTTAATTACTTATATTGAAGAGAAAGTTGATAGAAGTGTACATGCCAGGAATATGTATCATGTATGCACATGCTTACCAGCCAACCGCCCTTTGGTGTCCTGGTAGTGGAGATCCGACCACAGATAAGCAGCTGGTCAAACCAACACAAAGTGCCCACATCATTTCAATTGCATTACGAGACAAGAAAAACTTTGATAGTCTGCAGTGTGATGGATGATACACAGGCACTTAGAAATTACTTAGATATTGCACATGTGGCATACAGGTGGTTAAATTAAACTACACAACTTATGGTATCCACTGTCGATGTCTCATGGTCCAAAAATTAAGCTTTACTGATTCTCTGACTAGTGGATTGGTGGACATTTTTTGGACAGTTAAAAATGAAAATTTTAAAATATCCGAAGGTACTATTTCCATAAACGAGTGTCCATGATTCAGAGGTTATGATTGTTCCACCAATATTATCTTTGGATTGTGACTTGGCGACAGTGGGCTGCAAAATCTAGTCAGTTTTATTTAAGTTCATATATGTGATGTGTATGATTTCTGAGTGCCTGTGTATCAAACAACAAATGCAGCTGAGTATCATATAAGTCCCCTTACAAGATTAAGGAACTGTGTTTTGAGAATTGAACTGCAATCTTCACATGCATGGCTTACTAAACCCAAATGAGTGTCTAAGCATTTGGACATGACACAATTTACCATTGGACAAGACAACCGTCCATCTGGGTGGATCTTTTTCTGGAAACTGCATCATGAAACTGTGCTGTCTCCCCAAGATAGCATCTGGATAACTTCAACTCGAGCATGAAGTTACCCAGGTGAGATTTGCAAAGAGCACATCCAAGCCCAGCATGAAAATAAGGAACACCGAACACCCAAACAGGTTCCAAGGGATCAATATAAGACAAATAGAAAGATTCAGAAAGCTAATCAAAACCTTTGAGATAGTATCAAGATATACCTTTCATACAAAAAGAACATGAGCAAGCTTTCTCCGAGCCTAAGCTGTCATTAGTATTAAGCACGTCATCACTGCTACATCTCACATCCATTTTTACATTAGAAGCTTTAGAAACGGATGACCCGATTACACTCGTTTTGTTCAGGGATTCTTGACTCAGAACAGCATCAGTGCCCATTGAGTTTACTCGTGAATCCACAAACTCATAACTGCCACCACTTGAGGCCAAAAACTGCACATCCCCTACAGCATATTTTCCCTTCTCATTCTTCCCGAAAGCATGTCTTACAAGTGCTTCCTTCACATCATCGATTCCAGTGGCATTTCCTGTAGTATGAGCATCAACCATCATACTGTCATACTGGGATTCTTGTTCTGGTGCAGTTGAGGATTCCATAGCTTTATCAGATTGTGTGGGTACAGAAATGCTTGAAGTGCAGCTATCTCTCGACCCTTCACCCTCCGTAATTCCATGCATCAAGGTATCACCTCTCCTCAAATGCAAATCAACATTCGATGAACTCGGAAACTCCTTAATCCCATCCAATACTATGGTGTCTTGGGTGGACTCAACACCGATGTCAGAGTTCACAGAATGACAGGCACGCTTCACCTTTGAGGAAGGCAAGCATCTGTCAATACCATCTGCCACCTTTTCAGATACCATCAACGCACTGCCCGCATTCTCTTTCCCTTTATCCAAATTCTCTACGCCACAAGAAACATGGCGCAAAAAATCATCTTTTTCAGCTTTCCCATCCCCATTTTTCAAACACCCATTTCCATTACCAAGAACGAAATTGCCCGGATTCAATGGGAATCCCCTCTTCCCATTTTTATTCGTTACATCACCCAACACGCTACGGGGCTTGAAAAGCCCACCGCAAGAATCATCTCCATTCATCATCCCACAGCTTTCTTGTTCCAAATTATCAGGTTTTTCCGATTTTACGATTTCCCAATCACATTCCTATCAAAACCCAGATTATCTTCGACATGCCTAACTTCAAGGAAACCCAATTCATCAGACAACAAAAATAGAAAGAAAATCAAATTAAAAAAAAAAAAAAAATCGAATCTTTGGTGTCGTGTGGACTACACATTGACGATCAGTGACCCAAACGAAAAAAAAAAAAAAAAATCGATCGGATTTATTTCCGATTTGTTCTGATTGTGATCCAAACTGATTAAATAACAGAATCATCATGATGTCAGGAATTAGGAAAGAAAAGCATTGGCTTTCAGGGATTATTAAAGAAAATCATTATAAAAAGAGAGACTGAAAACCATGAACTGATGGAAGAAAAAGAACAGAAATGCATTCCAAGAAAGGAAAGATGGAAAAATGTTAGGGCTTTGGATTACTAACCTTCTCTTATTTTCAGATCTACGGAGAGAGAGAGAGAGAGAGAGAGAGAGATTTTTGGGGCCTGTTTCGGAGGGAAAGGACTTTGAAATGCGGCTAAAGTAAGCGGGAGCAGATTCGGTGAGGCCCGGGGCCACACCAAACGGAAGAGGGGTGCGTCCCGTTCTGCCCTTCCTTGGATGGACTCGGTCTTGGCAGGAGCTATGTGGAACCACCGTGATGCATGTGTTTTATCTACGCCGTTCATCCATTTCGACATATCATTTTAGGGAATGAACCCAAAAATGAGTAAGATCTAAGGCTCGAGTAGACGACACCATGGGAAGCAGCGGTGATAATGGCACCCACAGTTGAAACCTTCCACCGTAACCTTCGGTGGATCCCTGACTGCGGGGCCCACTTTGATGTAAGTTCCTTACATCCACGCCGTCCATCCATTTTGAAAGCTCATTTTAGAGCATGAGCCTAGAAAATGAATTAGATCTAAACCTAAGGTGGATCACACCACAATAAATAATTATGATTGAATACCCACCGTTAAAAACTTCCTGAGGGCAGCTAAAATGTTAATTTTCCATCTAACCTGTTCATGAGGTCACAAGGAGCTGGATGAAGGGACCACAGAAATATCACCTTGCTCCGAAACTCTTGTGACCCACAATAATTTTTTAATGTCGATCGCCATTGTTTCTTGTGGTGTGGTCCACCAGAGATTTAGATTTTCTTCGTATTTTGCATGCCCTAAAATGAGCCGTCAAAATGGATGACGGCGTGGATGTAAGGTATATACATCAAGGTCCCAAAAGGATCCAACCGCCTCGGTGGATCCAGGGATCCACCCAAGCGGACGCGGATTTCCTGCGAAAGCCTTACCGAGGAAGTTCCTGCGCAAGATTTCTGCGTGGGGCCCACTTAAATGTTTATGAGAAATCCAACCCTTCTATCCGTTTTTGAAGCTCATTTTATAACGTGAGACTAAAAATTAGGAGGATCCACTACTTAAGTTGGCCACACAAGAGGAAAAAGTGAATATTTAGTGACCACCGTTGAAACATTTATATGGCCATAGAAGTTTTGTAACAGTACACGTTTACGGTGTTTTCACTTTATCTGAGTGAAAATGACCTTATAAACGGTTTAGATGGCATATAAACAGCAAGGTGGAGATTAGGAAGGTTTCAACGGTGGGCAATCTCTTCCCCACTGTTTCATCTCCTATGGCCCACTTGAGTTTTGTATCCTTCTCATTTTTTGTAGAATAACTTAAAATGGTGTCGAAAAACGGATGGAAGGATTTGATTTCTAAAAAATTAGCACTAGGCCTCACCCCGAATGCGCAGGAACTTTCTGCGAAATGCTTTCGCAGGAAATCCGCGTCCCACCCAAGCCGCGCCTGTTTGTTTGCCATCAACCTGTTTCACAAGGTCACGTGGATCTCGACGAAAGGAAGGCACGAATATCAGCTTGGTGAAAACCGTTGCAGCTCTCGTGAATTTTCTAACTCCCCGTCATGCGGCCTACTTGAGCGTTGGATCGCCTCATTTTTTGGTTTATAACCTAAAATGATCAGAAAAAATGGATGGATGATGTGAATCCATGAATTACGGTGGACCCATGACTCACATTGATGTATTTAGTGTATATCCACACCATCTATCCATTTTGTTAACTTATGTTAGGACATGATCAAAATAATGAAATTGTATAAATCTAAGGTGGACTGCACCATAGAAAATAGTAATCCTTGAATGCCGCCATTAAAAAATTCCTTAAGGCCCAACATTTTTTTTATTTGCCATCAAAGTTTGGATGAAGGTACACAAATCTTGATGAAGATAATAAAATAAATAAATAACAAATATAAGCTTGACTGAAACTTTTATAGCTAACATAAGTTTTTAATGATCAATCACCGCTCTTTGAATCTACTTTATTTTTTATATCACATCCTGAAATGATGTGGAAAATGGATGGACAGAGTGGGTATGCAATAGATACGTCAGGGTATGCAATACACCTAATCCGCCTCCCCTGCCTAGACCAGCTCACCTAGTCAGACGTAGGACGCAATCTGCTCTCTCTTCCTCGCCAAACACAGTAATGCAAAATAAGGCCCAGACGTGGCAAGATTTGATTGGGGCACCTGCGTGTTGTAAGAAATGGATCATGCAAAGTATGTTTGAAATATGTTTGTTTACCGAAGTGTAAAGCTGGCTCAATCAAACCGCATCATGTAAGAGATGAGTCATGAAAAGCATGTTTAAAAGAGGTTCGTTAACCCGTTCAAATCTTGCCATGTCAGGGCTTTACCCTGCTGCATCAACTCTCGAAGTCTGCGGTGTGCAATACATTGCACATACCTCAGTCCGTGGGTTAGAAGCCCCACATAAATGATGGAAGGGACCACCATACATGTAGATGTTTTTATTTTTGATTTTTTATTTGCTTATACCATGGGAGGGACCACCATACATGTAAATGTGCAATACACTGCACATGCCATGGGAGACTTGAGAGGGGATCCCTTAAACACTTACATGAAATACATGTGAGGTATCATCACTTGAACTAAGGGCCACTCGGAAAGATGCAATGCATTGCATTAGATGGACTTAATGTCACTATTACACTGATTATATATTTGGAAATATCATGATATTTTAACCATCCAATTCTACATTTGAGATCAACTTTTTCATTTGGGAAAAATATTGTTTTGCATGAAACCACTATTTGGTGGACACTAAAATTGTAATATATGTCACATGTTGGACGTGTGTATGGATGCACGATGTGGATAATGCATTAGCATTGGAGACCTGCAGATGTAGTGAATTTCAAAATTCTCAAAAAATCTCATAGTAGCTCTTGTTAGGACTATAAGTTTAAATACTTAAATTAACTTAATTTTCTCATTGATTTCAAAAGCCAGATAGAATTTATATCCCAACAAATGCAATTCAATATCACAGAATCTTACGTACCAAATTAGCCTTAAAAGTCAAGGCGATATGCAGCACATTGACATGAAATAGTGTGATGGATCCAATTACTATTCATGTGAACTAGGCCTACCAATGGGTCGAGTTTGGATTAAGCTCCAGTGCCATACTTGGTTTGATCAAGTTCGGTCTCATGTTGGACCTGGGTCCAATTATGATTAGGTTGGGCTCGGATCAAATAAAGACAGGGCAAACCCAATGTACGGACTACATCACAACGCATGTGTGCCACTTTTTCTATTGATAGAATATATAATGTGTATAGTGTGTGCAAGAAACAGTACTAAAATTATCTACAAATCAAATGCACAGGCGTAATTCATGACCACCCAAAGTGGAGGACAGAAGGGCAGATCCAAACCTAATCCAATTTCTAAAATGATCCTATAAATTGGACCCTTGTGCCCAATTACACAAGGTTGGGTCCAATAAGTTACCTATCTAACAAAATCTAGTCGGATCCATTAGCATAATACTCAAAATATATCAAGGTTGCACAACAGTCTATATTATATAAGTGTAGGCCCCACAGTTAGGTGGTCCAAAATGCTGGTGTAGTAGGATCTATCATGGATTCCCATAAATGAGAAATTCTCGGATTGAGGATCATCTGAATATGTGCCCTACTTGTTGGGCACGTGTGTGCATGTGGCAATATGGCTTCCATTGTTTTTTTAAGATCACACTTCTCTCCGTTGACATCTCAAATTGTGATTGATATTAATTTACTGCACACATTTACAGATGTTGTCAAATATACCCCAAAAACAAAAAACAAAGAGGAGAACAAATAGTTAAAAGGCTTTTATTAATTTGATTCTTATTATATTTGAGGTCATGGTATGAGATATGCCCTTAATGACATTACATAGAAAGGCATTGCTCATGAAAATTTTTTATAAATATATAGAGCCATTGTGAGGCTTTTTAATTGATGGCGAAAAGTATCTATCATTTTCTAAAGAGAAAATAAAAAATAAAGCAATAAATACAATGCATATTGTTGATGACAAAATCTGGACAACTCTCCAATACAACTCATAAGGTCCGACCCGCCTCAACGTCTCGAATCTACACATAGCCAGGGAACCCTCCGATGCCTAAGTCAGGTTAAGGAAATTTGGATCTAAGTTGAGGAGCAAAGGGAGAGTGTAAGATATTGCATACCTGCAGCAATGGGCTTCCCCTTATATTTATACCTGACTATTGGATGGACTGAGTCCGTTAATTTCGGCACGATTCGTTCAATCAATGGAATTTTATGAATCATGGAGATATTTTTCACAATCCTGGGATCATGTAGCATATTTGCGAGCAAGAAAATCAGTCATGTCTACTTAAGGCAACTTCTTATTTTAGCATATGAGGTGCCCACACTCCGCCCCGGTCTCAGATCAGGACATCTTTCGTCGGACAAAAATGAAGATGAGGATGAGGTCCCCACTCGGATATCCTTCTTCAAATGAAGATGAGGACAAGGACGAGGCTCCGGTTCGGATGGACGTCTTTCTTCAATGGAAGCCCACTTTGCCCGGCTCAGGGTCGTCGTCTAGAAATCCGTTCGTGCCTATCGTGATGTTCTCTGTCTGAGACCCTTCCACTTATTATATCATGAGTTTGAGCTGAGGTTTGGTCTGCATGGAGTGTGACTTAGCTGCATTTATCTATTAGGCATTCTGGAGGTCCTCCCTCTGAGCTTTAAATCAAGCGGTGGACCTATCCTGTCGAGTTGAGTTTTTACACAATTTATGTTGTTCATATCTGATTGGTCAGCAGAGAATCAACCTGGAGTATTCGGTCTGAGTACTACATTATTTATTCTGGTCTCAAATCGATCCGAGCCGATCACTAGTTTCAAAGTGAGAGTGCCACCATGAATCTTTCTTTTCTTCAGTAGCGCTCATTATTCCGGACACTCTTGTGTTTCCGATCGGATTAAAAAGATGTTGGTCCTTGAAATTGTAAGAGGCTCGGATCTTTCCATAATACATATGATAAATGTTGTACCTAGTATAGTTCTCTAGTGTATTTAGAGTGTCCAGAGTGTAACTTGGATGATTCACATGACATTTTGTGATCAATTGATTTGGACTCTAAACCCATCAGATGCTCTGATTGGTGACCATTTAATCCATCGTCATTTGACTTAAAGCCTGCGTTCTTTTAGCATCAAGCCTACTTCAACTCTGATTGAGTGCACATAAACTATCATAGCCTAAGTGCAACTTGAAAAATGTGCCTTTTTCCAGTATTAACACTCATGCAACAAAAGGGAGTGTGGAACCAGTTAATGCAGCAAGTGTGTTTGAGTAGAATAGGTTTTTTCCCAAATTGCAATGAAAAGCCTAAACTAATAGAAATCATGGGCCATGCATATGAATAGTCATAGCCATGAAAAACAGAAAAACATAACAAGAAAAGGGTGAAAAATCAAAGAAGTTGATGCCTATTTGTCCAACATATTACACCCAGCAATCCAAAGCCTCACCATATCTTTTTTCTCCAAATTGCTTTTGCACAATGCACTTTTGGGTCATGGATGTTTGATTTTATGGATTAGGTTCACAAGTATTTTACCTTGGCGTTCATGGAATATTAATATTGGGACATGCTTGATGGACTACTAAAAAAAACGAGGGATTAAATAATTTTAGATAAAAGTGTCTACTTGATGGTGATCTAAAAATGGGTACACAAAAATCTTAATTTGAAGTCATATATATATCATACAAGTGTATATACATACATACATATATGCATGTGAATTAGTATGCGGCCGAAAATAAAAGAAGCCATGGTTTATAGTCACAAATGATGGAAAAATTACCCTTATACCATGTGAGAAAAAGAAAAATGCTACTACTAATACAGGCGTCCTCTTTTCATAATGCATAAGAAAATAAATTATTAGATATTATTATAATCTAGATAAATTAAATAACAAGTTGAACTAGGAATCAATGGGAAATAAATCTTATAAGTTGGCATCAGTCATAATAGCCAAGTGGGATACCGGTCCACTTAAGCCTTTGATCTCTTTTTAAAGCTCTTGTAATAAAGTGATATGTGAAAATGGATGGACGGCATGGATAAAGCCCATAGGTGGGCCCCAAGGACCCCTGTTAAGACTGCCCATCTCTAGCTAGGCTAGTGGGGCAGCGCCCAACCCTCGTCCAAATTTTTAGGTACTTATAATAGACAATGGATAGCATGCTACACGTGGGTATGAGGAGAAGGCTGTGAGGTTGGGGCCACCCATTAGGTGATCCACATTTTCTAGATGCGAGGTCTCAAAATTCAAGTCCACGTGATCAACCTGTAGCCCCACGTGCGCATAGAACCTGGACCGCCGGCCAATTTATGCCAGCCATTCATTTGCTTTATTCACGTGTGGCACTTTGTGATTGCATGGAGCATAGTACAAGGAAACAATGCTAATTGACCATTAAAAACTACTTGTGGCCCACAAAAGCTTTAGATTGAGATGATATTTGTGTGGTCTTTTTATTCAAGTCTTCATTGCCATATCAATCGGATAATAATTCAGGTTGAATCCAGGAAGTTTTTAACAGGCGGTGTGAATTCAAGACACACGCATCATTGTGAGCCCCATAAGCAGGGGTCCCACCCACGTCAGTGGATCTCCGGATCCACTGAAGCCGCGAACAGCGTCAAAGGAGTGTGCCAGTGTGCCACGGGATCCAGTGGTCCCATCCTAAATTTTTCCTTTCAGACCTGGCCCACCTGCTGTTTTATTTGTAACCATCCATTTGAAAATTGGATGGTTTGATTGCTTGATTAGTATGATTTCAGAGAAATGATCTATCTAGCATGCGACCCACAATTTGTATGGTCTGGGTAGACGTACATCAGTGCCGCATGCGACAAGGCTGAATCAGCCCTTGTTTTTAATGACTAGCAAATAACTTCCCAACCTATCATGTGTTTGCGATATCAAACCCTTCCAGTAGATTGTCCCCACTGTCAGTATCCCATCAGTTAAAATTCCAAAAAGCAACATCTAACCATTTATAAATAAGAAAATACAAGTGTGGTCCACCCGATGAGTGGATGTGGCTGCTTTTTTCACCAGGTGATTGTAACCTATTGATAGCCTGGACGTCACTCGCACGCGAAAGGCTGGAAGTTACCTATTGTGCGGACCGTCAATGATGGTCCGATCGGATGGACCTGGGACCTCCTTTTCCTGGATATTAAGGGCCTGTTTGGCCAGCCGGATTGAATAGGATCAGGAGGGATGGGATCAATTTTAAGGTAATGATGGTGATGTCAGTGGATTGTTTAAGATCCATGGTATTGATATATCCTGGGATAAGTTCACCGGGTCTATTTGGCACGTTTGGCATATCCTGCGATGACAAAAGTGAGGTTGTTTGGATGTGGCATGGAATGGTATGAATCCATTGTGCAAAAACTTTGGCCGTTTGGATTATAGTTTCAAAATCCCATGATTAATATTAGGTTGGCTAAAACTTTATCTACATGCACGCTAGGCTGTACTCAATCCAGCGAATGAAAAATGGGTCTACAATGGACTGTAGAAATTGAAAGTGGCATCTAAGCCGTCCAATGTAACTGATGCAAGGACTTGGCGTCTTACAAGAAAAAGAATGTGGTCCATATATCCAATGGACCACAACATTCTCATTATGGGGCATTATAATCATATGCATGTGTAGCAGGTCCATTAATGAAGTGGCGCTCCACGTGAAGATCGCCTATTTTGGACCATCTAATGTAACTGCCCAACTTGTTTATGAAAAGTTAGGCAAAAAATGAGTGTTGTCCAAATATCCAATGGACCACACCAAATGATTCGGCCCCCAATAAAAAACACTTTCACATGTATCAGGTCCACATATCCAATGAACCACACCAAATGACAGTGGTTGGAGACAAAATTATCAACAAGGTGAAGCTGTTGATAATATACAGGTGACCACACCAACTGTTACTGATCTATCCCAAATCAACCACCATACAATGATAGTTCAAAATATGTAATATTCATTTACGTACACAACCACTAATACCTAGAATTTAAAAATAATAAATAATGTAAAGAAACGAACCAGGATGGCAATCAGAAGTGCACAAAATCTCTCTCTAAATGATGGGGCAGGATCATCAGTCGACATGGCCCTAGAAACCATGACCTGGGTTGTCTGTTGTATAGACGAAGTTGATGAATGATGATGTCAATCTCGTCAGAATATGGGCAATATATCCTACATGAGATTTTGTGTCAAGTCCTGACTGTGCACTGGTATTACCGAAGTGATTGTCCCAACATGCAACAGGTTCCTTCCAATTCTTGAAAGCTCGATGTCTCCCTCCATTGTATCCCTCGACCTCCAATCTAGCATCATCTCATGTCAGATATATACCCAGTCGACGACCCACTAGTACAACGTAATACTTTTCTTTTATCATCTGCATTGACATGTTTATTATTGACATGAGATTCGTGTATTGGAATAGGATCGCGTTTAAAAAATATGCAATATTGTCCAACCAAGAAAATAAAAACACAATGAAATGTTCTGTATTAAAAAAGTTGTGAGTGCATACCCTTTCTCCAAACGAAGTGTGTGGTCCTATCTATCTTAATGTACATACAACAAGCAAGTGATTACATATATTAAAGATATTAAATAACAAAAAGTATTCACTGTCACATTCACATTGGTATACACTGTATACCAAATATATTAATCCAAAATGAAAACCATCATTAGTATAAAAAAGTTATTAAATGTCCACAAAGAAACAAATCAATAAAACCAGGGACCCGTCCCTATCAAACTGTAACACCCCGAAAATTCAGGGGCCGTGTAAGAACTCAGCTCCCGAATTTTCAGGTGTCATGGGTGCTCTAATGAGCTTCATATTTTGATTAAATTTGGATGATCTCATAAACATGAAGGATTTAACAAGGCATGAAGTATAAATACATCATAAAACAGTATCAATTGCTACTAAATTAAAAATATTCAAACGACGACTTCAAAATTATATAAATAGGGAACTAGTCCTACCCATACATGACCCAAGGCGACTAGGGCCCTGGTCCATACCCCGTGGTGGCCCGAACTCAACTAAAAAGATCCGCCGAAAGTCTGGAAGCAGGAAAGTTCCTCTTCCCTATCCTTGCTCACCTCGCTCAGCTTGTTGAGCTCTGCCTCACCTGCATCTAGTAAAAGGTATGGTTGGTGTTTTAAAACACCGTCCTAGAGTAGGAGTGAGTGATCAACTCAGTGGGTGCTATTAATCTTAAGTTATAACAAGCATCAATTATAATATGAATTTAATGAAACTCAGTCAATCATCAACACCTGACAACTCTTATTAAAATGCATACATGCGAAATGATATGATGCATGCCCTCGCCACAACACTCCCTCGAGCGACTCCATCTAACAATCGCGTATGTCAGCACTCCTTCAGAGCGACCTCGACTTCCGAGTCACCACTCTAATTAATGCGATGCAATGCGATCGTGTTAGCCGAGTTATTAGTTAAGTTCATTCATCCAGCAGGTTGGGAAATCTGATACACCATATGTATCAATGCCCTAAATGGGTTGCGAGGCCAAGTGTCACGACCCAGATTTCAGGTACCTAACGCATACTTCGGACCAGAGATCCATGTCATGACTTATACACTAAGTGTACTTAAACTATTATATTTCTTACAAAAACCTCATATATCCAATAACTTTACCGTAGATCTACATTTCACTCATACAAGAAGCATCTCATAAACAAGAAATAATCATTTATTTCAAATAACCAATCATAAATATAGTTAAGGACCCTCCCATTCGGGGTCTTATGAAATGAAATAACATATCCAACAAATTAAAAAAATTAATCAACCATCTAAGAAAAATAAATAATATATATATATATATATATATATATATATATATATATATATATATATATATATATATATTATGCTACTCTAAGGCAGTAATTTCTTTATCTGTCAAGTAAGGCCACGTGTCCCTTAAATCCTCTTCCGGCTCGGCCATGTATTCCTGTTCTTGAGCCACCGGCTCACCCTCATTCACATCTGTACGGTTTTTCCATCAATAAAAAGGATAAGCTGGCTAGGCCTAGTGAGATTTCTCGACATGGTTCTTTACATCAAATTATAATAAAACGCTCAATAAATATACACATAAAATTTTTTAAAGAAAAATGCAAATGCAATACATCAAATGGGAATCCGTCCACTTGCTTGAGTTGAAAAATCCATCAACTCGCATCTGCCCCTTGGCAGGCTTCTACCATTTAGTAGGCATATGCAAGGCTCACATCCACTCCTTAGTAGGCTTCCACTAGTATAGTGGGCTTCTGGTAATGATTCTACCAGGATATACCATCAAGGGAGGTTCCCCAGGAATCCAGAACGTGTTGTGCATGCAATTGATAGATGCACCATGAAATCATGAATCATGTATTGCATAGGTTATTTCAATTATCACATTTGAATCAACATATTTTAACACATTAATCAAATCATGTTATTATTAATATATAAATCTTATTCCTTTAATCAACTAATAAGAGTACATGACAATTAAATTATGGTAATTAAATCATGTTAAATAAATCAGGTAATTAAATCAGGATAATAATACTATACATCTAACAATCCATTTATTTTAACTTAATGGATGAGAAACATATCGGGATCACTCACCTTGATGTGGTGGAGATGATTCCGTAAACCAATAGTTTGAATTGAATTAGGACTTCCTAAAATCATATAAATAAAAAAAAAATTAAAATTTTACGGTTACACATAATGAATAAAACGTATGATTTATTATTTATTCAGATCAATATTGTCCATCCAATGGTCTGATCTGTCTAGAATTTAATATTTTAATTTATTTTAATTTTAAGAAACTAATTAATGGTGATGATTTAATCACACATTTAAATTATATCATATAATTTTTCGTGTTAAATTGTATCTTGCGCAGAAAATTATTTTTTCATTTTTTAAAAAAATTTAAGTTAAAGAAGAAGATTGATAAATATATGACCAGTACGGTCCATTAAGGTGTTGAATTGATCTGATTTTAAAAAAATATTATATAATTAATTGTTATAACACCCATGAACAATATAGATTATATTAGTTTAAGTCCATCATAAAAAAAAAAATCACATTTTGCATATTACTCTTAAAGCCCTGCGCATGCCTTAAAATCTCACGTTTTATATTTTAATAAGTCATGCGTATGCCTTTTTTTTTTACATGCATTAATTAAACCTACACAATGGATGTTTGATTGATCCAATCCATCCATTGTGTAGATCATGCCAATTTACATATTACATAAATAAAATAAAGAAAGAATAACATGAAATTACTCACCTGAAAAAGTGAATTTTAAAGAAATTCCTCATTTTCGTAATTTTTTCTACGAGTTATTCATTGCTTCTTTCAGTTTTAATAGAATTCTTCTCCCTCTTACGTTTTTTTTTTTTTTTTTTTAAAGAAAGGTTGATTAGGGAACTACGAGATACGAGGAACGAGATAAGAGGAATGATGACAGGTGAATCTCTTTCTCATTCAAACTTTTAGATTTAAAAATTTAAAATTATAAAAAAAAATGAAAAAATTTAAAATTTATTTTAAAAAAATTTACAGGTGTTACATTGTACCCCCCTAAAAAAAAATTCGTCCCTGAAATTTACCTGAGGTCATTCTTCAAAGAGATGAAGATACTTCTTGCGAATTTCTACTCTGATTCCTAAAATGCTTCATCTGTTTCATGATGTGACCACAAGATTTTGAATAACGGTATAGTTTTTGTACGTAAGACATGCTCCTTATGGTCTAAAATTTGAACCGGTTTCTCTATATAAGAAGTGTCTTCTTTCAGCTCAAGATCTTGCCACTCAATAACATGAGAGGCATCTCGTTCATATTTTCGCAACATCGATACATGAAAAATATTGTGAACACTTGCCAATTGAGGAGGTAAAGCGAGTCGGTATGCTACTGCTCCAACACGTTCAAGAATCTTAAATGGTCCAATAAATCGCGGTGCAAGTTTTCCTTTTATAACAAACCGCATAAGTCCCTTCATCGGAGAGACCTTTAGAAATACATGATCTCCCATTGCGAACTCTAGATCACGTCCTCTATTATCAGCATAACTCTTTTGACGGCTTTGCGCAGCTTGTAAACATTTACGAATGATCTCAACCTTTTTAGTAGCTTCCTGAACAATATCTGGCCCGACCAAACTCTTCTTACCTACTTCGGTCCAATAATTAGGTGCACGACAAGGCCTCCCATATAAAGCTTCATATGGGGTCATGCCTATGCTTGCCTGATAACTTTTGTTGCAGGCGAACTCAGCGAAATGTAAATTGCCATCCCAACTTCCTTTAAAATCGAGGGCACATGCACGTAATAGATTTTTCAATATCTGGTTCACACGTTCGGTCTGCTCATTAGATTGCGGATGATATGTTGTACTGTAGTCTGTAATGGTTCTCATAGCTTCCTGTAGGCTGATCCAGAATTGTGACATGAAACGAGGATCATGATCTAACATGATAGAACTAGGGATGTCGTGGAATCTTACAACTTCCCTAATATACAATTTAGCGAGCTCATCCATCGAATAGTTGATACGAATGGGAAGGAAATGTGCTGACTTTGTCAGTCGATCGATAATCACCCATATCGCATCGTGCTTTTTCTGAGTCTTGGGGAGACCAACTATAAAATTCATAGAAATACTGTCTCACTTCCACTCAGGTATTTTTAATGGCTGCAACAAACCTGCTGGATTCTAATGGTCTGATTTCACCTGTTGGCAGATTAAACATCGAGAAATATAATCTGCGATCTCTTTCTTCATGTTCGACCACCAAAACAATTTCTTCACATCCTGAAACATCTTCGTGCTTCCAGGGTGAATAATAAACTTGGTTCGATGTGCTTCTTTCAAAATCTCATCCTTCAACTCTAAAACATTAGGTACACAAATATGTCCTTGGTATCGAATTCCTTTATTTGTCCTATTACTCCATTCGGACTCCTCATTATCCTGATATTTGGCTAGCCGTACATCATGGCCGTATGCGACAAGGCTGAATCAACCCTTATTTTTATTGACTAGCAAATAACTTCCTAACCTATCATGTGTTTGCAGTATCAAACCCTTCCAGTAGGTTGTCCCCACTATCAATATCCTATTAGTTAAAATTCAGTCCATACACTCATCGGGTGGGCCACATCATAAAAAAGACAACATCTAACCATTTATAAATAAGAAAATACAAGTGTAGTCCACTCCATGAGTGGATGTGGCTGCTTTTTTCACCATGTGATTGTCATGATGCGGAAAACCTATTGATAGCCTGGATGTCACTCGCACGTGAAAGGCTGGAAGTTACCTATTGTGCGGACCATCAATGATGGTCCGATTGGATGGACCTAGGACCTCCTTTTCCTGGATATTAAGGGCCTGTTTGGCCCCTCGGATTGAATGGGATTAGTAGGGATGGGATCAATTTTAAGGTAATGATGGTGATGTCAGTGGATTGGTTTAAGATCCATGGTATTGCTATATCCTGGGACAAGTTCACTGGGTCTATTTGGCGCGTTTGACATACCCGGGATTACAGAAGTGAGGTTGTTTGGATGTGGCATGGAATGGTATGAATCCATTGGGCGCAAACTTTGGCCGTTTGGATTATAGTTTCAAAATTCCATGATTGATATTGGGTTGGATAAAACTCCATCTACATGCATGGTATGTTGTACTCAGTCCAGCAAACGAAAAATGGGTCTACAATGGACCGTGCAAACTAAAATAGTGTCATATAGCCATCCAATATAACTGATGCAAGGAGGACTTGGTGTCTTACAAGAAAAAGAATGTGGTCCAGATATCCAGTGGACTACACCATTCTCATTATGGGGCATTATAATCATATGCATGTGTAGCAAGTCCATTAATGAAGTGGCACACCACATGAAGATCGCCTATTTTGGACCATCCAATGTAAGTGCTCAATTCATTTATGAAAAGTTAGGCAAAAAATGAGTGTTGCCCAAATATCCAATGGACCACAGCAAATGATTCGGCTCCCAATAAAAAGCACTTTCATGTGTATCAAGTCCACATATCCAGTGAACCACACCAAATGACAGTGGTTGGAGACAAAATTATTGACAAGGGAAAGCAGTCGATAATATACAGGTGACCACGCCAACTGTTATCGATCTATCCAAATCAACCATCATACAATGATAGTTCAAAATATGTAGTATTCATTCAGGTACACAACCACTAATACATAGAATTTAAAAATAATAAATAACACAAAGAAAAGAACTATGATGGCAATCAGAAGTGCACAGAATCTCTCTTTAAATGATGGGGCAGGATCATCAGTCGACATGGCCCTAGAAACCATGTCCCGGGTCGTCTGTTGGATAGAAGAATTTGATGAATAATGGATGTTAACCTCATCAGAATATGGGCAATATATCCTGCATGAGATTTTGTGTCAAGTCCCGACTGTGCACTGGTATTACCGAAGTGATTGTCCCAACATGCAGTAGGTTCCTTCCAATTCTTGAAAGCTCGATGTCTCCTTCCGTTATATCCTTCAACCTCCAATCTAGCATCGTCCCATGTCATATATATGCTTGGTCGATGGCCCACCAGTACAACGTAGTATTTTTCTTTTTGCCATCTACATTGACATGTCCATTATTGACATGAGATTTGTGTATTGGAATAGGATCGCGTTTAAAAAACATGCAATATTGTCCAACCGAGAAAATAAAAATACAATGAAATGTTCTGTATTAAAAAAGTTATGAGTACATACCATTTCTCCAAACAATGTGTGTGGTCCTATCGTCTAAATGTGCATACAACAAGAGAGTGATTACATATATTAAAGATATTAAATAACAAAAAATATTCATTGCCACATTCACATTGGTATACACTATATACTGAATATATCAATCCAAAAAAAAAAAAAACCATCATTAGTATAAAAAAGTTATTACATGTCCACAAAGAAACATAATAATAGAACCAGTGATCAGTCCCTGTCAGGCAGACCCAACACTTGCATCACCAAAGTTATCGCTGAGTGTTTTCTTCAACCACTTGACGCGGCGCTCAGATCGAAGATTAACAAAGAACGATGCCAGCTTCTTGTCCCTACTCAATAGTTGACCAACTTCGATAAACTCTGAATTGGTCAACCCTTGTACCTTTCACAGAATATCAAGTACTTTACTAATATGATTCATCTTTTTGCTTAGGCCAAAATCACGCATAGTCACTGCAACAGTCTTAAGAGAGATGTTGAGTACATCACAGGGATAAGGAGGCCGCATACGTTTCTTTGATGCGTTCCCACCTCGGCTACCATCAAAATTGGAAGTTCGAGTAGGAGTGTCATAGGATACGCAATTTTCCATCAAAGGAGTATCTGATGAAACTTAATTGATTCCTATCGAGTCCTCTACGTTATTCTCTGAGAGGTCAATGGTATCGTCAAAATCATCTTCGAGGTCTCTCCAGGCCTTATTGAGATATCGTTGAATCCGAGAGGATGATGCGGCCATACTCATACTTCCTTGCACATAACATCCCGTGGCTTGATCAGATCCGATGATAACCGCAAGGTCATCCATTCTATCGATTCTTTTCCCACGGAGTCTTTCAACGGGCAGGTGCGACTACAGTCGTAAAAGATAGTTGTAAGTTAGTAAAAAGTAGATATTATTTGAGGGTTTTTACGGTTAATAATGGGTGAAATTGTTTTGTAAATTATTCTTTTTGTAAATCTTACCCTAAGGTATTCCTCCTAGACTTCATCAAGGGTTGTAACCAACATTCGCTCATTGTCTCATCCAAACCCACTGGCTGCCAGCATGTCCTTCATGACATTATGTTTTCGTTTATAATACCTCAGCCGGTTCTAAACATTCTGTCAGTTGACAACTATGTCTGTATGCTTCACGATCTCTTCAGCAGTTGCTTGGTAGGCTTCCCGCTTAAAACCATTATCAGCGTTATGTCCCAGTGCAACCTGTTCGAGTTGATTCATAGCTTTAGTCCATTTGATTTTAGGTGCTCGAGACAGAAGCTCGACGAGAGATTTCGCTGTCTTCCCACATGGAGAACATCGAGCCGGGACCACTGGTGTTTTAACCGGTGATTGCATTGGTGTCGATATATCATTGGACCAAAAGTCTGTCATTTCACCTACGCATGCAGCACATGTCAAGTATAGATGAAATTCAACTATTGTCAACCGATTTTGTTAGAATCTACATGGCATAAGCAAGATTGATTAGAAATTGAACATACTTATTTGGAATTATATTTCAAACTTTTAAAAGACCATAATTCTATTAACAAATACTTAATATTACGAGCAACTAAATAGTGTACAGTTCGTATGGAAGATTATAAAAAAGAACTAAAGATAATTTGACTATCTACTCCTACTGTTCTGATGCACATATGCTCACATTCAAGTTGCAATATCATCTCACACTTGAATCCAAGCATCATTCTCTCGATGAGTAACTCGCAGCAACCACTGCCGCTTGTCATTCGTCAATACCTCATGCGATGTTGGGTTACTCTCCCCATCAACAAAAGATACACTAGCATCATGTAGATCGTGACGAGACTCATATCCGGTTCGTATGAAATTGTGTAACAATAACAGGCTATCACAATTTTCACTTATGTGTATAATTCATACTGTATGACCATCTTCAATATATAAAATCTGCCTTTTATAACACCAAAACAACACTCGATTACATTCACAATTATGCATGTCAGTAATTAAACAGCCCCTTCATGTTCGTGGGTGCTCTCTCGATTTGATACTCCTGTAAGTGTTATTAAACGCCCCCATAACGAGCTATAAAATTGGGTGAATGAGCATATTAGCATCGACAACATAATATTTTCTTACACATTTGAATCAATGTTTCATTAAGTGGACAATTAAAGATTTCATAAGAATTAATTAGATGGGTAATCTTTGAAAGTTAACCAGTACCATGTGGGACAAGTAAGGGATCATTTGATTAAGTCAAAGCGTTGTGTAGCACACTCGCATCTGAAGCAGAACTTTTCCAACCAGGTAATATATATATAATTCATATCAAATGAACATGTCGCAAGTACATTTTGAGAGAGGAACCTTTTCTGATTGCAGAAGTTGGCATAATTTGCTGCTTGGACGTGAGCAGGTATGTGTGTCCCATCAATTGCACCAACACAATTTTAGATGCATTTCATCAAATTTCATTTAGGGACAAACTTGTTAATAGTGGTTTGTGAATAACAATGTAAATATACAATGGCTATCAATCAAAATAATACTTGAAAGTATGAAGCCCAATTCATATTTGTTTATATCTAAGAGGGTGTTTCTGATCCTGACTGTTTAACGAAGTCAGAGTACAATGATACAATGACATCTAATACATGATGAAAGTAGCGGCTAACGGTTTCACCTGATCGAATAAATCTGTCCTATTACCCAATTTTGAATATTATGGCCCACGGTGTGGAGGAAAATAACTAACTGTTTTTCTAGGCTCACATCAGAAGTATCACACAGATGTGTCTTCTCGCGTAGTTTAGTATATAATTCAAAACAATTATCTCGAGTCATCCTGAGTTGAGTTACACAATCCCTGTCTGTTGCCTGAATGATAGAGTTGATGAACCTCATCTGCTCATCATCTTCGTGTCAAGCCGATTGTTTAAACATGTATACACCACAGTATTTCCCAACAGCTGCTATACAAGCTGTCATCGCTTGAATGACAACAACCTGTTCCATATCTTCGTCCTCATCATTATTCATTTTAAGCCGTCTGTGCACCTACACGTGCATATACAATTGTGTTTTTAATACAATCCTAAATTGATAGCTTAATCTAGTTCCCAATTTGAATATCTTACCATGAGGATTATCTGATAAAAAGAAAGTAAATGTGTGATTTACATACAACTACATCATTTTATTTATAACAGAGTTTAATTCCAGTAAGTATATAAACATCAGAGGTTCAAATACTTATAATAAATTACATATGGTATATATGCAACATATATCCAGACCTTTCACTAAAACATATATTGAATTACAGTTGTATGGGAAAGTAATAGTTTTGAATGGAAAAAAAATAAGAATTCAAATATTAGTAGAAATGTAGTAGCAATGTATATACCTGAAATTCAGCTAAAAATGGCCTGTGTAGAATAAATTCTTAAGAACTAGAGTAATAAACTCGGGAACCTGAACTTGAGGAATGACGTAAGTTTATTGAGAATGAAACCGATTCACAAATGACATGTAAATAATAACAAAAAGAAGTAGTTAAAAAATTATATGAAGATAAATGTCTTTTGTGCATGTATAAGGCACTAAGTAAAACTAGTGGACCCTGATAGAACAGGTCCTACCAGTTGGACCCTGCTAAAAATAGCTCAAGCCCCATTTAGTCTTAAAAAATTGACCCAGAGCGTTAATCAAATGTGGATGCTTCGCGTAATAGAAACAAACTTCCTTTAGACAATCTACACCATATGATCACTTACCCGCAAAATACATCACCAATACCTCATAGATAAAGAATGTACATGAAGGAGGCCATAACTTGTTGATTTGCATTACATGAGGGCAATGTCATTACCCCCATGGGTTTCTTGTACCTTTCATGAGGGTAATGTGATTCCACGCCTACCAGTTCATGTCCTAGGAAGAATAAAATATATGCGATTGGAGATGAACCAATCCATTGGGCTAGTTTACATTAATAGATTGAACATAATTTATACATAGCAAGAAAATTCATGAAGTAGATACGAGTCTCCATTAACAGAACATACTCTATAACAATTCAGTGTCCATGAAACTTAAAATACAGGAAATGTAACAGTTTCAAAGTAAAAAATGAAAGTCATTAAAATCTTATATGGACTATACCATAAGAAACAGTGGTGACTAATTACGAATTTAAATTATATATGGGTAACAAAAACAATTCAGCATCTAATATATGTTTTGCCCACCTCAGGCATGAATGTAATATTTGCTTAACCTAACACATAAGAAGTGTAACAGTAACAGATTCACTTTTAAAAAATAAAAACTTAAGAAAAATAAAAATACAATGACACATTCGAATGTAGCATTATGATGGCCAGACCCATTTTATATATATAAAAAAAAGGCATCACAAATTACATACATTGAGTCTTGAACATGAAGGAGGAGAAACAATCAGTCTTGAACATGAAGGAGGAGAAACAATCTCTGTATGTCTGGCCACAATGAAATGACTGGATGAATATATGTTAGAAGACATTTGATTTAGCATGGTTTGGACATACTTTACAGTAAAATACATCACAAATACCTCATGGATACAGAATGTATATCAAGGAGGCCATAACCTATTGATTTGCCTTACATGAGGGCAATGCAATTACTGGAATGGGTTTCTCATACCATTCTTGAAGGCATTGTCATTCCAAGCCAACCGATTCTTGTCCCAGGAAGAATGAAAGACATGGAGTTGGAAATGAACCATTTGCAGAGGCTAATATACATAATAGACTGAACACAAATTACATATATCATTAAAATCCATGAAGTAAATTAAGGTATCCATTAACATAACACACTCTACAACAGTTCAGTGTCCATGAAACTCAAAATATAGGAAATGTAATAGTTTCAGAGTAACCAAAATCATAGGAAACGTAACTAGTCCAAATACATCACCAATACCTCATACTTAAAGAATGAACATTAAGATCTTATGTGGACTGAAACTCATCGACATCTTAAGTGAACCATACCATAAGAAACTGTGGTGACTTACTGTTGTAAATTACATATGAGACAAAAAAATAGAAAGAAATAAAAAAATGGTATCTAATATATGTTCTTCTTACCTAAGACTTAGATCTAATAATTGTTTTGCCCAACACATAGAAAGTGTAAAAGTAACTGAGTCACTTCTATGGTTTGAAAAAAAAATAAAATACAATGAAACAATTTAAATTAGATTATAATAGTAAAACCCATTCTACAAATAAGGTATCACCAATCACATACAAAAGAATCATGAATTTGAAGGGGATGAAACGATCTCTATATGTCTGGCCATAATGAAATCACACGATGAAAGGAACTTGAACAACAATTTGATTTGTTAGATAGACTAACATACCTTGTATAGTCCTCCCAATTTACATGATTCTCATGCACTCATGTAGATCTCTATTTTTCTACACATGTAGATTAAAAACCCCCAATATTTCAGACATAAACGATAGAATACAGATGATGTAGATTACGGTCCCATGAAAAAGTTATCAACCACAAACACATAAATAATCAGAAAAAAATTATAAAGTCGTGAAAATCATCTCAAGTACCATGCACTTCATCTACAATTGTAACACCCTGAAAATCGGGGGTCGTGTATAAACTCAACTCCCGAGTTCCAGACCGTCACTTATGCAACAAAAATGATTATGATTCAATGTTGTCTGATTTAAAGCATTCACATGAGTAAAAGTATACCAAAACCGCAATTCATACTTCAGATCCAGTGATAAAAGCAAGCGGAAGACTAAACAATATATATATCACTGTATGAAAAAACAAAGTAAATCTCATCTGTCTCCAAAGTATGACTACATCTCTGAGTCTCATATACATATACATGAACAAAAATGTAATGTTCAAAATAGTCTCACTGAAGTCCCATCGATCCAGGTCGCCTATGGGAAGCCATCGTGATACTGCATGTACAAGAACTCGTCCTGGTCCTCATCGATGTCTGGCTCCACCTCCTGGATCTCAGCCTCACCTGCATCTACAACAGGGTCTGGTGGGTGTTGCAAACACCATCCCGTAACGTGGGAGTGAGTGATCAACTCAGTGGAATCATAGAGCAAAGATTAGCATGTTCACAATTCAATCATGCGAAAATAGTAAAGCAGTAAATCAGACAATCCTAATACTGTTGTTAATGCAAGATGACATGACGTGATGTATGCCCTCACCGACGATCTCCCTCATACGGCAACATCTTACGACCGCGGCATGCCACACTCCCTAGAGTGCTCCACATCTTCCAGGCACATGCAATGCTATGGTGATATGATTTTCAAGTTATTATTAGTCCATTCAAACAGCAGGATTGGGAAACTAAGGTACTTCCCTTGTATCAATCCCAACACAGATCCTGTCTAGGGTCATCACTCCTAGTAATCTCATACGATGTATATTTCGTAGGTCACTGCAAGGGCTGCCAGGGCTGTTGCTCGCACTCATTGCACCGCTCCCCCATCACCTTATCAATACAGGCCTACTGTACTCTACTGCAACGGAAGGGTCGTCGCCTCCCGTGGACTCAGAATACGCTCGCGGTCACTACAAAGGACTCGTCGCCTGATCAGTGTAGGCCGACAGCTAGAATATAGTGTCCCATACCACCATAATCTGCTCACGAGTTCAGGTGCTCACTGGTCACTACGGGGAGGTTTGTGGCCCCAGCGTAGGCCGACAGCTCGACCACGGTGTCCCATACCACCATGCCCAGCTCATGAGTCTTCGTGGATCAAGGTACCATGGTTAACAGGATTTACAATGGTAAGTTCAGTACCCTAGGTTCAAGCAGTTATGACTCATACAAGGTGAACATACATCGGCCAGTCGGGTTGCTTGACGGGCTCGACTAGCGCGATCGCATCTCAAGTCGAACGACATGAAGTGCGTAAAACACTTCGCGTGGCCTAACCACTGCCGCCAACCCCAAACACGAATCGCGTTCATCGACACGTCGTTCGTGGCTATGACCAGTCAGCCACGAATTCGCTCGGTTACCGACTGCCTGGATTAAGTCTAGTCCCAAACATTTATGGAATCACATCAGCAATTTATGTAAGAGTATTGGAATTGAAATACAATCATGTGAGCATGTTAACACATGTTATAACATTCAGCTTAAGCAAATCTTCAACACATACATTCCATGCATTGTAATGAAATCGTGCATAAAGTCAACATGTAGGAAACCATTTAGGTCAGCATATTAATTGAGAAATCAATCTCAAACTATCTCATAACATCATTTAATTCAATACATACTAATACAAACACATACACTACACACTTAAGTCTACATATAGTATGTCGACCCAAAGTGCGCAATTAGGCGGATCTCTTCGCCAAACTAATTATGCACGCATTCCTAACTTCCTAATGCGACAACAAACCATGTCAATCACGTCAGCAAAATATGAATGTAGACCGTACTTCCTACAAATGACTAAAATGCCCTAAATCTCATATTCTTCGTTAATTTACGAAATAGGAAACGGAGAGCATGTTGTACATGTCAAACGGTGATGCCGTCGATAATCTACTATTAAACGACATTGAAAGCGTTGTAAATCGTCAATCAAAGCGTCTAAAATCCTCACCTTATGTCTTACGGATGCGTGATTTTGAACGGAGCGTGTACGCTTCGTTTACGGCAGTAGGAGAACCTATTTTACAAGTTACGTTAGCTAACACGCTATGAATCTAAGTAAACCCTAAATCAGTAAGTTCTAGGGTTGTTTTATACCTGAAAGAACGGAGAAATCACCAGCCAGATGATTGGGAAGAGTTGCTGAAGCACTAGCAGTCGGTGGCTCGGAGACGGGAAAAATTCCTTCCACTCTCTCTCTCAAACTCTCTCTTCTTTTCTCTCTCCCAAAGCTAGGGTTTGCAATTTTCGGATGGGAGAGAGGAATGAGGGTTTCAACCCCTTTTATAAGCTTAAAAGTGCAGGAAACAGGCTCCAGAACGAAGTTTACTTAGTGCCTATCCATTTCGGGGCTGTTTCGGTCCAAAAGTTACTTTCTGGTGGTCCTCTGATCGATTGCGATCGGACTTAAGCTCATGCGTACCAGATATAGCACGTATTAAGTTTTCAGTCTGGCAGGGTTCGCAGATCGCACGTGGCGGACCAGTTTCAGTTCAGCGGTCACCGCATGTAGATCAGGGCTGAAAGTCTCATGATATGAAATAAAAATTTTTCCTGATCCGAGGGTGTAATCTGGATGAATTCTAACGGTCAGAACGCTTAATACTGACGCGTCAAGTCGTGTGCCAGATTTGAATTTAAAATTCCAATTCTATCCTTATTCGCACTCTCTTCAGTCCGGGCTCAATGAAATAGTCTGTGATTATCGGTTTGACTTGATTTTTGAACTGATTGTTAAGTCCAGCTGGACGGTTCTAACGGTCTAAGATAGGAAGTATCGGACTTTCGACGCGCGGTCTAAATCCAATACAAGAATTCAAAGTGGTCCAGAGAACAAACCCGCTTAGAGTTTGATCCGAGGTTATAGAGTATTATAGAGTCATTTGTTCTACTCAATTTGGGTCTTGTAGAACGTATTTAAAGTGATCAGGGACTATTTCCCAGCTACTCTAGCGTTGCGCTAGCTAACTTACGCTTAATTTCCATAGAAATTAATTCTACGCGATCTCGGGTCGAGTTGGTACTCGAGCCCAATTATGAATTTTTCACGGGCGTTACAACAATAAACCCCCAAATTTCAAGAAAAATTATATGAAATCATGGAAACCATCTCAGGTACCATGCACAATCTGTAGACAACAAACCCCCAAAATTCGTGCAGAAAAAAATCCATTCGACATGATAATCAAAGGAATAATGAATCACAATATGAAGAAAGCAAAACCCCCAATTGCTATCTCAAATTCGAATTAGGACTAACAAGGTCATGATTTTAGGAAAGCATCGTACGAGAAATCAACATAATAATTCGATTCGAAGAAATAAAAGTAACAATCTATGTTACTTCAATCATCTAAGAGGGAGACGTACCTCAGGCGAAATGGGTTTGAATCAAAGGTCGTTGCTCACCTGAAATTGACCCTCGAAGGGACGAAGACAACCGTCATCGTTCCAAACAACCTTATTTGTAAACATTCCTGTTTACGCCAACATTTCCACTCCCGCCAACTCGAGCGACTGCGTTGAGCTGAAAGCTTCCATCCCGTCAATCTGTACGACTGGATGAAAGAAGAAGCATGGGTTGGGCTCGATGTAGTCTCTAGGAGGGATTTCACAATCCCTCCCTTTTTAGACAAATCCCTTTAAAATCCAATGCGTCTATGGGATATATACCCGCCCAAACACACGAGCCCTTCGTACTCCCAATATTTTACCATTCTATCCCTAATCCCTTCCAATCCATCCGTCCAAACACGCCTCAAGGAAATGATAGCCTCTCGGCCCTATATTTTGAATCTGAGTTCCACCAAAACTTTGTGGGAAAAGGTCCATAGGTAATTTTCAATGGTAAAATCGACGTCCTGTTAATTTCAATCATGGCCATCTGGCCAGATGGACAGATTTGATCCATCGCTTGGGTATGGATTAGGTGCTGGCCCAGCCTCACCTAAGATAGTGTGGTCTTTACCGTATGACCCTACATTTTATATTAACACCGTTCATCCAATTTTCTAGATAATTGTAGGGCTTAAGCCCAAAAATCAAGCAGATTTAATTTTCAGGTGAGGCTAGGGGTGTACATCGAGCCGAACCGAGTTGAGCTGGCCTCAGCTTGGCTCGGCTTGGTCAGTAGGCACACCCAACTCGAACTCAACTCGGCTCGGTGACCGAGCCAGCATCTCCAGCTCGGCTTGGCTCGGTCAGCAATCGGACCAGTTTAAGTCGGTTTTGAGCTTTTGAGTCCAGTTCGAGCTCGAGCTTTCGAGCCGTGTTTGAGTTTATTTTTCGAGCCAAGTTGGTTCATGTGCTTACCAGTGGGCAAAGGGCGAGCAGGCGAGTCGGCGGTGGACCTCTACTGGTCGGGCGGCGAGACGAGCAGAAAGAGGCAAACGACCTTTGCTGGTCAGTAGGGAGACAAGCAGAGAAGCAGAGGGCCTCTGCTGGTTGGGTGGCGAGATGAGCAGAGAGAGGCGGAGGGCCTCTGCTAGTCGAGCTACTAACCTTGCTGGTCAGGAGAGATGAGAGAGAGAGAGAGATTAAAGAGAGATGAGAGAGCTGAGAGGGGCGGCCGGAGACGAGAGAGAGATTAAAGAGTTGAGAGGGGCAGCCGGGCGGGAGTTTGGGACAAGCAGTGGCTAGGGAGAGAGGCAACAGGGATAGGGGGCCGGTTGGGACTCTGGGTCGAGCAAGGAGAGAGGGTCGGGCGTAGGTCTGGGATGAGTAGGGGCCAGGCAGAGAGGGAGTAGGGAGAGAGGCAACAGGGTATATTTTGAAAAGAGGTAAATGGGATTTTAGGGTTTTTTTTTTTTAATATATATACCATATCACCGAGTCGATCCAAGTCGATTCATATATCAATTCGAGTCTAGTCAAGCTAGGGCTAGCTCGAACTCGGCTCGAACTCATTTTTGAGTTGTAAAAAACAGCTCAACTCGAATCGAACTTAGTTTCGAGTCGAGCTTTTTCGGGTTGAGACGAGCGAGTTGGCTCGGTTAGTGTAGACCCCTAGGTGAGGCTACATAGGTTTTGGATAAAACTAATATTTAATTTGTTTTCCCAATACCCAGGTTTATTTGACCTTATCAATGGGTTCGGTGCCCAAGGAAATTTTTAATAGTACAGTGTTAGTCCGGCTAAGATTTGGATCTTTTTCATTTTTTAAAATTATGCTCTAAAATTATGATTTTTTACATTTTTTAGAATTATGCCATAAAATCACATGGAAAACGAACGGTGTGGATATATAATACATACATCAAGGTAGGGCCACGGTAAAGGTTGAGGCCGGCGCGCAGTAATCCGGAAACGGATTGGCTACTCCCCCTGCCACCGGCCAATGGCTAGTGGTCGGTGCTCTGTGGGCCCCACCATGATGTATGTGTTTCATCAATGCTGTCAATCTATTTTTCTAGATCAATTTATGGTTTTACACAAAAAAATGAGGTATATTCCAATCTCAAGTGGACCACATTATAGGAAACAGTGTTGAATGAACGTCAACCATTAAAAACTTTTTGGGGCCTATAAAAGTATTGGATCAATCTGATCTTTATTTTTTCCCTTCATCTATATCTTTATGACTTAATCAATAGATTGGATGTCAAATAAATAGTACAGTAGGCCTTAGTAGGATTTAAATGATGGATATCCAATCACTATTGTTTTTCTGTGGTGTGGTCACCTGAGATATATTTCCATCTCATTTTTAGGATAAAGCCCTAAAATGATCTTTAAAAATGAATGAACGAGATGGATGAAATACATACATCATGATGGGGCCCACATAGCACCGACCATCAGCCACGGGGCTGGTGTCAAGGGGAGTAGCCAATCCGTTTCCCAGTAATCCGCTCCCGCTATCAATCCCCTTTGCTTCGCTGCATCGGAATTTCGTTTGTATCCAGGATACTCCGCACCAAAATCGGATTGCATACTGAGTTACACTCTTATCGTAGTGGGTAAATTCCTTTGGGCCCACCTTGAATGTACGTGGTTTATCCACGCCGTCCATCCATTTTCCCAGCTCATTTAAGGGGTTGAAACAAAAAATGAAGCATATCCAAAGCTGAAGTCGACCCTACCAAAGGAAACAGTGGAAATATTGATATCCACCGTTGAAACCTTTCTAGGCTGTTCAGTGACGTTTATTTATCATCCAACCCGTTCATAAGATCAGGAAAACATGGATTAAGATAGAACGCAAATATAAGCTTGATCCAAAACTCGTGTGGCCCTCAAAAACTTTTCAACGGTAGATGTTGAATTCACACTGTTTCCCGTGATGTGGTCCGTTTTATCTTTGTATATGCTTCATTTTTTCGCTCAGGCCTAAAATTATATATTAAAACAGTGGAAGGAGTGGATAAAATATATAAATCACGGTAGACCCCGCAGAGTTTACTAAATGCGCTTAGCATACTGAGTTACCACGCAATCCGCTCCCCTCCCCCCACGGGATTGAGTACAAGAAAATGTGTTCTAAAAGATGGCCCACCATCTCCAGTAACCAAATCACATCGATCAGACGGTTTCCATTTACTTTGCATTGGGTCCAACCACAGACATCCCACCCACAAATATAATGTGCTACACACAACCCATCCAACATACACACACGTAATGTAGCGATGGTTATCCAATTCGAGGGCCCATGCAGATGGACCACACCGGAAGATTATAGATCAGATGATCTCAGCCATCTGATTTCATTAGTTGAATTTGATTAAGGCCCAATCCCAAATAGTTGGGACACCTTTTTAAGCATCTATTAAAATGACAACGAATTATTAGGATGGTTAGATCCATGACATTTTCGTGCTTGGCTGCATCTATTGTAGGGCCCACCATTTGGAGGGAGCGGATTGGTAACACGTGTGCCTCGTGCACGGTGGACCGGTTGCCATCTGTGGCGATCACACACGAAACGGTCGGTAACTTGCGTAATCGGCTCAATGCCGTCACAGTCCAACCTACCCAGATGAAGTGTATTGCTGTGCGGCCAATACCATTTTCGTCATGGCACAAGTCGTGGGAACGATAATCGTATCCGTTGTTTTCATCGATTTGGACCAACCGAATGATATTTCAACCAAACTCACATCAATTGGCTGTTTATTGGGATGTGATCTGTTAGGACCGTTGATCCCATGAAAGTGCAATGGACAGAATAGTGATCAACTTCCAATCTATTATGGATCTCACTATATATATAATCCCAGAAGTGGTGAACTAATTGCACGGTCCAGATCCATTGCTAAAGCTAACCAAAGAAAATATTCCTCTCAGACGAGCTGCTGCCGTACTTGTGATATACCCGAAGTGCAATCCTATCTGAAATGGCAAGTTCCCATGTTAGTCTAACACCATTTAAAAATGACATAGTTGTAATCATCCATACCCCGCGGGTTTTTCTAACCTTTTGATAAGAAGGATAACTGAGTACGTAGCATAAAATTTTAAGATAGCGGTGAGAAGATTTCACTCTCGGGTTTTCTCCTATAAATTGTACCCGTCGCGGCTTTACTTCAATCCGTCCATTTGATATCAATTAACTACAAAGGTTAAGACAGCTTAATCGGTATGATTTTAGAGATGTGCTCTATCCACAAAGGGACCCACATTTTAAATGTTCCGGATGGGTCACCGCTATTTTTAAACGGTGGAAAACTAACATATGAATGTAGAACCCCGAGCCAATCTGATGACATTGAAAGGCGAGCCCAGAATTACTGACTGACACAGTCGAAATATCCAATACTTTCACGCCACGTTGCTTCGGGTCGTAAACTCGGGACGCGGATTTCCTGCGAGAGGTTCCTGTGCAAGTATGCTGGGTGAGGCCACTGCAATGTATCATAGAAATTTATTCCGTTCATCTGTTTTGAGCTCATTTTAAGACGTGGGATTAAAAATTAGGTGGATACAAAACTCAAGTGGGTCACACCAGAGTGAAAATTGGGGGAAGAAATTGCCACCGTTGAAGCTTTTCTGGACTCCGTCCTAATGTTTATACGCTATATAAAACACTAAAAATATAGCTTGATATAGGACTTTTATGGGGGAAAAAACTTTTCAACGGTTCTCACTGAATACCCAATGTTTCCACTCGTGTGTCCCATATAAGTGTTATATACACCCATTGTTTGGTCTCACGTCCCAAAATGAGCTCTCAAAACGCATGCACGGGGTGGATTTTACACAAACATCTCGATGGGCCCCACCCAGCATCCTTGCGTAGGAACTTCCTGCGAAAGGCCGCGTCGTAATACGACTCCATCTCCCGCTGCATACAAACCGGCCTCATTTCCTATCATCTCCTACCTTCGACAATCCAATATCTGTTCTGCTCTCACTTGCTGTCCGGATCCCACACAATGGAAAATCCGAATCCTGATCCAACGGCTGAGAACGATCAGCATCTCGCCCTCAGGCGGATCCAACGGATATCCTTGCACCTCGCCTCACCCAGAACACCCCTTCCTCACTGCACAGACCCCGATCAGCTGGCAATGTTAACGTGCGCCAGGGCGAAGAAGCTAAACGTGAGCCCCTCCGTACTCTCGAATTACATGAGGGGAAAGAACAGGGAAATCCAGGAGAGGGTGTTCGGGTTCTTTGAATCCCGGCCCGACCTCCAGACGCCGATTGAGATCTCCAAGGACGTACACCGGGAGCTCTGTATGCGGCAGCTCCTTGCGCTGGTGAGCGATGCAGGGATTCGTCCGTTCAAGTACGCTCTCGAGGACCCTGCCAAGTACTTTGCGATCATGGAAGCGGCTGGGAGTGTCGATATGTCGCTTGGCGTCAAGTTGGGGGTGCAGTACAGGTAGATTTGTGTGTTTTTGTTGAAAATTGGTGGAGATTCGATATGGATTTTCTCTTGTTTGACTCATCGAGCTGAGGTTTTGCTTGATTATATGATCTGGGTTGGCTTTTGTTTTTTAAAGATATTCCATTGTTTGGTAGGTAGGCTGGTTTTGAGTACAGTAAGGGGTGAATTCGAACGATTTTAGTACTCTTTTTTATAGCATTCAATGTGGAATTCTTGAAATCCATAGCTTTGAGGTTGTATAAATAATGCTTTGTTTGTTCGAAGTGTTATGCTTATTTAGAATGTATGGTTTGATTGTTTTCCGTTTTGATTAATATGTGGAATTTTCTTGTTAGGATTGCAGGAACGGAATTGTTTTGAATTCTAGAGTCCCGGTAGTGGTTGTATGTCTGAAGCTGTTGATTTTGTACAGTGCTCCTTGGGGCATGTTTGGATTCTGTGTCAAAATGAATTGCAATAACTCAAGTTAATAAGTGGAAATGACCAATAGCTTATTCTCAATCCATTCATAATGAGCGAGTAGCCTTCCAATTACAATTTTGATAGTTTCAGGTTCTCGAATTGCATGGAACTGTAAATAGGGGTTTGGTCGTCATGATGATGGTGCCACAACCACTTTGGTGATTGCCACTTGATTGAATTGATTTATCGCAATCCAATCCCGTTGAGAAATCAAACAATCCTTATTATACCATTATGCATGCTCCTATTTGGGACTGTTTGATTTTCAGATAGTAGTCTATATGCCCTTTAAATGTTTCTGTAATGACTTGAGC
This sequence comes from Magnolia kwangsiensis, assembly GCA_037074715.1. Taxonomy (NCBI): domain Eukaryota; kingdom Viridiplantae; phylum Streptophyta; class Magnoliopsida; order Magnoliales; family Magnoliaceae; genus Magnolia; species Magnolia kwangsiensis. The sequence goes on along the minus strand of CM073575.1, from coordinate 6,219,775 downwards.
ATAGTGGGGGAAAAGAAAACTGGGTTTAGCCTATGATACCAAGTTACCCTGTGTTGGTATGTGTGTATGTGTGTGTGGTCATATGGCCTCTCTCATTTCTTTGGTTTGAATATCCCAAGTCACTCACATGTTACAGGGATGTGACTGAGAATGTGTGGAATGAAACATCGAGAAAACAGGACAGTTTCTCCTGGTGTGATCCTACAGAATCTGAATGTTAGATGGCAATAAATCAACCATTTGCAAGTGAGAAACAAAGAGAAATATCAAACAGAATCTCATCTCACCTCCATTCATTGAAAATCTGATTGTTTCCAGCAATGTTGTCAAAATCGTTATTGTATCACAAATCATAATAAGGGTTAAATTGTTTCTAATCACAAATCATATAGTAAATCGTAAGTTTTTAACTTTTTATTTATTTTTTAATTTATGTTTTCCTAAAAATTTGAAGAAAATCTGCAAAAGATAAATAAATCAGAAAAAATTCATTAGATATCCATTTTCCATCCATATGCACCATTATACCTCCATATCATGATTTTGTTTGATGATTCTTGTCTTTCCTACATGTTTCGTTATTCAAGAAATTTACCTTAAAAAAACATACAAGAGTCCTTTAATAATTTATGTTCTTTTTCATCTTTCTTGAGAGTAGAATCACATTGGAAAAGCAGCATTCGGTTATGTAAACCGACAAAAAAAAAAGAAGATAATTTGATTTTTAACCATTATTACCACAATATATATCGGTCAACATGATTGCAATCATCTATAAAAACACTCCAGATAAGTCATACATCAATTTGGTGTTTCGACCAATTAAGAAGTAAAAATGCAAAACAATTTAACGTTGAAGAGGACATCCATTATGTGACCTCTTCTAAATGATTCTTAGGGCCCATTCTGATACCACCAAATAAGTTACTTTTTCTACTTACAACAGTAGATAAGTAACTTATTTGAGATAAGTTTGGTTTATGATCACAGTTATGAGCAACTTTTTTACTTAAAAGGTGTGTAATCACTTCAGCTTAATCAGTAGAAACCAAGATAAACTACTTGAGGTATAAGTAGCTTATCTTAAGTAACTTACGATCCAAACACCCATGTAAAACCCCCACCAATTTAAAAACATAAAATGAAAGCCAAGTAAAGCTTAAAACAGAAGAGAACAAGTACAATTTGAATAGTAAATGTAGGATTCAAAACATAGAATTGTAGGGTTCATCTAAAAAGGGATTCAGGGTGGGATTTAAATAGTTTTGCTTGATATTTGACTCAAGTTGTAAATCGTAGATCATAGGATTTTGACAACATTGGTTACTGGTGATCCACAGTCTAACATCATTTCTCTCGTCTATTCCAGCATTTTGTCAAATTTCTGGGCTGTGCTTCCATGGCTTATCAGTATTAAGTGTCAAGGCCATCTCATGCTTCATATCCCTTCCCATGGATGATCAGATTGGTAGCAATTTTGCATGTCAATGTAAAGCCTTTCTAAACTGTAAGGACATCTGAAAATTTCCAGTTGGTGGCTGGTAAAATCACTTCTGTGAGACATGGGAGTAATGGATCCCTGGAGGGATGAGGATTGCGGGAATCACACCTACCAGAAGAATTCACAGCTGTAAATAGTTTCTTGATCTCTTTACAAGAAGTTGGACTTCATGGGTAAAAATGAAAAACAAATGCATCCAGATCAGAATTCAGTTTTAGGAGGTGTGATATGGCAGCCTGAGAACATGGTCAACAGCATCCTACCACATAACATTATTGCATACTCATCTTTCTTTCTTACCATGACATGGGTGAGGAGGCTGCTGATAAGCCTGATATGGCAACTGGAGAACATGGTCAGTAACATCTAACAATGTGACATGATTGCGTACTAATCTTTGTTTGTAGCCATGTCATTAGGTGAGGAGGGTGCTGATATGGCCACTTGAGAATGTGATAAAAACCATCTGATAATGTGACTTTACGCATAGTCATCTTCATTTGTTGCCATGTCATTAGGTGATAAACCTTGCTGATGTTCAACTGCAGCCAAACTCGAGATGGCTGACATTTGCACGTTCAAAACCTTTTTTAAATTAAGAACTGATCACATACAGGCACCTGCATCACTACTTGGTACAGGGCATATTTTAGCCACAAGATTCATTAAAATAATTATTCTTTTATCTCCTCCTTAATGCATCTTGTGGCTAAAAGATGCCCTGTACCACAAGTAGTGGTATGTAGGCGATCAGTTCTTTTTTCAATCTGGCTGATATGGTTTTCCTCACCTGGTTCTCATTTTGATTTTCAAAACCTTACATAAAAGATAAAACCATGTATCTCCCTCCAGCTTAAAATGTAACTGCTCAGCATGAAGACCCAAGTTGTAGGAGTCATCCATTTCTGTAGGCCAATGTAATGCTGTAACTATTCTCTAAAATGACCAGGAGTTTGTCCTCCAAGGTCCTAAATGGTTGTTGTGAGCACTACATGTTTGGATAGCTTCGAATGAGTTGCTCTGAGTGATGTTCAATAATCTTTAGAATTTCTTGTCAAATTTGGATCTTTCAACTGTTCTATGACCGATTCCACCATTACTATTTCACATTATCTTATGCCTTTGCAAATGATCTTTATAGTTAGAAGTGAGTTGATTATATAGTACTTTTTATGCAGTCTTTGGGGAGGCTCAGTGGTTAACTTAGGAACCAAGAAACATATAGACAAGTACTTTGACAAAATTGACAATCTGGAGTATACTGGTTGTTTTGCAATGACAGAACTCCATCATGGTAAGCTCTTTTACCACCCCAGAGTTCTGAAACTTCAGTGTCTGTGTGATCCATCATTTGGATATCTCAAATCTATGTTTGTTATCCTGTTTGGATTGGTGGAATCCAAAAATTAGATTTGGAAAGGAAAATATCACATTGGAGGAAATCTGTGGAAAATAATCATAAATAATATTTTCATTTTAGTATTTATGATTTTCATAGAAATGCGGATTGGTCAATGGTAAAAAAGTGAGAGCTTTCTTTAGAAAAACGTGGAAATCTCCATTCCTTAGGTTTTTTGGGGAAACTGAAATTGCCATTTTTTAAGGAAAACCATGAAAATGGAAATCAATTTCCACAGCTGCTTTTGTGGTCAGAAATGGGGGAAACGTCGCATCTGAGAAAAGCAATTTCTTTTCACAGTAGAAAAGAGGATTCCACCAACCTAAGCGGGCCCTAACATCTTTTCCACGATCAGCATGGTTACTTAATTTTCAGTCATGAAATTGAATTTCTATATCATGCTGACTGACTATTGGTCTATTTGGAGAAAAGGATCAAATGTTCAAGGCCTGCAAACAGTCGCTGCCTTCGATCCTGTTACTGATGAGTTCATAATTGACACTCCCAATGACGGCGCCATTAAATGGTGGATAGGTAATGCAGCGGTTCATGGAAAGTTTGCAACAGTTTTCGCAAGGCTCATCTTGCCAAATCACCAAACAAAAGAAGGCACTGATATGGGTATCCATGCCTTCATTGTCCCAATAAGGGACTTGGAGACCCATTGTGCACTTCCTGGGATTGAAATACACGATTGCGGTCACAAGGTTGGCCTGAATGGAGTTGACAATGGAGCACTGAGGTTTCGTTCTGTAAGGATTCCTCGAGATAATCTGCTCAATCGATTTGGAGATGTTTCACGTGATGGAAAATACACGAGCAGCCTCCCATCCATCAATAAAAGATTCAGTGCTACCCTGGGGGAACTCGTTGGAGGAAGGGTTGGAATAGCATATTCTTCCGTCGGTGTCCTGAAGATTGCTGTCACTATTGCTGTCCGGTATTCTCTGCTTCGCCAGCAATTTGGCCCTCCCAAGCAGGCTGAGATCAGTATCCTGGATTACCAATCTCACCAGCACAAGCTCATGCCGATGCTGGCATCAACATATGGCTTTCACTTCGCAACTCAGTATTTGATGGAGAAATATTCCGAGATGAAGAAGTCTCATGATGATCAGGTTGTCGCAGACGTGCATGCTCTCTCTGCCGGCCTCAAGGCCTACGTGACATCATATACAGCAAAATCTTTGAGCATCTGCCGAGAAGCTTGTGGCGGCCACGGGTATGCTGCCGTTAACCGATTTGGCAGTCTGCGAAACGATCACGACATATTTCAGACATTTGAAGGAGACAACACAGTGCTTCTGCAGCAGGTTGAGACTAACCACCATCCCTTCATCCACCTAGTGTAGGGCTTACAGTTGCTGGGCTGGCTTATCAAGCTGCCATGCTGGAGCCTGCCATGTACTGGACTTGGGCCTCATTTTTAGGCCCATCAGTTGGGTGCGGACCTGAATATCAATCTCAATTAATAAATGGACAATGCCTGGTCCCAAGTTCAACAGTCATTTCGATCTGGCCGATGTATGACAGTAAATTGTGAGGCGTGAGGCCCAGCTATTATATCCTTGATTATGGAATGGAGCAATTTCTGGTGGGCCCAACTCAGCCTGAGCCTGGCCTATTGCTACCCCCAGTATTCTTCCATTCCAGCACAGTTTGACAGTGAACTTTCAACTTATCATATAGGTTGCAGCTGACCTCTTGAAGCAATACAAAGAAAAATTTCAAGGCGGGACACTCACAGTCACATGGAACTACTTGAGAGAATCGATGGGTTCGTATCTTTCTCAGCCAAATCCAGTAACTGCTCGCTGGGAAGGAGAAGGGCACTTGCGAGATCCTAGCTTCCAGCTAGATGCCTTCAGGGTGTGTGTTCTTTGCAGCTTATGAAATATATCATTATAGCGGTATGGTAAACGCACAAAATTTCACTTGTCAATATGATTTCCATGTGTACAGTACCGAACATCTCGGTTGCTTCAAAGTGTCGCTGTGCGACTCCGCAAACACACAAAGAATCTTGGTGGTTTTGGTGCATGGAATAGATGCTTAAATCATCTGCTGACGCTTGCAGAGTCCCATATAGAATCCGTGATCCTTGCCAAGTTCATTGAAGCTGTGCAGAGGTACATCTTATTTGTGGTCTCCATTTATTCTCTCCTTTTGTTTTGTTTTGTTTGTTTTAAGTGTAATCAGTCTCCTGCTGCAGCTGTCCCGACGGGAGCACACGTTCTGTTTTGAAGCTTGTATGTGACCTTTATGCCTTGGATCGAATCTGGAATGACATAGGCACCTACCGTAATGTAGATTATGTGGCTCCCAATAAAGCTAAGGTATTGTGATAATTATGAAAATTTGGCAATGTATCTGGTTTGGTTGGAACTTCCAATGTTCAAAAAAATGCAAAACACATGCAATTGATACGGCTTTCATGTTTTTCTCAAGTTGTTTAATATAAGTTATAATATTTCTCCCCTCCCCCCCCCCCTTTTCCCTGCAGGCAATCCACAAACTCGCAGAATACCTGAGTTTCCAAGTGAAGAACGTTGCGGGTGAACTTATAGATGCATTTGATCTTCCGGATAGCGTCATACGTGCACCAATTGGCATGAAATCAGAAGTGTACACACAATACACCCAGAATGTTGGATTCTAATATCTTGAAGACGGGCTCCCCCACGGTTGTGTTAGAATAACCAAATGCTGAAAGGCTATGTAGGAGTCTTGCAGTCATGTATATGCTTGCTGGAGAGCACATAAACAGGAGTATACGGGAATGAATTAAAATAAAACCCATATCATATGGCAAACATTACTGAAGGAACTTTCACAATTTGATGCACTGAGAGTTGTACTTCATTGTCAAAGTTTATGTATAATGGACCATTGATCATTGGTTGCATTCCACTTCTTTTGGTGGGCCAGAAGGCACAAATAGCTTATTTGCATTCAAAAGCAGCAAATGCTAATGTATGCTTCATTTTCCTTTTTTCATTTATCCCATGTTTGGCTACTTCTTTCATTAGAGACTGGTAAATATCAAAGAAGAAATATAAAATGCTCAGTCCAAATTACTGGTTTTTGAGATCGGGCAGCACTTTGTACAGGTGGGATTTACTTTTCAGTGATCTTGACTGTTCATCTAGTGGGCCCTGCTGGATGGGTGATGCCATCAGATAGTTGGCTGGCAGCAATCGCAGGGCTTGTTTGGAAGAGGGGACTTGTGGCTCAATACTCATCCGCCATGGAAGGAGACCACAAATAGGTGGAAGCCAACTATGAAGGCGATTATGACAACCTATCCATGAGGGAACCCACCAGATGAAGGGTCTGGAACACTGAATAGTAGGGAGCATCAGCATAAATGCTGCACCAAACATAAGCATGCAAGAGGATGCTGTCCAGACTAAGCATGGGATATTAAGGACTTTGGTTTGTGATACAGACGACTCATTGGTGAGATGATCAGGGGGCGTTTTGGATTCAAGCTGCTTGGAGCAACCTGCTTGCATTTTTGGTTGGAGCTGCTTGGAGCAACCTGCTTGCATTTTGTTTGGAAGAGGGGACTTATGGCTCAATACTGATCCGCCATGGAAGGAGACCACAAATAGGTGGAAGCCAACTATGAAGGCGATTATGACAACCTATCCATGAGGGAACCCACCAGATGAAGGGTCTGGAACACTGATAGTAGGGAGCGTCAGCATAAATGCTGCACCAAACATAAGCATGCAAGAGGATGCTGTCCAGACTAAGCATGGGATATTGAGGACTTTGGTTTGTGATACAGACAACTCATTGGTGAGATGATCAGGGGGCGTTTTGGATTCAAGCTGCTTGGAGCAACCTGCTTGCATTTTGGGTTGGAGCTGCTTGGGTCAGCTTATTCATGGTTTGTCATACCCATCCAAGTTTCATTGGCACGACCTATTTGCAGCAACCAGCCTGTCCATGGTTTGTCAAATCAATTTATGCATGGAAACTGTGGACACTCCAAAATATGACAAATTACCAGGATAGCACGTCTTTGTGAAAAAAACAACAGGTTGTGGAATAACAATGATAGCTTATTGCTGGTTTGGTTGACAGGGGACAGACGCTTCATGCATGTGCGTCACATGTGCCAAATATACAACCATCTAAGCTCATGCACCCCACATGCACATGATGGTAATATGGATTGGAAATGAACATGTTGCCCAGTGGTCCACAATCCACATAAGTATTCAACCAATCCAACAGTGCAGATTCCCAGTGTGGGGGAGATTTTAAGGGCATGCACCTGCTGCTGAACATGGGATTTCCTTTGGTAAGCCATATTAAAATGAGATAATATCAACCATGTTGGCAAAACCCTTACAATGACATGGCCTTGTATTTGATCAAACAAAAGAGAAATTTACAACAAATGGAAAATATCAGATTGTACCCAATTTAAAATTTGGGAAAATTTTCTGCACCATAGAAACCCAAGAATTTATTCAAATCCTTCCAGAAAGTTCTTTCCATCCACAAATATCTTACAACCAGCTACCCTTCTTTTAGCTCAGTCTTTCCCTCTTGGACACCACCCATCTAATTGCAGAAAAACCTCAAAACCTCATTCTACCGTTTGTATATGCAACGCGGGCTGTCTCGCTTGCCTGCCGGATGTCTTCATACAGTTTTAGCGATGCCTCAGCAAACTTAGTCAGGCGATCAAATGCCCGAGTCAAGCTCACTTGTAAGCTGCTCAAGTTCGAAAGTCGGTTGCATTTCTCCTCATCCTCTCTCCTCCCTGACCCTCTGTTGCTGTCCATGTCATTTGGCTCCTCTTTCTTTTGCTGTTCCTCCAACCGCTGCCCGAACAAACCATGTAAATTGGATACAATGCCCTTGATGGCATCGGAGAGTTCTTCATATGGTAGGGCTTTGATTCCAGCCAACCAGTCACGGCAGAGAACAAATATAGGTGGGGCCAGAGCTCGGCGGGGGGAGAAGGCCATCCTCCTCCCCCATGACCGTTCTTGGGATGGTAAGATGCAGTTTTGGAGCCAGCTGTTTAGAGCTTCAACATAGGATTTGTGGGCATCGATCCAATCCACAAAGCTAGACCCAAAGCTCTCGATCTCATGCTGAAGATGGACTACAACCTGCCTGTGCGACTCACTCTGGGATGCTGTAGTCGAGCTCCTTGCATGGTAGGCTAGTGTGATGGTGATGTACTGCGTGTGATGGCATTCGAGCATTGCTTTCCACATCCGGATCGATCTGCAGAGGACCAGCATTCATGAATCATGATACTGCATATCGGATGAGCATGTAAAAGACTGCATTGAAAAGTCACTAGCTAACAACCCATTTATGCTCTGACAACAACTTTCAAATAAGATGAGGGCTTCACTACATATCGGTGCAAGTTTCCTCAACGTACGAGTACAAGCATTCCATTCCAAGCAGTCCATGTCCATTCAAGAGACCATGGCAGGGTCAATCTCATATCATTAGAAGAAACACAGATGGGGAATTTGCTACCCAGTTGATTGGAATGTTTAGGTTAGCGCTCACCCGGAAATAAACAGGGCGGACATGCAGGCTTCTGAGCATTTGGAGACATAGTTCAATGAAGCAAACAACCAAATGGTACAATGGATGCCCCCCAAACCTTCCTGATTGGAATATCCTGACCTTTCAATCAATGGTCTATAAACAGAGAAAATGATTAATAATTTTTTTTTTTTTTTTTAAAAAAAAAAAAAAAAAACAGAAAACAGTCCAAAAATCAAAAGGGTTGGGATCTTTCAATCTGAAAGCTAATTGGGGCATATCCCTATATAGTGGGATGCATCAGATAAATGGTTTTCATCACCAAACTATAGGCCCAACAGGCATGACATCATGTGCTTCAGCAAACGACACTCTTGCTGGTAAACAGGACCTATAAGACTTCTGATGGTAATTCAGAAATGTCGAACGGCTTTTACGATACAGAACTACATGCAGAATCAAGCAAATAAAATCTGTCATCTCTCTTCAATAATACATAACTGCAATGGTATGAGATGCATTTCACTGTTAACAGATATCATTCAGAATTCAGCCAAAAGATGCATAGCATCCAACATCTGTACAAGGACGCAAAAGATTGAGAGAAAAACCAAAATGGATCTACCAAGCTTATTCAATGAATAAAGCACTCAAAATGGTCTGCAAGAGATATAGACACTGACCCTTGAATCAGCTCTACAAGCTGTGGTTGCAGTTCCTCATCCCTCAACTTTTCAATCCGCTTTGCTATTGAATCAACTGCATGAATGGATACTTTTATTCGTGAATGTAGATCCTTCACAATAGCTCGAGTTTTGTCAATCACGTGAGTACTCAGATCCCGAGCAAATTGATGCCTCAGAAGGTTACATTTCTGATCGTAGTCCTTCCTAATAGACTCACTGGCCTGCAACAGTTGAAGAATAAATTGCAGCCATGATTAGTATTTATGTTATTAGCCAACGGACCATAGGTAACTGCTCCAAAAAAGTACATGGAAATCAAGAAGCTTGAGAACCAAAAGAAAATGTTTCAAACATACGTCATGCTTCATTCATTCATCATCATCAACCAAGCCTTTTGCCCAGCAGTTTTGAGTCAGATTTTAAATGGTGAGTTGTAAGAACTACTATGCTAAATTGACCACTGGACATCGCCCTTCCTCTTTTACCCAGGCTCTGGAAGCAAATTGGCAGCGGCTTGCACTGACAGCACTTGCACACCAACAAGGTACCACCCAGTGCTAACCCCGAGTCCGACAAATGCCCATAGCCCCAGAAGGACAAGCAAAAAAGGAGGGTCATGAAAGACACCTGACATACCACTGAGCATAAGGCACACACGCACAGATGGAGTTCATGTACCACCATCACCATCGTACCAAAATTGCAAAGGACATGCTATAGTTTGGTTGCAAAGACTAGCACAGAGCCCACTGACACCAGTGTTTGAAAAATCAGTATTGCGTTACGTATTGCACCCTTGGGATACAGATATGTTTTGATTATCGCACGGGATATATTGTTTGTATTGGGTTACTTATCGCACTTTTTGGGAAAAATCGGAAAAATGGTTGAATTTTTCAATGAAACTTTAGGGATTGTTAAAAAAGACCTTAATGCACACTTTTAAATCATAACATCTCAGAAAAGAAGTGCACATGATAGGTTTCCTTTGTATAGGTCCTAAGCTATGCATTGTTTGACTGAACTAATGCAACTATATTTAAATTGAATGCATAACATTTAGAGTGTATGTGATTATCATTTCATCAAACACTCCTAAATACTTCGAAATTAGTCTAATAGCTGGTTGAAGGGAAATTTTAATTTTAATTTTATTTTATTTTTTAAATTAGAAAATGATTTTTATTTTTCAAAAATTGACGAGCACTTAACGAATCAGTAGATCAGCCCTCATACATGCTTGATTTCATGTTTGGAGTGCAACATTGCAAGAAATTTGGGAGAAATTGGGGAAATTTTGAATATTCCCTAATTTTTCCCAAATCAGATCATCTACACTCAAATTTCGAAATTAGAGTATGTGATGATTATTTCATCAAATACTCCTAAACACTTTGAAATTACTCTCAATTGATAGCTGATTGAAGGAAATTTTTGAAAAAAACATGGTGAACATGAAGAACCAATGGATATTGAAATCAAAGCTCAAACTCCATGATTTTTCATGCAAAACATGAAGAACCAATGGATTTATAACCATTTGACATTGTTTTAACATAATTTCAACAAAATCAGAAATTGAAAATGCTCACCGGATCAAACATGTGGGATATATCGGCACTACCTGTGCATTTCGTATCGCACAGGTGGGATACAAGATATATTGTAGGATATATCGTTGATATTTAAAACATTGACTGACACAAGACGGCAATGTAATGGTTTGCTCAACGTCTGAAATTCTTGTGTGGTGCAATGCCACTTTATGTCAGGTTTCCACTACTATTAAGTATCACACAAAAAGGGAACTCCAGGTTGATCTAAAATTCATCCATAAAAATGTGTTCTTATCAAAGATCAGAATGCAGTAATAAAAAATAATGCAAAATCCATGTAGTGAGCATAACATGGCTTGTAAAGCCAGAAAATGGCAACCAAATGCCCACGGAAACAGAGCTCAAGAAGGATGACTGTCGAGTAATGTATAAGAAAACATGAAGCTGAGCTTTAGAAATTGCATCAGGAAATGCTAGAAACATGCATATGAGTTCTTTCCCAGAGTGATAAACTAGTCTTAAAAAAAATCAATAGCCAATGTGTGAAATACTGGGCATGCCACATACCATGATGTGCCATGGCCTAAAGAGTGGGGCAGGCATAACATGAGATGAAAAATATGCTCTCCATTATCCATGCATGCATTGCACGTTAAATATGTGATGTGGCACAAAGAACTGCATGTAATGACATGTGAAGCATTACTATGCAGGTCGCACAAACAACGTATACGAAACAAGTGCAAAAGACTTCTTTTTCATTTTGCATTTTTTCCCGGTTCCTCATACAATTACCCTTGTAATTTCAAGGTACTTGAGCGTCCGCAATGACAACATGCAAGGCTAGTAGATTGAGAGCTAGATCATATCATGGAGAAGATAACAAAGAGGTTAATGTGGAAGGTTGGAATGCAGGAAATTTCCTGGTGGTACCAAGATGCGAATGTGGCAAGATATCTTCTCTCTCCAGACAAATTGATTTCTTGAAAAAAAAAATGATTTTCAGTCAATCCATTTGTTTTTCTTTCTTCACTTAAAATATTTCCCCTATTCGAGTTCTTGCATTTAAGGAAATTTTTGTATCTAATCTAGCAATACTATTACCATGGCGAGGATAAGGGTAAGATATGCCTTCTTCAAGAATGAAAAAGGGATCTCCAAATTGGATCGTAGTAGAGATGAGAGACTGAAAAAAATAAGGAAAAAAAAAAACTAATCCATGGCAGAGGATTAAGTTGAATATGGAGGTGTAGTGATGGAGGTAATGAGATTTAGCCACCTAACAATTTGAAAGACACTACCAAGTTATTTATTGAATCACAAACACCACTAGTTAGGAGCCTTTTTCTTGTTGTTTCATTTTAGTGGTGAAGGTGATGCACTTGAAAGATTGAACTTTGACAATTGCTGACTAACAAGGATGGGAAGGAAGAGATGATTCTAGCGGTCCTCTGAAACATCCAATCATCTAACAAGTATTGGAGGATACAGGATATTCTTTAGGTAGGATACAAGAGACGTCATATACCATCATAGATTTTTCCATATACCATCTATCATCCTCCTTATTCTTTTCTTGCTATCATAAAGTTGTCATTGTCGTCGTCATCAACATCTAAGCATTATCCCAATTAATTGGGGTCAGCAACACGAATCCTGTTCCGCCATTCCATTCTATCAAGGGCCATACCTTCAGTTAGACTATAGGTCATCAAATCTTTTCTTACGACCTCCATCCATGTCCTTTTGGGCCTTCCCCTTGCCTTTTTAGAGCCTTCAAATTGTCCAACTCACTTCTAACCGGAGTGGTACTTGGTCTCCATTACATATAACCAAACCATCTAAGTCTACTTCCCCTCATCTTATTACTTACTGTTGCTACTCCCAAGTTCCCTCGAATACATTCATTTCTACTTCTATCCTTCCTCATCTTGCTCATCCATCTCAACATCCTCAATTCAGCTACATTCATCCTATGAACATGTTGTTCCTTAACTGCCCAACATTTTGTCCCATAGAGCATGGCCAATTTATCCATGCAAAATTCTTAAATTAATTGAACTAAGTGAATCCTGTTAACAGGTTCTACATCAAAATAATACATCGTAACTACAAACATTCCGTATGTGTTCCCAATTTATAATTGGTGATTAAAATGCGGACTCCAATTGCATTTTGGATGTAACATAAATGCACTAAAAAACAAGATCAAAATATGCTTTATATGAAAGGAGTGATGGGAACTCTAATACCTTCACTTCATCATACAGCTTTCTTTCCCACGCATACAATCTCTCCAAAGTAGAGGAATGTCTCCCTGAAATCATGCAGAACTCTTCAACAAAATCGCTGCCACTGTCATCGATGTCATCTCTTGATGCAGCGAGAGGATTCTTAGACGATGATGATTGGGACGATGTTGATCGATTCCATGTTATAACCTTTGTCACATGTTGGGGAGGTTCTACATAGATATTGAGATTTGGGATATGTCATTTCCAGGGATATATAAAACCATAAGCTTTATAAAAAAAAAGAATATGACTGCCCATTTATATGCTTAAGAAATCAAAGATTGCTGTCCAATGAAATATCAAAATTTGGAAGACTGGAATGCTTACTGAGGCAAACCAACTTACCATGAGGAACAAGCTCAGACTCCCCCTTGCAACAAACTAGGTGGCAAGCAGCAAGAAATATGGATCCAGTGGATCTCCCTGAGGATCAGAAAAACCATGCAATGAGCTTTTCACCAAAAGATTCATGACTTCAAACAAAACAAAATTCAAGCCGAAGGAAAATGATGGTTTTCGAAAGAGGAATGATTGCCTACAAGTTGTAGGTTCATACGTGCCAACTTGGTCATGTTTGTACCACATACGAGCCATGCATGTAGTGGGCCTCACCATGAAGATCACCTGGTGAAAAAAAAAGAAGAAAAAGGATGGTCCACTCATCAGGTGGGTCACCCTGCCAAAAAAACAGAGATGCTTTATATCACAAGCCAACAGTCTTATTCAACAAGCATGTGGTCCACCTGATAAGTTGACCAGCCTTATTCTTGCAGCAGATGATATCATGGCGGGGGCACACCTTATACATGGCTTGGATGTTGTACTCTAGCAACATGTTGGCATGCGTGATAGGTTGCATATTAGGCTAACCTACAAAAGGTTGTAGGTGGTCCATCCTCTTCTCCAAATTCTCAGTAAGCAGTGCAATGATTCCTTAAAAATCTCTTATAAGCAAACATAAGAATCAACACCCAAGAGGCCGCCTACATTATCAAACAAGATTTCAAAATTTTATGGATTACCTTTGGTCTCCGAACAGCCTATCTGAATTTTGTTTGCCTCTAGCATTCTTGAGACAGTCTTGCCAGAGTCTGAAGCTATGAGAAAACAATGCTCAATGTCCTTTATACTTGATAAGAAATCTTTAGCTCTGTGGGTAATGAACTCGGAAGGATCTTCTCTTTCTGCAGAGACTTCTTTCTCGGGCCCTGTCTTCTCCTCCATCTTGGAATTGCATTGCTCAGACAAGGCGTTTCCAGCCAAAGTTTCAACTGGTCCATTTGCAATGAGATCAACCTTGGGCATCTTCCTCTCACCAACCTGTGTTTGTTTTAGGTCTCCGGATCTCTCAGATGCAAAACCATTGATGGAATTAGCAGTTGACATCATCAATCTACCACTACTTCTACCGCGAGCAGCTTGATTACTGGAAGATTCATGAGCCCTTGGTTCAAATTCTGGACTGATCGACCCTATAAAGATATCATCATTTCCCTTTAAACCAACCTTTTCCCACTTTCCTACTTCCATAAAGGGACCGCCTTCTTCTTCCCTGAACTGTCTCAGATTCATCAAATTATCAAAATTTTGGTTGTACGCATTTTCACTGTGGAATCTGTGGTTCTGTGTTGAACCAACAGGGTCAAAAAAATCCCAAGAACCAATTTCTGGAGGTGGAGGCGGCGGTGGTGGGAAGCTCAATGACTCATCTTCAATGAAGCGATTCAAGGACGGATCCATCCTAACTGTCACAGCAGTACTTCCACCCAATCTCATATAACTGGTGGTGGAGATACGTGGAGAAAAGGGGCTTTCATTGTGTAATGGTGAATTAATCATTTCGGCATTATGAGAATGAGATGGTGATGGGTACGAAGAATGTGAAGGGGTTTTGTCCACTTCCGTCGCAGAAGTAGACAACGACGACTCTATCAAAACCTCTGCCTCGGCAAACCGTCGGAGAGCGATTCCGATGCTTCGGAGGGATTGAATATAACAAAGATGGGCAGCAGCAAGAGCATACCTTGAATCTATCGCTTGTTTGATGAATTTCTTCCGTTCTTTACAGAGACGAAGAGCTTCACTCTTTTCAGCCTTTGAGTTCGAACAACCCATTTTCCGATAGAGCTCTCTAACAAAGAAAAGAACTTCAAGAAACCTCCGTTCTCAAAATTCCATCAGCACCCATCCTCGGAAAACCAGTTATTCTTCTCCCCTCTCCCAACCCTCTAGACAAAGAAAACAACCCGTCTTCACTTCAAAATATCGGAGTTTCTTCCCGAATTCGAAAACCCACTTCAGAAAATGTCATTTCCAACGATTCCATAGAACCCACATCAAATAAGCTAGTAAATTCCGCTCTTCCCCAAACCCCTTTTTCCCTCAACCAACAGCAGCTCTCCTCCACCTGGAAACCTCTGAGATTCTCTACAAAAACCAAAACCCACTTCAGAAAACCCTTATTACTGTCGGAACTTCCGCGGCTCCCACCTCCTCTGTTTCCTTCCAAATCAAAAACCCACTTGGAGAAGCCTCCGTTTCCGGAAACCCAAAAACACCAACGTGAAACGACCTCATATGTCACTCCCCTTTAAAAGCACTCGTCTTCTGAGAGCACTCGCAGCTGTGGAAATCACATTTCACGGAAAGGCATGAAAAGGAAAGGAAGGAGGTGAGAGAGAGGGAGAGAACAGCTGGAGGCATGAACCCAGCTTTCCTAAAATGGATTTATCCGATGGACGAAGAAAACGAAATGGGTTTCTGCAAAAGACTCTCTTTTCGGGATAAAAACGAGAGAGATTGGCAGAGTGGCCGAATAAAATGATGAAAAGGAGGGGATGAGGAAAAAAAAAGAAGAAGAAGAAGAAAAAAGAGAGAGAGCCAAATGTCAAAAAAAATAAATCGGAAAAGAAAAGAAGAGGAATCTATTGCTACAGAGCCTCGTAATGTGTGAAAATTGGGAATTAGATATCATTCACAAATTCAATAGAGAGAGAAGGAACGGGAAAAGCAAAAACCATTTTCTGTGTTTTTGCTCGAGAGAGGGGGAAAGCAAAAACCAGTCTCTATCTCTCTCCTAGTGGTTTTGCTCTGTTTTTATTTTCTTATGTCTCTGTCTTTCTGGGAGAGCATTGAAGCAGGGAAATCCACCTCCAGTTGCGTGTCAGATGAACGCCTGTTCTTTCATGCTATTTTTTAATGACGGAAATACCCCCAGGTTTCCCGAGATATGCTGTAACGGCTCTCCATGAATCCGGTTTTTCCGGGAAATGGTTTGAGTGTTAGGTGCGGCGCTGAACGTGGCCCACCTTGATGTATTTGTAGTATATCCACACCGTCCATCCTTTTTTCCAGATCATTTTCAGCCACTAGAAAAATAACGAAGCTGATCAAATCTAAGGCGGACCAAACTAAACCAAAAAGTGGTGATTGACCGTTAAAATCTTCTAATGGAC
This sequence comes from Magnolia kwangsiensis, assembly GCA_037074715.1. NCBI lineage: Eukaryota > Viridiplantae > Streptophyta > Magnoliopsida > Magnoliales > Magnoliaceae > Magnolia > Magnolia kwangsiensis. The sequence continues at coordinate 6,203,355 of CM073575.1, read as the reverse complement.
CACAAAAGTTTTGGATCAAATTAATATTCGTTTTTTTTAAGAAAAAAAAAAAAAAAACTTACATCCAGTCTATGGTATATCAACGGATTAGATGACAAATAAACATTACTTTGAAACCTTTGAATTTCCCAATGCTCGTCCAATCACTACTGTTTTTTGTAGTGTGGTCCACGTGAGATTTATTTCTGCTTCGTTTTTAAAGCTCATAGCCTGAGATAACCTAGAAACTCGGATGGACAGCTTCAATGTACTGCAAATACATCTGCGTGGGCCCGACAGTCAGGGCCGCACCGTGTCCAGTGAGGCCCGGCCCGGGTCTCACTCTACCTGAGAAGGATGGCGACTTGCAGTCGTGCCCGAGTCCCAGCGCATGCCCAGGTGGGCAGGATACCGAAACCTCAGCTGGTCCGATTTTGAATATCATCTTGCCTAACAATCAGGTAGCAAAATTTTCGGGTCGGACACAAATGGGATTAATCTGGACCGTTAGTTTATCATTTTTGGCCGTTGATTTTAATACAATAAGGGGTGCCACTCGTAGAGGCGTGACAAATTTGCTAATGTCGGTGGATACGGGAAGAAATACCTGACCTATGTAATCGAACGTGGATTCAGGTTTCGGTTGGCTTCCCTTTAGAAGCGGGGTCGGGTTATGCACTAGGGAGCTTATCGGGTACCGTGCAGATCATTTATCCGATGGTGCCTGAACGTCGAATGAGGTTAGAACGTTCGTACTTCTTATATATGTGACCTTTATTTATCATTTATTTACATGAACACTTAATATCAACTCAAGTCAAATCCTTGTTGAATCCAGATCCTCTGCCTGCCACGAGCACAATTTTCAAATATGGTGATTGGTCCATATGATTATTGATGTCCTCGGCACTATTGTATCAAATGCAGAATGTGAAAATGCCGCCTACTTAAATTATAAGAAGCAGGATTTCTTCTACTTATGATAACAAGAATATCTGAAAATTTTCTGCTTATGTCAAGAAGAGTATCCCGATTCATCCTGATCAGACCAGCTAGACACGAATCCCCAACGAGCTGGTTATTGAATCTAGTGGGTAGTGCCACTTTCTTTGGTATTTTTATCAACGGGTAAAGCGTAGACGTTCAAATGAATCCAGTGGCATGGATCTGGTGGTGGGACCCAGTGAATTTCCCTATTTTAGGTCTTGAGTATCCCACTAGCTGTACAAAAGTAAAAACTACGTAGGGGATGCACACCTTTTCAAAGTAAGAATATACTTTTTGTTACTATTTTTATTTTTTTTATTGGTTAACAGGGAGGGACGCGGATTGCGTCCTGCCCCCGCCCGTCTCTAGCCCGAACGGGCAGTTCTGTGGGCAGGTCCACTGTGATGTATCGGTTTATCCACGCCGTCCATCCCTCTTTTAAGGATCATTTTAAGTACGATAACAAAAATGAGTAAGATCCAACGCCCAAGCGGACCACCCCAAATAATAAGCTTAGTTGCTTTAAATGCACAAGCATTAAATGCCGGTTGCATTAAAGGTAAGGGTCATCTTTGGTGTGGTCTACTTTAACGTTGTATCTCACTCATTTTTATTATTATACCTTAAAATGACCTGAGAGGAGAGATGAACGGCGTGGATAAACTGATAAATCACGATGGGCCCACCCAAAGAACTGCCCACTCCGACAAGAGACGGGCGAGGGTAGGACGCAATCCGCGTCCATCCGGGAGTTGCAATTAAGGGCGTGTTTGGGCAGTGTAATTACAGGGGATTGGGTGGGATGGAATTGCATCGGGCATGTGCCAATTTTACTCCATATTAAGGAAAAATGGAAAAGTTGTTGATAAAATTGCATTCGGTATTGTTCTAATTTTATTTAATGTTAGCAAGTTGTGTAGGTCCCACCATGATGTGTGGACTATATCCATACTGTCCACCCCATTTTTCAAAATTATTTTAGAGCATGGGCTAAAAAATAAGGTAAATCTAAAGCTCAAGTGAACCCCACCATAGAAGTAATGGGGATTGAATACTTACCGTTGAAAACTTTTTTGGGGCTACATAAGTTTTGGATCTATCTCATTTTTAGGCCCATGCTATAAAATGAGGTTACAAAATAAATGAACGGTTTAGATATAACATATGTGTGCTATTCTCAGTAATTTTAAATAATGGTAAGTATATCCATTCAATGTACCACTGTATTACTAATAAAGCATTGAGTTAATCTTATCCCATGGCAACAGGGTTCAATCCCTGCCATGGGATAATAATTTTGTTTTTTAAATACCATACCACCAAATCCCTGCTAATCCCTCCGCCCAAATACGCCCTAAGATATATCTTATCATATCGTGGTATCAGTTGTTTTCAAAACAAAAAATAATTCACTCCTGGTGTACTGCACACGTGCTAGAGATCCGGATCATTTATCATGCAGAGCGTAATATGAACAGGCCATACGCCAAAAATCAGGAGAATACACCTATTAAATGAGTCCCGCATATATGTTGAGGTTTTAACTGTTGAACCCTTTTCCCTAACTGCCCATATTTTGTCAGTTAAGTTCGACCTTCCTTAATAGCAATCGAACATTAATTTTGGTTCTGGCATACCAATGGCTTATCCTACCTGATGAACGGTCCAGATCTCTGACCCCACTTTCCACACGAACGAATCTCTCAGACGTATTCTTCCCATACACGTGAGGAGCAACTCACTGAAGAATGTGTTGCTCGCTTTAGTGGTCCTCTCTCCGATGACCAGGGCCGTCTACTGGCTGCTAAAGCGGGCGTCCAGGGATGCAGCGCTTTTTAGCGTTGGGCCCCTTTCTTCCATTTTCTTGAAGCTACAAATGGCTTGCGCCACGCCGAATGTTTTACTTCCATAAGAAATTAGACCCGGATTTGCTTGAGAGACTGAAATCGGGCCCAATATTAGACCCGACACTAAACCACCGTAAACGGGCCCATATGTGGTCCCGGACCAGTCAGGACAGAACAGTAAACACAAAGCCAGTCCATTTATATATTGGCGACTCAATTTAGGTCCCTGCCCGGAACAGGCCCGATCGGCAACCGGAACCTGGCCCCGTATATCAACCGTAATCCGCATACACAATGGTTTTCTCAATTCTGATAAGTGGGCCCCTGTTTAAAAATCTAGACCGTTAGGCTGCTGTGTCCCTCTTTGGCTACTGGTATGCCAATAAATATTATTCACAGGATAATCTCGACCACTCCATTTGTAGCCTAAAGATAGACAGTTAAGAAGATAAATGCAAGAAAGGTTCACGGTCAACTGAAAATATCTTAATATTGGCCTTTGAAATCTTTCCATATGGGAGATTTTTGAGCATTCTCAATCCATGCTGGGAATCAGTAGATCAACGGTCTGGATCCCTGTACAATGGGCCTCACTTTTATGAATCGAAACCCGGAGTATTCTTAGCAAAAGTGAGACCACGCCTCATATATTTCCTTTGGTACGAAAAGTGTACAGTTTCACCGTTTCACTGACCAGCAAACGCTCCGTGGACGGGACAGCTCTCTTGAATCGGACGGTTATCAGCTTACTGTGATAACTGATATGCAATAACGCGCTTTTGATGAATGGACCAGCCACGCTGAGTGACTTCCATTGCATGATGAGTGGACCATCTGTTGATGTAAAGAGGCATGGACGGTTCAAATTCAGGTACGTGTCAAGGACATGTTTATCAAGTCAGGAAGCTACGGATATTGGCTTCGATAAAATAGGACCGTATGTCGAACAGATGCAATCGCGCGAGGACCGGAATCGTCAGAGGATTTCGCTCCCCCAGGCAACTACACTTTACAACCTGCAGTTGTATTCCTGAAGGATAGGTTTGCCGGAATACCCCCGGACTATTACAATAAAGATGCTTCGAGACAATATCCGTTGGATCTGGAGCCATCTGCCATCTGTTATTCGAGCTGCTAACGAATACAACCTCGAAGGTGGCTGCTAAAAAATCTTCAAAGATTGGAAAATCTTAGACTTTTAAATAAATGGCCTACAGAGCAACGGTCAAGGGTGACGGTCTATATGCATAAGAAAATGTTAAATAATGAAAGTGTTTATGTATTCCATCTAAGTTGAGGCCAATCTCGTAAACGGTTTAGATCACGCCAACACAACTCCAGATCCAAGTATTGTAATCAGCCAGATGTATTTCAGCAAACCTAGAGAATCATGATATTTGCAGTCGCGCGTCACCAAACACAAGTTCCCCGTTCCCCGCACGTGATGAAAAGTTGCACACACATTCATCAGCTAGGTCATTGATAAACGTGTGCCATCGGAGATCAATCCGGTCCTTTTTTTCGAGCACATCCAGATCCGGCTTCTTTGTACACGTGTGGCCCATGTGATGAGGTAACCGACCGGATTTTTTAGCCAAGGAATAGCACGCATTGTGGGGTCCTTATGAACGGCCTGGATCGCAAGCAAGTAGTGCCACGTCGGCATACGCTGGATGCGTATGTTTTGTATGTGCAACCAGGGGATCACCAGTCACACGTGCCAATTGTACACATCTGTGGGAGATCCAAGTCACTCATTGCCCCGATCCCACTTAGATGATCGGGCTAAAAGATCAAGCTAGGCCACCAGATTCGCCGATGGGCCCATCTCCATCGTGGGATCCGCTGATGAGCTGCGTCGATCTTGCAAACGTTGCAGTAGATATGTCTTCCCCATATTTAGCATAGAAAAAAAAAAAAAGAAGAGCATGGCAAGCTGAATAAGCAATGAGGTCCATCAATCTGGTGGGCCCCACTAACAGTTGTTTATATATGTTAAAAATAAAAATTAAGAGACAGTCTTATCGATTATTTTCTTTTTACAACTAATTATTTTCTTATTTTTTGATTACTTGTATTTTTACTCCACCGTTATTTTAATTGCCACCTACATGCGGATAGAATATCTAAGAACTTCATTTTCTTCCTTATCGATAATTCAAGGTCAGGAGACAATTCACATTGACAGGGATATAGTCAAGTGATTAAATTAAGAGTTGGTATGTTTTGCACCATCATATAAAAGGTTTAGATCACCGAAAGACAGCCCATATTTTAATGGCTACAACCCTAACCAAAGGTACAATAATAGAGATTTCCAACAAACTTCATCTCTTTTTCATCAAAATAAAATTGATAGAGAGGAGAAAGCATGGTCAATCATATTTATTTATTATTATTATTTATTTTAAACCAGATCAGGCACTATGATGGCTTTACTTGAAGTTTAATAAAAAAATAAAAATAAAAATAAAAAAATAAAAATCAGATATATTATGAGTAATATGAGTATACCTTGGATCATGGTCTAATAACTGAAGAGGTCACGGTTGTAAATTAAAATTAGATAGTTTGAAAAAGAAAAGATCAATAATCCAAACGCAACATATGTGAGTGGCTTATATGACAGGCATGCTATCCTAACTTTTGATACATTGAACGTTTACAATGCATTGCTATATAATGAATCAATCATTTGTCATGTAGCTTGGGAATAATCACAAGTGAAAATGTCAAAATTTATATTAATTTTAAAATTTTCAAGAATGGAATTACCTCAAATGCATAAGTATGACCGTCTTTTTCGTTTCATCGGAAACATACTAAGAAATGAAGAAAGGCTTACAGAGAAGTTTATCATTAACTATATGGGAAGAGAACACTATATGTACTAGGGATTTTTAGATTATATGGAGTACAACTTTTAAAAAGAGAAATTTTTATATAGGAAATGGGTTGGAGAGGAGAGATGAGTACCTTAAGCCAAAGATCTATACCTATATATTCATATCCTTATTTATTAGAGAAATGGTAATTAGATATCAACCCTAAAATCTTTTAGGTTATGGTGATAGTGAGGTGTGCTAAAGTACCACAACCTAGCGTAATAAGAAAATCTATTATGTAATAAGGTTTATGTACTCACACATACACATATGCTTTAATTCTTATAGTCATAACTCTACATTTCAACGTATGTATATGATTCAACGTACGTATATTGTTATGGGGAGATCCGAGCCCATGGTAGAACATCAATCTGGCTATAAGTCCGAGTCGAGACGCCCGAGGCACGATCCATTTGACCAGACTTCAGCATCGCAATAAGGACACGCGATCGTCTTTGGGTGAGGGTCAACTCGGAGGGGTCCTAACAATCCGATCGGATAACCTATTATTCCCCAACCACGATATGCTCAAGCTGGCCACATCGGATTAAGCATGACGGGTCGGGTCGGACGTCGTCTGACTTGGAGAATGTTCTTTACTATGGTCTGACGAGCCGAGCCGAACAGACATTCAGATGCGCATATCCCATTCACTAAACATGTAAACTGCCATAACCAAACGTGACCAATAATGTCACTCGCTGATACGCACTATTCGTCGGATACGCTACACGATCAACAGATTGCGGATGGTATCTCCACGATCCAGAAATCTCCCTGATCGTGCCGAGGTTATCGAGACCAGACTACCCCACAGGCAAGTATAAATAGCACACAGCGCCATATCTACATGTACGTGATATCAAGCTCTCCTCTCCCCTACTCTCTACCTAGACCCTGATTCTCTTGTCCTGACTTAGGCATCGGAGGGTCCCCCGGCTTAGCCAGGGTCACATTTACCCATTTTCTTGGTGCAGGCTTCAGGGACGATACGTAGAGGGCGACGTGGAGAGAGGGCCGACTAGATTTTGACCTTAACATTTTTTGGCGCCGTCTGTGAGAACCTGAAAGTAGAAGTCAACTTCTTATTTTCTTAAGCAATGACGAGGAAGAAGAAAGCTTCAGTGGTGCAGCCGCAACCTAATGAGTAGACTCGGTCTTCATCATCGCTTCATGCCGAGTCCGCACCAGGTCCTTCCCAACGTTTACGCAATCGGTCAAGCAAGTATCGCGCCATGCAGAACGAGATCCAGGCCCTACGCGACGAGATAAACCTAATGAAACAGCACAGAGAGCCAGAGCCACGTTCGGCTCAGGAACAACCCATTCTCGAGGCGGTGGGGTTATTCGTGGAAACTCGCTCTGTACCAAGGAGTGTGAGACCTGAAGCCCCCCAACACTCGGGGGTGCCGCATTCGAGTCAAAATTCTCCTACGGTACATGCCGAGGTATCCGCACAGAACGTCACCACTCGGGCCCCCACAACCATTCATTCAGCCACATCCGCCATGCCGCCCACGGACCTCCGTCATCAGTTAAAACGGAGGAGAGAAAGAAGAACGTCGGAGGTCGAGGATGCCCCATAGGTCTTCACGGAAAATAGGGACCCATGGGAGGCACGATTTGCGGAGTTAAAAGACCGGTTCCTGATATTGGAGAAAAAGCAGCAACAATCGACAGTTTCAGCAATGATCTAAGCGATGATGGAAGAGACCGAGCCTCCTTTCACCCCAGCCATCATGACTGAAGTGATGCCACAGAGGTTTCGAATGCCTCCCGTCATCTAGTATTCAGGATTTGGGGATCCATTCGAACACCTAGAGTCCTACCGATCGTGGATGCAGATCCAGACTGTAATGGACGCAATGATATGTAGGGAGTTTTCTATCACCCTCACAGGGTCCGCTCGGATTTGGTATCGCCAGCTCAAACCCAACTCCGTGGATTCTTTCGCGGAACTAAGTCGACTATTCCTTACGCAATTTATAAGCGGTAAGAGAAGTCGGAAACCCAACACTCACCTGCTCACCATCGAGCAGACCCCAAAAGAGTCGTTAAAGGATTACATTGTCCGCTTCAATGAAGAAGCATTGCATGTCGAGGACTACGATGACAAGATGACTCTCGCTGCCATCCTGAGTGGATTGAAGGAAGGAAAATTCGCCTTCTCTATCGGAAAGAATCCGTCAAAGACGCTAGCAGACTTCATGGCGAAAGCCCAGAAGTATATTAACGCCGATGAGTTCACTAATGCTCGAAAAGGTACACAAGTATCCGACTTGACGAACAAAGGAAAGAGACCTCGGAACGAAGACTCCCAGCCGACTGGTAAAGGGGCAGATGACCACGCTTCCCGCGATCGTCGGCCGAACCGCAGGCTAGAAGAAAAATTCCGTTCCTATACCTCACTTTAATGCATCCGCTGAGCAGATTCTGTTGGATATCCGAGGAGATAGACTACTTAATTGGCTAGTCTGCATGAGGGCTGACTAGAGCACCGGGACAAGCAAAAATTTTACTGTTTCCACCGGGATCACGATCACAACACGGACGCCTGCGTGGATCTGAAAGACGAGATTGAGTCCCTCATCCGTAAGGGATATCTACGTCGTTACACCAAAAAAGAGAAGTCTGCTCGGAAAGAGGAACGACCACGAGAACAGCCGAACAACCCCCCAGAGAAACCCGCTGAAATTCGTACCATCTTCGGGGGTTCAGCTGGGGGAGGGGATTCAAAGAGGGCTCGAAAAGCCCATTCCCGAATATCTGAACAGGTACACAACGTTCATTTGGAAGAACATCCCAGCAATGAACTCCGAGTCGCTCCGTGCAGCCTGACTTTCATTGAAGATGATGCGCGCGAGATCCAGCATCCGCACGATAACGCGTTAGTGGTTACCATAACCATAGCAAATCACAAAGTGTACCGCATCTTGGTCGACACCGGGAGTTCGGCTAATGTTATGTATTCTGAAGCATTCGAAAAACTGAAAATTCCACAGTCCCGGCTCTGACCCGTGAAGACTCCCTTGCACGGCTTTGCCGGAGAGAGAGTCATCTCCGAAGGAGCCATTTCCCTCCCAGTAATAGTAGAAGAAGGGCAACATCAAGTCACACTTTTGGTGGACTTTTTAGTTATTAATGTTCCATCTGTCAACAACGTTATCCTGGGCCAACCCTCCCTCAACGCAATGAGAGCGGTCGTCTCAACTTACCATCTAATGATGAAGTTCTCAGCTGAAGGTGTGATTAGTTATCTCCGGGGCGATCAACGCGAGGCCCGGAGGTGTTATGCTATAACCGTGAGAAAATGAGCTGCTAAGAAAACGCTCGTAATGGACGCCTTAGATCCTCCAGGATCGACGGAAAGCTCCTCAGTCGAAGATCTGGTAAGAGTACCGCTCGATGAATCAGACCCGAGCAAAACTATTCAGCTCGGATCCTCACTAAATTCTGAGCGGAGGAACTAATTATTGGCCTTCTTGAAGCAACACCGAGACATTTCGCATGGTCGCACGCAGATATGCCGGGGATCTCACCTGATGTGCTGATCCACAGGCTGAATGTGGACCCGGATCACCAGTCAGTTAAGCAAAAAAGAAGACCGTTCGATGCCGAACGATATGAAGCCATTGTCGAAGAGGTCTCAGTCCTGCTCGGTGCGGGTTTCATAGAAGAAGCGTACTATCTTGACTGGATAGCAAATGTTGTGCTCGTCAGGAAATCCAACGGGAAGTGGCGGGTCTGTGTAGACTATTCTGATCTGAATAAGGCATGTACCAATGACAACTTTTCGTTACCTCGAATCGACCAACTAGTGGACAGCACGACCGGACATGAGTTACTCTCATTTCTGGACACTTATTCCGGATACAACCAGATAGCTATGTATCCCCCAGACAGGCAGAAAACTACCTTTGTCACGGACAGAGGGCTCTACTGTTACCGGGTCATGCCATTTGGCCTGAAAAATGCTGGGGCAACATATCAAAGGCTGGTGAATCAGATGTTTGCTAGCCAGATTGGGCACACCATGGAGGTGTACATGGACGACGTGTTAGTGAAAAGTACCCAAGCCTCCAACCACCTTGCCGACTTCGGAGAAACATTCAGTGTCCTCCGAGAATATCAGATGAAATTGAATCCCGCTAAGTGTGCATTCAAGGTTAAGTCAGGGAAGTTTCTTGGCTTTCAAGTCAGTCAGCGAGGTATCAAGGCCAACACGGATAAGATCAAGGCTCTCCTCGACATGAAATCGCCTCGAACTCTTAAGGAGATACAGTGTCTCACGGAAAGAGTTACCGCCCTCGGACGCTTCATATCTAGGGCTACGGATAAGTGTCTTCCCTTATTCCTGCAGCTGAAGGGCCATAAGAAGGCGGAGTGGACGCTAGAGTGTGAGCATGCCTTCCAGCAATTAAAACAATACTTGGGTTCACCACCTCTATTGTCCAAGCCTGAAGAAGGGGAGCCTTTGTTCCTCTACCTCGCAGTCTCGGCTTCAGCTGTCAGTTCGGCTCTGATCAGGGAGGTCGGAAGCAAGCAGTACCCCATGTACTATGTAAGCAAAGCCATGGTACCATCTGAAATAAGGTACCAGTCCTTGGAAAAACTGGCGCTTTGCCTCGTTGTCTCGGCCAGGAGACTACGGCCATACTTCCAGGCCCACTCCATAGTTGTGCTAACAGACTCTCCTCTGAGGCAGGTCCTCTAGAGACCCGAAGTGTCGGGTCGGATGACCAAGTGGGCCATAGAGCTCGGAGAGTTTGACATTCAATTTCGCCCCAGGACACCACTCAAGGGTCAAGCGGTAGCCGACTTTATCGCCGAGTTCACAACTCCGGATGAGGAGCAAGTCAGTAAGGAAGTCGAAATGACACCACTTATCCCGTTGAACAACTAAGAGGCAGCATCGGATCCGGGGTGGGTCCTTTATATTGATGGGTCTTCCAATATTAAAGGAGCAGGAGCCGACATCGTCCTAGTTGAACCTGATTCAACGATAATCCAATACGCAATCAGACTCGGATTCAAAGCTTCAAACAACGAGGCCGAGTACGAAGCATTGTTAGCTGAGATCAGGCTGGCAGCAAGCATAGGCGTTTAGACCCTGGAAGTCCGTTACGACTCGCAGCTGGTAGTGAACTACATCTCTTCGAAGTACGAAGCTAAAGAAGTCAGAATGGTCGCTTACCTCGAGGAAGCAAGAAAATTGATCGAGAGATTTTTGAATTGCACCATCCGGCAAATCCCTAGAGCCGAGAATTCATGGGCCGATGCCTTAGTAAGACTTGCCTCGGCCTCCGAGAGAAAAATCCCGCGTTTCGTTCCTGTCGAGTTCATTGAGCACCCGAGTATCAGCCAGTTGAAGAAAGTCAATCTCGTCCAGTCCATTCCTAGTTGGATAGACCCGATCTTCAATTATCCGTCATCCGGTATGTAACAACCTAAAAATCGGAGGTCGAGTAGAAACCCAACTCTCGAGTTCCAGAATGTCACTTATGCAACATAGATAATCATAAATGCATGTTGTGTGTAGAATGTCATTAAACAAGATTGAGACTAAGCCAAAACAGCATATCATACTCCAGAGACAGTTAAATTAGCAAGCGGAAGACTGTGATAAATACATAAAATACATAAGTAATTGTAAGTCTCTAGAGTGTGAACGTGTTACCAAGTTAATTAAATACATGTATACTCCAAAATAGAAAGAAAAGAATATACATGTGCTACAAAAATATAAAATGACAAGCGTCATGGCGTCTAATCAACCTCCCTGTAATCCCGTCGATCAGAACATGCATAAAGGAGGGATCCTCTTCATCATCATCAAGTCCGGCTCCGCTTCACAAGCAGTGCCATCATCTGAAACTAAAATAGGGACTGGTGGGTGTCCGGAACACCATCCCGTAACGTGGGAATGAGTAATCAACTCAGTGGAATCATATAGCAAAGATTAACATGTTATCAAATCAATCACGTGATAATAGTAAAGCAAACAATCAAACATTCCTAGATACTGTTGTTAATGCATGCATGAAATGACATGATGGATGCCCTCACCGACATACTCCCTCATACGGCACCATCTTACGCCCGCGACATGCTTTCTTCCCGCAGTGCTCCACATCTTCCAGGCACATGCAATGCGATATGGATAATGATTACCAAGTTGTTATTAGTCCTTTTCATACAGCATGAATGGGAAACTAGGGTACTTCCTTATATCAATCCCAACACAGATCCTGTCTAGGGTCGTCACTCCTAGTAATCTCATACGATGTTATATTTGTAGGTCGCTGCAATGGCTGCCATAACTGTTGCTCGCACTCGTTGCACCGCTCCCCCATCACCTTATCAATATAGGCCTAATGTACTCTCATCGTTACGGAAGGGTCGTCGCCTCCCATAAACTCAGAATACGCTCGTGGTCACTACAAAGGGCTCGTCACCTGATCAGTGTAGGTCGACAGCTCGAATGTAGTGTCTCATACCACCACAATCGGCTCACGAGTCATAGGTGCTTACTGGTCACTACGGGGAGGTTTGTGGCCCTAGCGTAGGCCGACAGCTCGACCACGGTGTCCCATACCACCATGCCCGGCTCATGAGTCTTTATGGATCAAGGTACTATGATTAACAGAGTTTTCAATGGTAAGTTCAGTACCATAGGTTCAAGCAGTTATGACTCATACATGGTGAACATATAATGGCCAGTCGGGTTACTTGACGGGCTCGATTAGTACGAGCGCATCTCAAGCTGAGCGACATGAAGGGCATAAAACACTTCGTGTGGCCTAACCACTGCCACCAACCCAAAATACGACTCGCGTTCATCGATGCGTCCTTCGTGGTAAATAGAAGCCAACCACGAATTCGATCCATTACCGACTGCCTGGATTAGGTCATAGTCCCAAGCATTTGTATATCAACATCAGTAAGCATATGTGAGTAACAGGAATGAATATAAACAATACAAGCATGTTGACACATGTTATAACGCACAACGTAAGCAAATCATCCAACACATGCATTTCATATATATAATGAAATCAATACATATAGCCAACATGATGAAAATCATATACATCAACAGGTTGGTTGAGAATTAAATCTCAAAACTAATACACAACACCATTTACTCAATACATACTAATACAAACATTTATACAAACACTTAGTCTACACACTTTAGTCTACATAGCGTATGTTGACTCAAAGTACACATAAGGGCTTGATTTTCGAAACGATTGTCAAGTCCAGCTAAGCGGTCATAATGGTCTAAGATTATAGATATCGGACTTTCGACGCGCGGTCTAAATCAAATACGAAGTTTCAAAGGGTTCCTGAGAACAAACGGGTTTAGAGTTTGATCCTAGATTTCAGGGTAAGATAGCGTCATTGGTTCTACAAGTTTTGGGTCTTGCAGAACGTATATAAAGTGATCAGGGACAATTTCACAGGTAATCTAACGTAGAGCTAGTTAACTTACGCTTATTTTCTAAAGGAATTAATCCTAAGTGATTTCTTTGACTTTGGAATTGGGTTCTGAGAGGTTACCAAGGTGCTATGGTTGACCCATTGCCTAAGGACATCTAACCCCAGGTTGGCAAAAATTCAGAGTGTTACAATCTACCCCCCTTAAAATAAAATTTCGTCCCCTAAATTGGCTAAGGGTAATGAGTCCCTAAAGAGACTTTCGTATTGACATTCTAAGGAAGGTTCAAATTCTATTTAATGACCTAACCTTACGTATAACCTAAACTAACTATTTCTATCATATGCCAGTAGGGAAGGGGCTAACCACGTTTTCGCTACACTACTCTGATCCAACGGTTGTATTAGATAATCCTAAGTAGATTGGATTCAATACGTTCTACCCCCTTTAAAACTTAGTTCTACTTAAGGCTCAAGAATCTATGTCCCGATCCGTATTTCGAAACGAGATGTAACTTAGGGTCTACCCTTGACACGAGATGGGAAGCAACCTCTCACTACATGAGTCTTCCTTGGCTAATAATGCATTCTATGGCATTGGTACTTATAATTATAAAAATGAGCTGAAATGATGGGTGTTGTGGTTGATTTCAAGGACGGATGTGAGTTTGTGGCAAGAGGTCTAATTCTCTACTGGCTATATGTCCTTAACATTTTTCAAAGGCAAATCAATAACTTTTAGTTATAGATGGTCAGGCCAACACGGAAGAAAAGTTGTGTAGTGGGTCTGAGCCGGATACATAGACTTTCTGCCTAGGACAGAAAATTTGACGTATCAGTTCTTAATCCTATACGATGCCGATCTTCTGCTTGATCAGAGCATTGGATTTATTGGCAACTACCAGGATTGAGAAGTCAATTCAAACCGCGAATACCTCGCTTATATATACAGTTCCTTTACTCCGCGTTTTCAAATGCAATAGGCCCTTGGAAAAGGTAATTCTAAGGGGTGTGTTGGTTTATTTTAAGTTCAACTTGAGGGATTTGATAAGTTTTCCCTGAGAGTGAATGGGTCTAAGTTAAATAAGCTTCCTGAGAGTTACTTAAGGAGCCTATGAATGTTATGAGGATCTACCCAAGGAAGGGAGTCCCATTCCAACCAAATCTAACCTACTATTCCTTAGCATATACTGGCTTTACACTACTCAAGGTAATTAGTAGACTAGTCTGTATTCTACAGCCTAAGCTTATATGCTAAATGGTTTCATACCATTACAAATACAGGGAATTACTCTATCGCTCAGGGTCACGATTGTGTAAATGGATTTGGATTTCCTATATCGTCAGATCCTTTAAATCTTTAGGTCTAAAACGCCAAGGGCCTAGCAGTAAGTTGTATTAAATAAAACTGCATTCCTAATCCCTTGTTGGGATTGGGAGTGACATGCTTGGTAGGAGGGTGGGTTGGGATAAAAAATAATTTTATACGTTTAATATCGGGATTTACAACATGGTAGTGGAAGCCATAGGATACACCTAATCCAGGGACAATACCTTACAGCGAACGAAACGGCATGCACTCCATTTAACAAAATTTGTCACAATGTATGGAATAAAGTTTCACATGAATTATGACAGGAATGCATTCGGCTATGCTAAGCCCAAACTGCTAAAGACAAGCACATTTTCTACCTATGACTTCACTAGACCCAACAACAACAAAACACAGAAATTTTTAAGATAGTAATCAAACAATTTACAGGACAACGACATAGATGCCTAATTCTACCAAAGTATTCTACCACGGTCCCAACTTACCTTCTTTAATACTGTCTAGTTTAGTACTGTCTGTTGTCCATTAGAGCTCTATCGGCCATGTATTTTCAATACTTCTCAAGGAAAGAAAGTGGAGAAATGGGATGGGCAAGTAGGTTTCCACGAGTTTGAGGCTCAAATAAAATGGACATGAGAGAGAACGGTGGAAAGGGAGATGAAAGCCAAAATAGCTTCTATAAAGGCCATGAAAAATGAAGGAAAGGGGAAGAAATGGCTGCCCTAATGGACTGAAATGAATCTCGGCTCTATAGAGGGGTAAATCAGGCCCTCAAAGGCTGGATTTTCAAAGGGCAAAGAGAACAATAAGTGGGAATGGAGCTCACCCGACTTTAAGCCATAAATGGAGGTTGTAAAAGCTTCCACGGACGAGAAATGAGAGAGAGAGAGGACTGTGAACAGCTTCAAATGGATGGGTTGGCATCGGTTGAAGGAAAAATGGGATTGGGGGTGTTTGAAGATGGGTTTTGGAAGAGGAGGCAGCAAAAATCGTGTGAAAGGAGAGCTTGAGAGGGTTGTTTGTGAAGGAGGTATGTCTTTGGGGATGATTTAAGGGTCGACCCACATATGGGAGGGATGCCCTACCCATTTAAGGGTGTCGGCTCGATGCATGGCCCGAGTGGGGCTCACCGGTCGGCGATCCCTCGCCAAACGGGCGCTGCCATCATCGACCAAAGTGGAATCCTGCGATGGGCACCCCCCTGGACTGGTTCCCCCTATCCTGTGGGCCCCAAAAACACATGGGTCCCACCCCAGATCATTGTACATTGGCTTGGATAAGTCCAAGACTCCATTTTGATCAATTCCAGGTCATTTCTGACTCTACCTGATGCATGGTTGCATTTACCGATTTTTGACGGCTGGGATTGAGTCCAGAGAGGCCTAGACCCATCCACACACAATTTAGGAGTGGTCCGAGGTCGTTTCATGCAACCACGGATGCACACGGACTCGATCAAAATGCCCATTTTGCGTGGACTTTGCCGATTGGCCAGACTACGATCCTATAAGTGTTTCTAAACTTTTCTCGCACCCACCTAAGTCAAAAAGGCGACAGCGTACGTCGCGTGTCCATAACTCAGGTCCGGTTTAATCCAAATCATGCTCTGATACCATCTGTAACACCCTAAAAATTGAAGGTCGAGTAGAAACCCAACTCCCGAGTTTCAAAACGTCACTTATGCAACATAGATAATGATAAATGCATGTTGTCTGTAGAATGCCATTAAACAAGATTGAGACTAAGCCAAAACAGCATATCATACTCCAGAGACAGTTAAATTAGCAAGCGAAAGAATGTGATAAATACATAAAATACATAAGTAATTGTAAGTCTCCAGAGTGTGAACGTGTTATCAGGTTAATTAAATACATGTATACTCCAAAATAGAAAGAAAAGAATATACATATGCTACAAAAATATAAAATGACAAGCGTCATGGCGTCTAATCAACCTCCCTGTAATCCCGTCGATCAGAACATGCATAAAGGAGGGATCCTCCTCATCATCATCAAGTCCGGCTCCACTTCACAAGCAGCGCCATCATCTGAAACTAAAATAGGGACTGGTGGGTCTCCGGAACACCATCCCGTAACGTGGGAATGAGTAATCAACTCAGTGGAATCATATAGCAAAGATTAACATGTTATCAAATCAATCACGCGATAATAGTAAAGCAAACAATCAAACATTCTTAGATACTGTTGTTAATGCATGCATGAAATGACATGATGGATGCTCTCACCGACGTACTCCCTCATACGGCACCATCTTACGCCTGCGGCATACTTTCTTCCCGCAGTGCTTCACATCTTCCAGGCACATGCAATGCGATATGGATAATGATTACCAAGTTGTTATTAGTCATTTTCATACAGCATGATTGAAAAACTAGGGTACTTTCCTTATATCAATCACAACACAGATCCTGTCTAGGGTCGTCACTCCTAGTAATCTCATACGATGTTATATTTGTAGGTCGCTGCAAGAGCTGCTAGGGCTGTCGCTCGCACTCGTTGCACGCTCCCCCATCACCTTATCAATACAGGCCTAATGTACTCTCGTCGCTACGGAAGGGTCGTCGCCTCCCGTAGACTCAGAATACGCTCACGGTCACTACAAAGGGCTCGTCACCTAATCAGTGTAGGTCGACAGCTCGAATGTAGTGTCTCATACCACCACAATCGACTCACGAGCCATAGGTGCTCACTGGTCACTACGGAGAGGTTTGTGGCCCCAACGTAGGCCGACAGCTCGACCACGGTGTCCCATTCCACCATGCCCGGCTCATGAGTCTTTATGGATCAAGGTACCATGGTTAATAGGATTTTCAATGGTAAGTTCAGTACCCTAGGTTCAAGCAGTTATAACTCATACATGGTGAACATATAATGGCCAGTCGGGTTACTTGACGGGCTCGATTAGTACGATCGCATCTCAAGCTGAGCCACATGAAGTGCATAAAACACTTCGTATAGCCTAACCACTGCCGCCAATCCAAAACACGACTCGCGTTCATCGATGCGTCCTTCGTGGTAAATAGAAGCCAACCGCGAATTCGATCCATTACCGACTGCCTGGACTGGGTCATAGCCCCAAGAATTTGTATATCAACATCAGTAAACATATGTGAGTAACAGGAATGAATATAAACAATACAAGCATGTTGACACATGTTATAACACACAACGTAAGCAAATCATCCAACACATGCATTTTATGTATATAATGAAATCAATACATATAGCCAACATGATGAAAATCATATACATCAACAAGTTGGTTGAGAATTAAATCTCAAAACTAATACACAACACCATTTACTCAATACATACTAATACAAACATTTATACAAACACTTAGTCTGCACACTTTAGTCTACATAGCGTATGTTGACTCAAAGTACGCATAAGGGCGAATCTCTTCGCCAAACAGATCATACACGCATTCCTAGTACCTAACACGACAAATAACCATAACAAACATTTCAGAAAAATATGGACGTAAACAGTATTTCCTACAAATACCTAAAATGCCCTAAATCTCATATTTCCCGTGCGTATACGAAATGAAAAACAGACAGCATGTTCTACATGTCAAACGGCGTTCTCTTCGACAATCTACTATTAAACGACATTGAAAGCTTTGAAATCAGTCAATCAAAGCGTCTAAAATCCTCACCTTTTGTCGTGGAAGCGTAACGATTCGAATAGAACGTGTACGCTTTGTCAACAGCGTAAATGCGACCTAATGCACAAGTACATAAGCTACTTTACCATTTGAATCGAAGGAATTCCTAAAACAGCAAGTGGTTAGGGTTTTCTTACCTAAAAGTGCGTTGAAAATCACCGAGAAAGTGATTTGAATACGTTGCTTTGGTACGTGCAATAGCTGGTGCAAGTGGCAAGAAATTCCTCCCACAACTCTCTCACAAGCTCTCACTTTTTCTCTCCTTTTAGGGTTTAATCCAAATTCGGATGAGAGAGATATGAGAGGGTTTCAAGCCCCCATATAAGCTAAAACTTCATCAAAACAGACTTGGGACAAAGGTATACTTGGGTTATAACCAAATCGGGACTGTTCTGATCCAAAAGAGTATTTTGGGAGGTCCCCTGGCCAAACGCGGTCGGACTTAAGCTCATGCCTACCGGATCTTTCTCACACGAAGTTTTCAGTCCGGTAGAGTTCGCAGATCGCACGTGGCAGACTAGTTTCAGTTCAGCAGTTACGAGACTCGATCGAAAATTCCAAGTACACTGACCTGGGTGAGAAATGTTTCCTGATCCGAGGGTGTATTTGGGTCAGATTTCGACGGTCTGAATGCTTATACTGATCCCGCAAGCGAAACGTGCCAGATTCATTTAAATTCCATTTAAATTTTTATAAATTTCACTCTTTCTCACACTCTCTGCTCCAGGCTCAATGAAATAGCCTCAGAGCATCGGTTGGGCTTGATTTTTGAAAGGATTGTCAAGTCTAGCTAAGTGGTCATAACGGTTTAAGATTGTAGATATCGAACTTTCGACGCGCGGTCTAAATCAAATACGAAGTTTCAAAGGGTTCCTGAGAACAAACGGGTTTAGAGTTTGATCCTAGATTTCAGGGTAAGATAGCGTCATTGGTTCTACAAGTTTTAGATCTTACAGAACATATTTAAACTGATCAGGGACAATTTAACAGGTAATCTAACGTAGTGCTAGTTAACTTACGCTTATTTTCTAAAGGAATTAATCCTAAGTGATTTCTTTGACTTTGGAATTAGGTTCTGAGAGGTTACCAAGGTGCTATGGTTGACCCATTGCATAAGGACGTCTAACCCCAGGTTGGCAAAAATCTGGGGTGTTACAAGGTAAAACTCCCTCGGACAAACTAGAGGCGAGGTGACTTAGGGTCAGAGCGGCCCGGTACGATATATTGGACGGAGTGTTGTACACGAAGGGGCATTCTCAGTCTTACCTTAGATGTCTCCTAACGGACGAGGCCGACTACGTGATTCGGGAGATTCACGAGGGAATCTGCGGGAACCATTCTAGTAGTCGCGCCTTAGCCATGAAGATACTTCGTTAAGGGTATTTCTGGCCGACTCTTAAGTAAGATTTCAAAAACTTTATTCGGAAGTGTGACAAGTGTCAGCGTTTTGCTGCCGTGCCGATGCAACCGGCAGAAAAAATGACCCTCATGAGTGGGCCGTGGCCATTCGCCCAATGGGAGATCGACATCATCGGTCCCTTGCCCACTGGGAAGGGACAAGTGAAGTTTGCTATAGTTACAGTCGACTACTTCACTAAGTAGGCCGAGGCCGAGCCAGTCGTGAAGATCACTGAGCAAAAAGTAATCAACTTTGTGTGAAAAAATATCATCTGCCGATTTAGAATATCACGAACCATCGTTTCTGATAACGGCCGCCAATTCGATAATGACAAGTTCCGTAGTATGTGTCAAAGGCTTGGCATTTTGAACGCTTACTCATCGCCTCGGCACCCACAGTCAAATGGACAGGTAGAGACGGTCAACAAGATCATCAAACACCATCTCAAGACAAAGCTGGAAAAAGTGAAGAGAAATTAACCGAGGAGCTCCCCTTCGTCCTCTGGGCTTATAGGACCACAGCCCAGACTTCGACGGGAGAAACCCCATTTTCATTATTTTATGGCTCGGAGGCAATCGTACAAGTGGAAATCGGACTCCCAACGGCGCAGGTAAGAATCTTCAAAGAAAATTAAAACTCTTAGCAGATCGCTGCTAATCTAGATTTGGTAGAAGAACTCAGAGAGGTTTCCAAGCTCCGAACAGTGGCTCGGCATCAGCAGGTAGCGCGCTTCTACAATTCAAAGGTCAAAGTCAGGCGCTTTCGTCCAGGGGACTTAGTCCTCCGACAGGTATTCTAGAACACGGCTAAGCCAGGCGTAGGAGCGCTCGGACCCAACTGGAAAGGATTATATCGTGTGGTCAGGTCTGTCAAACCAAGCTCGTATCACATGGAAGACCTTGAAGGCCGTCATCTCCCTCATCCTTGGAATGTCGAACACTTGAAGATCTACTACCCATGAGGAACTAGCCTTTAAGGCTCATAATAAAATGTACGCCTTCGAGTGGCTAGCCTTTAAGGCTCTTAATAAAAGTTCAATTTTACTTTGGATGCTTGCCCGATTGTCTTATCAACACAAGCACAAATTAAATGGTCCGATCCTTGAAGGGATCGGGGCCTAATTTTACGAAAGATCGACAAGGCATCCCCTCGGGGGAAAAAGCCTAATAATGACCCTACCCTCCATTGGAGTACTCGGCTCGACAATATGACAGAATGAAGGGGTCAGGCCCGTAAAGAGACCTGCTCGACTACATCTCAAAATGAGTTAACGCAATACCAAAAAAATATTTTTCATTGAATCTCCTCGGAGGGGTAAAAAATATATTTACAGTGTAAAGAAAAAAATATAAAATATGCCTTCACGCTGGAGGAGGAGCCTGGACGTCAGGGGCTTGATCCGAGCTGACAACTTCAGCAGGGGCATCCTCGGAGTCCTCAGGCAGAAGAGGGTCAAGATCGAGGTTTGGGTATAAACCCATGACTGCCTTGAGACAAGCATCGAAGCCGCAGTTGTAGAATATCGCTGCTTAAGTGTCCTTCTCCTCAGAGGTCTTGAAATCTTCAACCGCGGTGGCAACCGCTGCGGTCAGAGAGGCCTCGTCCTTGGCCTGCTGAACCTCCACAGCCTGATTCACTGCTCGAGTCCGCTCTTCATCCGCCTCAGCCTTGGCGCGTTTCAGGGCTTCACCTAGTCGAGTAGTCTCCATGGCCAAAGAATCTGCTTGAGCCCTGGCGGGGGTAAGCTCGGCGGTCGCTGCATCGCCACTCGCCTTAAGATTATCCGTCCTCTCCTATAGGTGTAGCTCCCTGGCCTCCAGGTCGATGATGACTCCCTACAGTCGACTCACCCTGGCCCTCTCGTCCAAAAGCTGCCGGCGCAGTTCGGTCTGATCGGACTTCAAGGCCGCCGTCTCATCCTGGAGAGCCTCAAACTCTATCTCCCTCCTCCGATGCTCCCTCACTCTCTCACGAATCGAGAGCAACACCGAGGCAGCCTGAACAAGAAACAAATGTTAGGATCTAAAAAATACATATATAACAATATGAAAGAAAGGAAGAATCCTCTCGGAGACGTACCGTATAACATAGATGGCTAGGTCGTTCAGGAAGCCGTCTTTCGATCTGCGAATGTTTCGGGCAATGTCCTCCTCGGGGGCATGCTTGGCGGCCCATGAAGCCAAGCAGACCATATGATAGCCCGGCTCGAATCTCTCACCGCTCATACCCGCCTGGGGCGAGGCCACAGCCTCCTCGGCCCCTACCCTGCTGCCGGCCGAGTTTTGACCCTCGGAGCAGACATCTCCCCCGATCTCGGGGGGAGGGGGAATCATATTGTCGGCCATTCTAATGGCCTCCTCCCATTCGGAGGAAGAGGCGATGTGGGGCTCGGGGGCTGCGGCAGGAGCCTCCGAGGTGGAGGAAATGACGATAGCAGGAGCACGAGGAGCAACAGGGCTCGGAAAGACTGGGGTGTCAGCCACGGTCATTCAGACGAGCCCCGGAGGAGGAGATGTCACTGGGCACAAAACTGCCGAAGGAGCCGCGGCAGTACTGGGGCGCGACGGGGTCGGCACCGCATGGACAGAGCTGACTGGTCTCGGAGCTGGGGGTGCTAAGGTCGACGCAACAGAAGATTCTCTCGCGTGAGGGAGGACTGACTTCTTCCAAGTGATCTTCACTCGGGGGGCTTCCTTCAGCAACTCCGCCGCTGTAGGAGCTGCTTTTCTCTTCCGAGCTCCGGACGTCTCGGCCATGCTTGCAAAAGAAAACACGGTATCAGCTACTAAGTGACCGAAAGGAAGCCCATCGAAGAGATTATGGCAGCTTACTGAGGGATGTAGACAAAGTCTGAGACTTGCAAAGTCCAGACCAATAAAGATTGGTTGCAATGATCAGATCAGCCTAGGAACGAAGCATCTCCAATCGCGCTCTAGCCTTCGAGATACTATTTTTCTGGTCTGAATCGAGGAGCAGTAACCCCTTTGGAAAAGCTGCAAAAGAAAAAAGGAGAAATTTTATTTCAATTGAAACAGGTAAAAACTAAGGCAACAATCAGGATGCTAAATGAAGTCTGACCTGATTTCATAAAATGGGTTAAAATACGAGCCGTTGAGGTCCTAAGCTCAGCTGCTGGTGCCTCCTATTCACCTGCTGCCCAGAACCACTTATTTTTTTAGTCCTTATTGGAGGACGACAGGTGCATCATCAATCCCGACCCCTTGCTCCCTCGAGTCACAAAATAGTACCATGGATCATTGTTGTCATGCTTGACCAGGTACAGACTAAGCAGCTTCTCTGGGGTCAGCTCGGAGTTTCTAACTTGTCTCCAAATAATCTAGGCGGAAATCATCACTCTCAAGGCATTCAGAGTAAATTGTCCGGGAGCCAATCCAAGGTAAGCTGCAACCTTCCTAATAAATGGGTATAGTGGGAGCCGAACCTCACACTGCAACGCACAAAGGAAGATGACAACTTCCCCCTTGGCGAGAGCACCAGCCACGTCCATAGGCCCAGTGGCCCTTATCTGAACGGAGTCAGATATTTAGAACTCTGAACGGATCCATTCCATCTGACGTTCCGACATAACAGAACCTCCTGGGACTACCTTTGCGGCACGTAAACTCGTGGCATTTCGGTGGTGGCAGTGGTCTCGACTCGGTGGGCTCGGGTGTCCCTCTTCTTGCTGAGCTGCTTGGTCTTAGAGTCCAACGTCTTTTGCCTCTGAGGTGGGGTTATGGAAGAGTGGTCTCGAAAGGGCCTTTGGAAGCCCCACTCCCACTTTCGGAACTCCCCGGCTCAGAGTCATCGGCGTATTTATGAACTATCTCAAGGTCGGAAGATATGGTAGGAAGAAGTATGAAAATCCACAGGACTCACCGGGTGACTGCCGAAAATCGCCTTCTACCGAAAACTTCGAGTTCAGCCGAAATCGCCTCGTCGAAAATCGCCTCTTCCGGTATGCTCTTCTGATTCAGAATGTAAAGTGACGAACGATAATTTGGGGTGCCTTATATAGGTAACGAAGGAATTCTGCATTGATGGCGAGCCTTAATGGCAGCAGCCGAATCGACGCGAGCCGATCTCCGAGCACACATGGCCACACCACATTGGAGGAGTACTGAACCGTTAATACGGCTCTAACATTGGGCAGTGTACCTCGATATGCGAAGCGACACCCCAGCAGTCGAAGCCGTCACGTACACACCTCCTCAGGCCTGCGTGACAACCTCTCATATGCTGGGAGGAGATTTGGGATCGTAACCGTCACCATGCGTTAACCAAAACGACTAACATGCGCGCAATTTGAGACCCATCCTCATTGCAATAAGGGTGAGAGATTTTCTACATGAGTACTCTCCGAGCCTGCAAGAAAACTCGAAAAGTAGGGGGCTTCTGTTATGGGGAGATCAGAGCCCATGGTAGAACATCAACCAGCTGTAAGTCCGAGCCGAGGTGCCCGAGGCACGATCCATCTGACCAGACTTCAGCATCGCAACAAGGACAAGCGAGCGTCTTTGGGTGAGGGTCAACTCGGAGGGATCCTAACAATCCAATCGGATAACCTATTATTCCCCAACCACGATATGCTCAAGCCGGCCGCATCGGATTCAGCATGACGGGTCGGGTGGGACGTCGTCTGACTTGGAGAATGTTCTTTACTATGGTCTGACGAGCCGAGCCGAACAGATATTCAGATGCGCATATCCCATTCACTAAATATGAAAACTGTCATAACCAAACGTGGCCGATAATGTCGCTCGCTGATACGCACTATTCGTCGGATACGTTACACGATTAAGAAATTGCGGATGGTATCTGCACGATCAGAGAACCCCCCTAATCGTGCCGAGATTATTGAAACCAGACCGCCCCACAGGTAAGTATAAATAGCACACAACACCATATCTACAGGTACGCGATATCAAGCTCTCCTCTCCCTTACTCTCTACCTAGACACTGATTCACTTGTCCTGACTTAGGCATCGAAGGGTCCCACGGCTTAACCAGGGTCACCTTTCCCTGTTTTCTTGGTGCAGGCTTCAGCGACGATACGTAGAGGGCGACGTGGAGAGAGGGCCGACCAGATTTTGACCTCAACATATATGATTAATTTAGACCTCTAAAAATTCATTCCAAATTTCATCCATTTATCTTAGGCTATTGATATGATTATACTCAATCAGACATATTTGATCCAATGTGTACTCTGATCATGATGTACACTCATTTACTTGTGAGAATAAGTAAAGTTTTATTTTAACAAAATTAATTGTTCAAAGCCCATTGAAAATATAACAATATATAAATATATGTTTTTAATAGTTTGTAATAAAATTCAATTGTTTATTTGAGTCAGTACTTCAGATAAGTCTCATGCGTAACGTCACCACCTCATGATCATTAATGATTTTCTTCTATTTCATCTTGATGACCCGAACTTGATTTAGCTTCTTTCGTGATCTAATTCTAACTTGACCAAATATGTGCGCATGGCTTAGATAACATACACTAAAGAAGCATCGCATTATTACGATTTTATCATATAGAGTAGAGTAATAAGAACATATGAGTCACCTCTGAGACTAACATACTTGCTTATATGATGTGCCTAACCACATTAAGCCTAGATTACAAACTAAAGTCTAATCCATAACTCAGGTGGGTTACATAAAAGAGAACAATAAAGAAAATTGGGAAAGGTGATGTCAATCATATGTTAGAATATGGTTTCAAATGTCTTTTACATACCATCAAAATCATTACGTGTAGTTTGTCTAGTTTGAATTTTAGATGAGGAGATTTGCATGGTTTACAATAAACATATAGTGGTGTACCACATTCACGGTTTAGATTCAATGTACACATTGTTAGGGGTTCCAGCCTGCCCAATCATACATACATGTGAATAAAACCCCATGATAATTTAGAAACCTTTCATAAGCGCCTCCCGTTAGGCCATGGTTAGCAAATTTTTTTTTTAAATTTCATATTTTTTAATACTTGTATAATTGATCTAATGTTTAAAGCTCCATGTATTTTAGAAAATATGGAAAAAAAAAAAAAACATTTTTTTAGAGACATTGGATTAAACACATTTTCAATAAAACACACTTATTAAAAAAGAAACATCTTGGTGAAATTTCTAGTAGGGAAAGATTAATTTATACGAGGAATACTTGAAAGGATGGTTTTAAGATAAGTAAACAACACTAATTTACTATCCACATACATTATTGTTGATGCAAAAATCTGAGTAGCCTTCCATGTACCCTCATGTACTTGCAGACAGGCAAAGGAGATCCTGACTAATGCATGAGATCCTCCAATGCCTAAATCAAGTAGGAAATCTAGGTCTAGTCGATTAATGAGTTTTAAGCTAGAAATTGTGTGTACCTCTCACCATTAAAATATGACTTTATTTATAGTTGATGAGAGGTGGTGACGCAGATGGGATATCTCTATTTAGTAGGTGCGTATTGTAGAGAGATTTAAATCCCAAGTATGCCATAGATATTCTTCGAGATCTTTAGTTGAGATCTTGAAGAGATCCGTGTTGCAGTGGTCTTTCGAGATTTTCGGCTGAGATCTCGAGTAAGGCCGATTTAGAGTAAGCTTGAAACTTTCAAGGGTGATATTTTGCCGAGCTAGGGTTGTGCCGACCTGAAGTTGTTGTCCCTTCAGGGTTGTATCGTCATGGGGTTGTAATGACCTGACTGTTTTGTAAAGGACGGTCGAGGCTCAACCGACCTTGGGCTTCCCAACCTATTCTCGACGGTGGTCATGAGGCTGAGTCCGAGCTAATTCCTTGGTCGGAAGTGATTTTTAACCGATTCAGCTATTTGATTGGACTTACTTAGCGCCTCTTACCTGACCTTTTATAGGCTTACTCATTTTTCCCATAATAATTATTATCCATGCAAATAAAAATTCTATTAATTTTAATTAAAGTTATCTATTTAAATCCTTATATATATATATATATATATATATATATATATATATATATATATATATATATATATATATATATATATTCACATATGAAGCTGTTGATGCGAAAAACTGAACGTGTCTCTCCCTGCACTTCCTGCCTGCACAATAATGAGAAAGAAAGGAAACCCTGGCTAGAACCGGGGAACCTCCAATACTTAAGTCAGTATAGGACCAGGAAGAAGAGTTTTTCAGGGATGTTTTTTTACGTACCTTTGATCCTGGAGAGCGCTCTTTTTATAGGAATGAGAGGTCCCGACGTAAGAAGATTCTCTCCTTGATTTTTTGGGGATTTGATTCACTTGCAACTCAATTACGGATATTTTCTGATTCCGAGATTTTCGGGATCGGGGATCCTTCTACGAGATCTTTGGGACAGTATTTGAGATTACACCGTCTCTCCCTTGCTTGGCTCGGCCTCAACGAGACCCTGCAGTCTCGGCTGGCTTACAAGGATGAAAGTTTTTACCTACTGTCAGACGAAACTGAGTCGGTTTGAGTTCGATGTCCTTCCTTAATTCGATTGCCGACCCTACAACCGGCCTAATATGGGTCAATTTTATAGTCGGTCATGTGGCTTTCAGCTTTAGGACCTTAATCAGCCCCTTTAGACGTTGCTGAATCTTTAGTTGAGTCAACTTTATGCGTCTTATGCCTCTCGCCTATGGCTCTTGACTCTTTAAATCTCGGTCGGGACTCATTTCTTATAAATCCAAGTCGAACTAAGTCTCTCCTTCTAGGCTTTATGTCTCGGATCTACCTGTTGCCTTGGATTCTCGAGCAATGTCAGTAGAGTTGGCCCATTCCATAACCGAGTCTCCAGACTTGTCACATTTTTCTCCAACAGTAAGCCCTTACTCCTTGTGTTATCTATGTCGATACAAAAGAGTAATGAGTTGCTAAGTTGGTTTGCATTGATGATCGAGTTTATGATGGAGCATTTAATGCTTCTTGTATCGCTCTTAACGTACGACGGTTCGTTACTCGAAGTCACATGAGCGGACAGCCGTCAGGTCGTTTCGTCCGCTTATGAGCGTCGGACACGTGACAAAGACGTTACTTACGTTAGTCGGTGTGTGCCACGCGTCAAGCGGGAGAGTCGAAGCAGGAGTCGATTCGACTCCTCCTTAAATGTTGTTGCCATGTGGCTCAGATATAAAAGGAGAAGCGAGATCGATTCTTGTATTTTCTCTTGTCCGCTCTTTCTGCATTCGATTTTCCTCCTTCCCTGTTTTCATTTTCTCTGCCATTTTCATCCTCATTTCCCCCTTTGCTTCCTTATCTGGGGATTTTTTGCCTCTCTGGTGAGTTTTCTCCCTCCCTTTTCCTTTAAACTTTAATGGCGATGCGTTCTTCAAGTCCCCGGGAAAGGATTTTTGGTGATGAGGGTGAAATGAGGCATCTGTAGAATGTCCCGAAATCACCTTTTTTACTGGCGGAGATGGCGATTAGCGCCAAGGAAGCATTCTAGCTTATTGCTAGGATGTCTTCTTGGACCTCAGTGGGACATTATGCTTCATTAGGTCCTTCTGGCTTGATACATGCCCCGAGCGGACGTACTCCCCATTTTCCTGGGGATGACTTGGATGAAGAGGAGGAAGAACTTGAGGAAACTACCAAGTCGGTTCCTCTTAGGAGATCGGCAAGGACTGAGCTTCGGAGAACCATTGAATCGGCTCCCCTACGGAAATTAGCTCTGTTCGTTGATTCGACAGCTAAAGAAGGAGAGGCTGCCGAGGAATTGGAGGCTGGAGATGAACAAAAGGGTCCGGTCCCCTCAGTTTTGACCAAGGTAGATTTGGATAAAATTCGAGTCGGGTATCATGTTCCCAACTTAGTGATTCTTCGTCTACCCCTTCTGAGTGAATTGCCCGACCATCCTCCTGGGATGGTCATAATTTTCCAAGTAGCTATGCAATGTGGCTTGCGTCTGCCCCTCCAACCCGTCGCTTAGGATTTTCTTTCCCGACTTAGAATAGCCCCTGGGCAGATAGTTTCGAATGGGTGAAGGAACTTGTTCGGATGCGCAGTGTTGTGAGCTGAGGCAAAACAGCCCCCACTGACCATTGATGAACTTTTCTATCTGTACCAAGTACGGCCGAACAATCAACAGATCGGCTGGTACTTTTTGAGCGCGTGGCAGAACAATGGCAGCTCTTTGATAACCGACCCTCCTACCTCTAACAAGCACTGGAAAGAGAGGTGATTTTGGACATGCTGTCGCTGGGAGACTGTCGAGCCTGGACTCTTTGAACCTCGCATTCTTCGGGCATTCTCTGAAGCAGGTGATTCGATATGCCTATTTCTTGTCCTTTCCTATCATGATAGTCCTGAGTCTGACTGAATGTGTTCTGTAGAGATTTTCAAGAAGATATCGAAGCTAGGAGTCAATGCTCTAGCTCAGATCAAAGAGCTGTGGGCGATAAGTTAGGAAGATCGATCTTGGAAGACTCTTCTTCAACCTGAACGTCTTCTTCTCTCGGGCCTAAACTCATCTGTGACAGGTAGACTCTAGTTATCCAGATGCATTTTCCTTGAATTTGTCTAACTCTGCACTTTGCTTGACGCAGAAATGGCTGAAGCTCGACCCCTTCTGAAACCAACGTCTAAGATGAAGGCCCCTCCGAGGTCAGTGCTTTTGTCGGAGCCTCGACCTTCAAAGAAGGCGAAAATGACTTCAAAGGTTGTAGAGCCTTTCGCCCCAGTCGCCCCTCCTTCGGTCGTCTCGACCATCATTATACTTTTTGATCCCGAAGAGATGACAGAGGATGCAAACACCATTCCTGTCGAGTCCCAGGCGATTCCTGAGTCAGGGCCCGTTGCAGAGCGGGTCTCGATTCCAAAGGGGAGTCGAGAGGGGAGACCTCAAGGGAGGAGATGGCTTCGCAGGAGACATCGATCTTTCGGCGGGCTATGTCTGACATGGTCCCTCGGGCCATCTCTCGTGGGAGCGAGAAAGAATTTTCTTCACTCTTCGAAGCCTCTGGATGTCAGATACTCTCGCATGTCACGAGAGTTTTTCTCGAGGTAGGACACGAACTTTTCTCTCGATTTGTAACCTTCTTCTGCCTTGAGCTAACTTCATCGTTTCCTTTTGCAGCTCGCTCCATGTCTGCCGAGGGCTGGCGCAGATCTGACCGAGGCCCAGAGAGATGTGGAGGATGTTGAAGCGGCTCAGAAGTGAGCAGTGGAGGCGGAAGCTCAACTTGAGATTACCTTAACTCGAGTTTGCAGATTGGCTATGAGTTAAGTCTTACTCGAAAGGCGGCTGAGGATGCTAGAGCCGAATATGCTCGGGCGGCTTTGCTGTTGAAGGAGGCTCAAGACGAGAGTTGACAACACCGCATGGCTCGTGACACCTCTGAGGAGACGTTTGCTCGGCTCAAGGCTAAGACGAAAAGTGTCCTTGAGGTGGCCAAGAAAGAAGCCTAGAAGAAGGCTATATAAGACTTTCTTGAGTCTCCGGAGTTTGAGGATGAGAGAGATCGTTTGTATCAAAGTAGGTATACAGCTTGTATTTAAGTGATGAAGTGATCTTTTCCCAACCTTGATCTCTCAGGATTTGAGGAGGGTGCTTCCGAGGATCTAGAGGTTGAAGTAGCAGTGTCCGTTGATGCTACGGCTGGTACCGAAGTCGAGTCTGAAGTTGCTCCAGAGGTTGGTCCGAGTGACTCCTGATGAGCCTTGGAGCTCGATTTCTGATACCATCATCAGATCCATTTTGGTACCATCATCGGCTCCATTTTAGTACCATCATTGGCTTTGGGCAAACTCGAGAATATTTTCAGCCGAGGAAGAAGCTCGCACGTTATAGCCCATCTTTCTTTTGCCTTTAACCCTTTGTCTAACAATGTACTGCTGAAGCAAGATGTAACTCGATGTATCAAACATACTAATAAATGAATATACTTAGTTTTCTTTTATTCATTTTAACTCAGTTTACATACTTGTCATTTTTGAGTCTTTTTCAATGCTTCGCTAGGTTAACCTTAAGGGTAGTAGGTTTTTAGATGCTCGGCATTCCATGGATGAGGCAGCAATCGCCTGGTTAGGTCTTCTAATCAGTATGTTCTCGATCGAATGGTACTTGAGACGATATAGGGTCCTTCCCAATTGGATCTCAATGTGCCTGTTCCAACTTCCTTTGTGTTGAAAAATATTTTTCAGAAAATCATGTCTCCAACTCGGAAGCGCCTGACTTTGACTCGGGCATTGTAGAACTAAGCTACTTGTTGTTGTCGAGCCATCGTGTTCCCTTTGTTCATCCACGAGATTGAGTCTGAGGGCTACGAGTTCTTCATTTTTTTCTTCATTAAATGAGCTGACTCGGACTGAAGGCAACCCGATCTTAACTGGGGTGACAGCTTTCGAGCCATAAGTAAGAGAGAAAGGAGTTTCTCCTGTGGCGGTTTGAGCTATAGTTCGGTATGCTTATAATATCTTCGGGAGTTCTTCAGCCCATGCGCCTTTGGCTCGGTTGAGTTTAGTTTGGAGGTGCTGCTTGATGATCTTATTGACCGCTTCAACTTGTCCATTCGTCTGAGGATGATAGGGCGAGGAATATACGTTTCTGATTCCAAGATAGTTCGAGGTATCCCGAACCGACAGACGATATTTTTTCATACAAAGTCTGTGATCTTTTGTTCGGTTATCTTTGTGAATGGCTCTGTCTCGACCTACTTCGTGAAGTAATCTACTGCCACAACTGCATACTTGGTCTGGCCTTTCCCCATAGGGAGTGGTCTGATAATGTCAATTCCCCACTGCGCAAAGGGCCAAGGTCCAGCCATAGGAGTTAGTTCTTCATGAGGTTGTCTTGGGATAGCCGCAAATCTCTAACACTTGTCGCATTTCTGGACGAGCTTGCGAGCATCGTGCTGGATAGTCGGCTAGTAATATCCTTGATGTAGGACCTTGTGTGCAAGGGATCGTCCGCCTGATTGATTTCCACATATCCCTTCGTGGATTTTCCACAGTACATAGTCAACTTCACTAGAGTTTAAGCATCATAGCAATGGAGCATAATAACCCTTTTTATACAATATCTCATTGAGTATGATGTAACAGGAAGCTTGGATCTTCAATCGCCGAGCCTCCGCACGATCTTCAGGCAACTCTCCATTTTTGAGATATCGGGCGATCGGGTCGAGCCAAGTAGATTTCGAATCTATCGCGTGTACAGTCGAGCTAACTGGTTCACTAATACTCGGTTTAGTAACGTACTCTATTAGAATAGACCTGAGTATGTCGTCTTCATCGGCAGAGACGAGTTTCACTAATAGGTCTACTTTTGCATTTTCTGTCTGAGTGATTCGAGTGACGACACAATGCTGAAAATCGCCGATCAGTTCTTTAGCTTTCTTCATGTACGCTTTTAATTGTTCTTTCCATATTTGATACATACCGGTAACTTGATTGGCGATCAACTGAGAATCACTGAAAACATTGAGATGCGTAACGCCCAGGCTGACCGTGAGTCAGAGGCCGGGTAATAATGCCTCATATTCTACTGTATTGTTCGAGGCTTAAAATCTAAGTCTTAAGGCATACTGCATGTAGGTTTGATCTAGAGTTTCCAACACTGCTCCTGCCCGCTTGCCTTGGAATTGGAGGAGCCGTCGACATACAGCTTCTAGGGTATGGGGTTGAGAGAACTCGGGAGAAGTGGTCGTCGATTCTTCAACAGGCTCGGTAGTGTGCTCAATCATTGGGTTGGTCTGCGGTGTTACTTCAGCAATGAAGTCGGCCACGGCTTTCCCTTTGATTGTTACTCTCGGCTTATATTGAATGTCGAATTCACTGAGTTCAATTGTCCATTTCGTAAGTCAGCTGAATGCTTCCGGTTTCTGTAGAATCTAACGTAGAGGGAGGTCAGTTATAACGATGATGGTATGAGCTTAGAAATAGGGCCGAAGTCATCGCAAGGAGACTATAAGGACTAAGGCCACTTTTTCCAAGAGTGAATATCTCGTCTTTGCCTATAAAAGTGCTTTACTGACATAATAAATTAACAGTTGCTTTCCTTCGTGCTCTCGTATAAGGGTCGAGCTAACTGCTGCCTCTGACACTGTGAGATACAACAGTAGAGCTTCTCTTAGCTCGGGCTTCGATAAGAGAGGCGGAGATCTGAGATAAGACTTTAATTGTTGAAATGCGGCTTCGCACTCTTCCGTCTAATCCACTGTTTGT
This sequence comes from Magnolia kwangsiensis, assembly GCA_037074715.1. Lineage (NCBI taxonomy): Eukaryota > Viridiplantae > Streptophyta > Magnoliopsida > Magnoliales > Magnoliaceae > Magnolia > Magnolia kwangsiensis. Next base: position 6,170,610 of record CM073575.1, on the reverse strand, counting down.
CGTCCTTTTAATTATTTGAAGAATGGGAGACATTCGTCAATGGACCGGGAGAGGAAACGATTAAGTGCTGCTACTCGTCCAGTCAGCCTTTATATGTCTTTAATTGTTATCGGAGACTCCATGTCAAGCAATGCTTTTATCTTCTCCGGGTTGACTCAATTTGATCCCTGACATGTCTTCATGACTTCATGCAAATACATCAACATATCGTCAGAGGAGGGCTATCAAGTTATCTTTTAGATGCGATCATAGAGATGAACCAATTTGCACTGTTTTAGATCCATCCGTCTCGACCAGAGGGATCGAGATAAGATCTTCCACCGGTTGCCCTCGTTCCTAAGTCTCGACCCGGGGATCTAATGACTCGATCATCGATACCTCGGCTGGAGCTTTCTCAGCTGGGGCTTTTACAGCCGTCGCATAGCAACGTCTCACGTATTGCTGATCTCCTTTGATAACCCCTACTCTTGACTCGGTAGGAAATTTCATAGAGAGGTGGTATGTAAATACCACAGCTTGGAGGAGACCAAGAGATGGTCGGCCGAGTATAACATTATAAACGGATGACTGATCGACTATCAGAAAGTCGACCATTATTGTTGCTTAGTGTGGAGGGTTTCTGGCCATAAGCGGCAATGAGATGGCTCCTTCCGAGAGTGTTTGACCTCCCGAAAATTTAATCAATGGGGTACGAACCGTTCGTAATGTCGATTTTTCAACTCTCATTTTGTCGAACGCTTGAGTGAACAGCACATCAACAGACAATCCTTTGTCGACGAGTATACAAAATACCTTCCAATTTGCAATAGTGAGAGTAACGACTAGTGCATCATCATGACGGCGATAGATGCCTCGGACATCTTCATCAGTGAATGAGATGCAATATTTTTTTCTTTTCTTTTCTTTTGAAGGCCGAGCTTTAACAAGGAGTTTGGACTTGGGTCGGCTGATGCTTCATGCGTGATTTTTTCGAGTATTGTTTAAGTCTCCTCCGCCTCGGGGACCATCGACAATAGTTCGGATTTCTTCCGCAGGTCAGTTATCACCCGAGCGTTCTTCTGTTGACTCGGTCCTTTTAACATATTCTGTGAGCCGGCCTTCTCGGATAAGCCTTTCGATCTCTTCCTTTAAGTGATAGCAATCATCCGTATTGTGCCCGTGATCCCGATGGTAATAGAAGTATTTTTTTTTGCTCTGTCGGTTGGGATTGCTTCTGAGCCTGTCGGGCCAGTTGATGAATCCTTCACCCTTGATTTCCATCAGCACCTGTTCTTGTGGCTTGTTGAGTGGGGTATACGTAGAAAACTTGCGGTCGGGTAGTTTACTCGACTTGTGTTCATCATGCGTTCGGTCGTCCTTACGCTTCTTTCCTCCAGTCAAATCAACTTCCTTTTTGGTCGACTCTTTGGTCGGTGCTCTCCTATTTTGGGCGGCTTCGCGCATGATTCTCGTTTCTTCAGCATCCGCGTACTTATCCGATCGAGTCATAAACTCGGTGAGAGTCATCGGGGGATTTTTATTCAGGAATGCCAGAAATGGCTTGTCCTTAACGCCCTGCATGAGAGAATTGAGTGTTGTTTCTTTTGAATATTTCCGAACTTGGAGCGACTTAAAGTTGAAGTGCTTAATGTAATCTTTAAGTAGTTCTCCCTCCTTTTGAACTATGTTGTTCAGATGTGCAGGGGGCTTCAACTTCTTCTTCTCACCAATGAAGTTGGTGATGAACACCTCACTGAGCTCTACAAACGAGCCGATGGACTTTGGTTTCAGTTGTTTGAAATAAAGTCGAGCTACGTCGGCTAAGGTGAGGAAAAACGCTCGGCACATCATAGCATCCGAGGCCTCATGTAACTCCATGTACATCTGGAAGCACTCGATGTGTTCAGTTGGGTTAGTCTTTCCAGTGAAAGGTGTAATCTGTGGCAAGTGAAATCTTTCTGGTAACTGATCTTGCATTATGTCTTCAATGAAAGGGGATGCTTTGGTCTCGAGCCTGGTTTGATGTGCATCTCGTCCCTTCTTCATATCTTCCATCTCTTCCTGCACTTTTTTTTTGAAGTCCTGGAGGTTAGCTTTCCAATGCTCGTCACTCTCAGCCACACCCTTAATCGGAGGCCGGCTGCATCTCCTTCGATCTATCTCGTGTAGGAGATCAGTGGGAGGCAGCACAGTAGTCGCGGAATGAGCGGGCACTGGTACAGACGGGCCATGGTGCTGACTCGGTTGTTGAAGAGATCGCGGAACGGTAGGCTGTGAGTCAGCAACTTGTTGCAGGACGTTTGCTGCTAGACCTTGATGAAGCTGTTGAGTTTGTTGCCAATGCATCTGTTCCAATAACTATTTCATAACATTTATATCGACTCTGAGCTCCTGGACTTCTCGATCCAACCGCCCATTACCTCGGTTCCGCTATGCATTTGTTGCGGCAGAGTTTGCTGGGTGAGGAGCGAAACCTTGGCGGTTATTGGATTGATTTTGAGCCCCTTGAGCTACGCTCGCACTTAGCTGTCCAGTGACAACGGTTTCATCTGATTCTTCTTGAACAGTTCTTCTAGTTCTCACCATTAGAACGTGTTTACAGCTCTTTGGGTAGAATGTAGAAAATGACTTTTTGTATCGCTTCCCACAGTTGGTGCCAAACTGTTGATGCGAAAGACTGAATGTGTCTCTCCCCGCACTTCCCGCCTGCACAACAATGAGAAAGAAAGAAAATCCTGGTTAGAGCCGAGGAACCTCCGATGCTTAAGTCAGTATGAGACCAGGAAGAGGAGTTTTTCAAGGATTTTTTTTTTTTTTTTTTTACGTACCTTGATCCTGGAGAGCCTTCTTTTTATAGGAATAAGAGGTCTCAGCGTAAGAAGATTCTCTCCCCGATTTTTGAGGGATTTGATTCACTTGCAACTTGTTTACGGATTCGTTTATGAATATTTTCCGATCCCGAGATTTTCGGGATCGGAGATCCTTCTACGAGATCTTTGAGACAGTATTTGAGATTACACCATCTCTCCCTTGCTTCGTTCGACCTTAACGAGACCCTGCAGTCTCAGCTGGCTTACAAGGACGGAGCTTTTTATCTATTGTCAGACAAAACTGAGTTGGTTTGGGTCCGACGTCCTTCCTTAATCCGATTGCCAACCCTACAACCGGCCTAATATGGGTCGGTTTTATAATCGATCATGTGACTTTCAACTTTAGGACCTTAATCAGCCCCTTTAGACGTTGTTGACTCTTTAGCCGAGTCAACTTTAAGCATCTCGCCTATGGCTCTTGACTCTTTAAATCTCAGTCGGGACTCATTTCTTACAAATCTGAGCCGAACTAAGTCTCCCCTTCTTGGCTTTATGTCTTGGATTTACCTGTTGCCTTGGATTCTCAGGCAATGTCAGTAGAGTTAGTACATTTCATTATCGAGTCCCCAAACTGGTCACATTTTTTCCCCAACGGAAGCTATTTTTTTATATTTTGTTTTCTGAGTTCGAATTGCATCCAAACAGGGCCTAAGATCCTACCTTTGTGGGACCTGGAGATTCTGCCAATGCCTCTGTTTTCTTGGCAACTGTCCAATCGCACCGTGTAAGTTGAGTTTCACCCAGCCCACCTTAGCTGGCAACCATTTAATCTTGAGATTTTCTGATGGGGATGACAAGAGCATCCGAACCGTGCCTAGATTGATCTGGTGAGCTGTTTGGAACCAAAGCCCAACTCAAGTCTGGGTCTGCCAGGGTGTGGTTGAAGAAGGTGCCCGCGTGACCATCCCCAGGTTTGGATTTTTAGGTTGTCAATGTCGTGAACAGAATTTTTTTTGATACTCTGGCAAGGTGTGATGGATGATACTCGGGAGGACAAAGGGAATAAGCAAAACACAGTCGGGAAACGGCGTGACCGTGGAGGTTTTTGGTGCGATTTTACATTTTTACTAATGCAACGAGGTGGGCCCATAAGAATTTGGTTGCTTTACGCACGCTGCCTAAAACAGGTACATCTACACGGTGGGGTCCATCGAGCACTCGAATCCGTCACACGAGTCATATGGCGTATGCACGCGGGGGCTGTACACGCGTGCGGGCCGAGTAAACCACCTATTGCGGAGATCGCACGTGCCACCGACAAACGATGCTAACCTTTTCAATAATGGAGGGAGCGGGAACCAACGGTCAAATGCAGCGGATCGGCATGGGGACGGGGATTGCGTACTACCCCGCCCGTCTCTAGCTCCGAACGGGCAGTTCTATGGCCGGGCCCACCGTAATGTATCTGTACATCCAAACCATCTGTCCCTTTTCCCATATTATTTTAAAGCATCGAAACAAAAATAAATCAGATCCAACAATAAAAATGGATCACACTAGAAATGACTCTTGCAGCTGACATTTAATGCTTTTGTATATTTTAATGCAATCAAGATTATTATCTGGTGTGCCCAGATGAGCGTTGGATATGCCTCATTTTGCTTCGGTGCATTAAAATAATAAGAGACGGACGGTTTGGATGTACAGATACATCATGGTGGGCGTGCCCGCAGAACTGCCCGTTCAGAGCTAAGGACGGGCGGGGGTAGTACGCAATCAGCGACCTCGGCTTGGTGACAGACCCGACCGTTTATGGCCCATACTCAGTCCCTGTTTGTCGCACGCGGATTAGCTACCGACAGGTCGAGCAGCGAGACTTGCTACTGAAGTGACGTTACCAAGTTCCATGGCCACACCATGATGTATATTTTGTATCACACCGTCCATCCATTTTTAGAGATCATATCAGGACATGATCCAAAAATTGAATTAGATCCAAAGCTCGAGAGGACACCACCACAAAAAACAGTAGGGAGAGTGACGACCACCGTTAAAAAGTTTCAAAGGCCACGAAAGTTTCCGATCAAGCTAATATCCGTGTTTTCTCTTCTTTCATGTATGCTTTAACACATGAACAAGTAGGATCTCAAATAAACATCACGGCGGACCTTTGGAAGGTTTCAACGGTGAGCGTTACTCTCATCACTGTTTTATGTGGTGGGGTCCACCCCAGACTTGGATCTGCCTCGTTCTTTGGATTATGACCTAAAATGATTTCTCCAAATATATGGACGGTGTGGATAAAACACATACATCATGGTGGGGCCCACAAAAGTTAGTGACGTCACTTCAGTAGTCAGTCTCGCTACTCAACGTGTCAGTACCCAATCTCGTTTGTCGTCTTCTTTTTCATGAGCATTAAACTATTACATTAATGTTTCCCAGGCCATTCCTTTTATGCCAAAAATGCCCCCGGCATAGTTGTTAAATATCCTCTTTGGCATGGATCGGGTATGGCCTGAAAATTCGACCCTTGGATCGTAACAATCTGACCAGAATGGCCATTGGTTGACTGTGGCCCGTTTTACTTTTGAAAGCTATTTTGCTGCTAAGATAGTCCAATCGAGCAAACTTTGGACTCTAGCATTCCATTGTGGGGTCCAATGAAGAAGTGAATCTATTTTTGACAATCATGGCCGTCCATCTATCAGGCATTAAATTTCATGGATGGTCCATGTTTTAAAGGGCACAAAGTAAATCCTATGATCATCTGGTTTAAGTTTATTGTGAGCCGTTTACCATCCACAGTAGGAGCAATTTCTTGATGGAAAGTCCTAAATCACTCTGCCACGTGTACTTTGGGAATGGCTCTACCATATTCTGGGCCGTCCGGCTTTACCGCATCACCTCCTTATTCGCGGATGATTTCTTCCCAACGGAGGCGGATTGCCTGGGCGCGACTTGGCTGGGACCCATAGCCAGCGATGTGGGTGGTACCCTGGCCGTAGGGTCCACCTCCGTTTATGCGTTGTATATCTACTACCCTTCCATCCGTTTTGAATTCATTTTATGGCATGATCTAAAAAATCATGCAGATAAAAATCTCCGGTGGACCACACCACAGGAAACAGTGGTTAATGGCTATTAAAAACATTGAGGGCTACAAAAGTTTTGGATTAAGCCGTTATTTGTGTCTATCCTTCGTTGAGGTCTCTGTGACATAATCAACAGTTTGGATGGAAAATAAACATTAGCGGGTCTCAAGAAGTTTTTACCTGTGGGTGTTCAATACTCGCTATTTCATGTGATGTGGTCCACCTGAGACATAAATCTCCTTTATTTCTTAGCTCATCCTATAAAATGAGTTGCTAAAACAAATGGTTATCACCCAAATCTATGGTTCCATGTCCAGAAGCCACGCCCACTCCACCTGTTAGTGGCATGACATACCGAAGCTCTAACGGGCCATCCCGATGTTTTTGTTTTATCCATCATGCATTTTTAAATTTATTTTCGAGCATGAGCCCAAAAATAATATATATCCAAAGTTCACATAGACCACACCGTAGAAGTGGAGGGATTGCACGCCCTGCGCTGAGAACTTCTAGAGGCCACTTTAGATGTTTTATTAGTCGTCCAACTTGCTCATATATAGCTATAGAGGAAGGGAAATCACTAATATAAGCTTCGTATGCCACCCTATAAAAGTTGTTTATTGTTTTCTTCGCTGTGGCTGAGCTTTGGAGATGCATCATTTTCCATAAAATGAGCTAGGAAAACGGATTGACAAAGTGGATAATAGGGCTCACAGATCTTAGTCCTTCTACATTTTAGTGCATTTGACTTTTTAACGTCTATTTGCAGATCAAAAACTTAATCATTATCCCATTGGAAATATGTTTGAGAAATCTTCCATCCACGGTGGGGATCAACATGCCAACGGACAGGATCACTTAAAATGGTTCTCGCTTGTACAAACCAAACACCCAGGCACACGCGTGTGCAATAAGCTCATGTACACGCTACATATGTCCCAGCATGACACATACGTGCGAGATCCAATCCATCCATCTGGTTGGTCTAACCTGGAATGTTGTCTAAAAAATAAACAGTCCACTCAGCACAGACGCTAATATTGAAAACAGATGGATGTTTTAGAAACTGCATCTGTGCTTTCCAGAGATGTACATTTGTTTTTCTAACTTTGAGTCACCTATGAAGTGAATCAAGTTATTTCTTGGCCTAAGGAATCAACGCAGTGATGCATTTCTACAGATGGATTGGATCTTGGAGCTATCGTGCCATGCTCACACATGTGTGGTATGTACAGTAGCTTTCTTTGCAGAGCAGAGTTATGCAGTGGTTTGTCGTGCGGGAGTTATTTCCTTATTTAATACTCCGCCGGAAGCTTGATACACTAGCATTAGAAATTGTAAAAATGGCGTGCAATGACTGATCAGTCACTATTGTTGCGCAATTCCTAAAAGAGGATCGGTGGACACTTGCTTATTGCAATGGACCACCGGATACTTACATTTTTAACCATCCAATAAATGTCCACCAATAGTTTCGCTGTATAAGTAAAAAGGAATTAGGAAAAAATAAAAACCTTTTTAATATTGCTATATAATAAAACAAAATTCCTGTTTAAATAGAATTATGTTCGAATGCCTTTTATAAATGGGTTTTTTTTTTTTTGCTTCATACACTACCTTGCTTATCTAAGTAATTATTTTTGGAATATCTTTGGTAGAGGTGGGCATGGGAGGCCTCAATTTGGTTAACTGGGCTCGTCTAAGTCAACCTGAACTGAATGGGTGAGTCATTTTAAACCAAGTATACTATGCCTAATTTATACTTAAATTGAGTAGCGTTTGAGTTACCTAGTAAATAGATCTGAAACTCGATACAATTATACTTGACTTGTTCTAAAACCTAACTTGACTTGAGTTTGAGTATATATAAAAAATACAAAAAATAAATTTGAAAAATTAATTTCTAACCTCTTTAAGCCTACATGCCACACCCAATCTTGGCCCAATCACAAACTCTCTTTTTCCCTCCCTCATCTTCTTCCTCTTTTAAGCTCGACAACCACCTAGCACCATCACCCTCCTCTTCCTCTCCACTCCCTTCCTCATCTCTTAATCTGACTCAGTGACAACTTGGTACTTTTGACCAAAATGGACTCGGTTCAGATTAGTCTAGGTTGGACCAAACTCAAATCGACTCAGGTATGCCGGATTCAATATCGAGTCAGAACGAATTCGGATTAGGCCTATTTCAAAACCAATTCGAGTCAGGTCAGCCCTAACTTGGTTCAACTCGACTTAATGCCCAGCTTTAATCTTTAGCACACAATGATGGGAGCAAATGGATTAAGGGTAGGCCCACTGTGACATTTATGTGGAATTCATCTACACCATGTTATATTTGAGGCAAAAAATTAGAAAATAAATCACTTAAAGATAGGCTTAAGGTGCGTTACGATGTCCTATCTTTAAGGTGAAATTCGCACCCTATTGGTGATTAAACCAATTTACAAGAGGGTTACAGCAAATTCGCCTCCAGGATACAATAAGCCTCTTCTCCAAAACCGGAGAAATGTGGGTTTCGGTCTGCAAAACTAAAAAAATTGCACTCCAAACATACTTTTACAACATACAACCCTGACTTCTGTGTTGTTATAATTTACCCCCTGAAAATTATTTGTAATTTACTGCCTAAAAAATTATTTGCAATTTAGCGCCTGAAAACTGTATTTTTTCAAAGAACATCTAAAAACGAAAATTGAGAAGAAGAATAAGATGGAGAAGAGATTGTTGGAAATTGTCAATTCGGATTGACACAGAGATGAGTTTATATAGAATCATAAGAAATGTTTAAGGCCCTTTTCCATGAAAAGACATCTTCTTCCATGGTGTCTTTTCATCAATGGTGGTGTCTTTCAAACAATGGCATCTCTTCATTTTAAATTCAAAAGATGCTCCCTTTACCAAGAGGCATCACCATTCACACCAACAATCACCAAAGTCACAACCCTCAGCAACAATCACCAAAGTCACAACCCTTCTTTTTCAATTTTCTTTTCTTATTATTTTGAAAAAATCCAACAATACCCCACTATTTTTCAAAATACAGAGTTCAGGGTATGTACGGAAAATATGTGCATAGGAGAAGGTATCTTATGAACTTGAACCTTCACTTAGTGTAAATAAATCAAAGTTGAATTAAAATCCTTAGTGACCATGGTCTTGAACTAAGTATTATATATGACACAACAGGACATATTACACACACATATATTTTAATTGTCATGTGTTCTAAAATTATAGTACATTAACGGCCTTGTGCTTTGTCCTGGATTCATGAGTTCATGAGAGTAACCAAAATCTCTTAAACATTTGGAAACGGCCCCACTTCCAATACTCATATAGGTGAGTTCTTATGAATGCTCCTGTAACTATAGCACCCTTGAAAGAATTCATTAAGAGCAGCAACTCATCCTCCTTTTTATCATTACAGGTACCAAGCACTATACAGACATCTAGGAATGAGACAGATAGAAAACGTACAGTGCTGCTTCAGCCACTTCATGTGAGGTACTTTGCCTATTGAACCTATTAATTTAGGTTGAGTTTTCCTCATCCGGTGTTTGTGAAATTGGCTTAAGTCCCATTCCTCTTGATGTTCTACTGACAACATCCCTTGCCAGTCCCTTGGTGAACAGGTCCGTTAGATTCTGGATAGATCGTACATATTGTATTGTTATAACACCATCACCAAGTAATTGCCGCACAAAACAGTGTCTTAGACTAATATGTCTGGATTTTTCATTATAAGTCTTGTTATATGCCTTTTGATAGTGTCGCTTCACTATCACAGTAGATAGAGACTGGTGGTAAAGGCCTTACCAATAATGGTATTTCTAATAATAAGTTTTTTAACAATTTCACCTCTTTACTACTAGCTGTCAAAGCTATGAATTCAGATTCCATGGTAGAGTGAGATATGAAAGTTTGCTTCTTACATCCCTAAGAAATGGCAGTTCCTCCAAGTGTAAAAATTCATCCAGTGATAGACTTAGATTCATTAGAATCAGTGACCCAATTTGCATCACTATACCCTTCAAGTACATTAGGATAACCAGAAAAATGTAAACCATAGTTAATAGTTTTTCTCAAGTATTTGAGTACTCTATAAACAACATTCCAATGATCTAAACTTGGATTACTTGTAAACCTATTCAATTTATCTACTGTAAAAGCAATATCAGGTCGAGTAGAAATCATGACATACATAAGACTGTCAATCACCTTATAATACTTTAACTGAGATACACTACGACATTCATTTTTAATTAACTTGATATTAAAATCAAAAGGAGTAGAAACTGAGTTCTTATCATATTGATCAAACTTTTTGAGTATCTTTTCAATATAATGTGATTGAGATATAGAGTTCTACCATTATTGTTTCTTAATAACTTGATACCTAAAATTACATGAGCTTCACCTGTATCTTTTATGTCAAAACTAGATGATAAGAATCTTTTAGTGTTATTTATAACATCTAAACATGTACCAAAGATTAGCATATCATCTACATAGAGACATATAATTACTCCTTTATTACTAGAGAATTTTGAATATACACACTTATCTGATTCATTAATTTTAAAGCCATATGAGGTGACTACTTTATCGAATTTTTCATGCCATTTCTTAGGTGCCTGTTTAATTCTATATAGTGACTTGATTAATTTACACACTTTATTTTCCTATCCTGAAATTATAAAATCTTCTGGTTGCTCCATGTAAAGCTCTTTATCGAGGTCACCATTTAAAAAATCTATCTTTACATCCATCTGATGAATTTCTAACTTATGAATAGATGCTAGAGTAACTAAAACTCGGATAGTAGATATCCTTGCTACTGGAGCATAGGTATCGAAAAAATCAATACATTCTTTTTGTGTAAATCCTCTAGCCATTAATTTGGCCTTAAACATTTCTGTAGTTCCATCTGGTCTTAATTTTTTTTTGAAAATCCATTTACAGCTTATTGATTTTGATCCTGGGAGCAGATCCACAAGTTTCCATATTCCATTTTGCAATATAGAATCCATCTCATCGTTTATAGCTTCCTTCTAAAAAGAAGCATCATGAGATCTAAGAGCATCATCTATTGTTACCGGATCATTTTCTATGTTATATATCAACATGGTTTCATCTGTTATGTTATTTTTATCTCCTTCTATTAGCAGAAGGTAGAAGTCGGGTCCGAAAGATGTACCTTTTCTGATTCTCTTGGTCCTTCTAGGTTCTATGTACTCTTTATAGAGACTGCTGATATCTTGATCAGGTATTTAGAACTACTGCTTGTACTAGGATCTTGAGGTCTTATCTCGTTTTTAGTTATAAAAGAGAATGAGTTTTTATAAAACTCGGCATATCTAGATTCTATTATAGTGTTTATCGGGATTGTATGATTAGACTCTATAACTAGAAACCTATAAGCCTTACTATTTTGTGCATATCTTATGAAAATATACTCAAGAGATTTCAACCCTATCTTGGACCTTTTAGGATCAGTAAGCCTAACTAAGACTCTACAGCCCCATACCTTGAAGTATGAGATGTTAGGAATCTTATTCTTCCATAGTTCATATGGACTCATACAAGTCTTAGAGTGAGGTATGCGATTAAAGATATAACATGCAGTCAATAGAGCTTCTCCCCAAAATTCAGAACTTAAACTCGCATTATTGAGCATATAGTTTACCATGTCTATGAGAGACCTATTTTTCCGTTCTGCTATCCCATTTTTTTGGGGTGAATAAGGAACTGTAATTTGGTGAATTATACCATGAGTTTTACAAAACTCTGAGAATTTTAAGGATAGAAATTCTCCTCCCCTATCCGAACTTAGAATTTTAATCTTTCGGTCTAATTGGTTCTCAACTTCTGCCTTGTATATCTTGAATTTTTGTAGTGCCTCATCTTTATTCTTCAATAGGTATACTAAGGTATAACGAGAGAAATCATCTATAAAGGTTATGAAGTACCTCTTTCTCCATTTTTTTATTAGACCATTCATTTCGCATATGTCACTATGAGCTAGGTTTAAGAGTTGTGATTCTCGTTCCACCTTTGGAAACGGTTTTCTAATTATTTTGGATTGTACACAAATACTACATTTGTTATTAGGTTTTGTATACTTAGAAATTAAATTAAGATTAGACATATTATCCATTTTACAATAACTAATATGTCCTAATCTATCATGTCAAACATCATATGAATCAAGCATATAAACTGAACAAGAATTTTTATTTATGAAGTTCAATTTGAACATTCCATTGAATACATAACCCTTCCCTACATATATCCCATTTTTAGACACAATTAATTTATCGGATTCAAATAGGAGTCTGAATCTAAACTTAGTCAATAGACTAGTTGATATAAGATTCCTCATAATATCCGGTACATGGAGCACATCGTTTAAAGTAAGGACTTTTTCGGATGTTAGATTAAGACGTACCTTCCCTTTTCCGACAACCTTGCATGTGGAGGCATTCCCCATATATAGTTCTTAATTATCCCCTACTTGAACATGTTGTAATTTGTACAAACATGTCTGGTAGCGCCAAAATCTACCCACTATTCAACATCCTCATTCAACATATTAACTTCAGAGACGACAACTAGCAGATTCATGTCTTTCGTCATATTGACTTGCCGTTTCTTTTCTTGCATTTTCTTTTTTGTATTTTCGACGGTCTTTCTTAAAGTGACCAGGGATTTTGTAAAAGAAGTGTGAAGCCTTTTTGGAAGTGTTCTTTTTGAACCCTTGGTTATTAGTTTTAAACCTATCATCTTTGTTGAAAGGTGACTTCTCTAATTCCCGATTCACACTATTCTCGACTATATTAGCGTTACTTAGGGCCTCCTGTTGTTCTTCATTTTTGTCACGGAGCCTAGATTCTTCTTCTATTCGAAGAAACATTAGGAGGTCCTCCAAGGACTTTTTATTTTTTATTTTTTGTTTCAATGATTTTCTAGTATCCTTCCATTTAGGTGGAAGTTTAGTAATAATGGTGGATACTTGGAAAGATTCATCAAGATTAGTGCCATCAGCAATAATCTGTCGGATGATGACCTGTAACTTATGTACTTGATCAAGGACAGGTTTTTCATCCAACATTTTGAATTCTAAAAACTAGCTTACTAGGAATTTTTTATTGCCTTTATCCTTTAATGTTTATTTGGTGAGCAGCGCCTGCCACAAATCCTTAGCAGTCGTCTTTTGATGGTAAACAACGTATAATGAATCAGAAAGAGCGTTGCAGATGTGACCTTTGCATAGGTAGTCGTTACGCTCCCAATTTTATCTCTTTTAAATTTGTTCTAACGTATCATCGTCAAATGGTGGTGAAGGAGGATCTTGAGTGAGCACATGATTCAATTTGAGTGATGTGAGGAAGAGATGGACCCTCGATTGCCATCGAAGAAAATTTGAGCCGTCGAACGGTGTAATTCGAACAAAGTCAGGATGACCTATAGAAGAGGCCTAATATCCAGGATACAATAAGCTTCTTCTTCAAAACCGGAGAAATGTGGGTTTCGGCCTGCAAAATTAAAAAAACTACACCCCGAACACACTTTTAGAGCATACAACCCTGACTTCTGTGTTGTTATAATTTACCTCCTAAAAACTGTTTGTAATTTACTGCCTGAAAAACTATTTGCAATTTAGCGCCTGAAAACTGTATTTTTCAAAAGAACATCTAAAAATGAAAATTGAGAAGAAGAAGAAGATGGAAAAGAGATTATTAGAAATTGTCAATTCGGATTGACATAGAGATGAGTCTATATAGAATCATAAGAGATATTTAAGGCTCTTTTTCATGAAAAGACATCTTCTTCCATGGTATCTTTTCATCAATGGTAGTGTTTTTCAAACAATAGCATCTCTCCATTTCAAATTCAAAAGATGCTCCCTTTACCAAGAGGCATTATCATTCACACCAACAATCACCAAAGTCACAACCCTCACCAACAATCACTAAAGTCACAACCCTTCTTTTTCAATCTTCTTTTCTTATTATTTTGAAAAAACCCAACACACCACACCACCAGGTAAGTAAAGCTATATTACTCCTGGGGCAAAAAAAAAAAAAAAAAAAAAAAACATCTATGATTTAAGCAGACTACATAATAATAATAAAAAATACTGCGATGGGCAATACTCACCCTTTAATTTGTTTTCCTTTGTGTGTTCAAAATGAATCATAAATTAACTTATTTTAGGCATGGGCTTAAATTTTGGTGTGACATGTAATGTTTAATATGGATTTCATGTAATCATCACAATGAGCTTTGTAAATGTTAAAGATGAATGTCTCTTTTTTATATGTTTTCTTTGATGTGGCCCATTTTAATTGCAGGTTTGCTGATTTATGAATACACATTATTACAGTGATTAGAAAAAGTAAAGATGAGGATCTTAAAAGCTCCTTTTGTTTTAATATTAGCTTAAATTTGGAACATTGGGACGTAGCCATGTATTATTGACAGGGCCCATTGTGATGTGCAAAAACTGCCATCGGTGACATACAGGGCCACACTAAGGAAAATAGTTTGGTGGTTTAGTGTTACTCTATAGACTGTTTGCATTTGTGTGGCCGACTCGAATCATGGATAAAACTAAGTTCTGCGACCTAAGCTTAATATAGTGTGACACACCGTGTGGTTGGAGTGGATTTCACATGAACATAACCGAGAGGGCTACTGGAGCCACAACCCCTTTTCTAATAAAATAACCTATTCATTGATACATCTAACCCGCTATAACAACTTTATTTTGAATTATGGTGTGAGGTACAAAAGCAAAATTCCAAATGCCACGTGTGAAGCAACACATTCGATAAAAACACGATTGATTTGACTGAAATACACGTAAATAAATCTGAAATTATAATAATTATGATTTACTAACATATTTGCCACCGCCATTATATAGTATTTAACTCAGGATCCACACAATATTTTACTATTTTCAGCATGTTACAATTGAGCCGTATAAGTTGAAATATCATGAGTGAAATATCTCTAAGATAGAATAATCCTATCCGCTCAATCTTGAGACCTTCATTAGAGTGATATTATATGATGCCATTGAACAAGCCTTAAAAATTATAAGTGTGGCGATCTCTTTTCAAACGCCTGGCATATGTTACGACGGTGCGTTTACCATCAAACTCTTTTTATACAGCTCTTGTCACATTGGCCAACAGTGGCAAAAGAAGTAATTATCTTCTGTTTGCAACCTTTCTTCTTTTGCTAGGACCTGTTGATAATAAATTAATACGCAACCCGCATTCTTGCATTGTATGCACGGGCTTTTAGTTCTGACAAGTTGGGCTCGTGATCCAGTAATCCAGACCATTGATCTTCTGCGTACCACAGTCAGTGGGCCATAGAGAACAATGTCAAGACCTTTTTCAGTCGACTATTGAATATTTTTTGTATTTTCTTATTAACTGTGTATCAGTGGGAACCACAAATCAAAAGATTAAATTCTTCTTATCGAGGAAATCTTTATAATATAGTCCATCTACGATAGGATACAACTGACGAACGGTCTGGATTATCTAACCATTAGCCCTAATTGTCAGAACTGAAAACCCGTGTATATACCGAGCAGAGCAAGGATGCAACCGACGTATATCAAATCACGGATTCCTCCTACTTCAAACCTTTCGTCTATCTCCTTTCTCATTTCTTCCACCCTCTTGAACGAGGATTGAGGAACGAAAGAGAAGGAAGAGAGAAAAATGAGATTTCGCACGCTTTTTCTTCTCACACTCTTCCACATTCCTCTGCTTCTCGACTCGGTCGACTCGACCGAGCCACCATTTTCCTGTGACTCGTCGAACCCAGCAACTCAGTCCTACAAATTCTGCAAAGCGTCTCTACCCATCAATGAAAGAGTCCAAGACCTCATTTCTCGCCTGACCCTGGATGAGAAGATATCCCAGCTGGTGAACTCAGCACCCGCGATTCCCAGACTCGGCATCCCGAGTTACCAGTGGTGGTCTGAGTCGCTGCACGGGGTCGCCAGCTCAGGACCCGGGATCCGATTCAACGGAACGATCCGATCGGCCACCAGCTTCCCTCAAGTCATCCTCACCGCAGCTTCATTCAATGCCCGCCTGTGGTACCGCATTGGACAGGTATTTCCGAGCTCTGCAATCTGGAAATTGTCAGGTCCTGACGCACCATGACCCGAAAAGCGTCCTGATGCACTAGCCATTACAGGCAGGGCTCATGTTTCACTGATCCAGTTCATCTGAAAAAACCAGCCGCGGATGGGGAATGCTCTTAAAATCTTCCAGGTTGGAAGATCCTACCCTTCGATCAGTGGCTTACAAATGTACGGTTGTGTTCCAGAGAGAAGGCCAACGATTAGATAGGTGGGATTTTCCAATCTGGAAATTTTGTTTGTGACATCCGCCATCCATAGTAGGAATCAATAGATCAACGGTCCAGGTCAACAAACCACAGGTCCGCTCGTACAGAACGAGGGCGTGGAAAGGTTATTTATTAAGAAAACTGCAGAAATGATAACATTGCAATTTTGCTGCTGTCCAAACAGACAGTTCAATGTTTTATCTGCGTTTCTGTCGGTTAGGGTGCACCAAATATCAGGAAATTTCATAATATTAGGTGCAACCAAACGCACCCAACGTCAATTAAAGCATGAATATTTATGATTACAGTTATATACGCCTTTTGATGCACGAGCGGATTTGGATTGTGAATATTCGGTATTCTTATAGTCTAATTTGAAAGAATGCAATTCCAATTTGAAGCGTCTGATATACGAATTCTAAGGAAACGACAATCTAATTGTTACCATTTTATAAGCCTGATTACTGTAATTCAATTTGATAATGCAGCCAAACACACTCTAAGATTGCAATTACATTTCTTGCAAGTCAAATTCGAGAATAATGCAAATTTGGAGCATAGATCCTCTCTTCTGTTTTTCAAATTTATTCGACTATTCCTTGCAATTCAATTCGATAAAGCATCCAAACACACTCTTACTGCATTATTTGATTTGGGTCATTGTATTTTTCCCTTACAAGGCTACTGGAATTGAAGCTCGAGCGATTTATAATGCCGGACAAGCGACCGGAATGACGTTTTGGGCCCCGAATATTAACATTTTTAGGGACCCCAGATGGGGGAGGGGGCAGGAGACCCCAGGAGAAGACCCCCTGATGACTGGCAAGTATGCAGTTTCTTATGTGAGAGGATTGCAAGGGGATTCTTTTCAAGGAGGGAAATCAAGTGGTGGAGGTCTTGATCATTTGATAGCTTCTGGCTGTTGCAAGCATTTCACTGCCTATGATTTGGATAATTGGAAAGGGACCACACGTTTTGTGTTCAATGCTCGTGTAAGTAGGCTGCTGTTTTTTAAGAAGCTTTTATTGACACGAAAAAAACAAGAAGAAATGAAAATCATTTTTGGGGGTTTTTTTTTTTTTGTTGATTTTGACATGGGTGTGTTTCTTTGGGGTGTTTTGTGAGTGGAAAACAAATTTTTTTTTCTTTTTTAAAATCTTGGAAATCTTTCCTGGGTTTACATCTTTTGTTGATTTTGAATCATTGGTATGTTTGATTGAAGTGTTGTTGATGGTGATTAACGTGTTTTTCTCTTTTTGTTTTGTTTTTTTTCAATCTTAGAAGTTCTTTTGATTTGTGGATTTTGAATCATGGGTGTGTTTGATGAAACATGGTTCTCTCTTTTTCAACCACAGAAGTCCTTTTTGGACTATATATTTTGTGGATTTTGAGTGGTGTGTTCGGCTGAGAAGTGATGATGGTGAGAAAAATGGTCTCTCTTTTGTACAACGCAGCGATTAATCAGTCTAAGGTTGCATGGGATTGCACCATAATAGCATGAAATTCGATGATATTTGATCCGAACCAAACGGAGCTTAAATCTAAAAAGTTTCTTTTGGGTTTTTGGATCCTGGTTGTATTTTGATTTGATCTATTGTTTTAGTTACAATGCTATTTGGGTTTTTTTTTTTTTTTTTTTCAGTTTTCTTGCCGTAGTTGGATGGAGGGCTTTGATTACTCACCCAAAAAGGAAGAAAAAATAGAGAGCTTTGATTTTAATGATTTTTGCGGATTACAGGTGTCAATGCAGGATTTGGCAGACACGTACCAGCCACCATTCAAGAGTTGCATTGAAGAGGGTCGTGCAAGTGGGATCATGTGTTCTTACAACCGTGTGAATGGAGTACCTAGCTGCGCGGATTTCAACCTCTTGTCCAAAACAGCGAGGGCGAAATGGGGCTTTTATGGGTAAGAGATGGTCTTTTTCTCAATGGCGCTCGGGAATGTGCTGGGTAGATGTAATGATATTCATGCTGTGGATGGATGGTCCATTCCCACCGGTCCACCATGTGACGATCCAGATCGTTCATCTAGAGCTCCCCACATTGAATGGTTAATATGGAAAAATCGCATTCAACAGAGATATCTCTTTATAACGTGATAGCAGTCCATAACAGCATCTTATAGGCCACCTTTGCATGGACGGTAATGATATCAAGTCAGTAACTTTCTATGTGGGCAATGTATTGTAAGAGCTTCTAGACGAACGGTCTAGATCGTTCCACCGTGGACCAGACGTGACGAACGGATTGGACGGTCGTCTAGCTGTCGTAGCCTTGCGAGTAAACGTCAGCTGCGCATAGCACCCAGATCCATAACTCAAAGTGGTAGATAGAGTGACAGATAGCCCTTTCAACACTAAGGTTCTGGTATCGATTCCCTAATGGGGGTGGCTACCAGTGAAGTGTGAACTAAAGATGGACTCACGAGCTAACCAAAAAACCTGGCCGACTTTGCGGACCCGCCTCGAATTGCATGGTATGGTCATGACCCAAAAGACAGGCCGGTAGGACACCGGATAACGAGTGCGGATTGCGTACTCAGTATGTTAAAATGTGTGAGGCCCACCGTTATGTATGGTCTTATCCACGCTGTTCATCCATTTTTTGCCAGCTTATTTTAAGGCGTGAGTCAAAAATTAAACCATATCTAAATCTCAAGTGAAAACTTTCTGAGCCACAATGGCTTTGGATCAAGCTGATGTTTATATTCTTCTTTCATCCATATTCATGTTATGAATAGGTTGGACGACAAATAAACATTACTGTGGGTCCAAAAAGGTTTCAACAGTGGATGTCACTATCCCCACTGTTTCTTTTGATGTGGTCCATTTGAGTTTTGGATATGCTTCAATTTTGAGATCATGAGTAGAATGTGATGATAAAACGGATGGACGGTGTGGATAAGATACATTCATCACAGTGCATCCCACGGAGTTTGCTCCTTACGCTAGCGTAGTGAGTTACTCTGTGCAGAGTCTGCTTCCCAACGCTGCAGGGAGGAAATTAGATTGTTTAGTAAGCTTTATCTCACTGACTACACTATCTTGGGCCCATCGTGAATGTATGTCGCTTATCCACGTAGTCCATCCATTTTTTCAGCTCATTTTAGGTGTTAAGCTCAAAATTGAAGCATATCCAAAACTCAAGTCGACCACACCATAGGAAACGGTGGTAATAATGATTTCCACCGTTGAAACCTTCCTAGGGCCCACAGTGATGTTTTTTTGTCATCCAACCTGTTCATAAAATCACAAAGATATGAATGAAGGGAGAACAAAAATATCGGATTGATCGAAAACTTCAATAGCCCCCAGGAAATTTTCAACGGTAGATGCTAAATTCACACTGTTTTCCTGTGTAGTCCGCTTGAGCTTTTGATACGCTTCGTTTTTGGGCTGAAGTACTGTAATAAGCTGGTGAAATGGCTGTACCCGCTTATTGAAAGGAGGACCCGATGACTGAGACTGAGTACTGCTTGTCAGTGGTTATATGCTGCCAGCAGAGCATCGTATCAAATAACTCACCCAGCTCATAAAGCAAATGGACAATGTTCCAGAAATTACACATTTTGTGGAAAATCATAACTCCGCAATTAGTGCCGTTCGAATGTGAAAGTCAAAAGTGGCAAAGGCATTCAGTGGGCAAAGGTCCATTTTATTGGACGGTTTGGAGTTATGAGAGTTCACTCAAAGAACTTTACTAACTCCAGGTACCAGCTCCAATGCTAAAAAATGGAAGGCTGAGAAGAATGTAACGGTCAATATTTGATATCTGCGTGCAACCGACCTTTTTAGCTGATATTTTGCCACTTTTTTACTAACACCGTCCTCCGTCGTCTTCGAGCAATTGGCCGTTTCACCCCTTTTCTCGCAGGCAAGCCAGATTAGGTGACGACGCCCTGGCGTGGTCAGATTTGATTGGTCCAGCCCAAACAACTTTTTAACCTGAGCGGATTCAGGGGCGCTCTGAGCACGGCAAGGCCCTCACGTGGTGAGATTTGATGTGACTGTGAGATATGAAGCTAGACAAAAACATGTTCGAAATTGCTGGGATACCTTACTGACTGACTTCACAGTGGCTAGCCCAATCAAACCTTGCAAGTTCGGGCTAGTGAGGGCTTTAGGTTGCCTCACGGAATTTCCTTTCTTTTAAAACATGTTTTGATTGGCCTCATCTCAAGCAAGAAAAATAGCTCATTCAAATTTAATTACATGAGGGCCTCATCCAAATAGCTTCCCCTGTTTTAGATGAATGCGTCCATTGCTGCTGGTTGGATGCCTAGGTGAACCTGGCACCGGGGATATCCCTAGTGGTAGGCACCGTGGGACTCACCATGATATATATGTTTTGTCCATATTGTACATTTATCTGTCTTGTCGAATTATTTTAGAGTATGAGCCAAAAAATGAAGTAAGTATGAAGTTCAAATGAAGCACACTACAAGAAACAATTTTAATTGAATGCCCACCATTAAAACCATCTCAGGGGTTATAAAAGTTTTGGATAAGTTGGTATGTGTGTTTTCCCTTCATCCATGTCTGTTTGACCATAAGAAAAGGTTAGATGGCAAATAAATTATCCTCATTGTGGGCCCTAACAAGTTATTGATGGTGGGTGTCAAATGCCCTCTATTTTGTTGATGTGGGTTCACTTGAGCTGTGGATCTGTATCATTTTGGGATTAGGATCTAGGATGAGCGTACAAAATGAATGAGCTCCCAAAACGAATGGATAATGGGGATATAAATTAAAACACACATCACAGTAGTCCCCACAACAGCTGCCACTAATG
The DNA here is from genome assembly GCA_037074715.1 of Magnolia kwangsiensis. Classification (NCBI taxonomy): domain Eukaryota; kingdom Viridiplantae; phylum Streptophyta; class Magnoliopsida; order Magnoliales; family Magnoliaceae; genus Magnolia; species Magnolia kwangsiensis. The sequence goes on along the minus strand of CM073575.1, from coordinate 6,149,550 downwards.
TTCTTGGTGGTAGGGTGACCAAGGAATTTGCTTCCCATCCAACCGGTTGGGCATGGTCGCTTCACGTTGAAAATGTGATATGCCAGAAATCAAGTTTATCCAACCATCAGGTGACCTACTACGTGAATTTGAAGGGTTTTAGGTGTTTGTCTATTATTTCTATGATGATTGGAACAGCGTGGGCATCTAAATTGATGGGGGAGTGACCTTTTTGGATGGGTCGGATACCATTTATGCATAAATCTGGGCCTCGCATTCAGGCAAAACGACCTTCCGTCAGTGGATTGCCTGGTGATTGGATCAATCCTTGATGACCTGATGTGGTGGAATTTGATTGAGCGATGTGTTTCTGTTATAAATGGGCCCAATTGAGTAAATATTTGATTGGGAATTGGACCTGAAATTTAGTTCTTCTACATTTTTGGGCTCATGCCCCAAAATGAGGTGTCAAACTGACGGACAATGTTAATATAAAACATATATTCACAGCGGGCCCCACAGATCCACCCACTAGAGTGGTTACCCAGATCTACCTAGTCAACATCCATCTCCTTCCATTTTGGACAGGGATATGGAATGCGGATTGCCTGGTGACCCGGTACTGAACCATCTCCATAGGGCCTGACCCACCGTGATGTATGTTTTATCCACGCTTCTTATTTTGCCAGCTTATTTTAAGGCGTGAGCTCAAAATGAGGCAGTTCCAGAGTTCAACTGGACCAGACCACGCAAAACTGTGAAGATGATGAGGTGGATGAAACCTTCCTAGGCCTCATGATTATGTTTATTTGTCATCCAACCTTTTCATGGGGTCATACAGACCTTAATGAAGGGAAAACATAAATATCAGCTTGATCCAAACTTATGTGAAGTTTTCAACAATAGGCTTTCAATTCACGTTGTTGCTGTGGTGTGGTCCACTTGAGCTCTAGATCTACTCATTTTTGGGCTTATGCCCTTAAATCCACATTGTTCCTATAGTGTGGTCCACTTGACCTCTAGATGTACTCATTTTGGGCTCATGCCCATAAAATGAGCTGGCAAAGCATATGAATGGTGCAGTGGATGAAACACACACATTATGGTGGGCCCCACAAGGTATCAATTGGCTCTAACTGATATAATTAGCAAGTGATCCAATCAATCTGGCTCTGACTGATATAGCTTCCCTCATGGAGGGTATTCTCTCATTTGGTGGAACGAGGTTTCAGTTGATCCCTGAGCCTACCTTGATTTTTTTTATCTTGTATCCACACTGTACATCCAAGTCGCAGGTGGACCACACCACAGGAGTGGTGACTGAACGCCTACCATTAAAAAAAAACTTCTTGGGGCCACTGAATGTTCATTTGCCATTTAACATATTGATAAGGTCATAAATACCTGGATGAAGGACAACACAAATATTAGCTTGATCTATAACATTTGTAGCCCACGCTAAGTTTTCAGTGGTCAATCACCATAGAGATTTGGATCCGTATCATTTTTGGGTTCATGCCCTAAAATGAGCTGGCAACATGATGGACGGCGTGAATATACCACACGTAGATCAAGGTGGGCCCCACGGTCACGACCCACCGAACTCGGTAAGTTCCCGATCTAACTGAATCCGCGCCCGTGGCGGATCATTTTTAGACCTTTTTGGTTTTTGGTTTTGGATTTTGCCGGTGGCGGAGAGTATGATTGAAGGTCCAGGGTAGTTTCGTCATTTAGGAAAATTGGATCCGTTGGTCTGATGGTTGATGGGGTGATCATCAGGTACATCACCTCGGACTGCGATGCGGTTTCCATCATTCATGACGCGCAGGGCTACGCTAAAACGCCAGAAGACGCGGTCGGAGATGTACTCAGAGCCGGTACGTGGGACCCTCTTCACTTTTTCATTTAAAACCCCGTGATTTGTATTCGAATGACCAAAATGCCCTTGTGCTTATCCCTATGCCAACCCGATGGGCGAAATTATTATTTTGTCTAATCTGGCGCTGCTACAAGTTTCAACCATTCTCGCCTCGATCTACCAAAAGTCATTTTTATTGTTTTTTTCGCGTATGCCAACTTCGCCCTCTGCTTTACGAGAAATCGTACTGTCCTTATGCATCGGGCCGTGAATGAATAGTCCATACTAACTCGGCACCGCTCACATGTGGTGCCGGATCGTTCATCTGATGGGATTTGCTGTGGGATGTATTGGGACATATAAACATACGGCACTGATCGAGACAAAAAACGCCGCAGGATGTACGGTGGATTCCAATCTACAATAGTTTTGGAGCGGACGCGGATTGGGTATTACCCCGCCCGGGCCCACTAGGAACGGACGGGGCCTCTGAGGGACCACCGTGATGTATGGGTTTTATCTACACTTTCCCTCCATTTTTCCATTTCAGGATACAATGCCAAAAAATGAGGTAGATCCAAAGCTAAAGTGGACCACACTAGGAAGCAGCGGGTATAATGACTCTACCGATGGAACCTTACAAGGGCCCACCATGATAGTTAATTTCCATCCAAACTGTTCATAAGATCATATAGAACCTGGATGAAGGGAAAACACAAACATCAGCTTGATCCGGGACTTCTGTTGCCCCTAGAAAGTTTTCAACGGTAGGTGTTTAATTCCCACCACGTGCTCCACTTGAGACTTCAAAGTTCTTCGTTATGGGGCTTGGACCTTAAAATGATTTGGCAAAATGGATGGATGGTGTGGATAAAACCCATACATCACAGTGGCTCCTCAGAGCCCCTGTCCATTCCTGAGGTACCCAATCCGCGTCCTTTTGTAGGGCCTATCGGATCAGCGGTTAGATATCGATCTATTTGCAACCGCACATGTATAGTCGTCCAACCCAAACGACTATCACATACAAAAGCTTAACACGTAAGAAGCTGGGCTGTTCAGGGCCCGAATATACAATGTCCGTGTATGTCATTACAATAGGTGGGAATTCGTCATGGAAGCTGCACTGCCTCCCTTTTTAAAAAAGAAAATGAGACTAGTGAGGTATTGACATGCGCTCTTATGTCTCAAGTGTTATAAAATCTGAACATTCATCAAACTGGCCATTTGAAAAAAAAACAGACACCTCAATGAGATTTCAAGCTGATTGGATATCTGGGTGGGCCACAATATTCATTTAATCCAAACCGTTGTTATGCTTCCAACAGGCGCTGGAGAGAAAAATGCACAAAGACACATTTTTAGTGGCACCCAAACATGCCCTTAGGGTGCGTTTGGATGCTAAAATTGCAATCGTTTCAGTTCAATCAAGGGGACATGATCTACAATGAGGAAATGGCTATCAAACTGGAGTTGCATTTCATTCAAGTCTGAGTTGAAATAGATATACTTGGATTTTGGAATCCAGTCTGTCGGTATTCAATACAACGGAATGCAATCTGTGCACTCTCACTTGCTTGAACTGAAAAGACTACAATTCAATCTGATAACACATTTGAAAAACAGCTTAATGAAGTCACATTGGAGAGAACATCCACTTATTGAAGGATTTGTATTTAAAAGTGAAAAACTGATGGTTGATATTCTATAAGGCTGATTGCTTATGTACCTTGTGTTAAGAAATTTAAAATTTTCAGGCATGGATGTAAACTGCGGTTCATATCTGCAGAAACACACGAAATCAGCTATTCAACAGAAAAAACTCTCAGAATCAAACTTAAACAGAGCCCTCCACAACCTCTTCTCCATCAGAATGAGGTTGGGATTGTTCAATGGCAACCCAAAAATGCAGCCTCACGGAAATATCGGATCAAACCATGTCTGCTCCAAAGAACATCAGAATCTTGCCCTTGAAGCTGCCCACAACGGCATAGTCCTGTTAAAGAATTCAGCAAGACTCCTTCCTCTATCAAGAATGAATTCGAGGTCCCTTGTGGTGATTGGCCCAAATGCTGACAACCCACAAACACTCTTGGGAAACTATGCGGGCCCTCCGTGTATATCTGTTTCCCCGCTCCAAGCATTGAGGAATTATGTGAAGGACACCCAGTACTACTCTGGCTGTGATACGGTTGCCTGTGCTTCAGGCTCTATCGAGAAAGCAGTGGAAGCAGCGGGAATGGCTGATCAAGTGATTTTGATCATGGGCTTGGATCAAACACAGGAAAAGGAAGAACTGGATAGAGTGGACTTGGTTCTCCCAGGGAAGCAACGGAGTCTTATTACTAGCGTGTCGAGAGCTGCAAAGAAGCCAGTTGTCCTGGTGCTTATTTGTGGCGGTCCTGTTGATGTTACATTCGCGAAATACAATTCAAAGATCGGAAGCATTTTGTGGGCTGGTTATCCTGGAGAAGCTGGTGGAATTGCACTTGCAGAGATTATCTTCGGTGATCATAATCCAGGTGAATTATCCGCCTGCTGTCCTCTGCACATATTTTCAATGAAATTAGAAGTTCTAATACTCCTTTTATATTGAGTTCTTTGGTAGTCAGAAAAACAATACCCAGTTCGTTATTTTTCAACTCATCTATTGATTGAGAGACTTCATCAACTGAGCTTAAAAGGGGCTGACTATGGTGTGCATGTTCACTGTTTACGAAACGGTGGCAACCTGGCGCATGCGTCATCGATTTACGCCAGCCCAGACTATCTAAATACTGGTTCATACATCATAACTTATAATCTCTGGTGATCGAATTTGGATTGTGAACAATTGACCATTTTCATTTTAGCAGTTCACTTAATGGCCATCAATTGGACAGTTAACATCATCTAATCAATGTGCTTTTCATGCCATGCTCCGTCTACCATGAGATCCAGTATTCAGATCGTCTGGATTGATAGCCCATATACAGTGGATGAGTTGCCATCATTTAACAAAAGGTGCATCACTTTAAAAGAACAGAACGACCCATTGTTGTCGCCAAATTCATAAGACTCAATGACCAGTTTCATGTTCTAATGCAGGAGGGAGATTACCCATCACTTGGTATCCCCAAGGTTTCACTAAAGTGCCGATGACAGATATGAGGATGAGATCTGATCCTGCATCTGGCTACCCCGGCCGCACATACAGATTCTACCGTGGTAGAGAAGTGTTCAAATTCGGTTATGGTCTCAGCTACTCAACCTACTCATATGAATTCGTCTCTGTTACAGCAAACCATCTTTATCTGAACGTTTCTAGCAGCTTTCAGGCTACTGAGAAGTTGGGTTCCATCCGCTATAGTACCAATAGTATGGGTGCTGAATTCTGTGAGAAGCTGAAGTTCTCGGCCCTCATCGGAGTGAAAAATCATGGGGAGATGCCTGGAAGGCATCCTGTGTTGCTTTTCTTACAGCAGTCCGAAATTCAAGGCAACAGCCCGATGAAACAGTTGGTTGGATTTGAGAGTGTGCATTTGGATGCAGGAAAGAGGGCTGAAATTGGATTTGTTCTGAGTCCTTGTGAACATCTCAGTAGGACAGATGAAGATGGTTCCAAGGTAATGGAAGGAGGGTCCCATTTCTTGGTTGTGGGTGATGAGAAATACCAGGTAACCGTTGTAGTTTGAAATGGAGGAAAGAGATTAAAGACATTCTAAGCTATGGGTATTTATATAAATTATATTATTATAGTACTCTCCAGAATTTTGATTTGGAATGCAAATTCACACACAGCCAGACATGAAAGAGAAGGAAATATTTGAGCTTGATGTGGGTTCCTTTCTATACTCTTCTTAATTTACTCCCAACCGTCCGAAGGTCTTTTCTAGATCAATTCATTAAGGGCATGTTCGGTTGCACCACTAAATATCATGAAATTTCATAATATTTCGCACCAATTAGACTGATTAATCATATTGAAGTAACTAGAGACTTTTAGTTACAAATTATTCTCAAAGAAGGCAGCTTTTCAGACTTATTTGAGATAGTGGTGGGCCTAAGGAAAGCAAAGGAAAGCAAAGGAAAAGGAAAGCACAACCAACCAAAAGGAAAGCAAAGGACAAAAAAGGAGAGTACATGACTTCTCCAAAGAGGGCAAGCTGATCATGTATGGAGACTTCTCCAAAGAGGGCAAGCTGATCATGTATGGAGAAGGCTTCAAGCCCACTAATCATATCTGTCAGTTCAATGCAGCAGAATTAACTAAATTGCAATAAGGTGGTTGGGTTTGAAAGGCATGGAACCACGCACATAGTTCTAGCACTCAGTAACTCAAATTGAAACTCAACCCAGTCAACTCAACTAGACGAGATTTCTAGCTGAGTCACTATGAAACTTGCTGGCAAGCCCAACTCACTTATGATTCAGTGAAACTCAGCAATTCAACCTGCCAACTCCATGCAACTCCGAGAAAGGAGACATCAATACCAACCATGTTGTGTGCTTTTGAGTAATTTGAACATTTTAGCCATATACTAATTTTAAATATCAATCCCATCACGGGTTTGGTCAAACAGCTTCAATCGTGGATTTGTTCCCCATAAACATGAGTTTGATTTCCCTCCCTGTGGATTATCCGATGCACGTGGTTGGTAGGTGATCGTGTGCATCCGTAGGAAATAGTCTTGCCTTTAAAGGGGTGGGGATACTCTATTGTCATTAAAAAAATAATTTTAAATATATATTTATTATTACTTTAATCACATTTGAGCTTAATTACTAAATATCGAGTTGGGTCCTCGAGTCAACTTGATCTGGCTGCATATCCAGTTGAGTTAAATTTTCAGGTTTTTGAACAATAACCATCATGGATTGAAGACTTGTTTGGTCCTGGTCAAGTTGGGGGTTGATGCATCCAGGTTGAGCACACTGCCAACTCTGACGCGTTGTGCCAGACCAGATTGGACTCGATCGAGTCTGACCTGACTAGTCAATTCATGACTACAACTTGATGGTTGCTCATTACCATATTACAAGGTAATTTCCATTCGGTCATCCCTCAATGTTAAACTAAGGAAGCCACTATTTACGTGGACTATTATATAACCAAAAGTGCGAAAGATGGTGTATTTTCTCTTTAACTAATTATTGCAATTCAATCCAATACAACTATTCAATACAAACGCAATCCTAAGCCACTAATCTGAAAACAAATACAACTATTCTTTTTCCCCAAACTGTTCTACGTCCCTTACTAATTTATCCAAGCAGGCCTACAAACCTTCTGTTATTTGTCACTAGCATTAGATAGAAAGACTGCCTCAAGAACCCCTGAGTAATGCAAGGAGAAAATCAGCAACCAAGCCATTGGCTTTATCAGCACTGTTGAATTCCCTCCTTACAAGGCTCTCTAGAGACAACCCAGTTTTGGCAGCAAAAGCATTGTTAATGCCTTTGATGTCTATCGCTGACCGCGTTACGACCACTCGCATTAGTACTTCTCGGGCCTTGCTATTTCCCATTGCTCTTCGTAGCTGCTTGGCGAAGTGCTTCTCGGGGTGCTGAATACATCGAATTATAATGCGGAGTTCCCTTCCAAATTCTCCACACTTGTCTCGCTTGAGTGACTTTGAGAATTCGGGGCCGTAGAGTTGTTTGTATGAGATAAAAATGGCCTTAAGCTGTCCAATGCTTCTTTGGCCCATAATGGAAATGATGGTCTTCTTGTCGATGGATCGTCCACTCTCGATCGCTTCATAGAGAACCTTCGCATCACACATTGCCATGCTCATATCTACTCTTCTGCCATCGATCTTGCTAGAATTTAAAATCGCCAACAGAACCTGGAGGGACATCAATTAAGGGTAGGTTTTTTCATTTCAAACTTTGATATGGATTGTGGCCCATTCATGAAGAATATATGAACACCAAACGAAATCCTGGCAATGTTATTTACAATCTCACCTCTTTCAAATTACCATTCCTCCTGCGAGTAATGTCCTGCTCAACATCTGAACCGTAACGAGCACGGTAGGCTTGCCTGATAGATTGAAGCTCTGAAGGAGACCGAGTACACACAACTTCAATAAGAGTATTCAGGTCCATGCTCGAAGTAGACGAAAGCGAACCTCTGATTATCTCAGCATCGCGTTTGTGCGGCTCGCTCATGCGAAGATACGCCACCCTCTGAAGTCCATGCACACGTATAAATGCAATGCACATGCACGCGTGCAATCATGGCACGCACGTGAAAGTTCTGTGCTTTTCATCAAGATGGGCCCATTGGATATGAGCCGTTGGCCCAAAAACTGGTTTGTGTGTGCAATTTTACACTGAATATGAGCTGTCAGTGGGGACGCTTTGATGAATATCCCAGATCTTCTACGTGTGTGATATGGTTACTATGGAGATACTTGAATATGGAGAGTTTATTTAAAGGCTTACAGCAAGTTGCTGGTTCTTTTGAGTGGTGGAGAGGAGGTGGAGAAGATCTTGGCCGTAGAGGGCACTGTAAGTTTGGCCAATTAGCTTTAGTTCTTCCATGTTTCTACTGGTCAGGATCTCCACCAGCTTTTGGTTGTTGGTCGCACCATTGCCTAATGAGAGAAAGAAAGAGAGGATTGAGTCGATTCACTGAGTTCAAGAGGAAAAATTACTGCACCGAGTTTTGGTAGCCAAAATCTCAGCTCTCTAATATTTGAACCGACAGAAGTGACATTTTGGGACCACTAACTGAAGTGGGCCCCACCACCTTACAACAGACAACCATCTGAGCAAAGATCAGAGGGCCCTATAACTCAAGTGTGAGTTGGCAGTCTCCACTCTCATCCTGACAGCCATCTGATCAAAGATAAGAATGGCCCACCACCTTGTGATTTCCATCAGAATCGAAATTGGGTGTGGATCATTAACTCACACTAAATCAGTTGTGGGCCCACTTCTGATGTGTATGTGACCCACCAACTTGTACCACTAAAGAATGTTAATCCAAGGAAGTGAGGTATTTACCAGAAAATCCACGGTGCAGATGTTGGCAATCCAAAGCGTATTTCTTACTAAGTTGTATGGAAGTTTCCATTTCCTATATAGTATGTGAATGGGAATGAAACCTAATGTAACCACCATGGCCCATTTTATAGCAGACGACTTGGGTTATTATAAAAACTAAAGGAATATAGCTTTACAGAAAGCATTAGGGAAAAAGAAGAGAATAACGTCCACATCTTGAAATGAAGAACTTATCCCACCTTCCATTTTCAACCATTGTCTCTCAACTGCATTTCACTTTCATTAATCAACTTCTTTTTTGGTAACAAATACAGCAGACTCATTTGAGGTGTCATCCACCTACCCAGCCTCTCAATATGCAAACCATCACATCCCAATGTAGGGAATATCCCACCCTATTTTCCACTAATCTTTTCATTTCATTTTATTTTATTTTTAGATTACACGTATGGCCCACACGCAAGGGACCGACGGCACATATGGAAATAAGATCATAACCCAAGTTCCTTATAGTTTAAACGCTTCTAGGGCATCTTCTCCGGTGGCCGCTGATGTGATCTATGTAACTTTTTTTTTTTATAAAAAAAGGTAGATTGTGACTCAACGCTTCTGAGTTAAGATGCTAAAAATCGATCAATTAATCAATGGCAACAACCTGAGTTTATATTGGATGATTAGGGGAATCGAATGAATGGTCCAGATTGATTGACAGGAGTGTCCATATGTGTACTAGAACATTTCTTTACATAAATATATATATTTGGTTGTTCTAATTTATTACGTTGGATGAGATTAGTCATTAGCATAACAGTTCATACTTGTAACGAGATGATCTAGTGGGCCCCATTGTATGGAAACCTCCACATGAATCTAGTTGCATGTGGATTCATTGGCAAGCCCAACACATATCTGGACCGTTCATTTTGTAGGACGCGGATTGCGTCCTGCCCCCGCTCGTCTCCAGCCGGAAACGGGCAGCAGCTTTGAGTGGCCACCGTGATGTATGGGTCTTATCCACACCGTCCATCAATTTTTTCGTTTCATTTTAGGATGTAAACACAAAAAATGAGGCAGATCCAAGGCTTTAGCGGACTACACAATGGGGATTAAATTCTTACCGTTGAAAACTTCTTGGGGGCCATAGAAGTTTTGGATGGAGCTGATATTTGTGTTTTCTCTTCATCCATTTCTATGTAACTTTATGAATAGGTTGGATGGCAAATAAATATCACGGTGGGCCCTAGAAAAGTTTCAACGGTGAGAATCATTATCACCGCTGCTTCTTGTGGTGTGGCTCACTTGAGTCTTGGATGTGCCTCATTTTTAATTTCATTAAATAAAATCATATGTAAAAATGGATGGACGGTGTGGATAAGACTCATACATCACGGTGGCCACTCAAAGCTGCTGCCCGTTACCAGCTGGAGACCGAGGGCAGGACGCAATCCGCGTCTCATTTTGTTAGTCCACTCCTCTTTGGCTGCCTTGAAATAATCATACAGATCAGATGATCAAAACCGTCCAATCATTGACAAGCAAAATGGATGGACAAGATCATAGGTTTAATATAAATCTAGTCAGAAATGTTTAGGACCATCTTATTGCTGATGTCTGTACAGTTACGGAAGAAGGGTGAAGGCTATAACGGACGGTCCAAATAGGTGATGTGATTCCAAGGATAGAGAGTCCACATGCAACTACGTGCATTGGAAAGTTTCCGTACACTCATCCCACTAGAGCATTTCTAGTAGTTATATTCCTACGTTCACAGGGCGGTCTGGCTGCGTCGAGAAATGTTAAAGCGACTCTGCCTCGCGTGTAGAAACAAAGCATGAGCATAATCCGTAGACGGGCAAATCTAAAAGCCAAGTTGGTACGGACTATAGGTGAGACACTAATACATCGAATCTGGACCGCTGATTGATTTCTCATAATATTTCATTTGTTCCGTACACAATTTCCCACATGATATATTCCCCCATCTAACGCAGGATGAAAGCGATAAGGTCTATCACCTACTTCGCATAGACTTCTAAAATCACGAAAAAAGAAGAAGAAAAGAAAATAGAAATAAATTCTAATATATTCATAATTTATTGGTCAATAAATAAAATGAGTTCACAATCATTGGAGGTAGGTTTGATTTTTTAAAGTAAATATAAATGCAAAGAAAATAGACAATAATTATTTCCTCGTAATAATTACATAGTTGCCTGTGTTAATTTGACTCTTATTTTTTTCAATGTTAAAATTGAGGATGATGCCAAATATATGGAGGCCCACCACAATGTATGTGGATTATCCACATTGTCCATCCGTCATGCTAATTGATTTTAGGGCATGAGCTAAAAAATGAGGCAAATTCAACGTTCAAGTGGACCACACTACAGTAAAAATGAAATTGAGCATTCACCGTTAAAAACTTCTTAAGGCCACATTTTACTTTGTTGTGGGCCACTTGAATATTGAAATTTTCACATTTTTCGGTTCATGCCTTAAAATATTCTGGTAAAACAGATGGACAACGTGAATATGTCATATACATGATGGTGGGGCCCACAATTTTATACCAATCATTTGGACCATTTTTTCGAATCAAGAATACCTTCTTATTTCTAAACAGGTGAAAATGTAATAATTGGCTATTCACATGGCATTTACCTTGAATTTGAAAAATCAAACAGGCATTTAAATAGGAAAAGGCAAGCAATGAGAGATAAATATGAAGATACCCTCGTTTCAACACTGAGGTCTCGATATCGATTCCCCAGTGGGGGTGGTTAATAGTAAAGTATGTAATGACAATGGGGTATGTACTAACAAACTAATTCCAAAAAAAAAAAAAATTCAATCAGAGAGAAATTAAAATCAAAATACAACTAAAACTCTTAGAATTTGTTACGTACTATAAATAGTAAACTTTGCGCAAGGTTTTTAGCAAAAAATAGTGAGTATCCTATTTGGCTTCACTAACTTGTTCTTCTAATTATTTTAAGCACTTTTCACGTTGGGATTTTATAATCAAATTAAAACTTACCATTTATACTAAAAATGGATTTGAAAAAAGGAAATGACTGTCGATCCGGCACAGCAGGTTGGGTGGCTAAAGTAGCTAATTTTACTTAAAATCATATATTTTATGTTTGAAAACTCATTCCGGTGTAATACGCCCAATTTAAGGTCCAACTGTGCCCGGATCACTTCTCTCATTGACTAGGCCTTGTTTGATCCATCTTGAAATTGTCCACAACCCACTTTACATCAGTAGCTCAAATTTCACACAAACGTGGCTTGTGGCTATACGTGGGGTTAGTTGATCTGTTTTGTTACATGGCATGAATGTCATCAAAATTTCATTCACTGAATAGCTGTGACTCAGACACTTGATGCCTTGATGGCTTAATATTCTCATGGGTTTGTGGGTCGTCGTCATTGATGTTGGGGCCTATGATTGTCTGCAGACTCATCAACCCACTCATTGATCCGACCTTCGACTTGACGTGGACACTTGATGCTTTAATGGCATAATATTCTCATGACATCGTGGGTCATCGTCCTTGATCTTGCGGCCTATGATTGTCTTGAAACCCATTCAACCCACTTATCGATCTGACCTCCATGGGCCGACAAGAAGTTTCTTGGGGAATATGATTCTTTTTCTAGTTTGTTTAGCAAGATATTTAGGCTTGTTTTGCTTAGACATCAAGTTTCCCTTGATATTTACATTACCTTGAAGCTTACTCAAAAGCTATTTAATGATGTAGTAATGACGTTAAGGACTTGTTTGATTTTAGAATTTTCTAAGGCAAAGTAAATGAGTGATCATCAATATCATTTATAAATCTTTGTTTAAATAAGAGCTATGACTCCTAATTCAATAATAAAATACACTTGTAAAGAAAGAAGCTAAAGTAAAATGTAATCATTATATTTTCACATTATAAAGCCTGGATTTTAGACTGAAACAAATAATATAACAAAATCTTCGTTACAATAAAATATAAGTGATGTGACAACACAATTACAAGAGTAAATTATTATGACCCATTTCTAATCATTTACCATTGTAATTGAAAAACCAAATATGCCCTAAATTAGTATGAAACAAGCTATTTGAGTTGACTTTTCAACGAGATCAAGACCATGTAATTCTGAAACCATTTAAATAAGTTATGACAAATTTACTAAAAGTATATAATATTATTGGGGAGATCAAGTGATACTTCATCATTGTTATTATTTTCTTGAAATGATCAATAGAATTAGAAAGAATAGATGGTTGGGATTATTTATTTTTCTTTTACAATAGAAAATTTTATAACTTTATGTAATTTTAGAAAATTTTAATATAAAGGTAATTAAGTTTTATCTCCTTTTGAGCTGTGGGCATGAGGAATGTCTTAAACTCTATGATTTGTCACTTATGGATCACTCATTTTTTAAGGTTTTAAGGCATCCATTGCTTCAGTGACTGGTGGGTAAAAATTATCTGATTATTCCGTGGTAATTGGTTTAGAATTTCCTTCTTTTCTTGTTTGTACCTTAGCTGTATGTATTATAGATTTGTCACAAACGCGCATACTGTTGTTAGAACGCAAGGTTATATATTAAGGGTTTGTCTAGTTTTCTAATTTTCTATGTAATGTAAGTGAATCATTGTTATCATTTCAAAGTGTTTGTTTAAATATAAATTTGAGCTCGTGTGTGTGTGTGTGTGTGTGTGTGTGTGTGTGTGCGTGTGTCTGTGTTAAGGTCAAAATCTAGGCCACCCCCCACTCAATATAGTGAACCTTCCACGAACCCTGGTCCTGTACAAAAGAGTGAGCAAAGGAGACCCTGTCTAAGCCGGGAGACCCTCCGATGCCAAAGTTAGGCTAGAGAATCTAGGTCTAAGTTAGGTGTGAAGAGAGGATGCGAGATCTTGCGTACTTGTAGCAATGAGGTTCCTTAGTATTTATATCTGTGGGTTGGACGATCTATGTCCGTTAATCTCTGCATGATTCACTCAATCAACAAAACGTTATGATCGTGAAAATATTATCCACAATCTTTGGATCGCGCGGTGTATCGTATCTTGATGGCGTGTATCTTTGGGCGAGATCGTTGGTCATGTTTGCATCTAGGTTGATCTCCAGACTCGGCGTGCAAAGTACCGTTACGGGCTCGACTTCAACCTTAACATGTGATACATCCATGCTTGGGCTCAGCCTCAGCCCTTGTGCACGATACATGCGTGCCTTGACCCGGCCTCGGCCTCGGCATACGGAATATTTATGCTTTGACTAGGCCTCAGATCATACCGTCGTAAAGCTGAGTACTAATAGTTGGAGTTTGTCGATAGATCACTAAGGTTGGAGCTTGCTGATCAAAGTGGAGAGCGAAGATTGGGACTCGGCTTAGCCATTTTCCTTCGGATGAGGACAAGGGTTTGGGTCGACTAATCAAGATTGTAGTTTTGAGTCATGATTTAAGAGTTGACCCCTAACGTTGTCCTCTTTCCAAGACCTCGCTATTCGATTTGTGTAGCTCAAGTTGACCCTGATTGTCCTTGTACAGATTTCCCCATAACAATATATAAGTCAAGTAGAAGAAATAATAATCATTATATTTTTATATCATAAGACCATCACTTTTATCATGATTTTTAGCTGAAGTGAATAATGATAGCAAACCTATCATTATAGGCAAATGTAATTGATATCACCATATAATTATAGAATTAAGTAATCATTACCCATTTTTAAGCATTAACTGTTGTAATTGAAAACCCAAACACCCCATAAGTTCATTCATATTTTGGAAATGACATGGGTTGAAAGGTAAAATTTCACTAATCCCATAATCATGACCCTCTAGAAAATGGTAGTATCCAATCAAAGAGATTAACAGTATATTAAGAACTACAACCAAATGCAGATCAAATTCTCAGCAAAGCACAGGGACAACCTTTGTGGAAAAAAAAAAAAAAAAACAATCTTCAGATCCATCTTCCATAACTTTGGTAGACAATCTAAAGGTTCAGAAGGACATCAAGAATGCCTACGCATTAAGTGCATTAGTAAAAGATCGAAAAAAGAGCTGAAAACCAAGTATTTCTGCACAGATTATGACATTTCTAATTAGTGTGAAACACACGGCATATAGAGCAGGGTGTACTGTTGGTGCGACACAAGCCTAGCCAGTGGTAGTTAATTATAATCAGGTGGAATATATAAACGTGAATTTTATCCCTTTCAATGCTCTCCCAGGCCTATAAATATGGGTGGAAAGCAGGCATCAACAGCTCACCGGAATACATGATTTCGTTGAACAAGCATCTCAACTGCCTACGGCATCCATGACATCCCACACCAAGACCACTCTACCCACAACATATCCTGCTACAACATTCCAGGCCATTGTTTTCTTGTCATTTTTTGGTTTTGATTGTAGCCGAAGATTAGAAATGAATACAAGACTACATTAGACCCTCGAAATCCATAGTTCTCGGTAAAGGTTTAGAGCATTTTCTGTTAGATTCAGAATCATGAGCTAACAATATAAAGTTCAGCAATATCTGCATGTCATCAACATATTTCATTTGAATCGGGCTTTTTCTTCTATCAAAGGTTGGGACCAGCAATGAGAGCACAAAACTCCCACAAGTGTTATTAAGCAATTTCTACATTCACGTTAGTACATGTACCAATGCTCTTCCTGTACTCAGGCCAGGTCAGTCCCAACTCAGTTTGTGTGTGTACACACACCCAAAATTAAACTGACTTGGGGCTGGCTTGACCTAACTGCTCAATGAACTAGACTTGAGCGCAGCTTCATTACTAACCGGGCATGCATGAAGTTTTAAGACCGATGCAAATATATAAACTGGCTTAGGAATCTAGACCCAATCCTGATATGTGATGGGCTAAACCTGAATGCCGGACTGGGCCCGGCTGCCAGACCTTGTGAACATTCCATGTACGAAAAATAAAAATCAAGGTGGTACACTCATCAGGACAAGCGACCTTCCTTATTACTTTACTAGCTTTTCTAATTGTGTATGTTTCTGATACAATCGTAATCAGCCGGATCAGTAGACCAATATTGCTTTTTTGTCCAGGTATATATGCTTAGTGTACGCTGCCTTATGAGTGGTCTGGATCAGACTGTGTGCTATACTACGGTGGGACCTATTGCCCATTGGGTCCGGCCGGGAAAGTCTTTGGCAGGAACTTCCTGCCATAGGAAGCTGTGTGTGGCCACGATGATGTTTGTGAGAAATCCATCTTGTTCATTCGATTTTGCCATATCATGTTAGGACATGGGCTAAAAAATAAGGCAGAAGTTACTGCAAAAGACTTTCAGGTCATTGAAACATTTATGGGCCACATAAGTTTTGGATCAGGCTAATATTTATGTGTTTCCGGTTGATCCCAGTAGGGATGACCTTATGAATGGTATGGATAGCATATAAACATAATGGGATCCAGGGAGGTTTCAATGGTAGGAATTTTCCTACCCTATAGCTCACTTGAGTTTTTGATCTGCCTCAATTTTAGTCCCATATCTTAAAATCATCTAGCAAAACAGATGAACGGGGTAGATTTCTTACAAACATCATGGTGGGTCCCACCTAGCTTCCTCTGGCGGGAAGTTACTGCCAAAGACTTTCCCAGCCGGACCCACTGCCATCCCTGGAGGGAGGCCAATGGGTCCCACTTGATTAATGGCAGCCCACTTGATGATTGGAATGGGTCAATGAGCCAGGCCAGGCCATTCATCATTGGTATGTGCTCAGATACCGGGCCTAGATTTACAGCACAGGCCCAGCCCTAATCCTACCCGGCCCATCGCCACCCACAAACCACCGGTATCTGTGATGCGGGACCACAGATTATATAAAATCTATCCGATCTCTTATTGTTAATGGATAATTTGGAACTTTAGTCTTCAGATCTGGGTAATCTTTAGTGATCCAAACCGTTTATATGATGGCTCTGACCTTAGATGAGGGTATCTTGGAAAAAAAAAAAAAAACTTTAATATTGGAAGTATTTGGAGCCTTTGATCATTTGGCTCTTTTTTCTCCTTTTTCACTGCATATGCTTAAGCTTTGAAAGATTGGTAGGGTCGAAATCATGGTTTCAAGACTCTGTGACTGAGGTGGACTCGTTCGTCCGAGAAGTAGTGACTCATCGTATAAACGGTTTGGATCATTTAAAAGGATCGTGATCCAATGTGGGTCCCAAGGTACCGTATCCTATTGTAATACAATCAGATAGAGTGAGACGCATTTACTTGAGAATGCGCACCTATATCCGCTAATCATACACATCAAGGCCGTTCAACAGATAGCCTCATGGCAAATCTATTATAGTCTAAACATCCTTTGGCCACTTATCAGGTGGACCACACATGCACACTGAACTGACCATTGGTTATTCCTTTCCTAACCGTCCATTTCCCGTACCCATGTTGTCCATCTGAGGATCAGACCAACCTAATTTCTGTGCATATTCCTGCTTTCATGAATAATATCATTTCCAATTCTTAATTTCATAACATTAGATATAAAGTACAAACAAAACATCACTTGAAAGTTGGAACAAGAACACACCATGCATCCATATCTAATTGTATGCATTTTCAGAAAATCAACAGCTATTAAAGTAGTCGTTATCTTGCATTAATCAAGGGCTATGATCATCTCTCACCCCCAATCCCCCTCGATGCACCGGATGAGATCGATTCATCTGTCATTGATCGCTCATACGAATACCCTTCATCATCATCCTCAGAACGATAATCACACTTCACACTTTCTAGTTCCCTCACCACATCCTCCATCTCTGGACGCTTTTCCGGCAATTTATCGCAGCACTCTATCGCAATCTGCAGCAATTTCACTGCACCTTCTGTTGCCATCCGTTGCACTGTGATCTCTAGATCGAAGATCTCAGCCGTCCATTCCTCTCTTACAGCTTTATGGACCCAAGCGCCGAGATCCACAGCCTTAACGCCTTCTGGGGCAGAATGACTAGACATTCTACCTGTGATGAGCTCAAGGAGAAGGCAACCATAGCTCCATACATCAGATTTCCTTGAAATTTTGCGGCGATTCTGATATTCAGGTGATTTGTAGGCAACCATTCGTTGGGCAGCAATTGGGACTGCAATCAGTGAACTAAGGCCATAATCAGAAACAAGGGCAACACCATTCTCATCGAAAAGTACGTTGCTTGATTTTAAGTTGCCGTGGGGAATTGCACTGCTCGTCTTGACATTTTGGTGCAAATACGCCATCGCTCGAGCTACTCCTCGAGCTACTGACAGCCTCGACCTCCATCTGAATGGAATTCTGTTATTCTCTTTACCTCCTGCATTAGTTGATTCATTAGTCAGTAATGACCTATCATTACAGAATGTTTAACGTTGGATCAAGCATTTGCTTGGCTCCGCGATCTAGAGCCGTTCATATGGCGAGACCCATGGCAGGTCTGAGATACTTTAATTCGAACGTTGGTTGTGATCGTCTATTTTCATTGGATGATTTAAAACACTACAACATGGGACCATACTTAGAGTGGATGTCTTTTTCCTAACTATTTCCTTTGGTGTGATCCACCTAAATCACAAGTTAACTTGATTTTTTTTTGCCCTAGGCCTAACATGGGATTACACACTTAATGATCAAATTAGATTTTACATACACATCATGGTGGGCCTCAAAAAAAAAAAAAAAAAAGCTAGAGATTTGAAGGGAATTTCAGGGATGCCCACCCTTAGTTTTTCATAGGTCCACCTTAATGTATATATGAGATCTAATTTGACCATTAGATGTGTAGTCCCATGTTAACCCAAGGGAAAAAAAAAATCAGGCTGCCATGTGATTCAAGTGGGTCACATCAAGGGAAACAGTTCGGAGAAAGATTTCCACCGTTGATATTTATAGAGCTCACCATGATGATTATATGGAACCACTCTAATCATTAGATGTCACACCAAAATTTCATTTCGAGCCCAAACATTAGTCTCATTTGCCATTCAAGTGGGCCAAATGAATGTAGATTTTAGGAGGGTGAGGGTTTTCTATAAATTATTTCCAAGCCTGCCGACTGAATCATGGATGAAGTTGATGTTTGGCCCTGCATGTGCTGATGCACCTGGTTGTCCAGGTGAATTTTATATAATCACTATGCGGCCAACCTGAGCCCATCCCTTCGGTCTTATGGCCGACCCCAACTTCCCTTAAAAAATGTAAAGAAATGTACTCGAATGATAATTGATGGATAGTTTATTCAAAACATTTTTGTATATAAAGGTACTGTAATATAAATTCTACAATAATTAGGTAATTTCTTATAAAATTCCCTTTTTCAAAATACCTCTGACAAAAATTTGTTGAAAAAAACGTGTTTTCTACCGTTTGTCTGAAAAAATGAGTTCGAGTTTTGTTTTTACCTATCTTCCAAAACATGGAGAGTTTTGCCAACCATGCATGAGACATGCTGCTGCTAAACAACACTAGGTACTTGTAATTAAGTAAATGATAAGATTAATGGAGGAAAATAATCATATTGGTAGAGAAAAAGACTAATTTACCTTTATGGGCCTAAATAGATAATTGATATGGTCCGGCTCCATAGCTCGGTGGTATACAGACTCTGTTTCAAAACCGATAATGGGATCGAGTGCCCATGTGGTGTGGATGTGTGTAACAAGGCAAAAAAAATAAAATGATTGGAATCGTTGCTTGGTATGGAAACTCACCATGAATGCGATCGAAGAGATTCCCATTTTCTGCAAATTTGCAAACCATCAGCTTCTCTTCTCTGGAATGATAATAAGCAATCACAGGCAACAGGTTGGGGTGCTTTAGATCGGATAGCAACCTCATCTGCTTTCCGAATTCATCGCCGCTCAACGGGTTCAAATCCCTCAATCGTTTCACCACCACAGTCGGTCTGTCATCCATCATCGCCTTATAAGAATACCCAAAACTTCCTTTGCCCAACCCCTCCGCCGAAGCTTTCAAAAGATCATTGAGCTCAAAACCGCCTATATTACCCATGAACGAAAGATTTTCTCTCTCTTCCTTGGTGGCCACTCTCTCTTCTCTCGTCTCCACCTCTACTTCCTTCCTTTTCTTCACCACTTCGGAACCTGATTTCTTCACTCCCTCCATGGATCTCGCCTTCTTGTAGTAAACACAGAAAAAGTAAGTCACGAGAGCAAGAGCGACTAACCCAAACACTGCGAGGATGGCAACTAAAGAAGTCCCTTCGAAAAACCCCTGATTCTTCTTCGTAGGCGGTTCGGTTGGTGGATTGCTCGACAGCGATTCGACATACAACGAATAGATATTGTGACGGTTACATGGGATCGGGGAAGGCGAGCCGCACAAGTTCTGATTATTGGAATACGACAACGCATTAAACGACTGGAGAACGGGAGTTACCGGGATCTCGCCGAAGAGATTGTTGTTAGAGACATTGAATTCTCTCAAGCTCTGCTGGCCGAACGGTGGGATTTTACCGCTCAAGGAGTTGTTCTGGAGCTGTAATGAGGCCAACCGATCGAGGCCCACCAGAGAAGGTGAGATGGGCCCGTCGAACATGTTGATGGACAGATCAACGTGCGTCAGCAACTTGGCCGTGGAGAAATCCATCAGGCTGCCGGAGATCGAGTTGTTCCTGAAGCTCAGGAAGATCAGTTGACTGAGGTTGACCAGTGCATTTACGTTGACTTGACCGATCAAACCAAGACTTTCCAAAGAAATGCCGGTGACCCGACTCTGCTCGCATGAGATTCCATACCAGGTAGTGTTTGTGCTGTTCATGTCGCATGGGAACCCATCCCAGTTCATGTTGAGAAGAGGGTGGTTGAATGCATGCTTGAGAGAGTAGAGTGCATCTCTCTCCTCTATCTGGTGTCCGATCAGGAACGTTGGATCGTCAGGGACTGCCTCGTGGATGGCGAGGATGAGAAGAAAAACCACTGTGTGGTGAGCTAGGGTTAGGGGTTTGGGAACTTCCATTTTCACCGGACAATGAAAGTTACGTGGGTTTCTTTTGAAGAAGAAGAGGTTTGTGTAACGGCTGCCATTTCTTTGGAGAAGACGAAAACAAGGAGAGGTTTGAACGTTTGCTTTTTGGAATTTAGTCTTGAGAATCCAAGGACGGGCGATGGTGCGGGTGGGGCCGTGGGACCCGATTGTCGTATACCATGGACCCGTTTCTCAGCGGCACACACGTAGCAAGATGATGTTACTGATCGGGACAGTTCTTCTGGTGGGTCTCATCGTGGATGGGTCGAATACCGAAATTAACATCAATAAGAGTATCCCAACCATCCGTTTTCTTTACCTTTTAGTACTAAATGTCCGCCGTTTACTACTTCTGTTTCATACCGTAGCTTTGAAGGCAACAGATTGGGAGGGAAAGATCATTTGATGTATGTATATTTGAAAATATTTCCCATCCACAGTAGAAACCGCTAGATAGACGGTCCTGATTGAGACTCCATCTTTCCACATGTACTGTAGTTGGATGCATCTACCATCCTCTGTTTCATCGCCTTCTACCTTACCAACTCCCTGCAAGAAGGAATTTAGGAATATGCTTTTGATAGAATTAGACCCCTTCACAGACCCGAATCGTTGGGCTCGCCATGGAAGGCCTGTTCGCCGAAAATCCGCCAGACTGGAAAATCCTAGCCATCGGGTATTGGGGGATCATACAAAGCTTCTGGGCAAGAGGTGCACGCTACCGTTTGCGTTTTCAGTTCTAACAGTGGACATCTTGGCCCACTATGGACAGATCATACACGAAAAACCCCCCAGGTGTAAAAATCCAGACCTTTCAGCAAGCGGCCAAGAAAATAGCGGTCAAAAAAGAAAATAAAAGGATGGTTTCTATTCAACTGATCAAAGGCCTATATTCTACGGATAGGATCTTCCAATCTTAGTTCGTGGTTCATCTAAGGTGAGTCCCATCATATCAACGCTTTGGATCATTAAAACATGGGCCCACTAATAGAAACTGGAAGCCGGGGCGTACCGTGGTTTTCTCTGCCGGAGCGTTGACGCGGATTGCCTGTGCCCCGGGCACAGGAAATTCCTCCAGTCGGAAGTTGTGTGGGCCAAAAGAAATGCTTGTGATAAATCCACTCCGTCCATCATTTTTTAAAAACCTCAATGTAACAGGATTTAAAAAATTAAAAATTAAAAATGATAAAAAATTAAAAATTAAAAATTGAAAAAACAGACGGATCCAAAATTCACTCGGATCACACCACACGAAACAGTGGGAGCGGAAACGTTCACAGCTGAAAACTTACTGCGGCCAACCATAATGTTTATATGCTATTCAAACCGTTCATATTTTTACCACCTGTAGGCACAGATATCATCCTGATGAAAAAAAACTTCTGTGCCCCCACAAAGTTTCCAATGGTGAGCGTTCAATCCGTGACGTTTGGTGTGATGTGGGCCATAGGAGTTTTTGGATCCGCCTAATTTTTAGATTAGAGGCATGATCCCAAAAATGAAGCAGATCCAAATCTAAGGTGGACCACATCACAGTGTGATTGAATAACCACCATTAAAAACTTGTTAGGGTCCACCGGAATGTTTATTTTCCATCCAACCTGTTGATAAGGTCACAAAGATCTGATGGACCACACAAATATCAGCTTGATTCAAAAATTTTGTAGCCCACAAGATAAGATGTTTTTAGTAGTCAATCAGCAGTATTTCCTGTCGTGTGGTCCGCCTGAGATTTCTATCAGCCTCATTTTCGGGATCATGCCCTGAAATGACTGTCAAAACTGATGTGAGGTGTGGATGTAAGGCACATACATCAAGGTGGGCCCACTTGATTTCGGATCTACCTCATTGGCCCACGTTCTGACATAATTTGGAAAACGGATAGTTGCGGTGGATTTCTCATTAACGTCACCTTGGGCCCATCTAGCTTCCTGTGGCAGGGAATCCGCATCTGAAGTTGCAATCTTATGGTTTGGTCGCATGGCCAGCGGAAAAGTTCTTAGGTGAATCGTGGACGTTGATAATGGTATGGACGGTTGAGATTTAGTTGGTTGGATGGGAGAGTGAAAAACAATACACAGCTTGGCTACAACTTAGAAGATGCTTCTTGTAAGGTCGCTGTTTGGCTTTTCAGTCCGTGGATATTTTGAGTTCCGTAGTTGTATAAGGCGTTTCACACGTGTGCACAGTGGAAAAACTGCAGTTCGTTGTACCTGGACGGGGATTTCCTGCGAAATGCTTTCGCAGGAACTTCCGGCGCTGAGATGCCAGGTGGGACCCACCGTTATGTTTGTGAGAAATCCACACCGTGCATCATTTTTTTTAGAGAACATTTAAGGAGATACGACTAAAAATCAGGTGGATCGAAAACTCAAGTGGGCTGCACGGGAGGAAACAATGGGGATTGATTAAACACTGTTTTAAACATTCGTTTGGACACAAAGTTTTATATCACCCTAAGTTTTCGGTTTTTTCACTTCATCCCAGTGGTAATGACCTTATAAACGGTTTGGATGGCATATAAACATCAAGGTAGATGCCAAGAATATTTCAACGATAGAAAAATCTTTCCACAGTTTTTCCTCTCGTATGGCCCACTTGAATATTCGATCCACCTATTTTTCGGTCAAATAACCTAAAATAATCTCTCAAAACAGATGGACGGTGTGGATTTCTTACAAACATCACGGTAGGCCCCACCTAGCATCCCAGCGCAGGACCTTCCTGCGAAAGCCTTGAAATCCGCGTCGGATCGTACCTCGATTCCATTTCTTTACACGCTTGTGATTGGACCCGTTTGGGGGCGCGGAAGGATATCCTTTGTCATCCTAGTTTTAAGACTCGGAGACCGAAATCGACTCACTCGCCCTGGGCTAAATCGGTCTAACTCATCTGAGTTAAGGGTGGCTGGGTAAAGTTACGTATTCAGTAATGGAAACGTGTAATGCTCCCTTTTATAAAAAAAATAAAAATAAAAATGGTGAGTTCCACTGTTGTCGTTGGTGTGGCCCACTTGAACCGTGGAAGGCCCTCATTTTTGGGCTCATGCCCTAAATTTGATTGGCATAATGAATGAACGATGTAGATTTATCACATGATTTCTGATGCACGTCACCCACAAACAAACCCTCTCCTCCACAACTCTCTCTCTCTTTCCCACTTCTCCGCAATACGGTTGCGGATGGAAACCCATCCACCATGCGTAATACCATCATGGTGGGACCCACCAATCAATCTAAACCATCTCATGAACTCCCAACCCACTAACTCACCTGAATTATTTTTATACCCTATTTTTCATGCTATTTAGAGAAAACGAGAGAGAAAATCTGTGATAAAAAAAAGAGAGCTCAGGAGAAAGAAGAGTATACGTGAGGGTTCAACGTCGAGTTCAAAATTGATCAATTCAAGCTAGTACACATAGAAATCAACATCTTTTCAGATTATTTTCCTTCCATCACACTATTTTTTCGTATCAGGTAGGTGATCATTCCCCATTGAAAAATTCATAAGTAATTGCCTTATATAATCTAAACATTAAGATTTTTAGTTTATTTTATTTTTCTCTCTACTGAATCAATGTAAATATTATTATTATTATTATTTATTTTATCTAGTGGTGATAATGGATATTTACTATGTGAACATAGACATTATATCTGTCATATTTCTTTGTAAGTTAGATGCATTTTATGTGATTTATTTTTTTATGCAATGATTCTTATGGGTGCTCTGCCCAGGGTCATTCCCAAAATGATCAGCATGACACAGGTGCTCTGCCCAGGGTTATTCCCAAAAAGATTGGCACGGGTGCTCTACCCTGGGTGATTCCCTAAAAGGATCAGTATACACGAGTGCACTGCCCTGGGCTTTTATCCCTAAAAGGTTATACCGGTTCTCTGCCGAGGGTCATACCCTGAAAGGATCAACACCGGTGCTCTATCGTGGGTCATCCCTTAAAAGGATCAGCACACATGAGTGTTTTGTCCATTCCAAAATCTTAGTATTTTTAGAAAAGCTACGTTAAATAATTTATTCATTCCATATTCATGAATGTCAAATTATTTACTATGATTTTTCATCTAATGTTCGTCTTATTTTGATTAATAGTCGAGATTAAATTTGGTAATATTTATGAGATTTTTTACTTGAGATTGATGTGATCCTATTGAGTTGTCAATTCATTATTTTTAACCGTTTCAGGTTATGAATATTTTGAAAATGTTGGGTACTACTATTAGTAGTGGAGCATGGAATATAGTTAGATGCATGTGGCATGTCATTCTACATAGGATAAATTTTATTTTATTTTATTTTAGAACTCTAAATGTAGTAATGTTTGACGTAATTTTCTTACTTTAAGTTAAGTTAAATAAGTATGCATTGATGTAATAATGGATTATGTAATTAGTAATCTTAGTACGTGTTTAGATTTTAAAGTTTTGGGCTATGGTGGGAGAAAATGAAATGTGTGTGAAATTGTTATACCTTATCTTTTCATTTTATTTTATTTTATTTATATAGATCACGGGTCTGGAATTCGGGTCCTGGACACTCTATTCGAGTACCCGAATTTTGGAGCATGACAAAGTTGGTATCAGAGCCAGGTTGATCTTAAACGTTGGACCTAAAATAGAGATTTAACTTTAAGTTTTCATAAATGGCCTTAACTAGGATATGAGAAATTTAGAATACATACGTAAGATATTTTAATATATTGTGATATAATACTTGGACCTCATTTAGGTTGTATATTAATATACAAAATCAAATTTGGTCGTTAGGAATTTTTTGAGAATTTTTTTAACTATTTCTTAGGTTAGATAACAATAATCAATATAAAATTTTTAACTTTGAAAAATTATAACTATTTAAGTAAAACTCTGATTGAGGTGATTCAAAAACTCAATTGAAGCTTGATAAGTATAATTTTATAAAAAAAATAGATAAAAATTAAAAATACTGACCCTTGATATATATATTTGAGGTTAAGAAAAATCTGTCTAGAAATAGTTCAAATCTAGACAGTGTGTACTCTCTGAATTTTTAAAAATTCTATAAGCTTCAAAATATTATAAAATTTTATAGGGGTATATTAGACTTATAGATATATGTATATAAAAAATTTTAACTTAAAATAATATCTAGAAATATCAAAAATATTAATTAGAATAGCATCCTTATGACCAGAAATTTCTGCACATAGTTCTAAAGTACATCTTAGTTCAACTTCTCCTAGATCTTCATGTATGCCTACATTGAACCATCTAATTTCTTATAATTTAAAAATTATTCAGTAAAAATTTATAATTCCCTTTATTTATCTTAGGCTATGACGGATCAACGTATGAACCTCGAGGCCGCATCGGAGACTCAAGTACCCGATGCAGCTAGGCAAGGAACAATTATTGACAAGATCCTCTAAGTGATGGAAGGATTTACCTCATTATGGGAATACAAGTGCTCATGACTCAATCTTAGGAGCAGAATCAAGTAACACTTGTAACCCCTGAAGGGACAGGGTCCTTGTTGGAAAAGTTTAAGAGACAGAGCTCGCCTACGTTTAAAGGTGGGCCTGACCCAAGTGAAGCTGAGGGTTGGAAAAGGCAGATGGAGAAAATTTTCTTAGCCATGAGATGTAATGAGCAATAAAAGGTTGCATTAGCAATATATATGTTGGAAGGAAAAGCCGATCATTGGTGGGAATCTATGACTAGGGAGAACCCGAGAATAGAAAGGTGGACATGGGACCAATTCTACACAAAGTTTGAAGATAAATACTTTCTAGCATAAGTGCGTGCTCAAAAGGTTACATAATTCATGAAATTAGAACAAGGAGATATGATGGTCCGTCAATATGATGCAAAGTTTACAGAGTTGGCACGATTTACAACGTTTCTCATATCGGATGAGCTTCGTAAATGACAGAAGTTTGTTGAAGGACTGAAACCTTCTATCTGTACTCGACTGGTGCCATTTCTTATTAAAACGTATACAGAAGCACTAGAACGCGCTAGCGTAATAGAAAAGGACTTTAATGAGCATTAGAAGAACCGCGAGCTGAGGAAGGACATGAGGAGTGGAGCCAGGAGGACGCCCCATTCATCTCTCACACCACATGAAACGACTAAGCGGCAGAAGATGATGCCAACATCAGTACCCATGTATGCTACTATATAACTTTCAACCCAATTCACTGGGACTTGCCATAATTGCGAAAATGTGGGTCATCCTGCCCGCCATTGTTTTCTACCACCTCATCATCAATATCAGGAAATCAAGGACCACCACGATCATTTTACAGGCCGCCTCTTCATTATGCACCGTCTACATCGTATCAACGACCTCCGCCGCCGCTACCCTGTAAGTGCTATAGTGAATAGCCCCTTGTGATTCTCAAATTTGTGGTGACAAAGACACTTTTTTGAAGCTTGTTTATGTGATGAACAAAAGATCTATTCAAAACACAAGATTGGCTTCAAGTAGACAAGCACAAATTTTCAAGTTGAAGACCTCGAAGGTTGATATCAGAAGCTTTCAAGTTCTCAGAAGCTTTTCAAGTTGAAGATCTCAGAAGCTTTTAAGTTCAAGTTCTCAGAAGTTTTTCAAATTGAAGATCTTAAGCTAAGAACTCAAGCTTCATTATACTCAAGGTCACTGGTATTCAAGTTTCAATGTCCTTATTTCTCTATTGAGGTATAATTAACCTTAGGTGGACATTTAGAGTAGGTCACTTTGGATACATAATCCATATATTTTTTATAAGTAATTTTGATCTGTTCTAAGACTAGTCCTGGACCTTATTCGACTAGTCCTATCACTGGTTTGACTAGTCCAAGAAATTTCTTGACCAGTCCTAAGTTGTTGAGGATTTTAAGAATTTTCTGGTTATTCTTCGACCAATCCTGGAGACTGTTCGACCAGTCCTGTGAACAGTGTCGACTGGTTCTTCAACCGATCGTGGAGTTTTGACTCAAAGTTCAGCGTTAAGATTGGGCATCTTCGACTAGTCGTATGGAACCCACAACCAATCGAAGGGGACCTTCGACCAGTCGTAGGGTACCCACGACCGGTCGAGCAATAGAAAATCTTATCGCGCCTGATTTTTTCAAATTTCTGTTGGTTCTTCCACCAATCGTAGATGTCTTAAGACCAGTCGAAAATGTGTTTTGCTCAGCTATAAATAGAGCACGAATTTCAGATTAATGACAGAAATTCAAGCTAATTATTCCGGTATTCTAAGAGATTAGTCTATGCTCCATTTTAAGTTAAATGTGCTTATTTAATATTCTCTTTCTTTAGCTTTATTTAATTGATTTTGTTTCTGGTATTTCAATCTAATCTGAAAAGAAAAATTGCTATTTCCCTTTCTTTGAAATCAAAATCAATTAAGGTTAGCCCTATTTTGGTTTAATTTTAAAATCAATTAGAACTATAACCTTTGTAATTGAGTACTGGACATTGAACTTGGACATTCAATCATCTACTCTGACTTGGTTCTTCCAGGCTGATACATCGAAGGAGAAAATTTGGTATTTTACTTTTAAGTATAAGTTCCTTTCTGTTTTGATTTCTTTCGGGATTTGCCAGAAAAATCTCGTTGTTTTGGTTATTTGAGAAGAGCCAGGAAAACTCAGAAGTGGGGTTTTTTTTTAATTGTGTAAGCTCACAGATAAAGACGCAATTGTAAAGGTTTTTGGTGAACCTGTGAAAACCTACATTGTTAGTGAATGCTAATATCCCCTGTGTGAGGATATTAGGAGTGGAGTAGCATTCTATGTGGCTGTTGTATAACAGTTGGTGAACACAAAGGCGAACCACTATAATTCCTTGTGTTGTGGTTGAATGGTTTGTATTTCATATCTATATTTATTCATTTGTGGGATGTATATGTGGTTGTGAATGTTGTAATCTTTTATTTCAAGCATTGTGGGGAATGTTGTAATAGTTTAGAATTTATTTCTTGTTATTCATTTATCAGCTTGATATTATATTATTCCAGTAAGGTTGCCCTGCCATTTTTATGGTGCATGGTTGTCCCTTGAACAATACATATTTGTGATTATAATTTATTCTTCTGTGCAGTTTGTGTTTATTTTTCTATTCCTCTTTAGTTTGAGACTTGATACAAAGACCTTTCTAGAAATCAGGTTGTCTTACCATAAACTCTGATTTTTGGTGTAAACTTGTCCTTAGAACAACATTTGTATCAACCTCTCAAGATCTGAATTTTGAGGTTGCTTTACATTCTTGCATTATGATTTATTTAGTTATTTTATTAGCTATCATATTCCTTTAATTTCTGTTGTTATAAATTTGTATTTGGCATAGTCTTATTCCCCCCCTCTAGGACATATAGATAGGCCTTTTCACACCCTCTCAGATGATTCAACCAACTGCGAGACCATCACAACCTTATCATCAAAGGCCTGTAAAGTTACATCCACGATCCCATCAGCCTGGACCCTTTCAAGCTTATCCAAGACCACCTCAACAATCGCAACAACAGTGAGACTACTACTTCTGCTTATGAAGACCCAGCACAACCTGCAGATATTACTCCTCAACATGATGCTGAAGCTATTAATGATGTGGTGGAAGGTGCTATCTTGGCTTACACCTCTCTTGCCAGAGCATTATTCGATTCAGGAGCTACACATTCATTTATATCTTATTTCTTCGTATGCTCACTTGGTATATCACCCGTACGATTAAATAAGAAAATTATCATAGCAACCCCTCTTGGTAAGTCCATAAATTTAGAGCAAATATATGAAGAATGCCCCATCATAATTGAAAATGAAATACTACCAGAAAATCTCATAATTATGCCTATGAGGGAATATGATGTCATCTTAAGAATGAATCGGTTGTCCCAGTATCGTGCCAAGATAGATTGTTTCAGGAAGACGATTATGTTGAACTTAGAAGGACGATCTCCATTGAAATTATGTGGGACACGAAGAAGGAATGCGCCGATTAGTTTGTCGGCTATTGTGGGAATCGAGCAATCAGAAGAAGGGATTGAACAAATACCCGTGGTTAGGGAGTTTTCAGAAGTTTTCAGGACATTCCAAGGTTACCTCCAAAGAGAGATGTGAACTTTAGTATCGATCTAATGCCTGGAACTGCACCCATCTCTAGAGAACCTTATCGCATGACTCCTGTAGAATTAAAAGAATTAAAGGATCAGATTTAACAGTTGCTAGATCAGGGTTTCATTAGAGCCAGCACATCGTCATAGGGAGCACCAGTCTTATTTGTAAGGAAGAAGGATGGAACTACGAGATTATGTATCAATTATCGTCAGTTGAACAAAGTAACAATCAAGAACAAATATCATCTTCCTACGATTGATGATTTATTTGACTAGCTTAAGGGAGCACGGTTCTTTTTTAAAATAGATTTGAGGTCAAGTTACCATCAGTTAAGAATAAAGGACGAAGACGTGCACAAGACGGCTTTTAGGACTCGTTACGGGCACTATGAGTTCTTGGTAATGCCATTTAGATTGATAAATGCTCTAGCGATATTTATGGATCTTATGAATTGGATATTCAAACCTTATTTAGATCGATTCGTTATTGTATTCATCGATGATATTCTTATTTACTTCAAGACTCATGAGGAGTATGAGGAACATCTCAGGACCGCTCTGCAAACGTTAAAGAAAAATTAATTGTATGTCAAGTTATCAAAATGTGACTTCTGGAAGCATGAAGTAAAATTCTTGGGGCATGTGGTGTCAAAGAAAGGGATATTTGTGGACCCAGTTAAAATTGAAACAATATTAGAATGGGAGCAGCCCTCGAATGTGTCAGAAGTGCGAAGTTTTCTCGGCCTTGTTGGTTATTATCGAAGATTTATAGAAGGATTCTCTAATATATCAAGACCCCTAACTAATCTAACTAAGAAGAATACGAATTTTAAGTGGGATCAAGATTGTGAGCAGGCATTTACCGAACTGAAGAAGCGGTTGACATCAACCCCAGTTCTGGCATTACCGACCGAAGGAGAAAGATTTGTCATTTATACCGATGCGTCATATCAAGGATTATGATGTGTTCTTATGTAATGAGGCAAAACTATCGCATTCGCATCACGGCAGTTAAAGACTCACGAGCGAAATTACCCGACGCATGATCTGGAGTTAGCAGCAGTGGTTTTTGCTTTGAAAATTTGAAGGCACTACCTATATGGGGAACAATTCGACTTATATTCAGACCATAAGAGTTTAAAGTATCTCTTTAATCAGAATGAATTGAATATGCATCAGAGAAGATGGATGGAATTTTTGAAAGACTACCATTTCAATATTTCATATCACCTAGAAAAAGCAAATGTTGTGGCCGATGCCCTAAGCAGAAAGATACGAAGACTTGTGGCTAGCCTAATGATCAAAGAGTGGAAGATACTAAATGTTATCAAAGATTTTGATCTGCAACTCCAGTTTGAAGAACCTCGGGCACATCTAAGTAACCTAGTAGCACAGCCTACCCTGGTATATAATTTTTATTTTTATTTTCTTAAGTTTAATAGCTAAGTTTAACTTATTAATCTTTAGAATTGAGATTAGATCATGATAAACTTTTCTCTTAGATTCGGCGTATTCTAGGGGCTCAGAAGGAAGACGTTTGGTTACAAGAAAAAGGAGCAGAAGGAATGGGGAAGGAGAATGCAGAATGGCGAATTGGCACTGATGAAGGGATTAGGTTTCGTGGAAGGCTATGTGTTTCAAACGAACCTGATTTGAAGCAAGAGATTTTGGACGAGGCTCATATATCAAGATTCACTATCTATCCAGGGGAGACTAAAATGTACCACGATGTTAAGTGCCAATACTGGTGGAACAATATGAAGCGAAAAATCGCTGAGTACGTATCTAAATGTGCGACATGTCAACAAGTGAAGGCAGACCATCAAAGACCACCAGAACTCTTGCAGCCATTACCAGTCCCCAAGTGGAAATGGGAGCATATATCCATGGATTTCGTAGTTAGATTTCTGAAGACAAGTCGACACCATGACACTATATGGGTGATCGTGTACAGGTTAACCAAATCCGTACACACTTCATCCCGATAAAGATTTCTGCATCTGCAATGGAGTTGAGTAAAATTTATATTAAAGAAATCATCCGACTTCATAGTACTCCAGTATCCATCGTCTCCGACCGAGATCACAGGTTCAAATCGCGATTTTGGACAAGTCTACAGGAAGCTTTAGAAACTACTCTCGATTGCAGAACAACATTTCACCCGCAGACTGATGGGCAAACAGAAAGGAAGAACTAGATTTTAGAAGATATATTATGCAGCTGCATTCTCAACTTCAAGGGCAATTGGGACGATCATCTACCGCTGGTGAAATTTGCATATAATAATAGCTATCAAGCCAGTATTAATATGGCACCATTTGAAGTTTTATACGGAAGACCCTGCAGATCACCAAGCTGCTAGATCGAAGTAGGAGAAAGGACATTATTGGGATTAGAACTTATTCAAGAGACCTCCAAGAATATTGACATCATTTAGGAACGTATGCGCACCACCCAGAGTCTCCAGAAAAGCTATGCAAATAATCGACGCAGAGACTTAGAGTTTTGTGTGGGAGATCATCTGTTCTTAAAAGTTTTCCCAATGAAAAGAGTTATGCATTTTAGAAAGAAAAGAAAGCTCACGCCACGTTTTATCGGGCCCTTCGAGAGCTTATAAAGAGTTGGAGCTATAGCATACAAGCTTGCCCTACCGCCTCAATTATCCAATATCCACAATGTATTTCACATCTCCATGCTTCGAAAGTACAAGCCGGACAATTCTCATGTCATCGAATGGGAGCCGCTAGAGATTCAAGAAAATGTCACATATGAAGAACAACCGGTGCGCATTCTCGATCGTAAGGAGCAAGTATTTCGGACGAAGGTCATACCACTTGTGAAGGTACAGCGGAGTCATCACAACAAGGAAGAAGCATCGTAGGAGTGAGAATAAGAAATTCGAGAGAAGTATCCAAACCTTTTTTAAGTATATAAATTTCGAGGACGAAATTTTAATAAGGTGGGTAGAATGTAATACTTCTTTTTTTTTTTTAATGGTGAGTTCCACTGTTGTCATTGGTGTGGCCCACCTGAGCTATGGAAGCCCTCATTTTTGAGCTCATGCCCTAACTTTGATTGGCATAATGAATGAGCGGTGTGGATTTATCACATGATTCCTGTGGGGTCCATTCTTATTAAAAAAAAAATTTTACAAAGCAAGTAACGTGCACCCACAAACAAGCCCTCTCCTCCACAACTCTCTCTCTCTTTCCCACTTCTCCGCAATACAATTGAGGATGGGAACCCATCCACCATACATGATACCATCATGGTGGGACCCACCAATCAATCTAAACCGTCGCATGAACTCTCAACCCACTAACTCACTTGAATTATTTTTATACCCTATTTTTCATGCTATTTAGAGAAAACGAGAGAGAAAATCATAAGAGAAAATCCGTAAGAAGAAAAAGAGAGCTCAAGAGAAGGAAGAGTATACGTGAGTATTCAAAGTCAAGTTCAGAATTGATCAATCCAAGCTAGTACACATAGAAATCAACATCTTTTCAAATTATTTTCCTTCCATCACAATATTTTTTCGTATGAGGTAGGTGATCATTCCCCATTAAAAAATTCATAAGTAATTGCCTTATATAATCTAGACATTGAGATTTTTATTTTATTTTATTTTTCTCTCTACTAAATCAATGTAAATATTATTTTTATTATTTATTTTATCTAGTGGTGATAATGGATATTTATTATGTGAACATAGACATTATATCTGTCATATTTCTTTGTAAGTTAGATGCATTTTATGCGATTTATTTTTTTATGCAATGATTCTTATGGGTGCTCTGCCCAGGGTCATTCCTGAAATGATCAATACGACACGGGTACTCTGCCCTGAGTGATTCCCTAAAAGGATCAGTATACATGGGTGCACTGCCCTGGGCTTTTATCCCTAAAAGGTTATACTGGTGCTCTGCCGAGGGTCATACCCTGAAAGGATCAACATCGGTGCTCTGTCGTGGGTCATCCCCTAAAAGGATCAACACACATGAGTATTTTGTCCACTCCAAAATCTTAGTATTTTTAGAAAAGCTATGTTAAATAATTTATTCATTCCATATTCATGAATATCAAATTATTTATTATGATTTTTCATCCAATGTTCGTCTTATTTTGATTAATAGTTGAGATTAAATTTGGTAATATTTGTGAGATTTTCAACTCAGGATTGATGTGATCCTATTGAGTTATCAACTTATTATTTTTAACCGTTTCAGGTTATGAATATTTTGAAGATGCAGGGTATTACTATTAGTAGTGGAGCATGGAATGTGGTTAGATGCACGTGGCATGTCATTCTACATAGGATAAATTTTATTTTATTTTAGAACTCCGAATGTAGTAATGTTTGACTTAGTTTTCTTACTTCAAATTAAGTTAAATAAGTATGCATTGATGTAATAATGGATCATGTAATTAGTGATCTTAGTATGTGTTTGGATTTTAAAGTTTTGGACTATGGTGGAAGAAAATGAAATGTGTATGAAATTGTCACACCTTATCTTTTCATTTTTATTTTATTTTATTTATATAGATCACGGGTCTCGAATTCGGGTCCTGGACACCCTATTCGGGTACCCGAATTTTGAGGCGTGACAAATAGTGCCCTTGTAACCGTTAAAATTCTTTTTGGAGAACTTTTTTTATTTTTTTATTTTTTAAAAAAGAAGGTATCAGTCCCGTAACAGGCCTTTTACATGCCTAAGGGTGGCGATGGACCCAGTAGCCTGCCTTACCTGGCTTGGACCTACTTAGATTAGCCAGTGGGCCAAACTTGGACCTTTCATGGATGGCCAGATAATTTCAAGTCAGTCTCGGGTTAAGTCATTTTAGCCCAACCCAATCCAATCCGAGTTGTGTTATATCGTATGTCATTTTAATCCTTAAGACAAACATTTATATCAAAGGCAAACTGTTGATTTCATTACTCTAAGATGATTTCATTGGTTTGGCCCACTTGATAGATGGATGGATTAGCAACATCCAAGGAGAAATAAGGATTTTATTGGTTTTCGGGTCAGGTTAAGTCGGGTCGAGCCATGCCCAACCAATTTTTCGATTGGTGCCTAAACTGGATTCATTCCGGGGTAAGGCGTTGGATCTTAAATATTTGGTTGGGCCTGGGCCTAGCCTCGACCAGCAAAAACCCAGCCATTTCTACCACAATTTAATATTATTTTCTTCTTCAATTTGGATTTTTCTCTACTTTTCATTTTTGCAGTTCATCAGGTGTCCACTAACCGACCGGTTAGTATCATACTTTCACCGTCATTTTTTGGGGCTACAATCCATTTATATTGCACCACGCTATTTGGACGGCTCAGATTGGACGACTACCCCCACCACCTAGAGACGGACGGTCCTGTAGGGGCTCTAGCCCACCATTCATTTTGGCGGATCTTTTTAGGGGATGAGCCTGAAAAGAAGGCAGATTGAAGGCTCAAGTGGACCACACCACAGAAGCAGCGGAGATTGAAAGCTTACCTTTGAAAACTTATCAAGGGGTAGAGAAGTTTTGGATCAAGCTGATATTGATGTTTTCCGTTCATATAGGTCTACGTGACCCTATGAATAGGTTAGATGCCATATAAATATCACCGTAGGCCTAGGATGTTTTCAATGGTAGAATTCAATCCCACGGTTTCCTGTGGTGTGGTCCATTTGAGATTTCAATCTGCATTTTTTTTGGGCTCATGGCTTAAAATGATCTGTCAAAATGGATGAACGGTGTGGATAAAGCATCTACATCATGGTGGCCCACAGACCCAGTCTCTATCTAGGTCCTGGTGGGGGTCAGTATCCAATCGGCGACGGTTCAGATTTGAATGAAGGACGCGGATTGCGTGCTACCCCCGCCCCTATCTCCGAACGGGCAGTTCATACTAGACCATCTATCATGTGGGTCGTACCTTTGATTATACATCCCTCTCAATAAATAAATAAATCACTTTGGTGGAACGATTCTAACCATCAATTGATTGGCCAGGGAAATGGACGATTCATACTGATCATACAATTAATCTTACTACAAATTATTCAAAAGATCCTAATCAATGGTTAGGCAACTGGATCGGTCCATATTGATCTTGTCGCAAATGATCCGATGATTGATCAAGACTGTCCATCATGTGAAGCCCAGCCTTGATAGCCCATCCTCTCAAAAAATTAATTCGGTCAAATGATCCTAACCGTCTATTTAATAGGTAAAGATCATATTACAGACAATCCAACCATTGATCTTGACCTCCCCTCATGTGCAACCCAGATTTGATATCACCGTCCATTAATTGGTCTAGACAATCCATCATGGGGTCCTAACCCAGAAACATCCTTAAAAAAGTCACTTTGGTGGGATGATGTTAACTGTCCACTGGGCAATGAATAATTCATATTGGTTGTGGTCCCATCATTGCTTTTGATAATCCATCACGCGGGGCCGCCTTTGACTGCCGAGTTCTTACAAAAAAAGAAAAAAAAACCAAACTTCGGTTGGATCACCCTAACCCTAGTGCGTTCCTCACCGTTGATTGCAAATTCCTTTTAGGTGGGAATGGGAACCCTTGCTCATGTATCTGTTTGTTTGTTTGTTCCAATGAGATTCCCAATTTTTGAGTATTGAAAATCCCATCTGGCCTATAAATAGTCACTTAGCGTTCCCCAGTCACAAAGAGCAAAAATCACACCCTAAGGAGACATGTTAGCCATCCATTCATGTCTGTGTTGTTTTGGTATAGGATTTAATGAGGTGGTGTCGCAGATATATTTAATAGGGTCATGTTCTATTATAGATGGATTGTCTATATCAAAATTCATTTGAATCAGGTAAGCAGTGTAAATTGAGTCACATGGCATACAGGATATTTAGAAATTATAGGTCAAAATTTGAAAAGATTGGTTCTCTTTAAGATTATTTAAGGTATTTAGGTTATTTCTGAATAACAGTAAGTAATTGTTAAGCCATGTTAGCTTTAGGACACATTCTAAGAGTCCATTGAAGATAAGATGATCTTCAATGCATGTAACTGTTCTTTCCCTGTTAGTTACACGTGAAAGTGCTCCATGGATGGACGGTTGTTCTCTCATCTTCTTTTGAAAAGTTATAAATAGCAAAAGCAAATTGGGACTAAAAGACTCCCCTCCATATTAAAAAATACAAACTATAAATCCAACACAATCCTATATATATATATCTCCCCTACACACCTATGCACGTGATATGGGTGTCTAATCTGAACGGTTCATGTGATGTGGAATCCCATGAAACCTTATGTGACAAATTTTCATTCCATTCTAAAATTTTATGGGTCATAAAAAAGAGAAATGCAAATCAAGGGAGGAAACTGTTTTTACTATTCTTGGCCCATAAAGTCTTAGATCAAAGTAAAACTTCGGCCTGGAAGGTTTCACGAGGTGCTGCTTCACATGAACGGTTCAGATTTTGGATCCACATCATGTATGATAGGTTTTTAAAAAAGTTTGTACGTAGTACGTACGAACCGGTTCGCAGGTGAGCGTTCCGCATATATATATATATATATATATATATATATATATATATATATATATATAGAGAGAGAGAGAGAGGGGAAAAGGTACTATTGGCTCCATCTCACTATAAGCTCTCATGAGGTCGAGCTGTGTGGGCCCCACCGTGATGCGTGTTGACCATCAACACCGTGCATTTGATGAGTCCCCTTTAAATTATGGGATACTTAAAAAATCAGCCGTATACAGAACTCATGTGGGCCATACCATCTAAAATCATGTGAAGACACCATTAAAACATATAAAAACATGTGGTGGGGCCCATCTGAAATTTTCATGCATCTGAAACTTTGTCTGAACCTTCATTCAAGTGGGACACACATAATGGATGGGATGGATTTTCAAACCACATCTCGGTGGGCCCAAAAAATGATTATAAATGTTTTAATGGTGCATGGCCCCTCTCCACTTTTGTATGTGGTGTGGCCCACAAAAGTCACGAATTGACTTGATTTTTGAGACCTAGGCCCACAATGGAATGATGCATCTGACTGATGGGGTAGATGTTCTAAACGCATCATGGTGGGGCCCACACAACTAGACCTCATGGGACGGACTTGTGACGTCGAGCGCATTGTACCTTTATATATATATATATATATATATATATATATATATATATAGTTCTTCACTGCTCAACAACTGTGAACCCTTAAAATGGATTTAGTTTTAGTTTGTCATTGTGCACATATTGGACCAACTCTTAATTATAACTAATAGATATAATTTCCTTCCATTTGCACATGTGCACTGGATCCTGAGGAAAACATTAGCTTAGGAATCTGTCCGCCTCCGTTAATATGCTGGGCGGACAGTAATTGTAATCTTCAACAGTATCTTTGCCTGCTTATTAGTATGTTGCTCCTGAAAGCGCCTTACCAGTCTCAGCCAAGCTAGTGATCCTGCTGCAATGGTAAGTCATGTGCTTTCTTTGCATCTAAATCTTTCTAATTTTTTTTTCTGTTTTGGCCGAACAATTATTGTACCATTGAAAGTTTTTAAAATTTTTTTTTTAAAAAAAACCTCGTTAGAGGAAGAGCTCTAACTTCCACTAATCATATGAATAACAAGCATGTTACATTTGATTGAACATTCGTTGAACCTTGCTCTATCTCAACACTAGGGTCGGTAATTACTGTTTGAATTGAACTTAATAGATTTTGGTACGCCCATAATCCACACATGTTCTACAGTATTTGAGACCAACGGGAGGGAAAGCATGTTAACAAATGGTTTAGTGATGTCACACGAGCTAGACCAATCAAATCTTGCCACCCTCACATAGTTTTGTCTTTGTCGCGGGTCATAATCACAACGTGTCTCATTCCATGGGTGTCTACGTGATTAAATGGTCCCGTGACCGGAACCGTCTATGGGCATGTCATCATCCACTCAAAGGTGAAGGCTAGGATTGTTTGTCTACTGCAGGTTTGCTAGATCCACATGCACCTTGGCCCACAGAAAAGGACGCTCGCAACGTGAACGGAAGCATAGTACTCAAGGTAGTCCGGGCAACTCACAAGAAGGGAAATTGTGGACGCTGGCACTTCTATTTAAACCGTCGACTCATTTTCTTAAGGTAGCCCATCAGATGAACAGACCATACTAATCTTTCCACTAATCATCTTCATTCCGTGGTTACCATGTGCACCACTTGAGATTAGGTAGTGAGGCTCTCACCACTCTCAGCAGGTCAGCAGTAGTTTAATTACATGGCGAGATTGACTGGATGTCAGCGATGGTCGGGTGCATGCAGAAAAATCTAAAATAGGTCAGCCTCATTATCTAAAAAAGGCCAGCGCCTCATCTCCATAATAACATACAGCCTTACAAATCAAATCTCGCCACATCACCTCACCACCGCTTACGGTGTGTGAGTGCCTCCCTACCTAATCCTCACGTCCGGTTTTATGTGTGAAAGTGAAAGTGAGCCAGAAAATCTGTCTATCGTGCTTTTTTCACCGTGTGCCATTCACACAAAGTCCCACTAGATGGATGGCCCACAATCATCCACCAAGACAAACTTGTGTTTGGTGGAGTGGGGACAAACCAAGATTGGTTTGCTGAAAGAGGTACACTTCCATGCTCGGCAAGTTGTGTTGGTTTATACACGGGCCTTAAATATTTAAACACGCAGATTAAAGTATTGAACCGTCTAAATTATGAGTTCCAGTTTATGTGATGGCTAGATCTGTTTTTTTTTTTTCTTAAAAACAGTATAAATTTCACTTCTTCTCAGCAAATGGATGGATGGTTAGGATGTTCCATTCGAAGTTAGTCTCCAGGAATACCTGCGGCAAAATATGGGCTCATGCCAAATGCAGGCTCACTGGTGGATGATCCAAATTAATGATTAGAGTATTTCACTAAAATGTATATGGTGTTGTATTTTGTTTCAAAATAATTATTAAAAATTTAATTTTTAAATTTTTGATTTCCCTCTACATTTAAAAATTTTGGCGTTTTTAAGACGTGAATTTTGTCTCACATCGAATTTGACAAAGAAAATTCTCTTATTTATAAGATAAGCTTTTTGTCTTGGGCTTGAGCCCCTTTCAGGAGCACGTGAATTTGGTCTTGTGGGGGGCTATGTCAATAGATCTAATCTATATCATTGGTCACACATACGCGCCGAGCCGAGCCAAGTCCGTGTGCATGACGAGACGGGCTAGGCGTGACGAGTGCGATTGTGGGCGCGTTGTGAGTGTACTTGCATAGGTGTATGTGTATGGGTACTGACAGGACTTTATTTGCGAGAGTGTACTCACACTTACGCTTTTTCGTTTTAAACTAGAGAGATGCATCCCTTCCAATTGGTCATACCTGTTGGGTTTAAACCCAACAGACCTAACCTTTTGTAAGAGTGCTTATGCATCACTTCGGAGTTTATATAAAGACTACCGATTCCAGTTTCAAAAATATGAAAATCATTCTCTTATAAAAAACGTTATCTGATATTCAGTTTTAAGCATTTTGATTACTAAGTTCATCACTGAGTCAACTCAACACTTTCGGGTTAAACTATAAGTGATTCGAGCCCTTGTATAGTGAGTGTACCGCTAGAACCAAATAATAATCATTGTATCCTGGAGGTCGATTGCTCTGGAAACCTGTTGTACTTGGAACGCTGTCCAAAGAGAGCAAATTCGATTTCAAGCCGAGTGACTTAGTCACGCCTCGACTCAATTAAATAAATTTTTCTTTCTCAAAATTTTAATTTTCTTTTTTAGTTTTCAATTTTAATAGTTCATTTAATTCAACCAAATATTCTAACATATGAATCATTTATTTTCCTAACAATTGGTCAACTAATTAGTATATATGGTCTAATCAAAGCAATTCTCGATGAACACATGCAATGAAAATTGGGTTCCACTGGATGCATGGTTCATATTGATGAGTATTATATATATATATATATATATATATATATATATATATATATATATATATATATATATATATATGTTATCCATTTTCATAACAATTGATTGGATGGTTAAGATGATCTAATTAAAGTTGTCTATCCAGTTTCCTAGCAATGGATTGGATGGTTAGGATGATAAATATGCAATGAAACATGAGGGATCGGTCTAAAATAATGAGATCTGGTCTCCTACAATCGATATAGACCCTCCATTTTAAAAGCAATTAATATGATGGTTAGGGTAATCTGAACAATGCACTTCATGAGGAAAAGAACCTGAAGAATCAGTTTCACTGGATCATCTTAACCATCCAATCAATTGCCTGAAAAGTTGAAGGTCCATTTTGATCGTAGAAAATACATTAAATCATTAATTTAGATAGATTTTTACCATATGGGCCTTACTACTTATTGCATGTTTTATCAGGAATTGATTTTATTGGTTCATCCTAACCATCCAATCAATGGCTAAGAAAATGAATAGTCGATATTAATCTTATAAAACAACTGCAATCATTATTTTGGACCCCCTATTATGTGGGGCCCGCTTTTCATCGCAAATGTTCCTTAAGAATAAGATTACCCCAGTTTTACTATCAATTGCCTATGAAAATGGACAATCCATGGAGACTGTGGATAAATGGATCTCATCATTAATATGAACCGTTCAACATAAGAGGCCCACTTTTTATTGCATGTTTTTCTAGAGAATCACTTTGATCAAAACATCAGAACCATCCAATCAACGTATAGAAACTGGACGATCCACATTGAATACAGGAAATGGGTCATCAATCTAGACTGGCAATTTACATGGGCCCAACTTTGACTGCATTTTTCCTCAAGAATCGCTTCAATTGGGTCACTCATCTTAACAATCTGAACAATTGTTAAGAAAATGGAAGGTCCATATTTTTCAGGGACCATCCATCATGTATTCTAGCCCCACTTTTTAGATATTCTTCGAACCATCTTAACCACTCAAATCAATTGTTATGAAATGTAGTGTGTGCATTTTTTTATAGGAAAAATGGTCGATCTAGACCATTTATCAGATGCGTCTCGGCAATGGCCCATGTTACGTAAACTCTCGAGAATCTAGATTATAGAATGGCAGCATTAAATCGTCCGTCAATGAAATGGATGGTCGAAATTGACTAGAGTAAAAAAAGAATCTGGGACACACGAGAAAAAAAAATGTAACACCAGTAAAATTTCATAAAATTAGTTTAATACGACATATAAAGGAAATCTTGATTAAATGACCAGACGATTGATGGACATTTATTGGAGGGTTAAATTGGAAAATATCCAACGGTCCTAATTCAGCAAACAAGTGTCCACGAATCGGAGGAATTTATGTAGATCAAGCACTCTAATTTTCGGGTTACTAAATTGTATAGTGGGCACAGAAATTTGGACGGTCTATTTGGAGTTGATGTATGACACGTGTATGATTCCACTGCCAGGGGCTCACAGTGATGTATGTGCATTAAATCCACACCGTCCAACCGTTTTAAAATCTGATTTTAGGACATGTTACAAGAAATGAATCTGACTTATTAAATCTTAGGTGGACCACACCACAGAACACAGCCTTGATTGAATCCCCACCATTAAAAATTCCATGGATTACACCAGAATGTTTATTTACCATCACACCTGTTGATAAGGTCACAAACACCTAGATGAAGAGACCCAAAAAGCTTATCATATTGATCCAAAGCTTTTTTAGCCCACAAGAAGCTTTAATGATCACTCACCACTGTTTCCTGTCTATGGTCCATCTGGGATTTGGAACTGCTTCATTTTTTGGATCACGCCCTAAAATGAGCTTTCAATACCAATGGACGGCGTGGATGTAGTCAAATACTTCACAGTAGGCCCCACAGTCAGGGGTCTCACCCACCTGGTGGATCCGGGGTCTCAACCAAGCCGCTCCTCTCCTCGTTGGGATGACCGTGTGCACCTGCTATTGAATCTGCTTGCGCACATTGCTTCTTCCTTAAACTACATTTATTAAAGTCCAACCGGTTGGACAAAAACTTACGGTCCGCCCAACAAATAACTTTCACCTTTCATGTGTGCATGAAATCCAACCCTTCCAATTGGTTTTACTACTATTGTGGTTTCTTTTGAAAAATATCAGGACATCCACCCATCATGTGGTCTACACCATAAAAATAATTTATAAATGGTGATATATAATAAAATATAATTTCGGTCCTTTGATGAGTGGATGTAGTTTATTATTGAATAATGCGATCCTCATTATCGGTTCAACCTATTTTACTGTTTGGATGTCTAAAACACATGAAAGGTTGGAGATTATCATTGGGGTGAACAGTAACTTAAGGTACAACCGGATGTTTGATACACATGCGCTCATAAGTTGTATAAGTAGCATATATCAGCTCAAAATAAACCGGAAAATTTTGTGTAAACTACTTTCATTAGGTTGTAATCCCTAAAATTGGACTTCTCGAGAGATCTTAACCACTGATTTTGTACCATTTATCTTCTAATTGAGGACCGTCGCCTATTGTTCAGTTCAACAATCTAGCAAATGTCCACAAATCCACACCGTCCAACCATTTTGAAAGCTCATTTTAGGGCATGATAGCTGATTATTAAATCTTAGGTGGACCACACCACAGAAAACAGCCTTGATTGAATCCCCACCATTAAAAACTTCATGGATTACACCATAATGTTTATTTACCATCCAACCTGTTGATAAGGTCACAAACACCTAGATGAAAAGACCCAAAAAACATATCATATTGATCCAAAGCTTTTTTAGCCCACAAGAAGCTTTAATGGTCACTCACCACTGTTTCCTGTCTATGGTCCATCTGGGATTTGGAACTGCTTCATTTTTTGGATCATGCCCTAAAATGAGCTTTCAATACCGATGGACGGCGTGGATGTAGTCAAATACTTCACAGTGGACCCCACAGTCAGGGGTCTCACCCACCTGGTGGATCCGGGGTCTCAACCAAGCCGCTCCTCTCCTCGTTGGGATGACCGTGTGCACCTGCTATTGAATCTGCTTGCGCACATTGCTTCTTCCTTAAACTACATTTATTAAAGTCCAACCGGTTGGACAAAAACTTACGGTCCGCCCAACAAATAACTTTCACCTTT
The DNA here is from genome assembly GCA_037074715.1 of Magnolia kwangsiensis. NCBI lineage: Eukaryota > Viridiplantae > Streptophyta > Magnoliopsida > Magnoliales > Magnoliaceae > Magnolia > Magnolia kwangsiensis. Next base: position 6,105,467 of record CM073575.1, on the reverse strand, counting down.
CATGTGTGCATGAAATCCAACCCTTCCAATTGGTTTTACTACTATTGTGGTTTCCTTTTGAAAAATATCAGGACATCCACCCATCATGTGGTCTACACCATAAAAATAATTTATAAATGGTGATATATAATAAAATATAATTTCGGTCCTTTGATGAGTGGATGTAGTTTATTATTGAATAATGCGATCCTCATTATCGGTTCAACCTATTTTACTGTTTGGATGTCTAAAACACATGAAAGGTTGGAGATTATCATTGGGGTGAACAGTAACTTAAGGTACAACCGGATGTTTGATACACATGCGCTCATAAGTTGTATAAGTAGCATATATCAGCTCAAAATAAACCGGAAAATTTTGTGTAAACTACTTTCATTAGGTTGTAATCCCTAAAATTGGACTTCTCGAGAGATCTTAACCACTGATTTTGTACCATTTATCTTCTAATTGAGGACCGTCGCCTATTGTTCAGTTCAACAGTCTAGCAAATGTCCACAAATCCACACCGTCCAACCATTTTGAAAGCTCATTTTAGGGCATGATAGCTGATTATTAAATCTTAGGTGGACCACACCACAGAAAACAGCCTTGATTGAATCCCCACCATTAAAAACTTCATGGATTACACCATAATGTTTATTTACCATCCAACCTGTTGATAAGGTCACAAACACCTAGATGAAAAGACCCAAAAAACATATCATATTGATCCAAAGCTTTTTTAGCCCACAAGAAGCTTTAATGGTCACTCACCACTGTTTCCTGTCTATGGTCCATCTGGGATTTGGAACTGCTTCATTTTTTGGATCATGCCCTAAAATGAGCTTTCAATACCGATGGACGGCGTGGATGTAGTCAAATACTTCACAGTGGACCCCACAGTCAGGGGTCTCACCCACCTGGTGGATCCGGGGTCTCAACCAAGCCGCTCCTCTCCTCGTTGGGATGACTGTGTCCACCTGCTATTGAATCTGCTTGCGCACGTTGCTTCTTTCTTAAACCACATTTATTAAAGTCCAACCGGTTGGACAAAAACTTACGGTCCGCCCAACAAATAACTTCTCACCTTTCATGTGTGCATGAAATCCAACCCTTCCAATTGGTTTTACCACTATTGTGGTTTCCTTTTGGAAAAAAATGAGGACATCCACTCATCATGTGGTCTACACCATAAAAATAATTTATAAATGGTGATAAATAACAAAATATAAGTTTGGTCCTTTGATGAGTCGATGTAGTTTATTATTGAATAATGCGATCCTCATTATCGGTTCAACCTATTTTACCGTTTGGATGTCTAAAACACGTGAAAGGTTGGAGATAATCATTGGGGTGAACAGTAACTTAAGGTACAACCGGTTGAACTTGAGACCTGGATCTTATTTGATACTCAATCACGGTCTTATGTTTGATACACATGCGCTCATGAGTTGTATAAGTAGCATATATCAGCTCAAAATAAACTGAAAAATTTTGTGTAAACTACTTTCATTAGGTTGTAATCCCTAAAATTGGATTTCTCGAGAGATCTTAACCACTGATTTTGTACCATTTATCTTCTAATTGAGGACTGTCGCCTATTGTTTAGTTCAACAGTAGCGAATGTCCACAAATCATTTATTTAGGTAATGAATTTTTTAAACTGGTAATCAGCTAAACTATGGTTTGCAATTTGGATGGCTTTATTTAATTCAGTTATATTCTAACTTACACATTAATCCCCTAATTCATAGCTTAAGTGATAGGCCGTACAACGTTATCATATTTGTCAGACATTAAAGAAGTAATTTCAGGGCCTCGATCTACACTCTATTACTTGTGCCTGACGGGTGCCTGACGGTCCTTGAGAGAATTTATTTATAGACTTCGTGTTTGGTTTCCCACGAACACAACGCAGTATAGATTCAGTGTTCATGATAGTAGATCGTTTCTCTAAGATGGTACACTTTATCCCATGAAAGAAGACTCTTATGCAATACACATGACGAATCTATTCTTCAGTGAGGCAGTACGACTACACGGGGTCCCCAAGACCATGACTTTTGATTGTGATACATAGTTCATTAGCCACTTTTGACGGACTTTGTGGACTCGATTCGAACACGACTTCAATTCAGTAGCGCCTACCACCCACAAACTGATGGGCGGACTAAGGCAGTGAATCGCATGTTAGGAAACCCCATTCACTATATTTCAGGAGAAAAACTGAAGCAGTGGGATTTGACTTTGTCTCAAGCAAAGTTTGCATTCAACAACATGGTGAACCGTTGATAGAGAAATCACTATTCCAGATTATCTAGAAACGAGTGTCTCACCACACACTTGACTTGTTCCCTCTGCCCAACTCTCAGGCACGAGCATTGCCTCAGAACATGTGGCAGACAGGATCATGGGCATCCATGCGGAAGTGCAGATCGAGTTACATGCCTTAAACGAGAAGTACAAAGAACAAGTGGACAAGCATTGGTGACGAAAAGTGTTCGAGGTGGGCAACCGCGTGATGGTCCATCTGTGCAAAGAGAGATTTTCGATCGGAACGTATAACAAGTTGAAGAATAAAAAGATTGAATCCGTCTCAATCATCCGAAAGATCAATGACAACACTTATGTTATTGATCTTCCACATGACATGGCGATCTCACGGACTTTCAACATCATGAATCTAACCGAATATCATGAACTAGACAGGATGAGTTCTTTTGAAGTGAAGGATACTGATGTAGAGCGGGTCACGAACAATTTCATGGCCAAATGGATCAGAAATGGCCTAGTCGACAATAGAAGTGATCCGGACCGTCGGAACTTAGATCGTGTTTATCTCACAATCTACAATCAGTTATCGAGCGTAAAATATATAATTTTGGGGTAGAACAAGCTACTTTAGCCAACCAACCCTGCTACGCCAGGTTGCGCAAACCGAATTTGTGAAATACCCCAGGATCGACGGTCATTTCCCTATTTTAATTCCATTTTTACTATAAATAGTAAGTTTTAGTTTAATTATAAGTCTTCATCCATCAGGCTTTAGGAGTTGCGCTTAACATGAAAAAAGCTTAGAATAATTAGGAGAACGATTTGGTGAAGCCAAATAGGACACTATTTTTGGCCAAAAACCTTGTGCACTAGTAGACATCACGACCGTTTATAAATAATAAGTTGCGAATTCTAGGAGTTTTAGTTGTAATTTGCTTCTAATTTATCTCTCATTGCTTGGAATCCCTATTTAAAGGGTTGTGAACTCGTTTATTTGATTCACTAATCAATTTTGAATTTTATACAATTTATTTTCTATTTTGTTTGCTTTCTTTCTCATGGATTTGAGAAGCCTCTGTGAGGAGTCCAGAGAAATTTCATGGATTCGAAATAGCTATCCTCTTGAGGAAGATGATGCTCGACCTAATCACATTCATCCTGCGTCAAGGTGTCTCCCTTAAAGGATCACCTAGTTTGATCGTCCTTATACCCCACTACGTAATGATCTACACCGTTCGTTTACAAATCGCTCGTAATATATGCTCCACATGCCTAAAACATTACTGATCTGAGATCTTCACCGTCCATTGAAAGATGAACTAGAAACTAGTGTTCTAAATGCTTGTTGAAAGTCAAATCGAATAGACATCGAGATTCCTCATGAACGACTCTTCTTCATATATTTATTATGTAAACTTCTAGATGAACGGTCCTGATCACTATGTGAATGACAGAAAAATGTAGAGTAGATTTGGTGAAACTAAACCTCCATCCAAGAATTGTTTTCAATACGTGCATGTAAGAATTACTAGGCAGTGATTTCACTGGGAATGATTGAACTATGCGGTATAGTTTTCATCTATACAGGTAATTATTCACTGATTCAAAACGTTGAAATGATGAGACCCAATTATGGATGGGTCATAAACCACACATCATTAAATTTATTTATTTTTTTAAAGTATTAAAAAGCTCAAAATAAAAATACATAATTAAATATTAGGTTAATACGCATTACAATATCCTTATCTTTAATGCGATATTTGTACCTTGTTGACAATTATATTAATTTATAAGACAGTTGTAACAAATTCGTGTCCATATTATAATAAGTCTTATTTTCTATTGAAAAAATATGGGCTTTAGCTTGAACGTTGTTAACATGGAGTTTGTTACTCCCTAAAATGAGCTTAGATGCATCAAATAAAAACCTAGCTACTATCTAGTTCAGCTTCGGATGCTTAGAGATAAAAATTCTCCTCCATGACTATTCAAAATTTTGTTCATAAAAGCTTTTACACTAAGCATAAAGCTCCTGTCACTTGTCGATCTACTAAGGTAAAAGCTCTAACACCTAACTGTCAGGCACTACAACAAGTGTTAGTTTGTTTGGTATTTAGACAAGATCTGACAATATCAGATTAATGACATAAAAGTAACTATGTGGCAAGTACAATATCTTTACTGTGTGCGTCAAATATACGAATGATAACTTTGATAACTCATTAATGAGCAAATCATCAAGGACCAATAGCGCTATGGTATTCTCTAGATAAGAACAAGTAGTTGAATTAGAGATATGTTAGCATCAAGGCACTTTTGATGGGCTTATTATTGTGATAAGAATATATTCGACAATGGTAAGGCATGATCAGGTAATTACAACCGCTACTTTACAACTGGCAAAAGTAATGATTATTCTCATAACATTGCTCGGGAGATAATAAATAACAAATGAGAATTCATAGCAATGGATCTCAGCATCAATCTAAAACCCAACAACATATTAAAACAATAAATTAATCCAGCACAATGCTATTTATCCAGTCTTCCAGGATACTTATTATCTTCATTGCTCATTAGCGTGGAATCATTAATTTCTAAAAGTAGCTTAGTCTATCCTTCCTTTAAGCTAAACTGACTTAGTCGTAGCTCATATGTAACGCCCGTGAAAAATCCGTACTTGGGCTCGAGTACCAACTCGACCCGAAATCGCGTAGAATTAAATTCCATAGAAATTAAGCGTAAGTTAGCTAGCGCAACGCTAGAGTAGCTGGGAAATAGTCCCTGATCACTTTAAATACGTTCTACAAGACCCAAATCGAGTAGAACAAACAACTCTACAACACTCTATAACCTCGGATCAAACTCTAAGCAGGTTTGTTCACTGGACCACATTGAATTCTTGAATTGGATCTAGACTGCGCGTCGAAGGTCCGATACCTCCTATCTTAGACCGTTAGAACCGCCCAGCTGGACTTGACACTCATCTCAAAAATCAAGTCAAACCGATAATCACAGACTATTTCGTTGAACCCGGACTGAAGCGACCGCGAATAGGGACAGATTTGGAATTTCAAATTCAAATCTGGCACACGACTTGACGCGTCAGTATTAAGCGTTCTGACCATCAGAATTCATCCAGATTACACCCTCGGATCAGAAAAAATTTCTATTTATTATCATGAGACTTTCAGCCCTGATCTATGTGCGGTGACCGCTGAACTGAAACTGGTCCGCCACGTGCGATCTGCGAACCCAGCCAGACTGAAAACTTAATACGTGCTACATCTGGTACGCATGAGCTTAAGTCCGATCACAATCGACCAGGGGACCACTAGAAAGCAGCTTTTGGACCGAAACAGCCCCGAAATGGATAGGCACCAAGTAAACTTCATTCCGGAGCCTATTTCCGGCATTTTTAAGCTTATAAAAGGGGTTGAAACCCTCATTTCTCTCTCCCATCCGAAAATTGCAAATCCTAGGAAAAGGAGAGAGAGTTTGAGAGAGAGATTGGAAGGGATTTTTCCTGCTTCCGAGCCGCCGATTGCTGCTGCTTCAGCACCTCTTCCCAATCACCTGGCTGGTGATTTCTCCGTTCTTTCAGGTACAAAACAACCCTAGAACTTGCTGATTTAGGGTTTATCCAGATTTAGGGCGTGTTAGCTAACGTATTTCATAAATCAGGTTCTCCTACTGCCGTAAACGAAGCGTACACGCTCCGTTCAAAATCACGCTTCCGTAAGAGACTAGGTGAGGATTTTAGACGCTTTGATTGACGGTTTACAACACTTTCAATGTCGTTTAACAGTAGATTATCGACGGCATCGCCGTTTGACATGTACAACATACTCTCTGTTTCCTGTTTCGTAAATTAACGAAGAATATGAGATTTAGGACATTTTAGTCATTTGTAGGAAGTACGGTCTACGTGCATATTTTGCTGACGTGATTGACATAGTTTGTTGCCGCATTAGGGAGTTAGTAATGTTTGCATAATCAGTTTGGCGAAGAGATTCGCCTAGTTGCGCACTTTGGGTCGACATACTATATGTAGACTTAAGTGTGTAGTGTATGTGTTTGTATAAATGCTTGTATTAGTATGTATTGAATTAAATGATGTTATGTAGTAGTTTGAGATTGATTTCTTGATTAATATGCTGACCTAAATGATTTCCTACATGTTGACCTTATGCATGATTGCATTACATGCATGGAAAGTATGCCTTGAAGATTTGCTTAAGTTGAATGTTATAACATGTGTTAGCATGCTCACATGATTGTATTTAAATTCTAATACCTTTACATATATTGTTAATGTGATTCCATAGATGTGTGGGACTTGACTTAGTCCAGGCAGTCGGTAACCGAGCGAATTCGTGGCTGACTGGTCATAGCTACGAACGACGCGTCGATGAACGTGATTCGTGTTTAGAGTTGGCGGCAGTGGTTTGGCCACGCGAAGTGTTTTACGCACTTCATGCCGTTCGACTTGAGATGCGATCGCGCTAGTCGAGCCCGTCAAGTAACCCGACTGGCCGATGTATGTTCACCTTGTATGAGTCATAACTGCTTGAACCTAGGGTACTGAACTTACCATTGTAAACCCTGTTAACCATGGTACCTTGATCCACGAAGACTCATGAGCCGGGCATGGTGGTATGGGACACCGTGGTCGAGCTGTCGGCCTACGCTGGGGCCACAAACCTCCCCGTAGTGACCAGTGAGCACCTAGACCCGTGAGCAGATTATGGTGGTATGGGACACTATATTCTAGCTGTCGGCCTACACTGATCAGGCGACGAGCCCTTTGTAGTGACCGCGAGCGTATTCTGAGTCCACGGGAGGCGACGACCCTTCCGTTGCAGTAGAGTACGGTAGGCCTGTATTGATAAGGTGATGGGGGAGCGGTGCAACGAGTGCGAGCAACAGCCCTGGCAGCCCTTGCAGTGACCTACGAAATATACATCGTATGAGATTACTAGGAGTGACGACCCTAGACAGGATCTGTGTTGGGATTGATACAAGGGAAGTACCTTAGTTTCCCAATCCTGCTTTTTGAATGGACTAATAACAACTTGGAAATCATATCACCATAGCATTGCATGTGCCTGGAAGATGTGGAGCACTCTAGGGAGTGTGGCATGCCGCGGTCGTAAGATGTTGCCGCATGAGGGTGATCGTCGGTGAGGGCATACATCACGTCATATCATCTTGCATTAACAACAGTATTAGGATTGTCTGATTTACTGCTTTACTATTATCGCGTGATTGAATTGTGAACATGCTAATCTTTGCTCTATGATTCCACTGAGTTGATCACTCATTCCCACGTTACGGGATGGTGTTTGCAACACCCACCAGACCCTGTTGTAGATGCAGGTGAGGCCGAGATCCAGGAGGTGGAGCTAGAGATCGACGAGGACCGGGATGAGTTCTCGTATATGCAGTATCACGACGGCTTCCCGTAGGCGACCTGGATCGAGGGGACATCAGTGGGACTTTTTTGAACATTATTCTTTTATTTATGTATATGTATATGAGACTCAGAGATGTAGTCATACTTTGGAGACAGATGAGATTTACTTTATTTTTCCATACAGTGATATATACATTGTTTAGTCTTCCGCTTGCTTTTATCACTGGATCTGAAGTATGAATTGCAGTTTTGGTATACTTTTACTCATGTGAATGCTTTAAATCAGACAACATCGAATCATAACCATTTTTGTTGCATAAGTGACGGTCTGGAACTCGGGAGTTGAGTTTATACACGACCCCCGATTTTCAGGGTGTTACAAGTTGGTATCAGAGCATGAATAAGAGTATACTGGGCCTGGGTTATGGTCTTGCGACGTACGCTGTCGCTTCCTTTGACTTAGGAGGGTGCGAGAAGGGTCTAGAAACACTTCTAGGATCGCAGATTCGCCGATAGGCGAAGTCTATTAGAATCGATCGCAAGATCGAGTCTGTAATGCATCTCGGGTCGCGTAAGGCAACCCGAATCGCTTCTAAGATGTAGGAAGTCAGGTTGAGACGACCTATGAGCGGTTTTAAACCGAAAAAGTGAATCCTTGGGCCGTGGGATGACCACGACTCCTGTAATCAATCGCCAGGGCTTAAAAACCCCGTTTCACCAAAAATCTTCAAAATTCCTCCTCTAAACACTCCGACCTTCATTTCTTTCTTATCCATTTCATATTAGGCATCAAACCTAATGTGAAAATAACATAAATTAGTACTTTCACAAAATTTTACAGTGAATAGTAAAATTTTATGAAAAATGGCCATAAGGCCATTCTAACTTCACTTTCTTTAGCAAATAAGGATCTAGATAGATGTACTGGCTCCTTCTACCCCAAATTCATATGCTGCATCGTATGGTTTGGTATTCGGAATTGTGATGTGATCTCGGAAAGCTCTGAACACATATTTGGGCCCATACAGATCAAAATACGATGAACTAGGGGGTGGGACATATATTTTTGGAACCCCTAGACCATGGGGGACCAGACCCATGTGGTCCCACCGGCCAACTTGAAAGTTGGCCGGCGATGCCATCGCCGGTCGGGCGATGCATCGCCGACCGGTGGGGTCCGTTGGACCTAAATCTTGGGCGCACGCCCTTAAATAAGGTCTACACCCTCCCTAGGTAGCTCCCATCTCACGAAAACCTCTAAATCATACTCCTCCTTCACAAACAGCCCTCCCCATAGCCCTATTTTCAATTTTCAGCAACCATCTCCAAATTTTGGCGTCCCAAATCACTCCTAGGTCCCTCCTTGGCAAAAATCGACCACCACCCATCACTTATTGGGTGTTGGCAGCCCCTCTTCTTGAAGATCTCACTATTTGGAGCTCCAAAAATCTCCAAATAGAGCTGAAATCGTGAGGTGCTCCATTCTACCTTTTTGTTTGTATTTCTCCTTGAAACTATAGCCTTGGGAAGCTTGAAGCATCCCTTTACGATGCCTAGATTTCCTTTTTCCAGATTGGGCAGCCACTTCTCCACATTTTTGTCATTTTTCATGGCTTTCGTGGAAGCCATTTTGGGCCTTTTATCACTCTCATCCATCATATCTTTGATGGGTAAGAGAAAAACCGCAACAGACGAGGCTGGGCCGAGCCGCCCTGCTCGATCGAGAAGACCGCGGGGTGGTGCCGCAAGTTCAAGCGCCGTCGCAGGTCTAGCTGCAGTCCTGGAGTGCCGTACAAAGCGGGATTTGGATCCCCATGCACACCTTGGGTGAACAATTCTGTCGGAGATGCCTCATGGCCAATACACTGATCGCAAAGTGTTATTTGAGGCGGACGTAGATGGACGATTGTTCGGCGAGTATCTGTTGTTCGAACGCATTGAAGCTGCGCATTGGGGTCCGATCTTTGAAGCTCGCGCTCGTGCTAATGTGAGCACCGTTCGTGCCTTCTATGCTAGTATCTAGAATCCTACCTTGGAGCCTTTACAGTTCAAAATCCCTTTTGGTAGAGATCGGATGGCTACGATCGACGTTCGGTTGATTGCGCGACTTCTCAACGTGCCTCTAGGTGATGTGCATCCTAGCGAGAAGAACCTGAGGACTAGACGTGAACGAGATCGCCGTACCAGGTTTCTGTGCGGTAAGTTAGTTTCATGGCAGCCTAATAATAGCCTCAAGGCAACGTACATGTCTGAGGATTTGCGCCTGCTGCATCATATCTGCACGTTCAATGTTTATCCCAGGTCGACGAACCGCATTGAATGTACACGTCTTATGGTCGATTTCTTATTTCTGGTGGCCCAGGGAGAGAACGTATGTATGGCCACTTTCATCTTACGGCAGATAGTTCTTATAGTCAGGTCAAGGAGAACATCCGAATCGCTTCCCTTTGGCCGACTTATTTGCAAGATTGCGCTTGAGTTTGCCTATAGACTTGGGCCGGAATTGCCCGTATCGATTCACACCATCGATGAGTCGACAATGGTCAAGATGAAGATTGGGTCGCAATACCGTGAAAATTAACTTGAAAGGGATAGTGGGGATGACTTTGATGATGAGGAAGATCAAAGCGAAGAAGAACCTAGAGCAGAGGTTCAGGAAGAAGCTCAGGAAGAAGCAGAAGAGGAGGCTCAGGATACTGATGAGAGCCCTCCTCCTTCTGCGCAGGCTACTATCGACGATCGCATTGCTCGGATGGAGGAGAGTCAGACCGCTTTGCGAAGGGAAGTCCAAGAACTTCGCGCAGAAGTCGCTGATGCCAAGGCCGTTACAAAGAAGAAATTTGGCAAGGTGACTCGCACCTTGAAGGCGATCCTGTGTTGCTTACAGGATAAGGGTGCTCCTCCTCCATCACCAGACTCCGACTAGCGATGCGATCTTTGATGTTATTGTCAGTAGATAGTCATTTCCTGCTTTATGTGTGTAAGCCTGTTAGGGCTAGTGCTTTGCTTATGTTGCTGTTGCTTAACTGTCTTAATTTTCATGTAATTCTCGTCATGATGCTTGTAAGGATATATCCCTTGTATTGTGACAATTTTGGTTAAATGAAATGCGTGGAATGCCTTTGACTCTCTATGTGAATGATTGTGGTGTATTTGTGCAATTGAGACTGACAAGGTTGCGCCCTATTTTGAATATAGGGAATGCCACCTAAGACTACGCGGAGCACGGTTCGGCTTGCATTGTCAGATCATATGGATCAGACTCCTTCGCAGTTTGGCACCCATGCGGACCCTGCTGTGGGCCCGATTCCTGAGGCGGTTCGATCGTCTCAGCCTGCCGCTGGTCCTACAGATGGACCACCGCCATTTACGCCATCAATCAGAGAGCCACATCGCGCATCTACTTCCACACCGCATCCGCCACAGCCTGCTCCACCCCCTGACAGATTCGAGCAGATGATGGCTATGATGCTGCAGCAGCAGCAGCTTCTGACCACCATAGTGGGGACATTAGCCCATGGTGGGGGTGCGACTACATCTACTCCACCTGCACCACATGCGCATCCAGCTGAGGATGCCTATACATACGCCCAGGATGAGGGCATGGCTCATCCTGCGCCGCCTGCTTTCCCTGTGGGGAATCCTGTCGACACACTGGGCCTTTTGGAACGATTTCAGCGCTTGCGGCCTCCTACTTTCACGGGTTCTCACAGACCCGAGGAGGCTGAGTACTGGCTCGACCAGGTGTCGAAGATCTTGCGGATGTTTCACTGCACCAAGGCTGAGCAGGTAGAGCTGGCTACCTTCCTGTTTGAGAGAGAGGCCAGCATGTGGTGGGATAGCGTACTGCGGACCGTTGCCGCAGACTTTGTATGGACGTGGGCAGCATTTGAGTTCCGCTTCCATGAGAAGTATTACCCCCAGACCTACAGGCACGACAGGGAGAATGAGTTTCTCCGTCTCAAACAGGCAGCGATGACAGTTACCGAGTATGAGCATCGGTTCACAGAGTTGGGCAGGTATGTCCCGACGATCCTAGCTGATGAGCAGATGCGCATACGGTGCTTTTTGGAGGGCTTGCGACCGGATATTCGGTTGAAGATGTGTTGTGTTAGTTTTCCCTCCTATGCGGAGTTGATTCACATGTCCATGTGGGCAGAGCAGGACGTGGATCGACTTGCGCGATCTCGAGGCCCGGCTGCTTCTAGGCCACGACCGGATTTGCCAGACAGGCCCTTCGCGGGCAAGAGGCCTCGCATTGATCCTCCTACTAGGACTACGACGCCTGTACCACCGTTTCGGCGCCCTGATTTGACATGTACATACTGTGGGAGGACGGGCCACTTGGCGCAGAGCTGCTTTTCGAGGATGCGGGACAGTGGGTTCTCGTCACCGCAGAAGATTGACCATGTACGTCCGCAGGCGATATCAGCACCACCTATACGGTCAGCTCCTGCGCATCCTTCTTTCAGACCTACGGTATCGCAGATCCGACAGCCTCCACAGCCCTTGACACAGCGGCCGAACCGGCCATAGCAGGCTCGGGTTCATGCATTGACAGCTGAGGCAGCTGCGACGCCGACTTTCCAGCATTCAGCCTTCGAGGTCATGGCCCATATTGGAGGTACTCCCGTTCTTGTCATGGTGGACACTGGTTCCACGATTTCTTTGATATCGCGTGCCGTAGTCAGGCGTCTTGGGTTACAGACTATCACTATGGATAGCGTGCGAGTCTTTGCAGCTCATGGAGATTATTCGGATGTCACCCAGATGTGTGAGGGTTGTTTGGTTGATCTGGGAGGCAGGACGATGACTCTTGATCTGGTCGTCGATCCCTCGCTCGTTTATCTCGACGTCATTCTTGGCATGGACTGGTTGACTGCAGCGAGAGCCGAGATTGACTGCGAGACTCGTATAGTCACAGCGTACGAGCTTGAGGGTGCATCCTTCACATTTCCAGTGCGGGTAAATCTTTCTTTCCGCATACTTAGCTACGCCACTCTATTGTGCGACGCTGGTGCCCAGGTACTTGAGCAGACGCCAGTTGTTTCTGTGTTCGGGGATCTGTTCAGGAAGATCCCTGGTTTGCCGCCCCGACGTGAGATCGATTTCACCATCGATCTGGTTCCTGGTTCTACACCCGTCTCACTGTCGACGTATCGCATGGCACCATGTGAGATGGAGGAGTTGAGGACGCAGATTGATGGTCTGCTAGAGCTTGGCCTTATACGGCCTAGCGTGTCACCTTGGGGAGCACCGGTCTTGTTCGTGAGGAAGAAGGATGGTTCGATGCGATTGTGTATTGATTATCGCAGGCTGAACCAGCTCACGGTGAAGAACAAGTACCCTTTTCCCAGGATCGATGACTTGTTTGATCAGTTGAGAGGAGCGCAGTACTTCTCGAAGATTGATCTTCAGTCAGGTTATCATCAGCTGCGCGTCAGGGATGAGGACGTGCAGAAGACAGCATTCAGGACCAGTTTTGGCCACTACGAGTTCCTCGTGATGTCGTTCGGTCTTACGAACGCACCGGCCGTGTTCATGGATCTGATGAACCGGATATTTCGGCCTTTCCTTTATCGATTCGTCGTTGTCTTCATTGACGACATTTTGGTGTACTCTAGGAGTCGAGAGGAGCATGAGGAGCACTTGCATTTGGTCCTTGATACGCTCAGACGGCATCAGTTGTTCGCACAGTACAAGAAGTGCGACTTCTGGAAGCAGGAGGTGAAGTTTCTGGGACACGTGGTGTCCAAGGATGGCATGGCAGTTGACCTGTCTAAGGTAGCTGCGGTGCAGGACTGGGAACAGCCTGGTTCTGTCACTGAGGTGAGGAGCTTCTTGGGTCTCGCTGGCTACTATCGGCGCTTCATTCAGGACTTCTCGAAGATCGCGAGACCCTTATCTCAGTTGACACGGAAGGACGTGAAGTTCGCCTGGAATGATAAGGCGGAGTCATCTTTTCAGGAGCTGAAGGACAGACTTACGTCCGCCCCTGTGCTAGTATTGCCAGAGCAAGGGGTTAGATACACTATATACACTGACGCGTCTAGCATTGGTTTAGGTTGTGTCCTTATGCAGAGGGACAGGGTAATTTCGTATGCCTCGAGACAATTAAGGAAGCACGAGGAGAATTACCCTACACACGACCTAGAGTTGGCAGCCGTTATATTCGCACTGAGACTCTGGAGACATTACCTCTACGGAGAGGAGTTCGAGCTCTTTTGCGACCACAAGAGCCTCAAGTACATATTCACGCAGCGAGACTTGAATATGAGGCAGCGACGATGGATGGAGACGTTGAAGGACTTCAAGTTTGAAGTCTCTTACCATCCTGGGAAGGTGAACCTTGTGGCTGATGCGTTAAGCCGCAAGAAGGTGATAGAGTTTGCGGCTCCGCTGATGGTTGCCGAGTGGGATATGGTTGAGTTTTTGCGAGACTTTGAGCAGAAACTCACCGTAGAGGAGCCATTTGAGTTCATTGCACACGTATAGGTGCGATCTCAGATCGATGACCGAGTCATCGAGGCGCAGAGGGATGATGCGCATCTTACTGAGCTTCGAGAGCAGGCCAGTGATGATGCTGACGCCGACTGGCGAGTTGGTATGGATGGGGGCTTACGTTACCGTGGCTGCCTATGCGTCCCAGATGTCCCTGATTTGAGACGAGAGATTCTCGAGGCTGCGCATTCTACTAGACTCGCGATGCATTCAGGCAGTACAAAGATGTATCGTGACGTGAAGAGGACGTATTGGTGGAAAGGTATGAAGACCCACATAGTTGAGTTCGTGTCCCGTTGTCTCACTTGTCAGCAGGTGAAGGCAGAGCATCGCCGACCACCTGGACTTTTACAGCCTATGCCGATTGTAGAGTGGAAGTGGGATTTCATTTCCATGGACTTCATTTCTGGGTTGCCGAAGACGAGGAAGGGACATGATTCCATTTGGGTGATCGTCGACCGATTGACGAAGTCGGCGCACTTCCTACCGATCAGAGTTACGAACTCTGCAGACGAGCTGGCTAGATTGTACATCCGAGAGATTGTGCGTCTGCATGGAGTTCCGTTGGAGATCGTGTCGGACAGAGACACGCGGTTCACTTCTATTTTCTGGACTCGCATTCAGGAGGCTATGGGTGTGAAGTTGAAGTTCAGTACTGCCTTTCACCCACAGACGGACGGACAGACGGAGCGAGTGAACCAGATCCTGGAGGACATGTTGCGAGCTTGCGCATTGGACTTCAAGGACAGTTGGGATGACTGTCTTGCATATGCGGAGTTTGCGTACAACAATAGCTTCCAGGGTAGTATCGGCATGGCACCTTATGAGGCGCTGTATGGGCGACCTTGTCGCGCACCGCATTGCTGGTTAGAGGTCGGTGAGCGTAGCTTGATTGGCCCAGAGTTGGTGCAGGCGACGTCAGAGAAGATTGATATTATTCGACGTCGGCTTCTTACAGCGCAGAGCAGACAGAAGAGCTACGCCGATACGAGACGACGGCCACTAGAGTTCACAGTCGGGGATCACATGTTTTTGCGAGTTTCCCCTATGAAGGGAGTCCTTCGGTTCAGGAAGAAGGGGAAGCTGGCACCGCGATTCATTGGTCCATTCCAGATCCTCGATCGTGTGGGAGCGGTGGCTTACCGATTGGCTTTACCCACGCCCCTCGCGAGCGTCCACAACGTATTTCATGTTTCTATGCTGAAGAAGTACGTTGCTGATCCTTCCCATATCATCAGATGGGAGCAGGTGCAGTTAGGAGAGGATGTTACTTATATCCTGCGACCGACACGCATCTTAGACAGGAAGGAGCAGGTACTGCGTAGCAAGGTGATTCCCCTTGTGAAGGTACTATGGACGCATCACTCTGAGGAGGAGGCTACTTGGGAGACAGAAGCCGAGATCAGAAAGAACTACCCACAGCTTCTCGAGGAGTACGAAAAGGTACAAATTTCGAGGACGAAATTATTTGTTAAGGGGGGTAGATTGTAACGCCCGTGAAAAATCCGTACTTGGGCTCGAGTACCAACTCGACCCGAAATCGCGTAGAATTAAATTCCATGGAAATTAAGCGTAAGTTAGCTAGCGCAACGCTAGAGTAGCTGGGAAATAGTCCCTGATCACTTTAAATACGTTCTACAAGATCCAAATCGAGTAGAACAAACAACTCTACAACACTCTATAACCTCGGATCAAACTCTAAACAGGTTTGTTCTCCGGACCACATTGAATTCTTGAATTGGATCTAGACCGCGCGTCGAAGGTCCGATACCTCCTATCTTAGACCGTTAGAACCGCCCAGCTGTACTTGACACTCATCTCGAAAATCAAGTCAAACCGATAATCACAGACTATTTCGTTGAACCCGGACTGAAGCGACCGCGAATAGGGACAGATTTGGAATTTCAAATTCAAATCTGGCACACGACTTGACGCGTCAGTATTAAGCGTTCTGACCGTCAGAATTCATCCAGATTACACCCTCGGATCAGAAAAAATTTCTATTTATTATCATGAGACTTTCAGCCCTGATCTATGTGCGGTGACCGCTGAACTGAAACTGGTCCGCCACGTGCGATCTGCGAACCCAGCCAGACTGAAAACTTAATACGTGCTACATCTGGTACGCATGAGCTTAAGTCCGATCACAATCGACCAGGGGACCACCAGAAAGCAGCTTTTGGACCGAAACAGCCCCGAAATGGATAGGCACCAAGTAAACTTCATTCCGGAGCCTATTTCTGGCATTTTTAAGCTTATAAAAGGGGTTGAAACCCTCATTTCTCTCTTCCATCCGAAAATTGCAAATCCTAGGAAAAGGAGAGAGAGTTTGAGAGAGAGATTGGAAGGAATTTTTCCCGCTTCCGAGCCGCCGATTGCTGCTGCTTCAGCACCTCTTCCCAATCACCTGGCTGGTGATTTCTCCATTCTTTCAGGTACAAAACAACCCTAGAACTTGCTGATTTAGGGTTTATCCAGATTTAGGGCGTGTTAGCTAACGTATTTCATAAATCAGGTTCTCCTACTGCCGTAAACGAAGCGTACACGCTCCGTTCAAAATCACGCTTCCGTAAGAAACTAGGTGAGGATTTTAAACGCTTTGATTGACGGTTTACAACGCTTTCAATGTCGTTTAATAGTAGATTATCGACGGCATCGCCGTTTGACATGTACAACATACTCTCCGTTTCCTGTTTCGTAAATTAACGAAGAATATGAGATTTAGGACATTTTAGTCATTTGTAGGAAGTACGGTCTACGTGCATATTTTGCTGACGTGATTGACATGGTTTGTTGCCGCATTAGGGAGTTAGTAATGTTTGCATAATCAGTTTGGCGAAGAGATTCGCCTAGTTGCGCACTTTGGGTCGACATACTATATGTAGACTTAAGTGTGTAGTGTATGTGTTTGTATAAATGCTTGTATTAGTATGTATTGAATTAAATGATGTTATGTAGTAGTTTGAGATTGATTTCTTGATTAATATGCTGACCTAAATGATTTCCTACATGTTGACCTTATGCATGATTGCATTACATGCATGGAAAGTATGCCTTGAAGATTTGCTTAAGTTGAATGTTATAACATGTGTTAGCATGCTCACATGATTGTATTTAAATTCTAATACCTTTACATATATTGTTAATGTGATTCCATAGATGTGTGGGACTTGACTTAGTCCAGGCAGTCGGTAACCGAGCGAATTCGTGGCTGACTGGTCATAGCCACGAACGACGCGTCGATGAACGTGATTCGTGTTTAGAGTTGGCGGCAGTGGTTAGGCCACGCGAAGTGTTTTACGCACTTCATGCCGTTCGACTTGAGATGCGATCGCGCTAGTCGAGCCCGTCAAGTAACCCGACTGGCCGATGTATGTTCACCTTGTATGAGTCATAACTGCTTGAACCTAGGGTACTGAACTTACCATTGTAAACCCTGTTAACCATGGTACCTTGATCCACGAAGACTCATGAGCCGGGCATGGTGGTATGGGACACCGTGGTCGAGCTGTCGGCCTACGCTGGGGCCACAAACCTCCCCGTAGTGACCAGTGAGCACCTAGACCCGTGAGCAGATTATGGTGGTATGGGACACTATATTCTAGCTGTCGGCCTACACTGATCAGGTGACGAGCCCTTTGTAGTGACCCCGAGCGTATTCTGAGTCCACGGGAGGCGACGACCCTTCCGTTGCAGTATAGTACGGTAGGCCTGTATTGATAAGGTGATGGGGGAGCGGTGCAACGAGTGCGAGCAACAGCCCTGGCAGCCCTTGCAGTGACCTACGAAATATACATCGTATGAGATTACTAGGAGTGACGACCCTAGACAGGATCTGTGTTGGGATTGATACAAGGGAAGTACCTTAGTTTCCCAATCCTACTTTTTGAATGGAATAATAACAACTTGGAAATCATATCACCATAGCATTGCATGTGCCTGGAAGATGTGGAGCACTCTAGGGAGTGTGGCATGCCGCGGTCGTAAGATGTTGTCGCATGAGGGTGATCGTCGGTGAGGGCATACATCATGTCATATCATCTTGCATTAACAACAGTATTAGGATTGTCTGATTTACTGCTTTACTATTATCGCGTGATTGAATTGTGAACATGCTAATCTTTGCTCTATGATTCCACTGAGTTGATCACTCATTCCCACGTTACGGGATGGTGTTTGCAACACCCACCAGACCCTGTTGTAGATGCAGGTGAGGCCGAGATCCAGGAGGTGGAGCCAGAGATCGACGAGGACCAGGATGAGTTCTCGTATATGCAGTATCACGACGGCTTCCCGTCGGCGACCTGGATCGAGGGGACATCAGTGGGACTTTTTTGAACATTATTCTTTTGTTTATGTATATGTATATGAGACTCAGAGATGTAGTCATACTTTGGAGACAGATGAGATTTACTTTATTTTTCCATACAGTGATATATACATTGTTTAGTCTTCCGCTTGCTTTTATCACCGGATCTGAAGTATGAATTGCAGTTTTGGTATACTTTTACTCATGTGAATGCTTTAAATCAGACAACATCGAATCATAACCATTTTTGTTGCATAAGTGACGGTCTGGAACTCGGGAGTTGAGTTTATACACGACCCCCGATTTTCTGGGTGTTACATCATACCTATAATTTCCTTCCATCTACACATGCGTGCCAAATCTGAAGGAAGACCATAGTCTTAGGAATCGTATACTTATTCTTATACATTAGGTTGGTAGTAGCTTGTAACTTTGACATTGCCCACTCCTTGCTCATTAGCGCATTACTCAGTTAATCATCTCATTGCTCTCACCCAGATTGATGATCCCATTTTAGTGGTAAGTATCACTTTCTCACTTCCATCTTTATTTTCCATTCAACTATATAATTGTTGCATATTCAAAAGTTTCTCATTTTTAAGGCAAAAAAAAAACCTTATATGAGGAAGAGTCCTAACCTTTGTAAATTACTTTACCAATGTACTCAACAATTGACAGAATAAATGGTTGGTCTTACAACCATTCAACTAAGCACTACTCTATCTCGATGTTAGGGGTCGGTAGCGTTCAGTTTGAATTGGATCGCAAATTAGTTAAGGCATGCCCACAAAATCACACATGTGTACCATGTAGCCAAATACTAAACCAATACCTGGTTCTCAAGATTACGCAAAATATAACTCTCATATAATCTAATGTTAAAATATGTTTATAACTGTGTAACACATTTCTTAAGGGAATCAATACATTCGAGGACAATAAAACATTCCAGTGCACAATTTGTGAGTCACTTTCTTCGACTTCGACTTTTTATATCAGGCTTTCAAACACCAACACTTATTCAAGTGAGCCCTAGTACTAGCGTAAACACTCTCACTCTTATTAAGAAGGCTTTGCACCATATACTAAACCCCCCAAGGAAAGCCTATTACTTGACATTAGGCTTCTAAGGGACATTACTCTGCGCCCAAGTGTATAACTTCACTATTCAAGGAAAATAAGCACCATAATATGAAATCGGTTTATCTTTCAACTTGACACATTACAGAATATGCAAAACCTTAAGTGTTAGGTGCCAAGGACCCTATCACTAGTTAGCATATGCTAACATGGTACTTGATGTTTTATCTTTATTATCTCTAGGATATGAGACTCATGGTAATGCTAAAATGATCAAGGTTGTGTACATTGTAATGCTACATGCCTATTTAAAGTAGGTGCCTCTCAGAATACATGATACACATAATTTGTTATTATCCCAACATCTAACTGGCTATACATGACACCTACACATTGAGGTTATCACTAATATTTCTATATGTCTGATGATCTAAAGACTTTGAAGATCAAAGACCATAAATTAATGTTATATACATAATTTATATTTTGCTATTTTATATCACATAACAAACTATTTTATTTTTATCTTTTAATCAATGATTTTTTATAAAATGTAAAAGCTTATGTCAAACCATTATGTAAAATGTATATTATTCCTTAAGTAATAAAAACCTCCCGACATGGTTTGGTTGGGTGCATATTGTAGCAATGGAGTTAATAATATAATTAATATTAAATCATATTAAACAGCAAATTTGTTATTAATAAATACAAAAGATATCCAAAACTTTCTATAACATACATCACTTTATTATTTTTTATAATTTATATATATATTTTTTGAAATACTTATTTTATAAAAAAAAACTTGGAGAGATTTAAGCGAAGAATAAAAAGACAATGGAAAAAAGATTATGGTAATTCTAGAGTGACCTAGGGTTAGGTATCCATAAACATAAAAGAGATATGAGGCCTTTTCATAAATACACACATGCCTTTTATAAAAATTATAACTTGCTACCACCATTGGAATTTAAATTTTTATTCACCAAAAGATGCAATGACTACTTATCAAGAGGCACCAAGTAACACAACCAAGAGTCACACCCTAAAGTCACCAAAAAGCATCAAGTGACACAATCAAGAGTAACTTTTATTTTAAAAGTTCATAATAAAATATGTGACCTTTATATGTTAAAATTGCCATCACTATGTTTGTCTTGATAATTTTTTTTTACCACCAATTGAAAGTTTTGGAGTTTTCTATATGAGGAGAATTTTTATATACAAGCTACCAACGTTGAGATCTATCATATCAAGGATTTTAAATAATGTAACAGGTGTATGAATAAACAAAGAATGTCAATGTCTTCTTCTTAAGAATAATTCTTAATTTTTTAATAAGAGAATCTCTAAATGAGAATAAAACTTAGTATTATCGAAATAAAAATGCTCTCTACATCGTACGTGATAATCTTATATAAGCAAAAGATATCTTTATAACGTCTTGGATTTTTACTATTTTATATTTCAAAAAATT
The DNA here is from genome assembly GCA_037074715.1 of Magnolia kwangsiensis. Lineage (NCBI taxonomy): Eukaryota > Viridiplantae > Streptophyta > Magnoliopsida > Magnoliales > Magnoliaceae > Magnolia > Magnolia kwangsiensis. The sequence continues at coordinate 6,084,425 of CM073575.1, read as the reverse complement.
CTTAAAATTTTTCATTATAATTAACTTAGGTTGTCGCTTATTGGTCTTTGACGCTCGAAGTGAGCCTATACATGGGTAGTACTAGTAAAGAACCGCACAAATTCCACTAAAACTCATGAGCTGGGCATGGTGGTATAGGACACCGTGTCTGAGTTGTCGGCCTATATTGGGGTGACAAGACTCCCCATAGTGACCAGTGAGCATTGATAAAGGTGACAGACTATTGTTCGAACGGCCTCCGTCAAATTACCTGGACGATGGTTGCGTGCTAAAGTACTGTCGAATGACTCGGGCGTGAATGAAATTGGGTAACGAGCCATTTTCTTTATGTATTTTTTATTTTGTGTGACAAGCCCGCACTTCAGAATTGAGTGATCATACTCGGTTTGGGTGACGATCCATATCGAGTTGATCCTCATACATTTAGGTATCATACCGTATCTTTGAAATTATTGATTTGTGATATAAACGGGTGATACCTAAATTTGAAGCAATGGACACTGGTAAGGAGCCACTACGTGCAGCAATGAGTCACGTGATCCAGATAAAGACTCGTGATATAACGTAAATATCCTAACTTCATCAATATGCTGCATGAATTGAACTTAATAATTACTCGGTTAACATAATCATTCATTGCATTGCATTAGATTAGAATGTGGTGAAACAGGCATTGAAGTCGCATGTTTGAGGGAGTGTTGTCATTTACGAACCAGGTGGTCGTAGTCACATGTGAGGGAGTATTATTTAGAAATGAAATGCATCATGTCATATCTTCATATCCACATTTAACAAGAATATTTAGAAATTGTTTCATTTATTGTTTATCATTAACTGCATTGATTGTGTTGATAGCATGTGTAACTTAAAACTAATGGAATTACTGAGTTAACTACTCAACCTCACCTAGGACGGTGTTTTAAAACACTAATCAGACATATTATTAATTCATGTTCTATCGAGGCCTCTTGCAGGTAGGCTTAGATCGGCTTGCGCAACCACCATTATGTTTTGAAAGATTTGGAATAAACTGAAAGCTTTACGCTTTAACCATCTTGGGTATGTATATTGTAACTTGTATAATCCTCATTATGGCGAACACCACTTTTTAATTATACCTTGACTGTTTGCTTTATATTTATTAATTTTTATTATCTCTGTCTCGCTTTGGTTCCGCTAAGTTGAATTGCGTAACTCTGATTATTCGTGTGCGGACTCAATATGAATTTGAATGAGACCACATTTGCATTTTCATTAGGTTAACACTTAGGAACTCGAAATCGAGGTCTTTGTACTCTGGTGCCGAATTTTGGGGCGTTACAATCTTAGGCTTATTATTCAACTCAAACTAGAAAACTCTTTTGAAATAGTAAATATACTAAAAATAGTAAAAGATATTTAATTCTACACAAACTCCTAAACAATTCTTGAATTATTAAAACAAAGACATTGAACTACTACTGAAGTTTTAAAATCCTATAAATAGCAAAAATATCTAAAAATTCAAATTTAACTCATAAAAAAAATAAATTTTACAAAGCCATTTGGAAACAATAAACCTTAGTGATTGGTCATGACATAAAGCTTTTCGATGGCTTTCCAACAAGATATTTTATGCATAAAATGAATAATCAGTCGCAAAATTACAGTTGTTGAAATCTATAATGCTTGTTTAAGCTATTTTCACCCTAATTAAGCTTTTTAACTCGTTTATTTCCATCATGACCATTCATAAAATCTTTTAGAATCTACTTTATATCTAAAAATAGGTCTTACATGTACAAATTATAAGCTTGGGCTCCAAGAGTTATATAGTATGGGCCCTTTTAATGCAAACTAGAAATGGAAATAAATGAAAAGTATAAACAATGGGAAGCATCAAACACCATTTTTTAATTGAGGGTTAGCTTGTTAGTACACACCCCATTGTTAGTACACACCCTACTATTAACTACACCTAAGAGTGTACATCGAGTTGAACCGAGTCGAACTGGCCTCAACTCGACTCGGCCACTGGCTGACCTCAGCTCGAACTCGACTCAGCTTGGTCCTCGAGCCTAATTGGCCAGCTTGGCTCAGTTCGATCAGCAACTCAGGCCAGCTCGGGCCGAGTTTGAGCTAAGATCGAGCCGAGTTCGCCATTGAGGTATTTCCCCAAACACTTGGACTACACCTTCAAAATGCCTCTGTATGTGAAAGAGAAGCAATGGTTTTACAGGTCTTGTATCAAATACCTTCTAAACAACATAAAAACTAAGAAAACCCAAGTAAAAAAGGGTATTATACACCCCTACCCGTAGCTAAGCTGGTTGACAGTGCAACCCACAATAGCTGTCGGGATTCCTTGCCATCTCAGGGACAATTGATGCACTACATAACTATATAGACGGATACAAGTTGAGAAAAACATTAGATACTTCAGACGCCCGATTAGTGACCAACAACATAGACGACTATCAAGAACTTAGATAAGAAAATAAAGCGTCCATTACGAGACAAGCTAGAGTTGAGACTTGACATTGGACCAAACATCGCCCAGCACTGGCCATCCCATACCTAGCGAGTACCATGTATACGAGTCAATTGCAAGTCATTTTATTTAACACTTGGTGAGCAACATCAATGGCAAAGTAACCGAGTCACCGAACTGGTTCGATCCAAGTTCGATTCGAGCTGGATTCGATTCGAGTCAAGTCGACTCGAGCTGGGGCCTACTCAAACTCGGCTAGAACTCATTTTTGAGCTCAAAAAATCAACTCGAATCGACTCGAACTCAACTTCGAACCGAGTTGAATCGAGCTTTTTTGAGTCGAGTCGAGCGAGCTAGCTCAATTTGTGTACACCCCTAACTACACCCCACTTGGGACTTGATACCAAGACCTTAGTGTTGAAATAAGGTTATTTCCACTTAGTCTACCACTTAAGCTATGGATTGGTGTGTTATTGTGAAGTGGTTGCGGTAGGAGCCCATATGAATGAAACACCTCTCTAAATAAACAACTTTAAAAAAAAGGCCTTGATCATTACAATATCATTTCATTATGCCGTGCCAATTTTCTTATAAGACATCTAAATGGCTCCTAATGAGATTCTAAATTTGAAGCATGGATGATGCAGTGAATGCTTGGAAAAAGAGAAGAGTTCACCATCTTCTTTTCAAGTGTAAGCCTTTGAAGTCACGAGTAAAAAAAAAAAATCTCTAAAAACAAAAATAAATTAATATTATTATTATTTTTTTTTTTTTATAAACTCTTTTCATATGACTCATATAAGTCCTAAATCTTAAGGTTTATAACTTTCTAAAATAGTAAATTTTTCAATATAATAAATTTACTAAAATGGTAAACAACTTTAACTTATATAAACTTTTTACATAATTCAAAAAAAAAATTAAGCTATTTCACAACTCTTAAAATTCTAAAACACCTTGAATATAAAAAATGAAAAAAAAAATTAACTTAATAAGAATAATAAATTTTAACTTAAAGCTCAAAAGTAATTTATAAAATGACCTTATTTTGAAAATTCAATGAAGGCCAATACAACTTGTCAATAGCTTCTCAATGATATGTTACAGGCACAAAATGGTTAATTAATTGTGAAGTTATGGTTGTTGAAGGTTATAATACATGTCAAACACTATATCAAACTTTTTAGCTCAATTTCTTTTGATCATAGTCATCCATGCAAGTGTCCTAGACTACGTCCTACATTACGAAAAACAAGAGTTTAACTTTTAATATTGCAATTTTCATTTTTTTTTAACAATGGGTTCCACCATTTCCTTTGGTGTAACCCACTTGAACCGCCCAAAACTAAACTAATGTCATGAAAGTAGTGTTGATGTGAATTTTTGATGATCTCTACGCTCTTCTCGTCTCTTACCTGCACAATACCATATACGAAGGGGATCTTGGCTAGAGCCGGGGAACCTCTGATATTTAAGTCAGTTATCAAGGATGATAGCAAGAGCTTTTTTGGATTGGATTCTCTGTACCTTTCACTGTGATGGAGATGACTATTTATAGGCGTGGGAAAACCCTAACGTGTGGGGATTCTCTTCCCATCTTTTCGAAGATTTGATTTTCTTGGCAGATTTCCCTCAATCCCGAGATCCTCGTCTAGATTTTTGGGATGATATTATGCACTGCCTTTCTTTCAATCGGCTCGACTGATTAAGACTCATGTGGGATGAGTCTCGGCTGGCTTACGAGGGCAAGATTTTTGCCTTATATTGGGTAGGAATAGACTCGGCTCTCTGCCGTCATCCTTCCTTGTCCCATAGTCGACGCTACCAACTTGTTGAGTCAGTTTACTCTGTCGGTTGGGTGGCTTATAGCTTTCTGACTTTTAGTCGGCTTACGTAGACACAGCTAACTCATCAATCGAGTCAACTTAAGTCGTCTCTTACTTTTGCCTCTCGGCCTTGTGCACTGTTCTCTCGGGCTTGATTATTGTCTCGGACAACTCAGACAGTATTAGTAGAGTTGACCTACTCCATATACGAGTCTCTGGACCTTACATATTTTTTTCCTAACAGTGAGCCCCCTTACTCCTTGTGCTTCTCATGGCACCAGTAGTAATGAGTTCTTAGGTCAGTTCATATCAGAGGCCGAGGTCATAATGAGACATTTAATGCTTTTTGAGTCATCTTTTCCGTGTATGGGCGTCGGACGCGTGGCAAGGACGTTACCGTCGTCAGTTGACGTGCGCCACGTGTCGAGCAGGGGAGTCGAAGCGAGCATCCTTTCGCCTGCTCATTAATTGCCCCTGCCACGTGGCAGGGCTATAAAAAGGAGGGAGAGGCACACGTTATACATTCCCGCTCCTGCCTCTCCCCTTGCGTTCTTCTCCTTTTCTTCTTTTCTTTTTCCTTCTTCTCCCGCACTTGTCAGCGTTTGGCCCTCATTTTCGTTATTTTCTTCCTCATTTTCCTTCCTCTGCGGTTGTCGTTGCTTTCTTCGGTGAGTTCTTCTCTCCCTTTTTATTAACATTAATGGCAATGCACGGCTCTCAGAGCTCCCGGGAGGAAACTTCCGGTGATGAGGGTGAAGCGCAACATTTTTGGAACGTCGCGGAATCACCTTCTTTGCTGGTGGAGATTGTTGTTGATGTAAACGCCGCTTTTCTTTCTGAGAGGACCGCTGGCCCACCGGCGGAGCGTCCTGCTCCGGCTGGTCATTCGCGAGGTGAATCGTCTCTGATAACTCGCCTAAGGAGACCCAATCCTGCGATAGATTCGTTGGAGGAGGAAGAGGAAACAGGGGTTGCTGAGGGAGCCTCTGGGTTGGCTCCTGTAAATCAATCGACACAAGTTTCTGAAGCATCTTCTAAGGGAGAAGAGACCAAGGATGATTTTAGCGATCCAGTTCCTTCTGTCCTAACTGAATCAGACTTAGATCGGATCTGAGTCAGATATCATGTCCCTGACTCGGTTATAATTCGTCTTCCTCGTCCGAATGACTTACCTGACCATCCGTCTGCTGGGATGGTCGTGATTTTTCAAGTTTCAATGCAATGTGGCTTGCATCTACCCCTTTAGCCCATTGCTCGAGACTTTCTGTCTCGGCTCCGAATCACTCCCGGACAGGTTATCCCGAACGGGTGGCGAAACTTGTTCGGGTGCTCCGTGTTGTGGGCTGAACTCAAACAACCCCCACTAACGATCAATGAATTCCTCCATTCATATCAAGTTCGGCCGAATCCGAACTTTCTCAGCTTTTATGTCTTGTGTGCCTGGCGTGGTCAGGGCGGTTCTCTGATAACCGACCCTCCAACTTCTAACAAGCATTGGAAAGAAAGGTAGTTTTGGGCGTGTGGTCGCTAGGAGACCGCCAAACTCGTGCCTTTTGAGCCTCGAGTCTCTCGGGTGTTCAGCAAAGCAGGTGACCCGACACATCCTTTCTTTCCTATCTTTTCATGTCGAGTTGCTATGTGTCTGACGGATGGTGCTTTACAGATATTTGAAAGAAGAGGCAGAAGCTCGGATCCGGTGGCTTAGCTCGGATCAAGGATCTGAAAACACTAAATGCGAAAGATCGGTCCTGTAAGGTGCTATTGCAACCGGAGCATCTTCATCTTGTAGGTCTTGATTCGTCTGTCACAGGTAATTCTTACTGCATCATTACATCTTCTTCGAACTTTATCTGATTTATCTTTTTCCTCTTTCAGATCTGCCTGAAGCTCGGCCTTATCTTAAATTGACTTCATCAGAGATGGCCTAGGCTCACCCTTCCCTCAAGCCGATCTCTAAGGCGAAGGCCCCTCCACGGTCGGCGCTTTTGTCGGAGGCTCAACTTTCGAAGAAGCCGAAGATGGCTTCATCAAGCAAGAAGCCTGCTGCCTCGGATGCTCCTCCAACTGCCCCGACCGTGGTAGTACTTCCTGACCCTGACGAAAGGGTGGAAGAGACAACCGTGGTGCCTCTAGAGTCTCGGGTGGCTTCCGAGCCAAGGCCCGCAACCGAGGAACTCTTAAGGCAGAGAGAGGCACCGAGAGGAGAATCTTCAAGAAGGGAGATGACTTAACAAGAGCCGTCGCCCTTTCAGAGGGTTATTTCAGGAATAGTTCCTTGGGCCATCGCTCACGGGAGCGAAAGAGACTTCGCAAGTCTTTACAATGCTCCCACAACGCAACTCTCAGTCACACGGTAAAGATGCTCTTTGAGGTAATACATCGTCCTTTTGTTTCTTTCTCGTAAGTTTTGAGTTTTTATCCTAACTCGATATTTGTTGCTGGCAATTGCCCCCTTGCATGGTCAAGGCTTGCTCGGAATTATCTGCCGCTCAGAGGCTTGCAGCCGGGGCAGAGGGGCGTCGTGAGATTGCCGAAGGTCGGATAGGCATCATGACTGGCGACTTATCGCTCACCAGAAAGGCCACCGAGGATGCGAAGAAGGCTGCGAGGATGCTAAGGCCGAGAGTTTCCACATTGCATCGCTGCTATCGTCGGTCGAGGAAGAAAACCGACAACTTCTCTGCGTCCACTCTGCCTGCAAGAACACTTTGGCTCGGACAAAAGCCGATGTTGCGGCGCTCATTCAGCGGACTCAAGAGGAAGCCGGGCTGGCCAATGAGGCTAAGGACCAGGCCATAGAAAACTTTCTTGAGTCTAAGGAGTTTGAAGAGGAGAGGGATTGCCTATATCAGGTGGGATACAGAGATTGTTCCAACAAATGAGGGAGGCTTTCCCCGACCTCGATCTTTCCGAATTTGAGGGCGCCTAGAGTCCCGAAGATTCAGAGGCTGGAGAAGAAGCTCCTGTCGCTGCTGAGGCCGAGGTTTCTAGGACTGCTTTGGGAGTAGTCCAATCTGGGACTGTTTCGGGAATGCCTCCGACCAAGGAGCCGTGATCGTGCTTCATTTTTAGCACTCACGCCAGCAGTATTGGGCTTTATTGGCGACCGAGTCTAGGCTTCTTTTGGTACCATCATCAGCTCCTCGAGCTAACCTTCCACCAAGGCCAAATCGAAGGCATCTCCGACCGAGCGAGAACACTCTTTCAGTAGGGGCTAACTACATACTTTTCCAATGTAATCAAAGTAGAATTTGATGTAACCCGATATAAAATACTTAACGTGATGAATAAAAATTCTCAGTTTTATTGAGTCGATTCAGTTTACATGTCTTTTTATTCCCTTAACCCATTATGGCTGACTCAAGGATAATAAATTTTGAGGTGCTCGACATTCCAGGGGTGAGGCAGGAGCTGCCCGTCTAGGTTTTCCAATCGATACGTTTCGGGTCGGACGGTACTTGAGATGACGTGGGGTCCTTCCTAATTGGGTCTGAGTGTGCCCATACCTGTATTTGGAAACGTTCTTCGGAGGACCATGTCCCTAACTCGGTATTGTCTGTTTCTAACCCGGGCATTATAGAACCGAGCTACTTGTCTCTGTCAAGCCATCATTCTCAACCAAGATTTTTCTCTCTTTTCTTCCACTAGGTCGAGCTCCAGCGATAGAAGTTCTTCATTGTCTTGCTCATTGTACAAGTTGACTCGTGCTGAATGTATTCCAATCTCAACCGGGGTAACCACTTCTGAGTCATAGCTCAGGAAAAAAAGAGTTTCTCCCGTAGCGGTTCAAGCAGTGGTTCGGTAGGCCCATAGTATCTTTGGGAGTTCTTCGGCTTATTCACTTTTGCCTCGATCGAGCTTCCTTCGAAGATGCTGCTTGATAATCTTATTAACTGCCTTGACTTGTCCATTCGTCTAAGGGTGATGAGGCTATGCATATACGTTTTTGATCTCGAGATTAGTACACATATCACGAAACTATCTATTATCGAACTGTCCCCCATTGTCAGTAACGATAGTCCGAGGTATCCTAAACCGACACACGATGTTCTTCCATACGAAATCAATGATCTTCTTTTCGGTTATTTTGGTTAATGGCTCAGCTTCGGCCCATTTGGTAAAGTAATCTACTGCCACTACAGCAAACTTGGTTTGACCCTTGCATAAGGGGAACGGTCCGATGATGTCAATTCCCCACTGTGCAAAGGGCCAGGGGCCAGTCATGGGGGTCAGCTCTTCGGGAGGTTATCTCGGAATTGACGCGAAATGCTGACACTTATCGCATCTTTGGACGAGCTTCTGAGCCTCGTATTGTATGGTTGGCCAATAATATCCTTGTCGTAAGACTTTATGGGCGAGTGATCGTCCTCCTGAGTGGTTTTCACACATCCCCTCGTCTATCCCGCGTAACACATAGTCAGCTTCATGAGGATTTAAACACCTTAGTAAAGGGGTGTAAAAATCCTTCTTATATAGTACCCCATTTAACATGGTGTATCTTGACACTCGGATCTTTAGTCGTCGGGCCTCGGTGCAATTCTCGGACAGCGTCCCTTTGTTGAGGTACTGGACGATTGGATCGAGCCAGGTGGGTTCTGACTCAATGGCTTGTACAGTCGAATTGATCGATTCTTTGATCGGTTCGCTGATACTCGGCTTAGCTACGAACTCGATCGAAATCGACCTGGGTATGTCATCTTCTTCAGCCGAGGCAAGTTTTGCTAGCAAATCGGCTTTGGCATTATCGGTTCTTGGGATCCGAGTGACTTTGCATTGCCAAAATCCACTGATTAATGCTTTGACTTTTTCCACGTATGCCTTCAACTGTTCTTTACGTGTCTGATAAGTGCCGGTAACCTGATTGATGACCAATTATGAATCGCTGAAAATGTTAAGATGAGTCACAGTCAGACTTGCTGCGAGTCGAAGGCCAAGAAATAAAGCTTCATATTCTGCTGTGTTATTAGAGGCTTAAAATCCAAGTTGTAAGGCATACTGCATGTAGGTTTGATCAGGAGTTTCTAACACTACCCCAGCCCCACTTACCTTAGAGTTGGAAGAGTCGTCGATAAATAAATTCCAAGGGACAGGGTCGGGACGTGGGCTGAGCAAAGCAAACGGGGATGCTGTGGTGGACGGGTCAGATTTATCCTTTGCGGCGGCTTGTGGAGTTAACTCGACAATACAGTCGGTCACGGCTTGTCCTTTAGTTGCAGTTCTTGGCTTATACTGTATGTCAAACTCGCTAAATTCAATGGCCCATTTCGTAAGTCGACCGAAAGCTTCAGGTCTAATAAGTATCTGACGTAATGGAAGGTCGGTCATGACGATGATTGTATGAGCTTGAAAATATGGTCGGAGTCGTCGTGAAGAAACTACCAAGATTAAGGCTACTTTTTTCAGGGAAGGGTACCTTGTCTCTGCAGGTAGTAATGCCTTACTGACATAATACACCGGCAGTTGCTTACCATCATGTTCTCGTATCAGAGCCGAACTAATCGTCGCGTCGGTACGGCAAGGTATAGTAGCAGTGTTTCTCCTGGCTCAGGTTTTGATAAAAGAGGTAGAGACCCGAGGTAAGACTTTAGTTGCTGAAATGCTGCTTCACACTCTTCTGTCCATTCCATCGACTGTCATCCCCTCAATTTTTTGAAGAACGACAGACATCTATCGGTGGCTTGGAATAGAAAGCGATTGAGTGCGGCTACTTGTCTGGTCAGCCTTTGTACATCTTTAATCATCTTTGGAGATTTCTTGTCAAGCAATGCTTTAATTTTCTCGAGATTTGCTTCAATTCCTCGCTGACTAACTAAGAATCCGAGGAACTTTTTCGAGCTTACACCAAAAGTACATTTGTTCGGATTTAACCTCATTCTGTATTTGCGTAAAGTTAGGAACATTTCTTCTAAGTCGGCTATATGGTCGGCTGTAAGTATACTTTTGATGAGCATGTCGTCTATGTATACTTCTATAGTTCGGCCGATTTGCCAAGCGAACATTTTATTCACCATCCTTTGATATGTTGCACCGACATTTTTCAAACCAAATGGCATCTCTCGGTAACAATAAAGTCCTTTGTCAGTGATAAAAGTAGTCTTAGATTTATCAGGTTGATGCATTACAATTTGATTATACCCAGAATACGCATCCATAAAACTGAGTAATTCATGTCATGTTGTGCTGTCTACCAACTGGTCGATTCTCGGGAGAGAAAAACTATCCTTGGGGCAGGCTTTATTCAGATCTGTATAGTTAATACAGACGCGCCACTTCCCGTTAGCTTTTTTCACCAGAACGACATTGGCTACTCATTCCGGATAGTATATCTCTTCTATGAACTTTGCCTTGAGGAGCTTGCCGACTTCCTCTTCGATGACAACATACCTTTCTGGGACAAGAGGACGTCTTTTCTGCCGGATCGGTCAATAGGTTAGATTAATGTTGAGTCGGTGCGTCATGACCCAGGGATCGATCTCAGGCATGTCATCATGGCTCCAAGTAAATATGTCCGCATATCGTCGTAGTAGAGCTATTAGGTTGTCTTTAAGTGGTGACTTCAGGGACAAGCCGATCCATACCACTCTTGATTCATCTGCCTCGGCCAAGGGAACCGCGATAAGATCTTCCACTGGTTGCCCAGTTCGTGCGTCCCGACTCGAGGGTCCAACGATTCAATCATTGATATCTCGGCCGGAGCTTTTACTGTCGTGACATAGCAGCGTTGAGCATCTTGCTGATCTTCTTTCACTACTCCTACTCCTGAGTCAGTCGAAAATTTCATGGAAAGGTGGTATGTGGACACCACAGCTTGTAAGAGACTTAAAGTGGGTCGGCCAAGTATAGCATTGTAAACTGATATTTGGTCGACAATCAGGAAGTCTACCATTACTGTCGTCTGATGCAGGGGATTCCCGGCAGTGAGCGGTAGCGAAGCGATCCCTTCTGAGAGCACCTGTCCGCCAGAGAATCCGCTCAGTGGGGTTCGAACTGGACGTAATGTCGATCGTTCAATACCCATTTTATCGAACGCTTGAATAAAAAGTACATCCGCAGACGATCCAGTGTCGACGAGAATACGAAACACTTTTCTATTGGTGATGGTGAGAGTGATGACTAGAGCGTCATCATGGGGGTGATGGATGCCTCGAGCGTCGTCCTCGGTGAACGAGATACAGTACTTCTCTTGTTTCTTTTCTTTCGAAGGTCGATGCATTATGAAAACCTCGGACTCAAGCCGACTAATGCTCCAGGCATGATTTTTTCGTGCATTGTTGGAATTGTCCCCGCCTCGGGGACCACCGACGATCATTCGGATCTCTTTCATGACTCAATTTTCACTGGGGCATTTTTCAGCAGGCCCGGTTCTCTCAACATGCTCTCTGAGTCAGCCTTCTCTGATAAGTCGCTCGATTTCTTCTTTCAAGTGGTAGCAATAGCTTGTATTATGCCTGTGATCACGATGGTAGTGACAATATTTATTCTTATTTCGCCGATTAGGATTGCCTCGCAATTTATTGGGCCAGTTAACGAAACCTTCATTTTTTATTTCCATTAACACCTGCTCCTGAGTTTTATTCAGGGGGGTATATGTGGAGAATTTTCTGTCGGGCCGCTTGCTTGACTTTCCTTCATCGCGTGTCTGATCGTCTTTACGCTTTCTTCCTTTGGCTGAGTCGGCTTCTTTCTTGGCCGACTCTTTGGCCAAGGATTTTACATTCTAAACCGTCTCACGCAGGAGTCGCGTCTCTTCTGCATCAGCATACTTATCTGAACAAGCCATAAATTCGCTCAAAATCTCTGGCGGGTTTTGATACAGAGATGCTAGAAACGGCTTATCTTTAACTCCTTGTATGAGCGCGTTTAGTGCTGTTTCTTCCGAATGTTTTCGAACCTGAAGAGATTCGAAGTTGAAACGCTTAATATAATCCTTCAGTAGCTCTCCTTCCTTTTGAACTATATTTTTCAGGTGTCTAGGCGCCTTCTGTAAGACCCGTATCATAGCCCGTACTATTTTGTATGCTTTTGCGGTCATCCCAGTCGAATTTCAGTGACCTGCGATCCGTAATTGATAGTTGCACGTAACCCTGAGTCATATCTCGTATCCCAGAGTTAGTTTGACACGAGACTTGTACTAGTGCGACCGCACCGTCGCCACGGTTCCAACACCGCGTATTATGCGACGAGGCGATACCCAAGCCAGGAGATGTGGGCCCGCGTTCAGTTCGAGGAAAACACTACGCGTTGCAAAACCTAAGAGAATCCATCACATCAATCCCATCAATCCCATCAATCAAGTACACATCACTCACCCATCCCCAAGTACAATTACCCATCCCCAAAAGTCAACCTTCCCATCACCTCACCCATCTCTCTCCCCATCACTCACATCATCTCTCTCTCTCTCTCTCTCATTCTCTCCCAAGCTCCATGAGAGCAACCCACGTCCAAGCTATCTCCAAGAGAGGAGAGCTTGGTGTGGCCCACCTCCCTATCTTCAATCTCCACCATCCAATTACCATCATCCTCCATCAAAGTGGTAGCCGAGGAGCTTAGCTTGCCATTGATCCAAGAAGAAGTAAGAAAGGTGGGTGAATCTTCATTGTTTGTGGGTGTTTTTTAAGGTTTGATTTTTATGATTTTAAGGGTTTGAATGCATGGATGAGGGGTCCATATTGGCGGGGCCCCTCCCATAACCGATCTCTCTCTCTTTCCCTTATAAGATGGCCCACCTTGTGGTATGTATTCTAACCACGCTATCCAATGGACCATCCATACCGTCCATCAGGTGGGCCCACATAGGTGGTGAAATCCCACTACAGTGTGAGTGAGGGGTGGTGTAAACCCTCCTGTTATAAAGGGAGGCTAAGGACGCCTGCCATCGTCCAGGGCTGCAGCGCCCCAGTATACCCCTAGTAGAAGGGAGAAGTGTGGGACCCACAACAGGCCCCACTCATAATGCAGGTATTTAATCCACACTGTCTACCCCATTTTCCATTTCATTTTAGGCATTGAGCCGAAGAATGAAGCTGATCCAAAACTCTGGTAGGCCACACCATCTAGAGAACTATTTTAATGGTTAAAATTTATCAAGACCTGATGTGATGTTTCTGTGCGTCAAAAAAAAAATCTAATATTGGACTCGTTGGGTGTAACATGAGCCATAGAATCTAGTAAATGGAGTGGATTGTCTTGATGTGGGCCCCACCTGTGAAATACCTTAGAAAAATAAAAATAATAAAAAATAATAAAAAATAAGAAGAGCAGCAGCAGCAGGCGCTGCTACCGACCTCCCTGAGGACGGACGCGCAGGCGTCCTGCGCTGGACATGAGCGGGCAGGGAGAGTGGGCCCCACTTCAGGCCCCCAACGTGATGCATGTGGAGCATCCACACCGTCCATTTGATGGGTACCCTTTATTTATGGGGTTCCTCCAAAAATCAGCCATAAACAGAACTCAGGTGGCCCACATCATAGGAAACAGTGGTGATTAAACGTCTGCCATTGAACCCCTTTTTGGGCAGTACAGAGGTTTTGGGTCAACATGAAATTGTTTTTCCTCTTCTACAGGGTACGTGTGACCCTATCAATAGATTGGATGATAAATAAGCATTACGGTGGGCCCCACATGGGACCCACTCGTGTAGGCAAGGTTGGCAGGTGTGTCTCACAGCAGCTATTCAGTTGCTGTTTGACGTCACCAAGCTCTGTGGACCCCACCGTATGTGTTGCATCCCAACTTCCATATGAATGGGGAAATCCACCATCGACAATGACGTCTGTGGACCCCACCATGATACATGTATCCACCATGATACATGTGTTGTATCCTAACCATCCATCCAATTGACAAAATTGTCTCAAGGCTTGAGACTAAAAAAAAATAAGATAAATCCATCTATCAGATGGACCACACTACAGGAGTTAGTGGATTGGGCACCCACCACTGAAACCCTTTTTGGGATTACAGGAGTTTTGAATCCATATGATATTTTTCTAAATCTAGATCTTTGTGATCTTATGAGTAGTCTGGATGGAAAATAAATTCCATGGTGGTCCCTCTAAATTTTAATAGTGTGAATCATTGTCACCACTGCCATATGTGGTATGGTCCAGATGATCCTTGGATATGATTCATTTATTTTGAAACAATGCTCTAAACTGATCTCTAGTAGTAGATGAATGGTGTGGTTGGAATCGGCCCACATGACATATTTGGGGCACATGGGTTAAGGCTCAATTTGATGTATTTGGGGACTCACTTGGCTCGGCCCACTTGACTCGGCCCATTTGATCGGCCCATTTGCTCGGCCCATGTGAGTACTTTATGTAGGCCCACCTGAATATATATATATATATATATATATATATATATATATATATATATATATATATATATATATATATATATAAGGCCCATTTAAGGAGGCCCATCTTGATATATATGAGGCCCATGTGTTACAACTCATTTGTTGTATTTGTAGCCCATGGGCCAAGGCCTAATGGGATGTATATAAGACCCATTGTAATGTGTGATTCCACCATGGTTCGTGTAACGATATATATGGCGGGCCGTGCCTTGGGAGCAATGATGGTTTGACATCCACATTGAAAGATTAATGTTGGTTAAATGTCCGCATTGTCACTCTCCCTAGAGCCCATCCATCTCATTGTGTATGAGGTCCATGTACAGGGCCCACCTGTGGTATACATTAGGCCCATGTGTAGGGCCCACCTATTGCGTGTTTGAAGCCCATGGGTTGTGGCCTACTATATGATGTGTTCGAGGCCCATGGGTGAGGCCCGTGTGATAGGACCCACCTACCTTGTATTCCGAGGCCCATGTGCAGGGCTCACCTGTTGAGTGTTAGGCCCAGCATGATGCAGGTGTTATGTACACACCGTTTACCATTTTTTTGGCCATGGGCTGCCCCTATGAGGCCCATTATGATATATGTATTGCACACGCGGCCCACTCATTATTTTAGGGCCATGGGCCCTTTGTCATGAGGGGCCCACCTTAATGTATTTTATGACCCATTTGTCAGGCCCATTTTGATATACTTGTGACCCATCTACGAGGCCTATATAGATGTATGTATTCGTTATATCCACGCCATCCATCACGATAAGCCCATGTACTGTTTTAACTAGTTGTCGGGCCACCTAATGGGTGATGTGTGGATCGGCCCACCTCTCGGATGGTCCACTATGTGGATGTTTTGAATCTAGACCGTCCGTCCAATTTTTGATACCAATTTGGGACATAGGTCCGAGGATGAGGCAGATCTAAGCTCAGTTGATCCACACTGCAGGAAGTATTAAGTTGGACGTCCAGCCGGTTTCCACCTGTTGTATGTGATACCTATACACGCCGTCCATCCACTTTTGGGAGCGTGTGGACTGTCCTATAAGGCCCAGGTATGAGGCCCACTTAATTGTATTAGGCCTTGTTCAACCAATTCCGATTGTTGACGCCGACTCCGATTGCCGAGGCCATTGTTGAGGCCCATGTGATACGACTCACTTGGTGTATATTGAGGCCTATGAGTTACGACCCATTTGATGTATTTGGGGCCCATTTGATAAGGTCCGATGCAATGTATTTGGAGCCCATGGCTTGAGGCCCATTGTGATGTATTAGGGCCTATGGGTTGAGGCTCATTGTGATGTACTTGGAGCTCATGAGTAGAGGCCCATTGTGATATATTTGAGGCCCATGGGACGTGGTCCATTGTGATACATTCCCGTCCCATTTGGTAAGGCCCATTGTGATGTATTCTTGACCCATATAAAGAGGCTCATTGTGATATAATCCCGTCCCATTTAGCAAGGCCCATTATGATGTATTCGTGGCCTATGGGTAAGGCCCATTGTGATATGTATTAGGCCCATGATGCACGACCCATTTGAGGTAATCGAGACCCATGGGTAGGGTTTACATGTCATGTATTTGAGGCTCACCTGTTATGTATATGTGGCCCTTGAGTAAGGCCCACTAGACCTTTGTGTGAGGCCGCAGGCCCATTATATATTTGGCTCTACGTGGGACATTCTTTGGGGGCAATATTGGTTAAATGTCCACATTGTCGAGGCCGAACGTTGATACCGATTATGAGTATGTGACAACATAGCATCATGATTCATACCTATACGCATCATCTGCATATTTGTTATGAGATATGGTTGATCATTGCATATGTCATTGAGCGTATTGTTATGAGACTCCCTGATAGGCGGAGGTTATCTCACATGAGCGCACGGTATGCACAGGATTGATACATGACTGGATTGTATGACTCATGCATCTTGCATTGTGTGTTGTGATTACTATACGCCCAAGCGACATCAGGGTCATAGCCTTCACAAGCATATCGTGGATGGCCAGAGGGGACACCGAAAATATTGGTTCTAGCATACGGGCGCCATAGATGTCCCTAGGTGAAAATTTCTAAACCTCCATGGCCAAGAGTCGCCCCAACATCGAGACCGAGTGGATATATGAGTGCATGAGGGCCGTATACCAGCAGGCCGCGTCTCCCACTGTGTCGTGGTCGGTTGGGAGGGGTGTGACCTTACCTGCCTGAGTGAGGGGACAATGTCTAGGTTGAGTTTGACCAGCTTGCGGAACGAGCCGGGCCTGATATTGGCAGGCAAATAGTGAGGTCTCTTCCACTTACCCAGTTGTGTGCTTGGATGGGGGGGCAAGCTGACGTAGAGTGTAATAGACCACGGTGATGATCCCAGAGAGAAATCATACTGATATGTGGACTTATTGAATAGGAGTTGCATACTCATTCATTCATTCACTATCCACTCGGGCTGGTGGTGCACATTTATTTGTTACGTGTACTTTCGTAATGGCCAGGATTTCGGTTGAGGGGCGCGACTAACCTGAGATTAGGAGTTTACCACATTGAGACCAACTATGTAAATTTAGGTACGGGACTGGTTTGGATAGAAGTCTCTGTGGTGGACCCTGTAGCCTGCGATACTACGTACTTCACACTCCAGCATGGTCATTCCATTCGCACTGCATGTTGCATTACATCCGCGGCGTATGGTACGACTAACGCTATTCGTGCTACTCATTAGGATTGTATATTGCATTGTATCCTCTGCATATGATATTTGGCTCTCTATGACTCCTCATTTGCATAGTTGATTTGTATTGCGTATTCTATTATTGTATGACTCATGCTCTTGTCAATATCTCTGCTTACTCTGTTATCGTGTGATTTATGACTTTGTCAGTACTTCTGTTTACTCTGATAATTCTTGATCTTATCAGTATCTCTGCTTACTCTGTTATCATGTGATTTATGACTTTGTCAGTACTTCTATTTACTCTGATAATTCATGATCTTGTCAGTATTTCTGCTTACTCTGACATTGTACGATTTATAGATTACCAGTATTTTCAGCATTGTATTGAATACTTGATACTTACCTTGTGCACACACTTACACCACTCTCTAAGCTTTCTATAAGCTTATGCACGATAGATGCGTGCAGGCGATGTTAGGTTGCAGCAGTGTTGAGCTTGGAGTGTGCAGCGGTCTTCTAGAGCTTGATTTTTTATTTATGTATTTCCCTTTCAACATTGTACTTAAATGATTATATTAGTGGATATATGATGATGTTGCCTTTATGATTCGGGTAATCTTGTGGCTATACTTATTACGAGATAAATGTATATTGGAAAATCCTTCTTTTAGAATCTCATGATCGAAATCTGGCGTATGTACGTTGGGAGCCGAAAATGGGGTATTACAGAGGCTGTCAGCACCGGATTCGCCGATAGAGAATTTTGTGAGCCCGATTTTCGAGTTTGGGGCGTGACACCTTCAATTTCTTTTTTTTGCCGATAAAGTTGGTGAGGAAGGCATCACTAAGTTTTGTGAAAGAACTGATTGCCTTTGGTTTCAATTGTTTGAACTAAAGTCGAGCTACGTCAGTCAGCGTGAGGGAGAAGGCTCGGCACATAATAGCATCTGAGGCATCACGTAACTTCATATAAGTTTTAAAGCATTCAATATGCTCAGTCGAATCGATTTTTCTAGAAAAAGAAGTGATCTGGGGTAGGCAGAACCTCTCTGGTAACCGAGCCTGCATTACTTCATCCACGAATGGGAAAACTTTTACCTCGGAACTTGTCAGGTGTGTATTCTGACCTTGCTTCATGTCCGCCATCTCTCTCGCCATTTCTTTCCGAACTTCCTTTTTTAAGTCCTGGATATCAGCTCTCTAGAGTTTCGCGCTCTCTGTCGTTTCCTCCATTGGAAGCCGATTGCGCCTCCTTTGATCTATTTTGTGGCGTAAGTTAGAGGGGGGCAGTACGGCTGTGGCTGAACAAGCCGCAGCTGGTTCATTCGGACCTTGGTGCTGACTCGATTAATGAAGCGATCGCGGAGCAGTAGGTTGAACACTGGATGTCGGCGGGGGAACCTGCGCTGTCTCGTGATGTTGCTGCATCTGTTGATTATACAGCTGCTCCAACATCTGCTTCATGACATTCATATCGGATCGCATCTCTTTAACCTCTCGATCCAGTTGCGCATTTCCTCAGTCCTGCCGACTGTTGGTCGCGGCAGATGTTGCGGGCGGAGTTACTGGTGGTACTGCTGGTGGGGCTTCTTGAGCCACGCTGGCAGTGGCTTCGCCTACTTTATCTTGATCCACTCTTCTAGTTTTTGCCATTAATTCTTGTGAACTTGTGTGTTATCCCTTCAGATAGAGCATGAAAAAATGACTTTTTGCTCGTTTTCCACAGACGGTGCCAAACTGTTGTGTGAATTTTTGATGATCTCTACGCTCTTCTTGTCTCTTACCTGCACAATACCCGATACGAAGGGGATCCTGGCTAGAGCCGGGGAACCTCCGATGCTTAAGTTAGTTATCAAGGATGATAGCAAGAGCTTTTTTGGGTTGGACTCTCTGTACATTTCACTGTGATGGAGATAACTATTTATAAGCGTGGGAAAATCCTAACGTGTGGGGATTCTCTTCCCATCTTTTTGGAGATTTGATTTTCTTGGCAGATTTTCCTCAATCCCGAGATCCTCGTCTAGATTTTCGGAACGATATTATGCACTGCCTTTCTTTCACTCGGCTCGGCCGATTAAGACTCATGTGAGATGAGTCTCGACTGGCTTACGAGGGTAAGCTTTTGCCTTCTGTCGGGTAGGAATAGACTCGGCTCTCTTCCGTCATCCTTCCTTATCGCATGGAGTCGGTTTACTCTGTCGGTCGAGTGGCTTATAGCCTTCTGGCTTTTAGTCGGTTTACGTAGACGCCGCTAACTCATCAATCGAGTCAACTTACCGTCTCCTACTTTTGCCTCTTGGCCTTGTGCACTGTTTTCTCGGCCCTAATTATTGTCTCGGACAACTCGGGAAGTATTAGTAGGGTTGACCTACTCCATATCCGAGTTTCCGGACCTTACATATTTTTCTCCAACAAATAGTATTTTTTATATATGGAATGAAAGTTTTAGACAAAAATATCTTTGATTTTTAAGTAAAAGCACCTAAAAAAGTAAAAATAAGTTTTGTTCTCGACGAAAATTGAAAGGTAGATGGATGGTCACGTTTATAGTAAAAAAAATTATCCCATGCAAAACAAATGCTGTCGAGACCACCAGTGTGTATATGACATCTAACCTATCCCTGTAGTTGGATGCCCTAAATAACCAGGCCTACCCAACATTCAGGCTGCCACGACGTGAATTGGAAGTATTTGGATGGCTTTCCTTGTTTTTGTAGTGAGGCCTAACATATTGTGTATATGCCATCCAAACCGTTCATTACATGAGACCCACCATGATGATAGGATCCCTAGAAAATAAGCTCATTAAAATCATTATATGGGCCACACCTTGTAAAACAATAGACGGCAATCAAAACCTCCAAATTCATGTAGTGGCCCATGTGGTTTGATCAGCTTGATTTTCCGGTGTCTAACTTTCATCTCAGGGCAACCTTAATATACAGGTCTCATCGGTGGACCCAAAGAGCATAGAATTAGAATAAAGGACTTGAAGAGGAACCGGCCACAAGCACGCCACCCTCGAATTATTGGTGAGATTACCCATGTAAAATGACAATAGTACCCCAGTTGTACTGCCATATCCCAAATAATCATAAAGGCACGTGCACTGTGGGACCCGCCGAGGAAAAGCCATACCCCGCCCCATCGAATTTCCATACCCACTGCTTCGGTGATCTTAAAAATAGGGCCGAGTACCGGAGTATCGGGCTCGGGCTTAAAAAGTTAAGACCGTTTTTAAATCGGGTTAGTTTTGGATCATGTGCAAGTACAGTAGCCGAGCCCGTCAGCCCCGCCTTAAGCCCTCTGGCCCAGCTCTTTAGGGTACAAAATATAAATAATCTGCCCTTCTCTCAATCACCACCATCCTATTTCTCTATCTCTCGCACCACTCCAACAACTCAAGCCTCCGTCTCTCTCCTTGCTAGAGCGACCTACGCTTTTCTTGAATTGGGCTCGGGCTCGGGTCATACCCATCAATGACATTTCGGAGCTAAACTTGGGCTGGAATATTTTGGGCCGTAACGGGCCTACTGGAATAGCAAAGGAGATGGATATTTGATGAGTATCCATATTCCAAGAAATAATCCCTTCCGATTTGACAGTTAGGATCGAGCACCAGTGAGTGAATCTTTGGTTAAAGGCCCATCCAGAGTGGGACCAACTGGATGGACGGTCGAGATGATGCACTCTATCCTCCATTTAGCAACTGTGTGATCGAGAACGCCAACTCTAGGTGGATTTTAGGTTGTCTAACTTCTGACATGCAATGTTTGCTAGATCCGAGCTTTCAATCAGGTGTACCGTACTGTTTAAATAGTAAATCCCAAAAATCAGGTCGTTTGATTTCTAAGGTGGACCATATTTTAGAAAATAAACTGACGGCTATAACTAAATTTTCTGGTACGCAAGTTTTTTTTGGTGCATTGTGGCCCGCCAGAGGTGTAAAACGTCCTTATTTTTTAAGACGGGAGACTTTCCCACCAGTGGAAATCTGGACGCGGAGTAGATACTGATGTCAGTAGCGAATTGACCGGAATTGACGTCATCAAATTTTGTGGGCCTAACATGATGTATGCGTTATATCTATACCGTCCATTTATTTGAAGAGATCATTTTAGGGAATGGGCCAAAGAATGAGGCGTATCCAAAGCTCAAGTGGATCCCACGGTAGAAATCAGTGGGACCGTAGATCCCACCATAGAAAACAGTGGGGACAGTGATGCCCACCGTTCAAAACTTCTTAAGGGCCACGGAAGTTTTTGATCAGGCTAATATTTGTATTTTCATTTAGTCTATCTCTATGACCAGGTTGGATCTCAAAAATAGCCCTAGAAATGTTTCAAAAATAGCCCTAGAAATGTTTCAACGGTGGGTGTTACCCTTCTATTTTTTATGTTGGGTGTACTTGAGATTTAAATCAGACTCGTTCTCTAGCTCATGCGATAAAATGACCTCTCGATATTAATGAACGGTACGGATATAACACATACATTACGGTGGGGGCACATGTAGGTAGGTCGTTTGTAGCGGATTCGCCACTGACATATATAATCCCGCGTGCGGGAAATCTCGGCTAGCGGATTGCGTCCTACCCCCTCTATCTATCTCCGAACAGTCAATTCTGTGGGTGGGCCCACCGTGATGCATCTGTTTATCTATACCGTTTATTTCTTTTTTCATATCATTTTAACCTATGAACATAAAAATGAGGCAGATCCAACGCTAAAATATACCATACCACATATGACTTTTACATTTAATGCAAATGACCTTTAATAACCTATGCTTTAATGCAACTCTGCTTATCATTTGTGTGGACCACTGGGCCCTGCCACAGCCCGTTGGAAGCGGATTGCGTGCCGAGTAACTCTAAACCCTTAGCGTATCGAGTAAACTAAGTGAGGTCCACCATGATTTATGTATTTTATCTGCTCCGTCTATCTATTTTACCAGATAATTTTAAGGATTGAGCTCAAAAATTAAGCAAATCCAATGTTCAATTAGACCACACCAAAGTAAACAGTGTTAATTGAACATTTATCATTGAAAAATTCTTTGGAGCATGGAAGTTTTGGATCAAGCTTATATTTGTGTTTTCCATTCATCCATTACAGTATGATCTTATAAACAAGTTGGATGGCAAATAAACATCACTATAAGCCCTAGTTAGGTTTCAACTGTAGAAATCATTATCACATCATTTCTTGTGGTATAATCTACTTGATCTTTGAAAATGATCCGATTTTAGTTTCAACCCCTTACCTAATGAGGATTAGCGGCAACTCCGGAACCAGCCCAGTGGATACGATCCTGACCGTGGGCCTTCCTCGATGCATATGTTGTATATCCACGCCATCAATCCGTTTAGCCCGTTTATTTTAGAGCTTTAAAAAAAGATAATTAAAAAAAACAGCCTGAAGCTGATAAAGTCTCAGGTGGGCCACACCACAAGAAATAATGATCGTTGAACTCTCACCGTTAAAAACTTCATAAGTCCTACCGTGATGCTTATCTGACATCCAACCTGTTGATAAGGTCCCACGAACCTGTACGAAGGAAACACACAAATAACTGCTCGATCCAAAACTTTTGTAAGCCTCAGGAAGCTTCATCCACCTGAGATTTTTTCTGCTCCTTTTCCGGCGGGCGCGGATTGGGTGCTAATCTATCAGGACCTAGCTGGAGATCCGTGGGTCCCATTGTAGTGTATATAGTTTGTCCACGCTTTCTAGTTATTTTGGGATACCATTTTAGGCCATGAGCTAAAAATAACCAAATTGAAGGCTCAAGTGGACCCATCACAAGAAGCACTGGGACTTGAACTCCTACCGTTAAAAGTTTCCTAAGGCCTGTATTTGCCATATAACCTGTTCATGATGTCATACACACCTGTATTAAAGGAAAACATAAATATCCTCTTTATCTAAAACTGTTAGTTTTTAATCCCCACTTTTTCCTGTAGTGGGGACCACATGAGCCTTCAATCTACCTCCTTTCTGGGCTCATGCCTTTAAATGCTCTGTCAAAATGGATGGACCGTATGGATAAAACGTATGCATCACGGTGGACTCCATGGAGCTCCAGAACCGTCCATCTTTAGCTAGGTCCTCGTGCGAGTAGTTCCCAATCGAAGCCCATTTTTCGTATTATGCCGGATAGGAAAAGACGATGGACCGCGTGGATATGCAACGTCTACATCACCACCCAGGTTGCAGCAAATCCGCGTTCCGCGTAACCCTGCTTTCGTATCCTTAGCGCGGATTGCCTCAGCCCCCGTGCAGGAAGTTCTCGTAGTAGGAAGCTGTATGAGGCCACAGAGATTCCAATGGCAAATCCTCTCCGTCCATCAGTTAAAAAAGACCTAAATTTTGTATGACTTATGTAATCAGGAAGATCCAAAGCTCAAGTGGGTCTCACCAAGTGAAACAGTTCGAAGGGAAACTTACACCGTTGAAAAAATCTTGGAGCCGACCATGATATTTATATTCCATCCAAACCGTTCATAGTGTTACTACCACTCAGATAAAATGTAGTCATAAAAAAATTTCTGATACAAAACTTCTATGGCCCCTACCGAAGTTTCCAACGGTGGTCGTTTAATCCCCGTTATTTCAGATGGTACGCCTAACGTTAGTTTTGGATCTACATTATTTTTCCCGTACCAAAACTGCTGGACCGAGTGGATTTGTCACGGCCATCTCTGTAGGCCCCACACAACTTCCGACTAAAGGAACTTCCTGTGTACTACACAGGATCACGGGCTATCCGCGTCCGAGGATAACAAGAGACCAGACTCAAATTTCCTGAGAGCTCACGCAAACAAAAGCACCGTCCGGCCGCATGATGTGAGTTTGGCATCCATTGCATACGTCATTTTAGAAAAATCATGTTAAGAAATGATCTTAGAAATCATGCCGACACAAAATTCAAGTGGGCCACACCAGTGTACGGTACAGCTGGGACGAAGATGCCCACCATCGAAACCTGTTTATGTGCAATCCAACCCGTTCTCTACTAGGATGGAGGTGAAAACCAATATCATACATTCATACTCATCCAATACTCCAGTGCTTGTCAAGAAGGTGCCAATGATGGGCGTCCCTGCCCACACCTTTCCCTTAGTGTGACCTATTTAGGTTTTGATTGCACTGGATTTTTGGCTCACATCTTGATATGAGCTGGCACAAAATAATGGACGGAGTAGATCTAACATACACATCACGATGACCCACAACAGAGCTTTTTGTTGAAGAGGCTCCCTGCATCGTACGTGCGTTATTTGCAACCCGTATAACCCGAATGCCCACGAACGACCGCGACTTCGCTGCCCTCTATTAACCGTACACGGATGGGCGCGGATTAGGTGCTGCCGCACCAGGACCTAGCCAGAGACGGACGGCCTCAGGGCTCTTGGGCCCACCGTGATGTATTTGTTTTATTCAGGCCGTCCATTCATTTTGACATGTTATTTTAGGGCATGAAACTGAAAAATAAGGTGATTAAAAGCTCCAGTACACCACACTACAGGAAACAGCGGACATTCAAAACTCCAGCAGCAAAAGTGCTGGATCAAGCTAATATTTATGTTTTTCCTGTTTGGTTCACGTACCGGCTCAGGAAATTTTTGTCAACAGAAATTCAGTCCCATTAGCAAATAAACATCACGGTGAGCCTTAGAAAATTTTCAATAGTAGGAATCCAATCCCCATTGCTTCCTGTGGTGTGGTCCACTTGTCTTCATTCTACCTCGTTTTTGAGTCATGTCTGATCTGTCAAAATGGATGGAGGGCATGGATAAGACACATACATCACATTGGGCCCCACATGGGTTATCTTTTTTGTAGTTGTTAGCATAGTCCACTTTGTATCTTATTGATTTGGTAATTTATAACGTCATGAATGATTGTTCTATAAAAAAATATTTGAAAAATTTGAAAGTTTTCTTACGACAAAGTGTCTGACCAACTGGTTGTATCTACAGCAATAATTATATATATTGAGATGAGTATGTACGTCTATCTATGGCCACTTGATGGTCAATAAGATTATTTGTTAGTTATCGAGCATTGCTATGAAAGCTAATAAAGAAGATATAACAACTTCTTAATTTTATTCTAACCACTTTATCATATTGTTACCTTATTAAGATTTTAATTTATAGAAATAAGGTCATAATGTAGATGATGTTACATCTTCGCTTTTATAAAAATAAAAAATAAAAAAACTTATAAAAAAATCAAGTCACAATAAAGGGCATGTTAAAGGCTTGGTGGCTAGAGGTGAATCTACGGCAAAGAGACCAAAAAATCAGAATAACAAGTGTAGATCGAAGTCTATATCTTAAATATATATAAAGTGTTATGGGAAAATCCGAGCCCATTGTAGAACGTCAATCCGACTGTAAGTCTGAGCCGACGCTCGAGGCGCCTGAGGCACGACTCATCTGACCAGACTTCAGCATCGCAGCAAGGACACGCGAGCGTCTTTGAAAGAGGGTCAACTCGGATGGATCCTAACAGTCCGATCGGATTCGGAATAACGGGTCAGGTCGGATATCAACTCAAGCCAGCCGCATCGGATTCAGCACGACAGGTCGGGTCGGACGTCGTCCGACCTGGTGAATGTTCTTTGCTATGGCCTGATGAGTCGAGTCGAACAGACACTCAGATGCGCATATCCCACTCGCTAAACATGGAAACTGCCATAACCAAATGTGACCGATAACGTCGCTCGCAGATACGCATTATTCGTCGGATACGCCACACGATCAACAGATTGTGGACAGTATCTCCACGATCCGGGAATCCCTCTGATCGTGTCGAAATTAGCGAGACCAGACCGCCCCACAGGCAAGTATAAATAGCATGCAGCGCCATGTCTACAGGTACGCAATATTGAGCTCTCCTCCTGTACTCATTACCTATACCTCGATTCTCTTGTCCTGACTTAGGCATCGGAGGGTCCCCTGGCTTAGCCAGGGTCACCTTTACCCGCTTTCTTGGTGTAAGTTTCAGGAACAATACGTAGAGGGCGATGTGGAGAGAGGGCCGACCAGATTTTAACCTCAACATTTTTTGGTACCGTCTGTGTGAACCTGAAACTATAAGTCAGATTCTCATTCATCTAAGTAATGGTGAGGAAGAAGAAAGCTGCAGTGGTGCAGCAGCAACCTAATGAGCAGACTTGATCGTTATCACCGCTTCATGCCGAGTCTGCACCAGGGCCTTCCCAACGTTCACGCAATCGGTTGAGCAAGTATCGCACCATGCAGAATGAGATCCAGGCCCTGCGCGACGAGATAAACCGGATGAAACAGCAGAGAGAGTCAGAGCTACGCACGGCTCAGGAACAACTTGTTCTCGAGCCGGTGGGGTTCTTCGTGGAAACTCGATCTGTACCAAGGAGTGTGAGACCTGAAGCTCCTTGACACTCGGTGGTGCCACATTCGAGTCAAAATCCTCCTGCGGTACAAGCCGAGATATCCGCGTGGAACGCCACCACTCGGGCCCCCTGTAACGCCCGTGAAAAATCCATACTTGGGCTCGAGTACAAACTCGACCCGAAATTGCGTAGAATTAATTTCTATGGAAAGTAAGCGTAAGTTAGCTAGCGCAACGCTGGAGTAGCTGGGAAATAGTCCCTGATCACTTTAAATACGTTCTACAAGAACCAAATCGAGTAGAACCAATGACTCTACAATACTCTATAACCTCGGACCAAACTCTAAGCAGGTTTGTTCTCTGGACCACTTTGAATCTTTGTATTGGATCTAGACCGCGCGTTGAAAGTCCGATACCTCCTATCTTAGACCGTTAGAACCGCCTAGCTGGACTTGACACTCATTTCGAAAATCAAGTCAAACCGATAATCACAGGCTATTTCATTGAGCCCGGACCGAAGAGAGTGCGAATAGGGACAGAATTGGAATTTCAAATTCAAATCTGACACACGACTTGACGCGTCAGTATTAAGCGTTCTGACTGTCAGAATTTATCCAGATTACACCCTCGGATCAGGAGAAATTTTTATTGTATATCATGAGACTTTCAGCCCTGATCTACGTGCGGTGACCGCTGAACTGAAACTGGTCCGCCACGTGCGATCTGCGAACCCTGCCGGACTGAAAACTTAATACGTGCTAGATCTGGTACGCATGAGCTTAAGTCCGATCGCATTCGACCAGGGGACCACCAGAAAGCATCTTTTGGACCGAAACAGCCCCGAATTGGATATGCACTAAGTAAACTTCGTTCCCGAGCCTATTTCAGACGTTTTTAAGCTTATAAAAGGGGTTGAAACCCTCACTCCTCTCTCCCATCCGAAATTGCAAAAAACCCTAGATTTGAGAGAGAGAAAAGGTGAGAGTTTGTGAGAGAGAGTGGAAAAGATTTTTCCAGCCTTCGTGCAATCTGTTGCTAGTGCCTAAGCAACCCTTCCTGATCACCAAGCCGGTAATTCTTCCGCGTTTTCAGGTATAAAACAACCCTAGAAGTTGCTGATTTGAGGTTTGCTTGGATTCGTAGCATGCTAGCTAACGTAACTCGTAAAACAGGTTCTCTTATCGCCGTAGACGAAGCGTATACGCTCCGTTCGAAACAACACGTCTATAAGAGACTAGGTGAGGATTTTAGACGCTTTGATTGACGGTGTCCAACGCTTTCAATGTCGTTTAATAGTAGATTATCGATGGCATCGCCGTTTGACATGTACAACATACTATCCGTTTCCTGTTTCGTAAATCAACGGAGAATATGAGATTTAGGGCATTTTAGTCATTTGTAGGAAGTACAGTCTACATTCATATTTTGCTGATGTGATTGACATGGTTTGTTGTCGCATTAGGAAGTTAGGAATACGTGCATAATTAGTTTGGCGAAGAGATTTGCCAAATTGCGCACTTCAGGTCGACATACTATATGTAGACTTAAGTGTGTAGTGTATGTGTTTGTATAAATGCTTGTATTAGTATGTATTGAATTAAATGATGTTATGAAATAGTTTGAGATTGATTTCTCAATTAATATGCTGACCTAAATGATTTCCTACATGTTGACTATATGCATGATTTCATTACATGCATGAAATATATGTGCTTGAAGATTTACTCAAGTTGTATGTTATAACATGTGTTAACATGCTCACATGATTGTATTTCAATTCCAATACTCCTACATAAATTGCTGATGTGATTCCATAATTGTTTGGGACTAGACTTAGTCCAGGCAGTAGGTAACTGAGCGAATTCGTGGCTGGCTGGTCTTGGCTACGAACGATGCGTCGATGAACGCGAGTCGTGTTTGGAGTTGGCGGCAGTGGTTAGGTCACGCGAAGTGTTTTACGCATTTCATGTCGTTCGACTTGAGATGCGATCGCACTAGTCGAGCCCATCAAGTAACCCGACTGGTCGATGTATATTCACCCTGTATGAGTCATAACTGCTTGAACCTAGGGTACTGAACTTACCATTATAAACCCTGTTAACCATGGTACCTTGATCCACGAAGACTCATGAGCCGGGCATGGTGGTATGGGACACCGTGGTCGAGTTGTCGGCCTACGCTGGGGTCATAAACCTCCCTGTAGTGACCAGTGAGCACCTAGTCTCGTGAGCAGATTATGGTGGTATGGGACACTATATTCTAGCTGTCGGCCTACACTGATCAGGCGACGAGTCCTTTGTAGTGACCGCGAGCGTATTCTGAGTCTACGGGAGGCGACGACCCTTCAGTAGCAGTAGAGTACAGTAGGCCTGTATTGATAAGGTGATGGGGGAGCGGTGCAACGAGTGCAAGCAACAGCCCTGACAGCCCTTGCAGCGACCTACAAAATATGCATCGTATGAGATTACTAGGAGTGACGACCCTAGACAGGATCTGTGTTGGGATTAATACAAGGGAAGTACCTTAGTTTCTCAATCCTGCTGTTTGAATGGACTAATAACAACTTGAAAATCATATCACCATGCCATTGCATGTGCATGGAAGATGTGGAGCACTTGAGGATCGATTGCATGCCGCGGTCGTAAGATGGTGCCGTATGAGGGAGATCGTCGGTGAGGGCATACATCACGTCATGTCATCTTGCATTAACAATAGTATTAGGATTGTCTGATTTACTGCTTTACTATTATCGCATGATTGATTTGTGAACATGCTAATCGTTGCTCTATGATTCCACTGAGTTGATCACTCACTCCCACGTTACGGGATGGTGTTTGCAACACCCACCAGACTCTGTTGTAGATGCAGGTGATGCTGAGATCCAGGAGGCAGATCCAGACTTCGACGAGGACCAGGACAAGTTCTCGTACATGCAGTATCATGGTGGCTTTGCTTAGGCGACCTGGGTTGACGGGACTTCAGTGGGACTATTTTGAACACTTGATTTTGTTCATATATATGTATATGAGACTCAGAGATGTATTCATACTTTAGAGACAGATGAGATCTACTTTGTTTTTCCTTACAGTGATATATATATTGTTTAGTCTTCCGCTTGCTTTTATCACTGGATCTGGAGTATGAATTGCAGTTTTGGTATACTTTTACTCATGTGAATGCTTTAAATCAGACAACATTGAATCATAATCATTTTTGTTACATAAGTGACGGTCTGGAACTCGGGAGTTGAGTTTATACACGACTCCCAATTTTCAGGGTGTTACACCCCCACAACCATCAATTCAGCCACTTCCGCCCTGCCTCCCACGGACCTCCATCATCAGTTAGAATGGAGGAGAGAAAGGAGAACACCGGAGGTCGAGGATGCCCCAGATGTCGTCGCGAAAAATAAGGACCCATGGGAGGCACGATTTGCGGAGTTGAAGGACAAGTTCCTGACATTGAAAAAGAAGCAGCAACAATCGACAGTTCTAGCCACGATCCAGGCGATGATGGAAGAGACCGAACCTCCCTTCACCCCAGCCATCATGGCTGAAGTGATGCCGCAGAGATTTCGGATGCCTCCCGTCATCCAGTATTTAGGATCTGGGGATCCATCTGAACACCTAGAGTCCTACCAATCGTGGATGCAGATCCAAACTGCAACGGACGCAATGAAGTATAGGGGGTTTTTTATTACCCTTACAGGATCCACTCGGATTTGGTATTGCCAGCTTAAACCCAACTCCATGGATTCTTTCGCGGAGCTAAGTCGACTATTCCTTACGCAGTTTATAAGCGGTACGAGAAGTCAAAAACCCAACACTCACCTGCTCACCATTAAGCAGGCTCCGAAAGAGTCGCTAAAGG
Source organism: Magnolia kwangsiensis (assembly GCA_037074715.1). Taxonomy (NCBI): domain Eukaryota; kingdom Viridiplantae; phylum Streptophyta; class Magnoliopsida; order Magnoliales; family Magnoliaceae; genus Magnolia; species Magnolia kwangsiensis. The sequence goes on along the minus strand of CM073575.1, from coordinate 6,053,833 downwards.
ATTACATCGCCCGCTTTAACGAAGAAGCGTTGCATGTCGAGGACTACGATGACAAGATGACTCTCGCTGCCATTCTGAGCAGATTGAAAGAAGGAAATTTTGCTTTCTCTATCAGAAAGAGTCCGCCAAAGATGCTAGCGGACTTTATGGCGAAAGCTCAGAAATATACTAATGCTTATGAGTTCACTAACGCTCGAAAAGGCACATAAGTATCCGATTCGACGAACAAAGGGAAGAGACTTCGGAACGAAGACTCCCAACCGACTGACAAAGGGACGGATGACCGCGCTTCCCGCGATCGTCGACTGAGCCGCAGGCCGGAAGAGAAATTCCGTTCCTATACCCCACTTAATACATCCGCCGAGCAAATCCTTCTGGATATCCGAGGAGACAGACTACTTAATTGGCTGGTCTACATGAGGGCTAACCCAGAGCACTGAGACAAGCGAAAATTCTGCCGTTTCCACCGAGACCACGGGCATAATACGGACGACTACGTGGATCTGAGAGACAAGATTGAGTCCCTCATCCGAAAGGGACATTTACGTCGTTATACCAAAAAAGAGAAGTTCGCTCGGAGAGAGGAACGGCCGTGAGAACAGCCGAACAACCCCCCAAAGGAACCCGCTGAAATTCACACCATCTTCGGGGGTTCAGCTGGGGCAGGGAACTCAAACAGGGCTCGAAAAGCCCATTCCAGGAGATCCGAGCCGGTACACCACATTCACTTGACGAAACGTCTCAGTAAGGAACTTCGAGTCACTCCGTGCAGCCTAACTTTCACGGAAGATGATGCGCGCGAGATCCAGCATCTGCACGACGACGCGCTAATGGTTACCATGACCATAGCGAATCACAAAGTGTACCGCATCTTGGTCAACGCCGGGAGTTGAGCTGATGTTATGTGTTCTGAAGCATTCGAAAAGATGGAAATTCCACGGTCCCGGCTCCCACCCATGAAGACTCCCTTGTAAGGCTTTGCCGGAGAGAGAGTCATCTCCGAAGGAGTTATCTCCCTCCCAGTAACAGTAGGAGAAGGGCAACATTAAGTCACACTTTTGGTGGACTTTTTAGTTGTTAATGTTCCATCTATCCACAACGTGATCTTGGGCCGACCCTCCCTCAACGCAATGACAGCAGTCGTCTCAACTTACCATCTGATGATGAAGTTCCCAGCCGAAGGTGGGATTGGTTATCTCCGAGGCGATCAACGCGAGGCCCGGAGGCATTATGCGATAGCCGTAAGAAAAGGAGCTGCCAAGCAAACGCTCGTAATGGAGGCCTTGGATCCTCGAGAACCGACAGGAACCTCCTCATCGAAGATCTAGTAAGAGTATCGCTCGATGAATCAGACCCGAGAAAAACTGTTCAGCTCGGATCATCACTGAATCCCGAGCGGAGGAACGAGTTATTGGCCTTCTTAAAGTAACACCGAGACATCTTCACATGGTCGCACGCAGATATGCCGGGGATCTCACCTGATGTGCTGGTCCACAGGCTGAACGTGGACCCAGATCACCGGCCGGTTAAGCAAAAAAGAAGACCATTCGATGCCAAATGTTATGAAGCCATTGCCGAGGAGGTCTCAGTCTTACTCGATTCGGGTTTCATAGAGAAAGTGTACTATCCTAACTGGATAACAAATGTGGTGCTCATCAGAAAATCCAACGGGAAGTGGCGGGTCTGTGTAGACTATTCTGATTTGAATAAAGCATGTCCCAAAGATAGCTCTTCGTTAACTCGGATCGACCAACTAGTGGACAGCACGGCCGGACATGAATTACTCTCGTTTCTGAACGCTTATTCCGGATACAACCAGATCGCTATGCATCCCCCAGACAGGCAGAAGACTACCTTTGTCACAGACAGATGGCTCTACTGTTACCGGGTCATGCCATTTGGCCTGAAGAACACTAGGGCAACATATCATAAGCTGGTGAATTAGATGTTTGCTAGCCAGATTGGGTGCACCATGGAGGTGTATGTGGACGACATGTTAGTGAAAAGTACCCAAGCCTCCAACCACCTTGCCGACCTCGGGGAAACATTCAGCGTCCTCCGAGAATATCAGATGAAATTGAATCCCGCAAAGTGTGCATTCGGGATTGAGTCAGGGAAGTTTCTTGACTTTCAAGTCAGTCAGCGGGGTATCGAGGCTAATCCAGATAAGATCAAGGCCCTCCTCGACATGAACTCGCCTCGGACTCTTAAGGAGATATAGTGCCTCACGGGAAGAGTTGTCGCCCTCAGACGCTTCATATCCAGGGCTACAGATAAATGTCTTCCCTTCTTTCAGCAGCTGAAGGGCCATAAGAAGGCGGAGTGGATGCCAGAGTGTGAGCATGCCTTCGAGCAGTTGAAACAATACTTAGGTTCACCGCCTCTATTGTCCAAGCCTGAAGAAGGGGAGCCTTTGTTCCTCTACCTCGCTGTCTCGACTTCAGCTGTTAGTTCGGCTCTTATCAGAGAGGTCGGAAGCAAGCAGTATCCCATGTACTACGTAATAAAAGCCATGGTGCCAGCAGAAACAAGGTACCGGTCCTTGGAAAAGCTGGCGCTCTGCCTCGTCGTCTTGGCCAGAAGACTACGGCCATACTTCCAAGCCCACTCCATAGTTGTGCTAACGGACTCTCCTCTGAGGCAGGTCTTTCATAGACCCGAAGTGTCAGGTCGGATGACCAAGTGGGCCATAGAGCTCGGAATGTTTGACATTCAATTCTGCCCCAGGACGGCACTCAAGGGTCAAGTTGTAGCCGACTTTATCACCGAGTTCACAACTCCAGATGAGGAGCAAGTCAGTAAGGAAGTCGAAATGACACCACCTGTCCCGTTGAGCAACCAAGAGGCGACATCGGATCCGGGGTGGGTCCTTTATGTTGATGGGTCTTCCAACATTAAAGGAGCAAGAGCCGGAGTTGTCCTGCTTGCACCTGATTTAACGACAATCCAATACGTAATCAGACTCGGATTCAAAGCCTCAAACAACGAAGCCGAGTATGAAGCATTGTTAGCTAGGCTCAGGCTGGCAGCAAGCCTAGGCGTTCAGACCCTGCAAGTCCATTGCGACTCGCAGCTGGTGGTGAACCACATCTCTTCGGAGTACGAAGCTAAAGAAGTCAGAATGATAGCCTACCTCGAGAAAAGGAAATTGATTGAAAAATTTTAGAGTTACACCATCCGGCAGATCCCCAGAGCCGAGAACTCATGGGCCGATGCCTTAGCAAGACTCGCCTCGGCCTCCGAGGGAAAGATCCCGCGTTTCGTTCCTATCGAGTTCATTGAGCACCCGAGTATCAGCCAGCTGGAGAAAGTCAACCCCGTCCAGTCCATTCCTAGTTGGATGGACCCGATCTTCAACTATCTGTCATCCGACGAAATCCTCTCGTACAAACTAGAGGCGAGGCGACTTAGGGTCAGAGCGGCCCGGTACGCCCTATTGGACAGAGTGTTGTACAAGAAGGGGCATTCTCAGCCTTACCTTAAATGTCTCCGACCGGACGAGGCCGACTACGTGATTCGAGAGATTCACGAGGGAATCTGGGGAAACCACTCTGGCAGTCGTGCCTTGGCCATGAAGATTCTTCGTCAAGGGTATTTTTGGCCGACTCTTAAGCAAGATTCCAAAGACTTTGTTCGGAAGTGTGATAAGTGTCAGCGCTTTATTGCCGTGCCGAGGCAGCCGACAGAAGAAATGACCCCCATGAGTGGGCCGTGGCCGTTCGTCCAGTGGGGGATTAACATCATCAGTCCGTTGCCCACTGGGAAGGGACAAGTCAAGTTCACTATAGTTGCAGTCGACTACTTCACTAAGTGGGCCGAGGCCGAGCCAGTCTCAAAGATCACCGAGCAAAAAGTAATCGACTTTTTGTGAAAAAATATCATCTGCAGGTTCGGAATTCCACAAACCATCGTTTCTGATAACGGCCGCCAATTCGATAATGATAAGTTCCGTAGAATGTGTCGAGGGCTCGACATTGTGAACGCTTACTCATTGCCTCGACACCCGCAGTCGAATGGACAGGTAGAGGCAGTCAACAATTTCATCAAGCACCGTCTCAAGACAAAGCTGAAAAAAGCAAAGGGAAATTGGGCCTAGGAGCTTTCGGTCATCCTCTGGGCTTATAGGACCACAGCCCAGACTTCGACGGGAGAAACCCTGTTTTCGTTATCCTACGGCTCGGAGGCAATGTTGCCAGTAGAAATCGGACTCCTAACGGCGCGGGTAAGAAGATTGGAAGAAAATCAAAACTCTGAGTAGAACGCTGCTAATCTGGATTTGCTTGAATAACTCAGAGAGGTTTCCAAACTCCAAACGACGGCCCGACACCAGTAGGTAGCGCGTTTCTACAATTCAAAGGTCAAAGTTAGGCGCTTCCGCCCAGGGGACTTAGTCCTCCGATGGGTCTTCCAGAACACGACTGAGTCAAGGGAAGGAGCGCTCGGACCCAACTGGGAAGGACCATATCGTGTGGTCAGGTCTGCCAAACCAGGCTTGTATCACCTAGAAGACCTCGAAGGCCGTCATCTCCCTCATCCTTGGAACGCCGAGCACTTGAAGGTCTATTACCCATGAGGAATTAACCTTAAAGCTCATAATAAAATGTACACCTCCGAGCGGCTAGCCTTTAAGGCTCTAAATAAAAGTTCAATTTTACTTTGGATGCTTGCCTGATTATCTTATCAACACAAGCATGAATTAAATGGTCTGATCCTTGAAGGGATCGGAGCCCAATCTAACGGAAAATTGACAAGACATCCCCTCGAGGGAAAAAGCCTAATAATGATCCGACCCTTCATTGAAGTGCTCGACCCGACATACGACAAAATGAAGGGTTCTCGCTAGATAGGCGACGAGCCGAGTATCCTAAGAGATCGGACCTAACTAAGACTTGGGCAGAGAGAGCTAGGAGAACCGACTCTAGGAACTGACTAAACGATAATAAAGGGACTAGGCCCGTAAAGAGGTCCGCTCGACTACATCTCAAAGCAAGTTGACGCAATACCAAAAAAAGAAATGTTTTTCATTGAACTCCCTCAAAGGGGCAAAAAATACATTGGTAGAGATACATTGATAGTTTTTTTTAAAAATGTGATAGAATGTCTTCATGCTGGAGGAGCTTGGGCGTCAGGGGCTTGGTCCGAGCGGCCGACTTCAGCAGGGGCGTCCTTGGAGTCCTTAGGCAGTAGAGAGTCAAGATCGATGTATGTGTATAAACCCAGAACCGCTTCGAGACAAGCATCGAAGCCACGGTTGTAGAACATCGCAGCTTCAGCGTCCCTCTCTTTGGAGGTCTTGAAACTTTCAACCGTGGCGGCAACCGCTGCTGCTAGAGATGCCTCGTCCTTGGCCCGCTGAGTCTCCACGGCCTGATTCACGGCTCGGGTCCTTTCTTCAGCCGCCTCAGCCTTGGCGCGTTTTAGGTTTTCGCCTAGCCAAGTAGTCTCTATGGCCAAAGAGTCGGCGTGAGCCTTGGCCCGGATCAGCTCGACGGTCACTGCATCGCCACTTGCCTTAAGATTGTCTGCCCTCTCCTGCAGGTGTAGTTCTCTAGCCTCCAGGTTGATGATGACTCCCTGCAGTCTGCTCACTTTGGCCCTCTCGCCCGAAAGCTGCTGGCGCAGCTCGATCTGCTCGAACTTCAAGGCCGCCGTCTCAGCCTGGAGAGCCTCGAACTCTGTCTCCCTCTGCCGAATCGAGAACAACACCGGAACGGCCTGAACAGGGAATAAAGATCAGAACCTAAAAAATATATATATAATGATATGAAAGAAAGGGAGAATTCTCTCGAAAATATACCATGTAGCACACGGAGGCGAAGTAGTTCAGAAAGCCGCCCTCCGACCGGTCAAGGTTCCGAGCAATTTTAACAAAAAAATTCAAACCGTCGATTGATGTTGGAACTTGGAAGGTTGGTCCACCTGATGAATGGGTGGCACAAACTTTCACTATATTATTTTAACGAAGGGCCTACGTACCTTACCCACAACCTCTCCATGTTCACCAACTTGTCATGCCATATGACTGTAAAATTAAACTACACAAAATACCTTAAAGCACATTCACAAGTGTCCCACGTCTTGGCTATACCTGTACATAATCTAGACAGTTTATTTTAGGATCAAACTTTTAATAAGGCTAAAAAGAAGATGATAGAGGTTGCATATTGAAGATAATTTATAAATTAATTCAAAATTCAGAAATGTCTGATAAAAAAAATGATAATCCATCAACAACATCTAGCAATAGCTTAGATCATCATATACATGCATCATGTGCACAATGGATAGCACGAGATAAATACAAACTCCAATGCTCCAGGAGTATGCACTATATCCCTAGGAACCTAAATATGGTAGAGTTATCTCTACGCCTTACATCACCAGGAACAAGAAGTACAATGACCTAAAACTAGGGCTGTTCACGAGTTGAGCGACTCGAAAAACTCGCTCGACTCGACTCGAGTCAGCTTGGATTGACTCGGCTTGAATGGCCGATTCAAGCCAACTCAAGCTAATTATTTGAAGCTCGAGTTAAGTTCAAGCCGAGTTTGACCAGGAGGCATTTCAACTCAACTCGACTCGAAGTTTGAATTCGAGCTCGACTCGGCTCGATTAATAAATATATTATATTATATATATATATATATATATATATATATATATATATATTATTAATATGAGTTTCAAGTTTTAATTTTTATTTTTAAAAAAAGAAGAAGAAGAAGAAAACAAACCCTAGAGTCTCTACCTGACCGCACGCACCCCCTTTCCCTTTCCCTTTTCCTTTCTTCTCTTTCTTTACTCGCTGCCAGCCGCACCCTCGCCCGCCCGGACCATCACCATCAGTTTTCATTTCAGCTCCATAATAGTATAATTTCAATCTCTTGAGATCTACTTCTTGGGCGAGAAACCCAAGAAATCCGAGATGGGTTCTTCTCAAATTTGTTTGAACTTCAAGGAAATCCAATGATCTAATCGGCGAGAGCACTTTACTTGGATTTCTGATATGTGTTCTCTCTGTTTCTTTTTTAATACTTGGATTTCTGTTGGTGGAAAAAGATAAAGAACAAATCGGTTCTTATAGGTTTCCTCATCTGATTCAAAGCTTTGTTTGATTTTTTTCATTGGGTTTTGCTTTGATTCTCCTATGATTTTTGAATTTTTTATCATGGATGAGGATCAAGATCAGAATTTATTACTCTCTCACCCAACAAGCTCAAGCTCGACAGCTTTGGCAAATAAGCCAAGCTTCAATGTTGAGATCGAGCTCGAACTTGAGTACAACATGGACAAGACGAGCCAAGCTTGGCCCACCTCAACTCGACTCAGCTCGACGCCCACCTCTACATAAAACGGATGGCTTAAGTTCCAAAATTCAAATTTACGAAAAGAATTTTATTTGTCAATTTTCTTCAATTTATCCTAGTGAATATTTAACTATGAGTACTATTTTCATTTCCCACCGCTGCTTTGCCGGCCACCCATGTGATAGATAAGTGTCTCAGGTAGGTGATATCTTTGATATATGAGCCATCTATGCCATCGTCCATCTCGTACTCTCCTTCTAATCAATGTCAAAAATAAAAATCATGCCTATCCAAAGCTTAAGTGGGTTACAAAAGGAGGAAATTGTTGTTAACATGTCTTAAATCTGCAAAGTTCGACAAGCCCAGGGAAAGTTCAACTCGAAGTCCAACAAGGAATTCCCGAGGTCTTCGACTAGTCGAAGGTCAGATTCGAAGGTTACGTGGACTGCGTAAATTTGAGGCGGTTTTCGGACTATTCCAAAGTCGGTGCATAAGTGAGGTTTCTTAAATTATAAATAGGAGTCACTGTGGCTATTCTAAGGTTTTCTAAAGTATTTTAAAGAGTTTCTAAGGTTGTAAAGGGTGTAGCAAGGGTGAGACTCGAGGTTGTTTGAATCGGGTAAGTCTTTTCTCTTTGTAATTTATGCTTTTGTAGTGGATTTCTATCGCTTTGTGCTGTAATTTTTTTCTGAAAAGGTTTTCTACATTAAATCTTTGTGTATCTTGTGTTTGCTTGGCGCCATTGGATTGTTATCTTAGATCCATCTTTGTGTGATTCTGCGGCCCAAATCCCAACAAGTGGTATCAGAGCAATCATTGGGGCACAAATTTGAATCTGTAGGATTATAAATCATGGGAAACACCAAATTTGATATTGAAAAGTACTCAGGAAAAAATAATTTTGAGTTATGGAAGATTAAGATGATTGGTCTATCAACCAAGCAAGGCCAACTTAAGGCTCTTGAGAAGTGAAAACCGACTATGAAAGATTAAGAATGAGAGACTCTTGATAGTAATGCTTTAGCCTTTATCCGTTTATGTCTCACAGATGAGGTTCTCTATAATGTCATGAGGGAGAAAACTGTGACTAAGTGTTGGGTGAAGTTAGAGAATGTCTATACGAAAAAATCATCTGAAATTTGCCTACACTTGAAGTCATAGTGGTATACTTTCAAGATGGCAGAGGGTGGAGATCTGGAGGCCCATGTTAGCAACTTTAGTAAATTGGTTTACAAATTACTGGATATAGAGGAAGTGATCAAAGATGAGAAACAAGCATGTGTTTTGTTGAATTCTCTTCCGGCATTGTATGAGTCATTCAAGTACACGATGTGCACCGTAAATAAAACCCCGAGTGTCGACATCGTTATCTTAGATCTTCAAGGAAAGGTCATGAGAAAGTGTAACAGTGACATAGGGACATCTTCCGATCACTGATTACGAGGAATATGAATTCTGAGCAAGGTACAAGATTTCCAAAGTCAAGAACTAGGTCCATGGGTAAAGACAAAGGTAAGTTAAAGTGTTAGAATTGTGGGATGGGAGGACATGTGAAGAAGGATTGTACGAATCCTAAATCTAAGAGAGAAGACTCTAAGACTTCATACAGGGAGGCCAACACTGCCACGTCAGATGGATCAAGTGGATGTGATGATGATGTTTTGTCTATGTCTACGATCAGACACTTATACGACGATCATAAGGACAAGTGAATTCTAGACACATGGGCATCTTTTCACATAACTCCTCATCGGAGTTAGTTCACTAGTTACAGTGAGTGCGATGGTGGACAAGTGTTAATGGGCAATGACATTGCTTGTAATGTTGTGGCAGTTGGTACGGTGTGTATCGAGATACTCAATGGGACAGAGCGTACTCTGATTGGGGTGAGGCATGTTCTTGCCATGAAAAAGAGCCTGATTTCTCTCAGTGCACTCGAGGCTATAGGGTGCAGGTTCACGGGTATTGATGGTGTCCTTAAAGTATTTAAGAGAGCATAGGTGATCATGAAAGAGCAATGACTTAATAATGTTTACAGGTTGATCGGGAGCACTTCAAAAGGTGGAACTGTAGTGGTTATAACGGATTTTACTTCTGCTCGTGTGTGGCATGCTGGGCATGACTACATGAATGGGTAGGGCATGAAGGCTGAGACACACGGATAGAGATACGGAGCAGGTGGAACAGCCACCTGTGAGAAGAATCACACAATATAATCGCAGTGTATCGGTGAGGTACATGGACAACTCTAATATCGTATATACTTTTGTTACAAGCAAGGGAAATCTGTTTACTATTCAGATAGCTCAAGGTGAGCCTAGTGCTGAGAAGTGAAAGGTAACTATATACGATGTGATGGACTCATTGTACCAGACTGACACATGAAAGTTAGCGGTATAACAGGTGTCTATTAGATTCGTATTGGTGCTGGTTGCTAATATGATCTTGAGCTGGAAAGAATAGATGTAGAGTCTGAACTTCTGCAAGGGAAATTGAAAGATCATATCTACATGAAGCAACCGTAGGACTTCGAAGTTTAAAAGGGCTGAGAAAAAAGTTTGTAGGAGGTTGTTGCACGACCTGTCACCTGGGCAATGATATAAAATTTGATTATTTCATGGTGAGTCAGGAATTGTATGTTGATGACATGTAGATCGCCATTCATGACTTGTCTGAAATAAATGTACTAAAGATTCGGTTAAGTGAGACATTCAGGATGAAGGATCGGGGGGCTGCAAAGAAGGTTCTTAGCGGTGATATTTATAGAGACTGGAAGATGAGTATATTTTGGTAATCACAGGTAGAATACCTTGTGTAGGTATTAATCAAGGATGTTATGAACTAAACAAAGTTGGTGAGCGTTCCCTACGCAGATCAATTCAAGTCTTTCCCTCAAGACATGTCCTAAAACAGATGAGGAAAATCAGAATATGTCTCATGAGCCTTCTTCAAATGTGATTGATAGTGCATGCCATGGTCTGTGTTAGACCGGTGATTTCACGGGCAACCGGTGTTGTGAGCAAATACCCTGGCAAGCAATATTGGGTGGCAGTAAGATGGTACAGAAGACTACGTCTTAACTTTTGAGAAGATAGGAGCAAAGTTGGAAGGGTATGTTGATTTAAATTACGCAGGTAGTGTGAATTTCAGGAAGTCAACTTTAAGTTACTTATTTGTACTAGCGGGTGGAGCAATTAGTTGGATGTTCATGTTATCCGACAGATGTTTGAGGAAGGAGGCGTACATTAGAGAAGATTCACACCAGCGTAAATCCAGCAAACATGCTTACCAAGGTCGTTCCTATAGAGAAGTTCAAGTTCTATGTAACTTCTCTGGGTTTGACGATAACATAAAAGAAAGACAGTGTGCACGAGAAGCATTGATTGAAACTATGATGCGATGCAGAGATAAGAGAAGAGATCAAGAAGCTACACGTTTGAAAATTGAAGACATGGTGGAGATTGTTGTTAACATATGTCTTAAATCTGTAAAGTTCGACTAGCCCAGGAAAAGTTCGAAGTCCAGCAAGGAATTCTCGAAGTCTTCGAGCAGTCGAAGGTTACGCAGACTGCGCACGAATTGCGTAAATTTGAGGCGATTTCTGGACTATTTCAAAGTCGGTGCGTAAGTGGGGTTTTCTAAACTATAAATAGGAGTCCTTGGGGCTTTTCTAATACTTTCTAAAGTATTCTAAAAGGTTTTTAGAAGGAGTTCTAGGGTTGCAAAGGGTGTAGTAAGCGTAAGATTTGAGGTTGTTCAAATTAGGTAAGTCTTTTCTCTATGTAATTTATGCTTTCATAGTGGATTTCTGTCGCTTCGTGCCGTGATTTTTTTCGGAAAGGGTTTTCCATGTTAAATCTTCGTGTTCTCTTAGGTTTGCTTGACGCCATTGGATTGCTATCCTAGATCCATCTCTGTGTGATTTCGCGACCCAAATCCCAACATAAATGATATAAAATCATGAGTAAGACATCTAACTTCATGTGGAGTGACCCAAATGAGTTTTAGAATAGTCCATTGTTTGGTTTGGCACTTCACTCTAACGTGCCGAGTTCGATGAATAGATTAGATGGCATGGTGAGCCCAACAAATGGTGGGGAATGTTTTATTGCTTGGATATACCTTCCCAACTATTCATTGCATTGCACCCACCCTAGGTAGAGCTGGGCAACATTCCGGATCGAAACAGATTACGTCCAACCCGATCCTATCCAGAATTCCAAAGGCTTGACCCGAACCCGATCAGATCTGAGACCCAATCTAGGTCACTGGACTCGGACAGATTCGATGCATGATTGTCCAGACCGGAACCGAGTCCGACTTGGTAAGGGAAATCGAGTCGGATCGGGTTTGGTACGATTTGGATAGTATGAACGTTAATTCAACTGTTTTATATGATATGGTCCACTTTAGTTTTTAATATACCAAAATTTTATGCTCATGGTCTAAAATAATATTTCAAAATAGATAAACAGCTTAGATAAAATAAATAGATCAAGGTGGGCCCCACATGGCTCTGGAAGATTTTAATCTACCATATACATACTTTCACTAGAATTTAACTTTTGACGTGTGCAAGGTGCACTGCACGAAATCGTAGTAGCTTGCCTTTCACGCAAACACAGCATCCACGTAATCAATATTTTATTGACGTTTATGAGTTATGTGGGTCTGATCATAGGCTATATGTTATATCCAAACCGTCCATCCATTTAACGAGCACTTCTTAAGGCTTTAGACGAAAAATAAGACAGATCTAACTATTAAGTGGACCACATGAATTATTTAAAAGTGAAAATCATTCTTTTCTATTATTTGTAGTGTGGTCCAAATGATCTTTGGATATTGTTTATTTTTTGGATAATTCTCTATAATTTTCTCTAAAAACATATGTACGGTTTAGATATAATAAATACATCACTGTGGGGGCCATATCACTTTGATCTCCTTTGAACCGTTCGTACAACTCGGAGCTCGAGGTGCGCCAGACGCTGGTACCATGTACTAGAAACGGACTGGCTACACCCCTTGCCACCGGCCACTGGCTGATGGTTGGTGCTCTGTGGGCCTCACCATGATTTATGTGTTTCATCCATGCCCGCTATCTATTTTTATAGATCATTTTATTAATGAGAAAAAAAAAGAAGAGGTATATTGAAATCTCAAGTGGATCACATTACAGGAAATAGTGTTGAATGAACGTTAACCGTTAGAAACGTTTTGGAGGCTATAAAAGTTTTTGATCAAGTTGATATTTATTATTTCCCTTCATCTAGCTCCTTATGACCTAATCAACAGATTAGATTTCAAATAAACAGTACAGTGGGCCTTAGGAGGATTATAATGGTGGATATCCAATCATTATTGTTTTCCTGCGGTGTGGTCCACCTGATATTTATATCCCTATCATTTTTTTTTTGTATAAAGCCTTAGAGTGATACGTAAAATGGATGAAACATATATATCTCCGGATCGGGTCGAATTGGATCAAATCGGATTGGATTATGGATCGGGTCAGTTGGGAACAAGGACTATCCGAATCCGCCCCCAAAATATTTCGGATCCGACTTATGCTATTCAATCCTGACCGATCTTAACCATCGGTTATGTTCGAATCGAGTCAGATCCATCGATTCGGGTATGAAATGTCCAACTCTAACCCTAGGATCTATTTAGTCTTAGGGACTAACATCTAAGGGTGCATCCAATGGATGGGAGTCTTTGTTAAACAATGGGCGTAGCCCTAGCACCGTGCTACGGTATAGGTACGATGATGTGAGCCCGTGTAACCCAAAACTCTATGGGGCCCACAAATATCTGATGTGACATCCAATTCGTCCATTAGTTTCCCTAGATCAACTTATGAAATGATCTCGAATACAAGGCAGATACAAAATTCAAATGGGCCATGCCATAAGAAATAGTGGTAATAGAACACCAGCATTGAAACTTCTCGAGCCTCACTATGATCTTTAGATGACATCAAACTTTCACGAACTTACGTTGTTTCTTACTATGTGGCCCACTTGAGTTTTGATTCTACCTCATTTTTTGGGCTCATATCCTAAAATAATAGGAAGAAACTGATGGATGATATTGAAGTGAGCCTTACGGAGCTTTGAGTGATATAGCTATGTGTAACTGAAGAGAGGGTCCCCTTAAAATTCTAATAAAGATTCGGGCAAATAAAAAAAAAAGGGAAGATGAAGACAGAGCTAGCACATGTGAGATTTCTCGTGCGTGTAAGCGTGGAGCGGATTGCGTCTTGCCCCACTGGACGCATTAAGTGCTTAATGCGTCCAGGCAGTTTGTGGCTCCACCCTGATGCGTGGTTTTCATCCACACCATCCATTCATTATATTATATCATTTTAGTATGCAAGTTTAAAAATTAAGTAGGTCCAATGTTTGAGTGGACCGCACCATAAGAAGCAGTGGCAATAATGAAACTCACCGTTGAAACCCTCAAAGGGATCATCGTGATATTTATTTGCCATATCTAACATGTGCATGAGGTCGTATACATCTTGATGAAGGGAAAACACAAATATTATATTGATCCAAAACTTATGCCACTTACACAGAAGTTTTTAAGAGGGTGAGTTTAATTCCCTGTGTGTGGTCCACTTAAGTATTGTCTCTGCCTGGAAAAAAAATGAATAAACGGCGTGGATAAAAACCATGCATCACGGTGGTCCCCAAAAGCCCTGGGTCAGGACGAAATCCGCTTCCGTGTAAGAGGTGGTTCAAACTGATGAATGGACTATTTTTGTCACACGTGTGGAAGTCAGCGCATGCATCGGGCGCAGACCCTTCACTCGTTCTTCGCGCGAATCGCCCGCATCACTTGAGGATCTCAACTCTCTTTTAGCGGGGAAAATATCCCGGCGGCGACCGGATAGATCCGTTTGCTCTCGATATTTCCTATAAATACCCGCACCCGTCACCCCTCCCCTCATTCTCCCTCTCTATCTCTCAGCTTCTCGTGGGTAAGAATCCGTTCCTTTTTTACGAAATATTTATTTATTTTTATTTATTTAGATATTTTCTTCCTCTCTCACATCTCACGTGAGAAGAAGTTAGATCGATAGGTTTGCTTTTATTAGATTAAGATCCTCTAGATAAATCGGAATGTAGATTTGGTCATTTTCCATTGGGAGTTTCGATTTCATGATCGATGATGACCGTTTGTTTCCGATGCTGTCGGTCTCATTGATCTCTAGGTTTTCAGTTGAGATCCCTCGCCTTGTTGCCGATCTTTGTATTTTTCTTATTCTCCAAAGAAGAAAGATCTCTAGGCGATTGGAGATTCTCCTGTAATTCGAACTGGTGCAATCTGAAGACCGATGCAGGTTTTGAGTCTATTTTGCTGGGGTTTGAAATTTGATTGGTCTCAATCAGGCGGTTTTATTGTGGAATTGGTGATTATTTGTTATTGCTATATTCGTGCAGATGAGACTCTTGAGATGGGGTCGTTTTGTGATCTTTACTTTGAATCGATGCATGGTTATTTCTGCCTTGGAATTTTGACGGTTGTTGTGTAAAATGATAGTATTGACAATCTGAAAGGTCTGATTTGGTATATTGGATGATTGTTGCTTGTACGATTGTATATTTGATTTACCTTCTGGTCAGAGGTCCTGCGATTGCTTCATAAGCTATAAATTTACAAATCTTTTATGTGCATGGTGGTTGTATTCATATTACGGCTAGTTGCGTTGGAAATCTTTTCTTGTCTGTGCTTATTTTTGGGGTTTGATTCTTTTTTCCTTTTTTCTGAAACTAGTTCCAACTAATCTTCTTTGGTACTCATGGCAATGATTGCTGTAACCCAGCTTCTTCCTGGTATTTTTTGTTAGGCGTTTTTTAAAGTGTGATTTTTAGAATTTTCTTTTGCACAAAAAAAAAGAGAGCAAGGACAGGTATACAAATGGACATTGTTGCTAGGTGCTTTAATATGTGGTTTTAGATTTTGTGCACAGGATATGAATAAGGATGATCTTTTAAAAAATGAATCAATGATTGCTGTAACCCAGCTTCTTCCTGGTATTTTTTGTTAGGCATTTTTTGAAGTGTGATTTTTAGAATTTTCTTTTGCACAAAAAAAAAAGAAGAGAGCAAGGACAGGTATACAAATGGACATTGTTGGTAGGTGCTTTAATATGTGGTTTTAGATTTTGTGCACAGGATATGAATAAGGATGATCATTCAAAATAAAATAAAATAAATCAATAAAAATGAATAAGGATGGATTCAGACGGGAATTGGTGAGGAGTTGGTATACAAATGTGGACACGTGTTGTATCTGATGCATGGGCATTTGAAGAGAGTGACCGTTGAACTGCGCAAATGCTTTATTTTCTCTTTTCCAAGATAAGATATATGGTGAATTGAAACTAAGTATATGCCTGGGTCTTTCATACCTGACTAGACGTGTTTAGCTAATAGAAGTGTATCCATGTATCCTAAGTGCTATTGTATCTGCTGGGTCTTTCATACATATCGAGATGTTTTAGCTAATAGAAGTGTATCTCTTTACCCTAGGCACTATCAGTATCTGCCCGAGTCTATTGTACTCGTCTGGTCATGTAATACAAGTGTATCTATGTATCTTAGGTTGCAGGGGCATTTTCACACTGGGCTCAAGTGGGGTAGCCTATGGGATGTGGGGGCACACTCAAGGTGGGCGGCCCGTGTGAGGCGAGACACATGTGATGTGGGACCATATGATGTAGGGCCCACGAGGGAGTTCGGTCGAGTACCTAACCCATGTGAAGTGGGGCCTGGGCTATGAGATAAAGGGATTGATTTGCCACACTATCATTTCGAGCTTTTAGAGCAGGTGGTTAGTTGTCCTCATCAAAGTGGTATCAGAGCGGGAGGTCTTGTGTTCGAGACTCCTTACCGATGGTAATTAACGCAGAGACGTTTTCACATAGGGATCGAATGGGGTAGCCTGTGGGATGTGGGGGGCACACTCGGGGTGGATGGTCTTGTGTTCGAGACTCCTTACCGGTGGTAATTAATGCAGAGACGTTTTCACACCGGGATCGAGTGGGGTGGCCTGTGGGATGTGGGGGGCACACTCGGGGTGGACGGCCTGTGTGAGGCAGGTGATGTAGGTGACTCATGTGAAGTGAGACCCACGTGATGTGGGGCCCACGAGGGGGGTTCGGCCGAGGATCTAACCCACGAGAAGCGGGGCTTGGGCTACCAGTTTGAGCTTTTAAAGCAAGTGGTTAATTATCCTGCATTATAGGTGCTATCAATACCCAACACTTCAATAGTCAGTGTCTAATGAGCTACTCAAAAATCATAGGTGTTATCACTACCCAACACTTCAATAGTCAGTGTCTGATGAACTACTCAAAATATAATGTAATGTTCCATGCCTTATGCAAAATATTTGGAAACATAGGCTGCTATCAAATAATTTGCAGAAGGCTTCCTCAGACTTTATCTGTAGACCTCAATGCATCATTGGATATGATATTCATGTAAAATGGATAAACATTCATTCGGCTGGCCGTTTAGTTGTGGACTTTCTTTCGGGGCATCTAGAAAGGTCCATTTTGGGCCCGAATTGCCATCTTAACTTCATGTCAGAATTGAAGCTATGCAAATGGTGAACTAGATGGAGCAGAGCCCATCTGTCCTGAAAGGGGCATCACACCCAAACGTACCCCAAATTACCATGCATGATTTGCTTTGTAATGCAATTCGGTTATCAAATCAGTGAGATCTCTATACCTGAATCAGTGAGACTGTAATGCCTCCCCATTACTTCCACAAACTGGACCTCCAATCCCTGTAGGGTCAAGGTTGCCCAAAAAACACCCATCAAATTAACTTTAAGAAAACGAGGGGGGAGGGGACTTCATCTAGCCATCCCTCTTATCTGAGGGGAACCACATGACAAAACCTCTGTGCACTTGACACATCAAATCGGAGGAGTGGCCTCTAAAATTTGGATTTGCGCTGGCCTGCTCCTGTAACATAGAACAAGCCCACTTCATCACAGCTTTAGAAGACTGAGTCCTTCTGAAAATCCTGTGGCCGCGTTCGATTCATATAGCCCATAAAGTGCAATCTTGCACCATCTGCCATAACCTTTGACCTAAAAGGCCCTGGGACCTTGCGCTCCTGCTAGTAACTACATCTAGATGGAGTACTCTATTCTATTTACAAGGATCTGACCAATTTGTAATAACCTAAAAAGAATAAAACTAAATCTAGAAAATCAGTTCCAAAATCTTTAGAGAATCTTCAGAACCAGCAACCATATCATCAAATGAGCATTCTATCTTCCAAAAATAGTGAAACTAGTATCTAAAATTTAGCCCTAAACACTAGTAGCAAACAACCCAAAATTCAATATTCAATGGATGTTGGGCCCTGTGGGGGGCAGTGAGCCTACATCACTTTGGTCTGATAATCTGTTAGATAGGATGGCTGGGAACATTTTTTCTTACTAATTAGTAGATCATTTCATCTGTTTTTAGTATTGTGCTCCTCTTTTGCTTTGCAATAGCTTGTTTTGTCTCTTTTGCCAGATGCCAATTGATATTTGATTCTTATTTTGGAATGGCCCCTTGCTGGTTATTAGAGGCCCATGCTTATATATTTAGTGAAGCTAGCTAAGTGTTAGTTAGAACTAATTAGTTAAGTAAATAATCATCATGGCAAATAGTAAGACCTTGGATTTTAAATCCCGTGGAATCTAGTAGATTTTGCAACCTGTGGTGCCGAGTGGAATTTGCAAATTAGCTTTGAGATGGGAAAGCAAAAAAGGCTCTTTTGAGATATTCTGAAATCCAAATCGCTCAAAATCCTACCTACAACACCCCCTGCCCAAAAGAAAAAAAAATCCCCACAAATCCCTCTAAATCCATGCTGCCAAACAAGCCCTAAAGTTAATGAAATGAGTTCACTTTCTCATCCGTAATGAAAATAGTAACTTTTTCTTGGCGCACAGTCTCATGAAGACAAGGGTGAGAACAACTTTTAAAGATACAGGGAAATGCTTCTTTGTTGCACTTGCCTATGTTTTAGTGTACAAGGCTGGAACTCTCTGTTGCTGAGTTTTTTTTTTTTTTTTTTTAATTCTAAATTTTAAATTTCCTACTTCTGATGGCTTCTGCAGTTCAAAAAGCTTCACAATCAGGGTTTTAATTTTCAGGAGAATGGAAAAGTTGTTCCAATCCCCATTCGCCTGAACTCTGTTACAGATATTCAGCTGAACTAAGATAATTGTACAGGCATGTCATTTTTCTACAGCTTCAATGTTTTTGGCAGCATGTGCATGTGCCCATCTTGGTGATGTGGTTAGTGTCTTTATTATTATTATTATTATTTAAAAAAAATAATTGTTTTCTTTACCCCTAATAGGCTTATTTACTGTGTTATCCTGCAGCAATGTTAAGCATTTGGAAACGAAGTGAGGTCGCCATCATTTTGAAGGCCTGAGTGCTGTTCACCTGCGTCATTGGCATGTCATAGGCCTTCCGGTTCAAAAGTGAACCAGGAAGAGCACCACGAAAATCTTTTCAGCCACAGGTTTAGTTCGTATGCATTTGCATATGATATGGGTTGTCGAGGGAAGCCATTCCTTGATCTCAATGAACCCCCTGCTGAAGAGGAAGAAGAGAGCAGCATTGTCCTGTGTCCACAGAAAATTATTCCTTCTTCAAACCCTTTACCCCTTGATTTGTTTGCATCATCAGAAGGTCATCCAAGGATAGTCAATAATCATGCATTCTCACATGCATCTTCTGTCTCAGGCTTTCAGCCTTTTGTTAGGGTCAAAGCAGTGCATCGTTCCAAAGCGCATGTTACACAGAAGGCAGATGATTCAAATAATGATGCCTCATCATCCGTGGTAGGAAATAGTGAAGAAAATAAAGTAACACAGCTGGCGACTTCTGGCACTTCAGGTGCTCAAGTGGTTGAAAGAGAAGAAGGGGAATGGTCTGATATGGAGGGTACTGCTGAAGCATTTGGGAGCAGCGTGAGTGGAAAGCAAGAAGGAAATGCAATGGTTAATGGTGAATCTGGACTGAAGGAAGGTTCAGACGAAAGAAATCTTTTTGGTTCAGGAAAGGCGTCTGCAACTATTTCTCATGATGTTGGGCCAACTGATAGTAACAAGAAGGAAGTTGTGGATGTCATCAAGGATGAGAATAGTCATGCATCTTTGGGATCAGAGCCAGATCCAAGTGCTAGCGATGGCAAAACTTCAGATGGTAATATTAAAGGAGAAGTACCTACAGATGGGACTGATGAATCTTTCATGAAACAAAAAGAGATAAAAGGGGTTGAAGCTAGTCATGCACTTAAATGTGCGAATAATCTTGGAAAGAGGCATAAGCTTGACCAGCACAAGGAAGCAATGCTAGGGAAAAAGCGGAACAGACAGACTGTGTTTCTTAATTTGGAGGATGTTAAACAAGCTGGCCCTATTAAGAGTCCTGCCCCGAGGAGGCAAACTTATTCGTCGCCTATGTCCACACGTACAGTGAAGGAAATTCGTACTATTCCTGCCCCAGCTGACCGTACTGGAGAAAGGCAAGGGCAGCAACCCGTAACAAAGGATCAGAAGCAACCTGATACATTTTACAATGAAGGAAGTTCTTCCCTGGAGTTTCATGACCAGAAGTCCGAATCCGATGGGGATATCAATCCAGGACTTCAGCCTCGTTCTAAGAAGTTAAACAATGGGAGTGATTTTTCTGCAGAAGTATATCCACCTCCAATTCCAAGACAAGGGTTATGGAAGCCCACAGACTCAAGGCAGCTCAGGAATCAGCAGCCCACGACTAGGAAAGTGGCTGTGGCTGGTCAAAACAGGGAATCTCCAGATACGAAAACGGTAATCAAGAAGTATCCTCCCTCCAAGAAGCAAACTGCGAACATCACACAATATCAAGACACATCAGTGGAACGTCTTCTCCGGGAAGTGACCAACGATAAATTCTGGCAGCAGACAGGTTTGGCATTTGTTTGTGACTTCTGTTCATTTTTTCGTTATTGCAATTTGTAGCTGGGTACTATACATGCTGAGTTCTATATTACTCATTTCTGGTCAAGCCTGAATTATGCACATATCCCTTTTGTTGTGGTTGCTTGGTACAGTGACTACTGTATGCATTATTTATTTATTAATTTTTATGTAGTTTGGATCATTGTTACCCAGGTGATGTCAGTCTTTGCAGTTAAAATTGATATATCAAACATTGCACAACACCCATTGAGTCGGATGCGTCTACGGACTGTTGATAGAAAGCAAAGCTTACATATCAAATTGCAGGCTGCAATGTGACACTAGGGAAAATCATGAATTGTTTTCTTGTGGCGGAACAATTATAGACAACGCTCTGTGACAGAAAGCCAGATTGAGACATTTGTGAAGCATAGTGTTCATCCCTTTGAAGTATGAGGTGTAAAGTTTTAATGTTGCACACTAATAGTTTTTTTATTAAAATAACAGGAGAAATTTGGAAAATAGTTAATATCAATATAAAAAACAACAATGGAAATAATGTGATATTGTTGCTCATATTATTTCACTAAAATCATTGAAAATATTAACCAACTTCTAGTGAAAAATAGCAAGATGTAACAAATCATTCATCTTGGAAGCCTCATCCCAGCTAATTGGGGTTGGCTACATGAATCTTGTTCCGCCGTTCTACTCTATCAAGGGCCATAACTTTAGTTAGACCATAGGTGTCATCGATTCTTTTGTTGCTACCTTCACCTATGTCCTTTTGGGCCTTTCTTCTTAATCCTAGGTAGTTCATCTCTTTCCTTCCTTTTGTCCTTTTCTTATTTCTTTTCATCTTGTTCCTCTTCTTCTTCTTCCTCTCAACTCTATGAGTTTTATTCCTATAATCTATTTCAACAAGTGGTGTTTCCTTTCTTCCTTTACTATTTTTTTTCCCATTCCTCTTTTATATCATCTTTCCTTCCCTACACAACAACTTCTTATTAACTCTTTTCTCTTCACCTTTCATTCTTCCTTCGGTTTTGAGAGTTGTGACTTGTGAGACCCTTTCCTCATTTACTTTGTTGTAATTCATGAGAGGGGGTGCCTTGCAGTTGGAATTTTTAGGGTTTTGAATTATGTATTGCTGGATTTGAAGCCCCTTTGTTGATTGGTTGAAGTTTTTGATGATCCAGTCATGTGTTGCTAGATTTGAACCCTCTTTGATGTGTGGCTGAAGCCCTTTCTGATTTTTCCGACGTCTGGCTTGAGGCATATGACTGGATTATCTCTTGCTGTATGTAGAGCTGTACACGAGCCAAGCGAGCTCGAAAAGCTCGCTCAGCTTGGCTCGATCTAACTCGGCTTGAACAACGACTCAAGGCGAGCCCAAGCTTCATATGACTCAACTTATTTTGAAAACGAGTCGAGGTCAAGCATAGTGGAGCTTGACTTGGCTCGGATCAAAGCTCGAGCTTGGCTTGACTCGAATATATATTATATTTAAAAATAATAAAAGTTAAAACCCTACCTTAGCCGGCCGTCCCTTTCTTACCCTTTTCTCCTTCCTTACTCAACCCGTCACGCCCGCACTCCTCTCTCTCTCTCTCTTGCACCTGAGCTCCACAGTCAATGTCTCTCTCCCCCCCCCCCCCACTCAGCCACTCGCCCGAGCTCGACTCAGCATCTGCCCGGCGCAGTGTTTGCCCGACTCGTCTGAGCCATATGCCCTGCACTTGGTCACTCGCCCTAGTTCTCTCTCTCTCTCTCTCTCTCTCTCTCTCTCTCTCTATGCACCCACAACAACATACCTCTATCGTGTGTGTGTGTATAAAATTGAATATTTGATTTAGGTGTTGGTTGATGGGTTGGGTTGGGTGTTGGGTCAAGACGGGTTTGTGTTAGGGTTGGGTGTTGGGTCGGCTTGACTTTTAATTTGTATTTTGCAGCAAAAAATATAATAAATTGAGGTGGGAACAGGCTCGACTCGACTCGAGGTAAGCTCGCCTTGACTCGCTTGCCTCGAAAGGTTTCGCAAACAAGCTAAGCTCCAATGGTAAGCTTGAGGGCGAGCTCGAGGAGAGCACGGACAAGTCAAGCCAAGCTTGGCCCACCTCGACTCGACTCAGCTCAATGTACAACCCTAGTTGTATGATGTGCGCTCTTCTCTTTTCCACTTTCTCCTTTGACGACTTGGCAACTTCTTTGTTTTAGGCTCTCTTTGCCAAGATGTATGCCCTGAATGATATCTTTTCAGGGCAGTTGATCCTGCTTATTTATATACCGAGTAGTTGGCCCAAACTTGTTTATGCACTGAGTAGTTGGTTCAGGCTTGTTTGAACTAGTTGATTGTCTTGGCCTTGGCTTGGACTTGTACTGGGCTTGTTTACTTTGAGTAATTGGCTTAGACTCATTGTTTATATTGGACAGTTGTTCCATTCTTATTTGTTTTGGATAGTTGTTCGAATTAACGATTGTGTTGGCAGTTGGCCCAGCCTTGGTTAAGCTAGATAGTTAATTCAGACTCGTTATTTGTATTGGACAATTGGTTAATTCTTATTTGTTCCGGATAGTTGTTTGGACTTGTGATTGTGTTAGGCAGTCGGCCTAGCTTTGGTTGAGCTGGATAGTTGATCCAGACCCGTTTGTGCCGGTTGGTTGTTCCTATAGCTCACATCATCGAAGTTGCAGAAGTGCCTGTTCGCTTGAAGGTATTGGTGGTCTTATCACATCCACTCGTCTACCTCTTGTCATTGTCGCACTACTTTTTTATTTTCTGCTTTTATGAAATCTTTTATGTGACTTTCCAAACTCAAGTTCATCTTTTTAGAGAACGTGGGGAGTTCGAGAAGAATTTCTTTCTTTCATAGGTTTAATATGTTAGCCCTTGTTCCAAGTTGGTCCTCATTAAGTTGCTCTAGCTCGAGGTTGAGTGTTGTATAAGGCCCATTTGGCCAAAGTCCATATGATAAGGCCCATAGGCCCCATTTATGTTTTTACTATTATAGATAAGAGTAGAGGGTTGGGGTTTCAATATACCATAAGCATCTCATGTTCTTACTATCTCTCTCTCCTCTCTCTCATTGTTTCTCTCTTTCATCTTTCTTCTTATTCTCATCCCAACTTCTCATAGGCACTCAACATTAACACCATGTAGCCGTTTAATAATTACAATAAAATGGCATCTAATAGTCTATTACGTAGGTTTTTTTTTTTGGTTAGCTTGCGAGTACACCCACTGTCAGATCACACTTCACTGTTAGCCACCCCCATTAGGGAATCGATGCCAAGACCTCTGTGTTGAAACGAGGTATGTTTCACTCTGCCTACCACTTGAGTTATGGATCTGGGTGTAGTCTATTACATAGGTTGATTACAACCAATGAGTTCAAAGATATAGCAAATCATTATTCATCATCATCATCTAAGCCTTATCCCAATTTATTGGGGTTGGCTGCATGAAACTTGTTCCACCATTCCACTCTATCAAGCACCATACCTTTAGTTATACATAGGCCATCGAGGCTTTTCTTACTACCTCCATCCATGTCCTTTTGGGCATTTCTTGCACTTTTAAAGCCTTCAACTTGTGCTAACTTACTCCGAACCAGCATGAACAAACTATCTAAGTCTACTTTGCACATGACCAAAATATTTAAGTCTACTTTTCCTCATCTTATTACCAATTGACACCACTCCTAAGTTCCTTGAACGAATTCATTTCTAATTTTATCCTTCTTTGTCTTGCCCTTCATTCTCTCAACATCCTCATTTTAGCGACAATCATCCAATGAACATGTTGTTCCTTAATTGCCAACACTCTGTTCTATAAAGCATGAATGGTCTTATAGCTATCCTATGAAATTCCCCTTTCAGTTGGAGTGGTACATGATGATCACATAAAACTCTAGATATAAATCTGCATGTCTTCCGCCTAGCTTGAATTCTGTAGGCAACATCCTTCTTAATCTCTCTACTAATGAATTATTGACCCAAGGTATTGAAAGTAGTCATTTTGGGAAACTTCTTGGTCAACAATCTTCACTAACTCCTCTTTCTCATTCCTATTGTTAATAAAATTGTACTCCATATTCTCCTATTTTAGCCAGACTAAATTTAAATCTGTTAGATTCTAAAGCACCCCTCCATAAATCTAGCTTTTTTTTTACACCCTCCCACATATTGTCAATCGATACCGTGTCATTTGCAAGAAACATGCACCATGGGATCTCTTCCTACAAATGCCTTGTTAACTTGTTCATAACCAATGTAAAAACGTATGGGCTCAATGCTAACCCCTAGTGCAAGCCTACAATAATTGGGAACTCACCGGTCTCTCCACTGTTGCTCACATTTGTTACTCCCTCATGCATATCCTTAATCATGACAATATATCCTCTTGAAACTCCTTTATTTCCCAACACCCACTAGATTAATTATCCAGGGACCCTATCGTATACTTTCTCTAAGTCAATTGAAAACATTAATTGATTTTTTATTGTTTTAGTGAAAATAGTATAGTGTACTCAACGAGTGTGCTACCTAGGCTAAATAGTATGTAGTCCAGTCCAACGGCTTAGGTGCATGGATTACAAAGATACACCAGCCATCTCTTCTTAAAATCCTTTTCTGGGCTCTGCTGAATGCACAATTGCACTCATCCTCCCTAACAAGGGATGATCTTGTACAATACTCACAGAATGTAACCATACGGTCAACATGTTAGGAAAACCTTGCATTGGCTCTTCGTCCTCTTTCCTAATTTAAGATTCATTTAGGGTGTCCATGGGCCTGTCTTTGATAGAATGTCAACATTGATACTCACCTCCATGGGCTTAAGCTCAATCTCAGTTGTGTTATTTTTCTCTCATTTTGCTCAGGTTTTTTTTTTTTTTAATAATGGGTAGTCATATCCTGGAGATGGTGCTAAGCATTTTAGACAATCAATTAAACAAAGGGGCACTTTTCAATGGAGATGCTTTGGAGAATTTCCAATAGGACAATTTACAGTGGTTTCTTCAGAAAAGTTGGGAAACAGTGGAGGGAATGCATATAGGTGAATGTACCCTTGGTTCACTCCTCAATCTTTATTTTTGATCATGACCTTTCTCCAACATAACCGATGACCTTGCTATGGTATCTCTTCCATCACTTCTTGTTACAAAGAATTCGGCCTTCATATTAACAGGAGAGACTTGTAAGTTCATGGGTGTGCAATGGAAAGTTCCCAAAATTCTTTTGGGTGGATAATGAATGTTTTATTGAAAAATGTGAATGGGATTTTACTAATTACCATAGGTATGGTATGTTACTCTGATTTCTCAGGGAGGTGAAGCTGCCCCTCTCTTTTCTTGCATTGCTAGAATTATTTACGAAATGTTATTTGTCAAGCAATGTCGCAATATAGAGGTAGCTCCTTTTTTTATTTTTTATTTTTTTACTTTCATTTTTTAAATTCAGAGCTAGCTTCAGTTGCTGATGTGGTAAACAGTGTATGGTGTCTTTCCCCTTGAAAATGAAGTTCCTTGTGATTCGGTCAGGGAAATTTTTACCTTTAATCATTCTCTTAGTGATTCCTTCTTGGATGTGCAAGCATTTATCTGGTGTTTATTTGTGTGGCTATTTCCTCTGAATTTCCTGTTCATTAAACATCAATCTTCTGGTTCTATTTCTGAGAGCATATTTTATTGCGTCTATCAAATCTTTATTTTGAATGTAAAACAATTATTTCTGGATGTCAGAAGAGACAGATCTCCAGTGTGTTCCTGGACGATTTGAATCCGTAGAAGAGTATGTGAGAGTATTTGAGCCTTTGCTTTTCGAGGAATGTCGGGCACAACTATACAGCACTTGGGAGGAGTTCACGGAGATGGTCTCAAGAGATGCACATGTCATGGTTCGTGTAAAAAGTGTGGAAAGACGAGAAAGAGGTACTTCAATTTGAACATTTTGTTTACTTGATGCATGACAATTGCTGTTGTAAACATGAAATCGAATATTTGGTTTTCCCATGTGGTTCTGACTACTGAATATTGATCACTTTCTTGCAAACACAATTACTGCGACTCACTGCTTCATAGTTGCCTTTTTTATTTTTTATTTTTAAGTTTACAGTCTCATTTGCTATGTACATGAGGTTGAGGCTGTCCTAGGCTCTTGCAAGATTTGCCATGTTAATGCAAATGCCTTTGTATAATGTAGGATGGTATGATGTGATAGTTCTGCCGCAACATGAATGCAAATGGACGTTTAAGGAGGGTGATGTTGCAATTCTTTCAACTCCCCGGCCTGGCGCAGGTTTGTAATTATATTAAGCTGTTTTTTATCTTTCCCAGATCTACAGGCTACATGCTTCTGTTTCTACACTAACATTCTTTGATATGATTTGCCTAGCAGCCAGACCTAAGAAGAATAACAATCATGGTTTGAATGAGGATGATGTGGAGTTTGAATTTACTGGACGGGTTGCAGGTACTGTTAGGCGACATTCGCCTATAGATACCCGAGATCCTCTGGGAGCTATTCTTCATTTTTATGTTGGGGATTCTTGTGATTCTAATAGGTAATGTTCTAATTTGTTTTCAAGTCCATGTGCGTTTGGTGATAAGTTCCTATGCTTGTCATTGCTGGATGCAGGGCCTGTATTGTTTCATCTCCATTGTTGAGATAGATCGTTGTTGTATTCTTCCTTTTCTTTTTGCAATAAAATGTCCCCTAAAAAAAAAGTCATTTTTTTACCATTATCTTCTTTCGAAATCTTCATTTTTTACCATTATCTTTTATTGCTTTATTTTAATTTAAGAATTAAACACTGTTTCCATCAATATTTTACAGCATTCTGTTATCGCAATGCTCTCATTCTAATAGTTTGCTAATACTCGCAGCAAGATAGATGATGATCACATTTTAAGGAAACTCCAGCCTAAGGGAATCTGGTATCTCACTGTGCTTGGATCTCTTGCAACTACACAACGTGAATATATTGCTTTGCATGCATTTCGTCGTCTCAGTTTGCAGGTGACATTCTGGTCCAGGTCTATGAAATGAAGACTTTGTAAAGCTTGTAATTTGTAGTATGAGAATTGAGAAGTGACCATTTACATTTTGTATTTGCAGATGCAAAATGCGATCCTTAAACCCAGTCCAGAGCACTTTCCAAAATACGAAGAGCAGCCTCCTGCAATGCCTGAATGTTTTACACAAAATTTCACTGAATACCTGCATAGAACTTTCAATGGACCTCAATTGTCTGCAATTAAGTGGGCTGCGATGCATACAGCTGCTGGTACCAGCAGCGCTGGCATGACAAAAAGGCAAGATCCTTGGCCTTTTACTCTGGTTCAAGGCCCTCCGGGAACAGGGAAGACACATACAGTGTGGGGAATGCTGAATGTCATCCATCTAGTCCAGTACCAACACTATTACGCTGCACTTCTTAAGAAGCTTGCTCCTGAAAGCCATAAGCAAACAAATGAGAGCAATTTCGAGAGTGTGGGCACAGGATCCATTGATGAAGTCTTGCAGAGTATGGATAATAACCTCTTTCGAATTTTGCCAAAGCTTTGTCCAAAACCTCGAATGCTTGTATGTGCTCCATCGAATGCAGCCACTGATGAATTGCTGGCCCGTGTTCTTGATCGTGGATTCATTGATGGCGAAATGAAAGTATATCGACCTGATGTTGCTCGGGTTGGTGTTGATTCACAAACACGAGCTGCTCAGGCTGTTTCTGTTGAGCGTAGGACTGAACAGCTTTTAGTCAAGGGCCGTGAAGAAATTATTGGTTGGATGCAGCAGTTGAAACTCCATGAAGCTCAGTTCTCACAGCAAATAGCTCGTCTTCAGAGGGAACTCAATGTTGCAGCTGCAGCTGTTCGTTCTCAAGGATCCGTTGGTGTTGATCCTGATGTTCTTGTTGCCCGAGATCATAATCGAGATGCATTGCTGCAAAACCTTGCAGCTGCTGTGGAGGGAAGGGATAAAGTTCTGGTGGAAATCTCCCGCCTTTGCATCTTAGAAGGTAGGTTTCGTTCTGGTAGTAGCTTTAACTTGGAGGAAGCCCGCTCAAACCTTGAAGCCAGTTTTGCGAATGAAGCTGAGATTGTTTTTACAACAGTCTCGAGCAGTGGTCGTAAGTTATTTTCTCGCCTCACGCATGGTTTTGATATGGTTGTTATTGACGAGGCGGCCCAGGCCAGTGAAGTAGCAATTCTCCCTCCTCTTTCTCTCGGCGCTGCGCGATGTGTTCTTGTTGGGGATCCACAGCAGCTTCCTGCAACTGTTATTAGCAAGGCAGCTGGAACTTTATTATACAGTAGAAGTCTTTTCGAGAGGTTCCAACAAGAAGGCTGCCCCACTATGCTGTTATCTGTGCAGTACAGGATGCATCCTCAAATCCGTGATTTCCCATCTAGGTACTTCTACCAAGGACGTTTGACTGACAGCGAGAGTGTTTCCAATTTGCCTGATGAGGTATACTACAAGGATCCATTGTTGAAACCTTATGTATTTTTTGATGTTACTCATGGGCGAGAATCGCACAGAGGTGGGTCTGTTTCATATCAGAATATTCATGAGGCGCAGTTTTGTGTGCGGTTATATGAGCATCTTCAAAAGACTCTGAAGTCCTGTGGCGGGAAAAAGGTGTCTGTTGGCATAATTACACCATACAAACTACAGCTAAAATGTCTTCAACGGGAATTTGAGGAGGTTTTAAATTCGGAAGAAGGTAAGGAGATATATATCAACACTGTAGATGCATTTCAGGGCCAGGAACGTGATGTCATAATCATGTCCTGTGTCCGTGCGTCAAACCATGGTGTAGGCTTTGTTGCTGATATTCGTCGCATGAATGTCGCTCTCACTCGTGCAAGGAGAGCTTTATGGGTATGGTTCCTGTTCCTTTCCGTTCCTGTCCCTTTCCTTTTTCATTTGCATTAAGCATTTTAGTTGGATGATACCAAATTGATGCAAACGCAGAGATGAACTCAATAATTGTGATTTTTTCGGCAGGTCATGGGAAATGCAAATGCTCTTGTGCAATCTGAAGACTGGGCCGCGTTGATTGCCGATGCCAGGTCAAGGAAGTGCTTTGTAGACATGAATTCTATCCCCAAGGACTTCTTGGTTCCGAAGGCTCCTGCTTATGCTCCTCTGCTGGGCAAGGCTCCCTCTAACACGAGGGGAATGAGGATGCCTGGACCGAGGCACAGACATTTGGACATGCTTCCGGAGCCCAAGTCTGCAACACAGTCTGAAGATGACGAGAAGTCGAATATGTCGATTTCAAGGAACGGAAGTTACCTTAATTTAAAGGCATAAACAAGGAATTCCTTGGATGATTCGGAACAGACAGGAGAGAGTTTGAAGATGCCTGGCCATGCGGGTATTTCAAAGAGGTGATATTCTGCTGGGCTTAAAGAAAACCTTGCTTCATGACTAGCCATGCGGGCATTTCAAAGGGGTGATATTCTGCTGGGCTTAAAGAAAACCTTGCTTCATGACTAGCCATTTGGTGGTATCCACAGGTTTTCCCTGCACCTTTGGGGGTTTGAGCATCAATTACAAACTACAGCTAGATTCATGTTGACAATATTTGCTTATCAGACTTCTTGAAGCAGCCTGCATCATGATGGAACAACTATCATTTAGCCGTTGCTTGCAGCCTGACGGTGGTGGCTACAATGCATTCTTATCTGTGGTAAGTTTGAATTTATGTACCTTACAAAGTTTGCTTGTTGACGTTCTTGGAGGCATCATGAAAGAGTTTGTGAACCCATTTGCTTGTGTAATCTTTGACAGGATGTTGGCTAGGATATATGATTGGAACAAGGTTATGGTGGCCAGGAATATAACTGGGCTGAGGAGCTGCCTTCTGTTCTAGAAGATTGTCAAGATGTACCTATATTGCACAGGTCATACACCAAGCTAGCAAAGTTCTCTACTCCTTGGGCCTTGATTCTCATGACCTATTGCAGCTGGCAATGCAGAATTTCTGAGTTTGCCACTTGAGAGTCCTGCATATGTTGCCGAATTGGATAAATCACGTGGAGCACATGCAAGACCCAGTCATCGGAATCTGCAAGTTAGTCATGCTACCAGTAACAGGTGTCGTCCTTTCTATTGCTTGTCTTGTTTGAGCGTCAAGAAATACTGAAGTGATTTGTGCAAGGAGATATTTAAGAAGTGAATTGTCTCAGATGTGCTAGATCTGGGTTGTACACTGGGTGGGGCCCTGTGTAAACATGTCTTCCAAAAGCTAAGCTGGTCCAATCTTCAGGTGCGACGGCATGATTATGTGGAGTGTAAGGCCATTGGTGATTTTGTCTGACAGCCATTTTTCTTGTACAAGTGGGTCCCACCTGATGAGCTGATTGGTTTGAGGTTCAACGCCCCCCCACCAACCCCCCCAATGCAACCCCCCCCCACACACACAACAAAATGATTGGCCCTGATTTGCACCTGTTCAGATTCACCTCTTCAGTCTCTCCTTGCATGAATCACTCCTGCTCCCCTCATAAGCTCAAGCATTGTATATGAATTGGTAAGCATTGCCAAAATCCACCATTGACTTCATAACCCACTACAAGTGCAGCCTTGGCGACAATGTTAACCTGGATTGCAGTAGAAGTTCACTTGGACTTGTTTGTTTCTGAATGACTTAACTCTGTACATGCTTAGGAGTTAGGATGCATGCATAGATGCATTAGGGATGAAAGCAATGTTCAAAAATCTTTTAAGATTATATAAATTCTTGGGCTGTCGGAAGAAGAGGGCTGGATGCGAATGCAATCCTCGAAAAGCTAATCTCAATTCTGTAGGATACAGGATCGTTTCAAAAATAAAAAACTCTGTAAGATACAGGAGAGTAGAAGAAAACTGTAGGGGGATGTCTGCGGCATCACCCTTCCGTTGTATTGTACATTAGCATCATAGTAATTGAATTCTTTCTTATGCCTTCATTTCCTTTCTATGCTTTCATTTCCTTTATGAGCTGAGTTCCGATTGGCTGAAAGGAAAGTAGATCAGATTGTTTAATTCTATTTTGATGTATCATCTATCAACATGGAATCCAAGGAATTACCTGCACAATAGCTGTTTTTTATTTCATTTTTTTTTAAAAATTCTGTCATCCATCAATCTTATCATATTAGGATGTACCAGTGTGATAATCATCATCTCTTTCAATTTCTATTTCCTTTCTATCAATGTTGCCTGTCTGCCAGAAGAGACGGCCTCAACAAAGAAAAAGTTGCGGGGGTTTTTCAGCAAGAAATCCTAGAGTATGTTGTTTGGTCCTTCCATTGAAATTTGATGCTCTGCTGGTAAGCATTCTCATAGTCTTGATGCTAGTTCCTCTGAAAATATGCATTCTGGTTGTAATGCCTTGAAAATTTTCACCACAGATGCTGAAATGATGCACTGCCTTAATATTCTCAGGTGGGATACCTTGTTGACGTCCCCAATCAGCTGCTTTCGCAGTTATGTAATTCTAGGAATAAAGGTATTCCAAGACATCTAGGGACGAACTCCAGGAAACCCAACCCACTGAAGTTCGGATTCCTTTACAGCAAGTAAATTCCCAGCTGGAGCGACTTGTATGAGACATCCAGTTAGGATTCTTGCTTGGATGGGTTGAAGCCCATCATCATATACTTAAGGTTGATTGATCATGTTTGAGTGGGTCCTACGTGGATGGCAATGCAGTGATCGCGGAGAAAGGTCCATGACTGTCAATGCAATAATAGACCATTGACTATGGACAGTTACGATTGTTGATATGTATGAGGTTTATGGACATGGCTACTATTGTTGGAACCACCAGATGGAAGGCTGGGGATGTCGGTTCATTCATTTGCACATTGGGCCATATGTGCCCGACCCATCTGTATTCTGTCTTGCTTGTTCAGAACAGCCTTTTATTCTGTTTGTGGGTTTTTGATCAAAGTGGGGATGATATGATTCTTCTCCTAGATTAATGCCATTTTGATTTGGGCCAGCATCACGTACTGGTGGATTCAACGCTTCCTAGTGTGAGGACCCACTTGGAATGGGTGCATCTGACTGGTGGACTGGTTCCAGTTGCATATGGACCATTAATTGTATTTTATCTACTCATTTGAAGGTCAAAACTCTGATTGTCTTCTTGAGGGTTTTCCCATCTCCAGGCAAGCCCACCAGATTGTCTGGGTTGATAAAAGGTGGGTCCCCCTTATGGGAATTGTTGCCGAAAATGGAATGTCATTAAATCACAATGCGCAGTGTATTGCACAAGCGACTAGTTTATTGTCCAACTAGCACATCCTTAGCAGCTGATGCCTCATTGGCATGGAGTGCATTGGATAGGTCGGCCCCACCACAAACAACTTCATGTGATGCACAAAAATGGGTCCATCCACTTATGAGGTGGACAACATCTGTACTGTTGGATCAGAATGATTGTTATCCACCCTCTTCGTCTGCCCCCATTGATGGGTGGACGGGCCTCTATTTTTGTATTATATGTTCCTTATGGTGGGGCCAACCTTTTGGACGCCTTGGATGTCGTATGCCCTGGACACTGTTGGGGTATAGGATGCTTATGCACGGTTGCACGTGTACAGCTTTATGGACGGATTCATGAACATAAGGTCTCCTAGTGATCTCACATCTCTTCCATGTATGTCTATCATTCTCAAGGAAATCTGCACATCAATTACCAATGTAGTCTCTTATGTTAACATGCGATCAAAGCCATTCATCGGCCTTATGTCCACCATCAACGAAAATCTTAGTGGAGACAGAGCTAGGGCTTGCGAGGTGGCAGATTTCATTGAGAGGTAAGGGGTGGTAGGCTTCTTTAGAGGTAGGTGGCCATTAGGTTTCACTCTCTTTCAAAAGTTTACGACTTCCAAAGGGGAAGATGGTGCGCTGGTAGGAGGAGGTTTTAGGCAACCAGGAGACAAGTGTTGTAGAAGAAATTCAAATGCTCGGTATCAAAGATCAAGGGTTACATCTATCTATCTATCATCAGGTGGGACGCGGATTGTGTCCTACCCCAACCCGTCTCTAGCCACGAACGGGTAGTTCTGTGGGCTGGCCCACCGTGATGTATCTGTTTATCTACCCTGTCCATCCCTTCTCTCATATCATTTTAAGTCATGTGCACAAAAATGAGGTAGGTCCAATGCTCAAGTGGTGTGGTCCATTTGAGATTCCAATCTGCCTCATTTTTTGATCAATGTGCGAAAATGTTTTAGTAAAATGAATGGACGGTGTGGATATAACACATACGCCCACATAATTTGGTGACGACAACACACCATGCAATTGCTATTCATCCTTGATATGGATATATGAAGTTTTTTTGTTTTTTATCGGCCGCATATTATCTCTAGATGAAGGGCGGCCCCTTTAGACACAACCGGTGTTAGGTAGTAAACATACCATGAGTAAACTTCATATGACCCAAGTGTATAGACAAAGGTACATTACGAGAAAATGTGAGCACGAAGACTCCATCCAACCTGGCGCATTGAAGTCTTTTATTCCTTTCCTTTTCTTTTCTGCTATTTTCTTCTTCTTCGGGCGCGACCTGGATGCGACCCGAACCAGCGACGTGGATGACTCCCTGACAGTACGGCCCACCTCTATGCATGCATTGTATATCCACGCCGTCCATTTGTTTTTTCCGCAAAACACGAAGCAGATAAAAATTTCAGGTGGACCACACTACAAGAAACAGTGGTTATTGACCATTACAAACCTTTTGTGGGCCAAAAAAGTGATCAAGGTGATATTTGTTATTACCTTTCATCCAGCTCTGTTTGACCTTATCAACGGGTTGGATGGTCACAAACATTATGGTGGACCCTAGGAATATTTTAATGGTGGACGTTCAACGACCACTGTCTCCTGTGTTATGGTCCACCGGAAATTTGTATCTTCTTCGTTTTTAGGACCACTTCCTAAAATAATCTGGAAAAACGTATGGACAGCGTGGATCTACCATGAATGCATGGAGGTGGGCTCTACGTTCAGGGTGTCACCCACGTACTTGGTTCGGATCGCGCTCCTTGTCTTCGGAGGTGGCGGCAAAATCCGCGCATGGAAGTCGTGTTCCAGCTTGTGAGAAAGAAAAAGGTCGATGGCTTATGGAAGCTTGTCCATCTTTTCAGCATTTCCAGAACGTCCAGCTTGTGAGAAAGAAAAAGGTCGATGGCTAGTGGAAGCTTCTGTCCATCTTTTCAGCATTTCCAGAACGCCTGTGGTGGATCCGTTGAAAGACCAATATAATATTCACGTTGATTGGATGGTTGGGCACGCGCCAGCAAATTCAGACCATTGACCATTATACTTTTCAACCCCCAATCCAACGGCTACGTCTGATCGTCCAATACCCAAAGATATATAATCAGATACAGTGGCCTCACCAATGGCCCGTCCACATGTCACGTATGTAGAACTTGTAAACCGTAAGAAAAGTGGGCCACAACTTAATGACCGCCTGATATGAAAATAGGGCTGATCCATTCATGGAAAGGGACGTGACATCAAAATCAATGGACAGCCTATGGTATGATTAAGTGAACAGTTGTGCCCACCAATGAATTGATTAGCCTGATTTTCATATCAAGTGATCTTCATGGATTGCCCACATTTTGCATGGATTCGATATTCTGCAGACGTGAGATGTTGGCAGAAAGAAATGTCTATCATTTCTCCTATTCCAAATGGAGTAAAATTGGGGCGATTGGACGATTCAGTAGCAATGGGACCTTGCTCATCTAGGATTGGCCCTTATATATGTTGGCTGGGCTTGGGCTCAAGTTATTTTAGCTGGGCCAAAACTGAGTTATATATCCTGCAAATATGCCATTTCCATCCTTGGTTATGCAACTTATCCATCTTGAATGTTGACCGCTGATTCCATTCCTCCATCTTGAGTGTACGGTAGGCCCATGATTCGTTAATCTAGGCCACTGTGACTGATGTTCCCCACCTTGGATGGACCATGCTGCAAAATCTCCTCGATGGGACAATCTTAGTCTTTCGATTTGGGAACTGTAAATAGAGAGCTGAGAAGAGATGTGCAACAAGGTCCAAAAACCGAAAAAATGTCCCGAAATTGGTGGTTGGGATCTTCCAATCTTGGAGATTTTTGGGGCATGGAATATCGAAGGTGAGACGCAATAAATAAATGGTCTGAATTACCTAACCATGAGCGGCTCTTGCCACGATTGAAAACCAGTTATGGTGCAAAACGCAGGTAGCGCATCCTACTATTTCATACGCAATTAACGGAGAAACTAGGGCTCGACCCCAGATGCTCGCTTAATATTCTCCCTCCTTTTGCCCCACCAAGTAATGATCCGTACTGTTGATCTGTAAGTCCCCACTGTAGATGGCCGATATTTGAGATTTTTAAATATATATTTTTTAAAAATAAGTAGGGATTACCGGAGGAAACAATGGTCCAGAAGGCAGCTTATCGTACGGACCATAAATGTCTCCCATCAACGAGAATTTTTCTATGTGAGCCATATATTATGGGGTCCTCTAAATGTACGGTCTAGATCATAACGTGATTAAGCATAAGGTGCGTGCAGACTGGGCGAGCTAAAGATGCCTGTCCTCACCTCTCAATAAATAAACCCCACCCGTGCGGTGTACGTGTCTACCCAAAAATTCTTCCGACCATAAAATTAAGTCCTTGAAACCTTCACCCACTCACATTGTAACCGTCCATTTTTCTCATCAAATTCTCACCAGAATGGACCAGTCTGAATTCTGGAGGTATATATGATCACATTTATCTACTATACGAATGGTCCAGATCCTTCACATGTATACTACATCATCATGTGTTCCGCGATGCCCCTTGTCCATCTCACGCGTGCGAGGTCACTTACCTTGCCTCAACTCGGTTTTGGCCCGGTCATACAAAAGCCTTTCGGTGGTCCGCGAGCAACGCAAGCCCACAACGCGCGCTGCACTGGAACACACAAACAGTACCCTATTCATGGTGCACGTGGCAAAAATCTAGTGATCTGAATTGTCCAATACGAAATATAACAGGCTTTGACTCACTTGTCTGTCCAATAAATGACCTACAAAATTAAAGTCACTTCAGCGGTTTACCCTAAACCGTTAAAACCCACTACAAATAGATGGTCAGAATCGTCAAATCACTAGTATTTTTGGTCTAAACAGATATCCATACATCTCCGTCAACAGTCCCAATCTCCATACAACGGTCCCGATCTCCATTCATCTTCTCTTTGCATCTTGAGAAAGGAAGGGAATAGAACTTTTCTGCAGCGCGCGATGCACACAAGCAATCCTCATTGGCAAGTCTCGGATGTAATAAATCCTTGATTTCTCTTCATTGATTATCAAATGTCCAAAAACCGCATTCTTAAATCTCTTCCCACCTCACCCAAGACTTGTGTTTTTTAGGAAAACTAATTCCAAACTCCATCTTCAAGCGCCCAACTCAATGTACCACACATGTTAAATTATCACACGTGTTTCGGATCCGGGACTTTCATCAGTCAGCACCCCAGTCAAAATACGTGTCCAACTCTAAAAATCAGTCAATTCCATTCACCATGCGGGCGACACATGCGAGTCCAAATATGACCGTTGGAATTCCACTTATTTGTAAAATCGTGGTCCACATATAAATCTACCGGCCAAGATTTTGTATACGGAACATCCATCATGTGAGACCCCTCACCAACGCACACGATTTCACACGAATTCCACACCTCTTAATAACGGAAGCGGATTGCGTCCTACCCCCGCCCGGTGGGTAATCTGTCTGGGCAGGGCTCTGTGGGGTCCACCGTGAGGTAAGTGTTTTATCTACGCCGTTCACCGATTTTATCAGATCATTTAAAGGTATTATTATAAAATTGAGGCAGGACCACAGCTCCAGTGGACCACACCAAAGGAAGACGCACTGATAATGACATCCACCGTTGAAACCTTTCTAATGGGCAACGTGATGTTCATAAGGTCATGTAGACGTGGATGAAGTGAAAACACAAATATCGCTTGATCCGAAACTTCTTCAGCTCCCAGGAGGTTTTAAATGGTGAGCGTTTAATATACACTTTGTGGTCCACTTAAGCCTTGAACCTCCCTCATTTTTCGTTTGTACCTTAAAATGATCTGAGAAGATCTTTGAACGGCGTGGATAAAGCAATTTCATCACGGTGGGACCCACAGAGCTCTGCCCGGGTAGGACGCAATCCGCGTCTCTTAATAACACGATTAAAGAAATACCACGTTTTGTAAACGGGGTTATTCAATACTCCGGCTTCCTGTGATGCATGATACTCAGGCGCTCAGAATTTGTACACGTGGCAAACAATAACTCAAATTAAACGGAATAAATTGTGTAACTCGCTGTATCTAAGTTACGGTCCCTAAATTAAATTTGATCGAACAATACTAATCTCTTATTCATTAAAACAGTGCCATGGGATAACTTTCATTTCTCACCGTCTAATAAATTTCCATGAATCCGATAATCAACTAATCAAATTAGAGTAATTTTTTTGGCTCATGATACATCTAAGCTGGGACGCATAATTTGGACAGTTTAATTTTAACAAAATTTATGCCAGCCTCCAAGCGCCGGTGTATCATCCATCACAGTCTGCCAGAGTATGAAAGTTTTTTTCCTTTTACAAACCGTCGGATTACGGGCAACCCTCGATCGTTATATATCCGCGGAACTCCATTTGTTGGGGTTTTCATGTCTTGAGTGGGATGGACATCAGCACCCTGTTTTTATAAGGATTTGGACCACAAAAGCATGTGTTTTTGAAACAACCACCCCACTATATCTGCCTGTTATCTGGGCCGGCTCCCCTTTTGTCGGTTGACCCCGTTTGGATTGCGATCGGTTGGCCAGAGAGATCGAAGGAAAGGGAGGGGTGTGAAGGTTAATTTCCTTGAAGAAGGTATGGTGCTCATTTTAGCATTTGTTGGTAGGTGTGATTTATTCTGCGCCGTGGGTGTTGATTTTCCTTTTGTTTTGTTTTTTTTTTTTTTTTTTAAAATAAATAAATTTCGTTGGTCTTTTGATTTTTGGGTTTTGGTTTGGAATTTGTGTGATGGAAAAACGCCTAAGATGGTGTAGAGATTGGGATTGGGTTGGTAGAACCTGTAATTTATTGAATTCATGGGGGCGAATTGTGCATTATCTGTAGTAAAAATCTGTTCTGGGTTTGTTAGATGATTCACACTAAAAAAGGGATAAAAGAAGAAAAAAAAAAAATCAACTGGGGCAATTTATAATTCCCTCTGTAAATGTGGAAAAATGTATAATTCTCAGTTAGCAACTATGAATGGTGGGGCACACCATTTCTGATCCCCATTGTTGATCTAGTGGGGCTGACCATGGATAGGTGATGCTGCAGAGATCTGGCGTACTGGATGGTTGTAACTATCCGATTGTTCTCGTGCACATGGACGGTCGGATGAAAACAGCTTACTATTCATATGCAAGGGCTAAAAGCCTGCCAATTGGATGACCATGATTGTTCGATGGCGAGTATTTTGGTCCATGGTGGGACGTACTCGACAAAGATTTGGTCACTGGAAGGTTGGCCCCTTCTGCAAAGAATGCAGGTCGAAAAAAAATGCCATTAATTCACGCTGAGTATTGCATTGCTCATATAAGCATTTTCGGATGTGCAAAAATTGTTTCATCTATACTGGGGCTAAACCAAAGATAAGGCTAGTGGTCCATGGTGGGGCCCACTAGACTAAGATTTGGCCACTGGAAGGTGGGTCCCATCTGCACAGAATGTGGGTTGAACAAAAACACTAATTCATGCTGAGTATTTCATTACCTAAAAAAGCATTTTGGGATGTAGGAAAATTATTTCATTGAATTCTCTAGTGTGGGGCTAAACTAGTCCCTTTGCAGTTAGATTTCGGTAGCTTTTAACTCATAGTCTGAAACTGCTGAAAGTTTAGGCCTTTGTGTGGTTGTCGAAAAGTCTCTCATGGATGTGGATTATGGAATTTTTGTTGTATAGTTTGAATTTCATTAGGACTTGTTAGGAATGTTGTTGACGTAGTTGAAAGTGAATTGTGTTGTTCATCAAATGCAAAAGATTTTGCATGTGTTACTTTCATTTGATGTTGATGCCGAAAGATTGAGTCAACCAAACATTCCTTTGAACTTTTGAGTTGATATATTGGTAGGGGAGTGAACTAGAGATCAAGACAGAGCTTGTGAAGGTGATTGAGAAAATATAGATCTAAGGTGTTAGTGATGAGGAGCACTATCCACTAGTTCCCAAAGAGCTGGGCACTGAGAAACTATAGATTGAAGGTGATTCTCTCTTGATGGTTTATATTCTTGTAAGGAAGGCAAAATCAACGTGTCACATGCCTCCCTTGTTTTTTTGAGGACCATATCTCCAATAGCTGGAAACCTACAGCTATTGCGTTGGCAATCGTGTTGTCAATCACCCTAACTTTAAGAGAAATGCTCTAGTGCTATCAGAGTGCCATGCATCTATTGCATAGGCGATTTTGTATTGTCAATCATCGAAGTTAACTTTAAGAGAAATGCTCTAGTGCTCTCAGAGAGCCATAAGTAGTGGTGCTCCTAGTTGTATTGGGACACTTAGACAGTCCAATCCATTGATCTAGAATGTTCATCAGGTCCAACACACAACTCATGGCTACCATGAAAATATCACACTGATCAAACAAATATTAACCATTTCATCAAAGGCCTTAATCATGGAGGGTGAAGATCATTTCTACTAAAATAGTTCCCATCAACAATTTGACCCATCTATCTGTTAGGGACTGTCATGGATTGCTTACATTTCTAAAGAATCACTGCTGTTAGGCCCATCCATGGCTGGGGAAAAAGGATGGCTACAGAAAATAAGGACAAATGAAAGATGGTTTGATCATCTGATCAATGTGTTTTTGCATGGTAGCCCATGAAATGTGTTCTGGACTTGACAGTTCAGATTGGTTGATTGGACTGCCCATGTGAACCAATGCAACCAGGAACACTATATCTTATAATGCTCTGAGAGGGCTAGAGCATCTCTCACTTTCATTCACTACCGTATAGGATTTTGTGTTCAATATTTTCTTGACTAACAAATAAAGAAAAAAATAAACTGAAATGGTCCTCACAATTTATCCCGCAAAACCACTAGAGATTAATAGATCCTTTTATCTCAAAGCAAATAAAACATTGGGCGTAGCAACATGCAAGGTATGGGTATCCCCTTTAAGTTGTGGAAGAAGTTGAACAGATGGGTCCTTACTCTTACTTCGGTGGTAGACTCTTAGGAGTTTCAACACCTGGTTGAGGGTTCGAGTACCCACAGGTGGTGAAATCCCACCATGGCGTGAGTGTGTGGTGGTGTGTTTTAAAAAAAAAGTTGAACAGATGAAACTTATTTACGAGAACTCCCTCAACAATATTCTTATCAATTGTGAGAAATTGTCGAGAATCAAGATGAACTTGAAAGCAATAGCTCAACACAAATCCATCCCAAATATCCAATATTCTGCATGATATCTTTATGTGATTTTGTCTCAACAAATTGAAAGAAATGTAGAAGTTGACCATGGAAAAAATAATTTTCTTGGTGTCAGACTTTGGAAAAGATCAGTGCTGTTAAATGCGACCAACAACCACTGGAAGATATTGACAAGTGAGAACAAAATAACTGCCACAGAAGATGTCCTAACCCTTGATAGGAACTGTCTGTCAACATATAGGTAGTTGTGCATTCATTTTCAGTTCTGTAGTGATTCTTTTGATTCACCTATGACTGAATTTATTGCCAGTTGTGACTGAGGATTTAGGTTTCATTGAACATAAGAGATGGGAATATGCATTTTGAAGAGTTGGCTGTGTTTCCAAAAGAAGTGATATTGCTATAGCCGCCACTACATATAACTTCAGTACTATACGGTAGTTGGACTCATGTGGAAGAATTAGCCTTAGTCAAATTTCCCCTTAGATGAATTCATGAATTTATGAATTTAGGGCCTGTTTGATTTTCCCACTCAAGTGTAATCACCATGTAAATGGGTAATAATTATTTACCTAGGTAATTACTACATCTTTCCCAATGTAGATGTGACAACTTACTTTTTTAATACTTAAATCGAGAAATTTACAACATCAATGTGGGGCCCATCGAGATGTATGTTACTTATCCATACCGCTCATTTGTTATGCCAGCCGAATTTATGGCATGAGCAAAAAACTGAGGCAGATCCAAAGCTCAAGTGGATCACACCACAGGAAACAACGGGAATCAAACCCCTACCATTAAAAACTCCTTGGGGCCCTTAAAAGTTTTGGATCAAGCTGATATTTGTGTTTTCCCGTTTTCCATGTCTGCGTGACCCTATGAACGGGTTAGATGATGAAAAAAAACCTCAATGTGGGCCCATTGAAGAAAATAACTTTCAATGGTGGACGAATTAAGGCCATTGTTTCCTTTCGTGTGGGCCATGTAAGTGTTGGATCTGCCTCATTTTTCGGTTCATGCTCTAAAATGTTCTAATAAAATAGATGGACGGTGCAGATATATCATATACATTATGGTGGGTCCACATATTTAAGTCAACACATTGTTTCGATTTTCGAGGTGAAATTACTCTCATATTTTCAAACAAGGTGAAAAAGTAATAATTACTTATTTACCATGATTTACATGGATCAGGGAAAATCAAACAGGCCCTTGTGTATTTAAGGTTTGTTTAAGTTGTTAGATAATGAGGTGGAACAAGCAGAAAATGGGGCTAGGTTTTCATGGATGACAAATCAGGTAACTGGAAACATGCTAAAATTGACAAAATGCTTCTTTTGCACTCTTGTGGCAATCGCTGGTTTGATTTTTGAAACAAAGAGGGTGGTTTGAGGAGTACTGTCCAACGGGGAAGCATATAACAAAATATCTGGGAACTTTAATGGACCTTTATGAAGGAAAACTTAATAAACAAGAAAAACCATCTCTTTATGATTGGTTGTGAAGCTTGCTTTCTCACTACAAAATACATGTATAGAATCCTGAATTGCACTGTATGTTTCTTGGTCTACAAGTTTGTAACCTATCAATTATGATGGTAAGAATGTAACTGTGACCATTTAGGAGATCCCCAACTATGGACAAAAGTGTCAGTTGCCTTGATGTTGGTGAAGGACATGATTCTTCCCATCAGCCCGAGGCCTTTCTCCTATTGGAGATGAAGTTGGAGAATGTCTTCGAGCCTACTATTTGTGGTCTCTGGGGATGAGTGCAATGCTCCACCTGTGCTTTGGGACAGTTGGGTGTTTTGGGTAACAAGTGAAGTGATCCCTAACCATTGGCTTTTCTGATGTTCGATTACTCTAGATGGTTGAGGACGACTTGCGAACTCATATGTAACCATTGGAAATGTGGGTGGATATCATGCGTTAACAATTGGCACACTTTTCGTTTATTATCATGATAATTGTTGTTGGATTTGTGACCATAGCTCAATGGTAGACAGCTTGCATTGAGGTCGCAGGTTCAAGCCCAGCTTGCCTATCAAGAAAAAGGAAAGTTGTTAAAAATGCTGTTATATGTTTTCTTGTAATGAAGGATTGTTTCTATAATCATTGTTTTGTTGAATTGGAAATGCTTAGTTGTTGTGAGTAATTCATGTTTTGACAATGTGTGCAACTACTCTTTCAGGGAAAGTTCATTTCAACAAATGAATACGAATATAAATAAATCTGGAGCAAATGGCTCTGAAAAACCGTTACCAGTTGAAGAGCAGCAGGAAAAGGTGCTCCTCATTGGCAGCTTTGTAGTTTTTTGCTGAATTTTCACTGATCACTGGCAAAATGAACCACTGTTCTTTAGAGGTTCATGGTCAAGCAATTAGTTTTCTCGAAATATTGCTATAAGAAAGACAAGAAAAGAAAAGAAAAGAAATGCTAAACTTGCATTACCTCTGTTCTTTGTTGATTAACATTTTTTGATGGATGGGTTTTCAGATTAATGAGGTTAGAAAGTCATTAGGACAATTGCCAGATAAATTGGCGATTTACTGCTCTGATGCTTCAATATCAAGATATCTAAGGGCAAGGAACTGGAATGTCAAGAAGGCTACTAAAATGCTGAAAGAAACCTTGAAATGGAGGTTTGAGTACAAGCCTGAAGAGATTCGCTGGGTAATGCCACCACCTATGCCCGTTATACCTGATTCATGAAGTTTGCTGTTTCCATGGCTGTTGGTAGTTATTTTATGGGCATCTAATTTGCATATCTACTACAACATTAGTTCTGTGGCAATCAATATTTTCTGATCTTGCAGATCAAATTGGTTTCTCTTTGATACCATTTATGGTGCACCAAAGCTTAGAGAAATCCACGATAGTTGAAAATGTTAAGAGCTGGTTTTTTTCTCTTTTTCCAATTGAAAGTAAGGCATGCCAACAAATATGGAAGATAGCTTCATATATTATCTTGGAATAGGGCATTTTGCCTCTTTGGATGTGAATCCGAATTACCAAGGATGGTTTATACTTAGCAATGTAGTGGGTGAATGGATAAAGGAAGAAGGTTACTCTCTTCTTCTCAAGAATAACCCTTGAATACACTGGGAGAAATAAAATTGATATTACTGAATGAATTGTTGCTTACAACATATATGATGTGGTTATATAAGCAAAGTGGCCCTAGATTCCTAAACCAGTTCAAGCTAGAAAACTTTCCCGAAATAGCAAAGCTTCCCAAAATAGTAAATTTAATAAAAATAGTAAAAACGTCTAATTCTATCAAAACTTCTAAAAAACTCTTGGATTACCAAAACAAATACTCTAGACTACAATTGGACTCTTAAAACCCTAAAAATAGCAAAAATGTAACTTACTAAAAATTGTAAGCTTTGACTGAAAACCCAAATTTAACCCATAAAACAATTGAATTTTGCAAGACCGTTCAGGGCCTAATGAACCTAACGTGATTGGCCAGGATGTAGAGCTCGTAGATATCTTTCCAACGACATATTATACACGAGATGGATAACCACTCTCAAAGTTATGGCTGTCAGAAACTATAGTGCACATTTAGGCCATTAAGCTCTGTATCGAGCTTTCTGACCCAATTTCATTCGATCTTGACCATCCATTAAGTTCTCTGCCACCTGTTCTACATATTAGAAAGTGAAACCAAGCTAACCACTGTTCATTCTCAGATATTTCTATTTGGTAATGGTCATTCCAAATTAAGGTTAAGACAAGACAGAAAGATCAAGTAGATTGCCTACTAATTAACTAGTTGATGTTGCTTTCATCATCAACGGCTTCTTCCATTTGAAGTCTTGTAGTTTCTGAACTTTTGAGCGTTTGCATTAAATCTATGTACATCGGAGTACTGTTACTCTTGCTGGTTCGGGAAGCTTGCGTCCGTTCATTTCACCAACAGAAAGT
This sequence comes from Magnolia kwangsiensis, assembly GCA_037074715.1. Lineage (NCBI taxonomy): Eukaryota > Viridiplantae > Streptophyta > Magnoliopsida > Magnoliales > Magnoliaceae > Magnolia > Magnolia kwangsiensis. Next base: position 6,009,097 of record CM073575.1, on the reverse strand, counting down.
CTTTTGAACCCTGCCATGGCTAAACCCTGCCCTTAAAAATCATCCGGCCATCAGGTGGGTGACACATGTTCAATGAATGTGGACTGTTTGTAACTTTGTAACCATCCATTTTTTTCATAATCCATACACTCGTAGCCCACCTGATGACTGGACTAGCCTGATTTTTGGGCCAAGGCTCATGGTGTTGCTCGCCAGATGAATGCCTTGGATCTTGTATATGCTGTCGGATATGGGTGGGCAGGATTCAAAACTCTACTCTCACCAGTGGCCATCACATTTCTTATGTCTTTTTTGTAGAAAGGACAGTTTTGGCTACTATATCAGGCTGGACAGCCAATCCCTTGCAACTGCACCATTATATTTTGGAACAGAGAGATATGGCATCTTCAGAGTCTTATGCTTTTCATGTGTAGGATGAGGTTGCCCACGAAGCTGAGACGGGCAAAATCTACCGATCAAATTATGTCGACAAGTATGGGCGGACTGTTCTTGTCATGAGACCCAGTTGCCAGGTTCGGTGCAACCTTTTGCAGTTACCCTATTCATCTGGAAAACTTCTTTCAGGCCTGTTGGTTCTTTGTCTTGGTAGCACAGTCCTAATTTCTCATTAAACTGCAGAACACGAAGTCAACAAAAGGGCAAATTAGATACTTGGTATATTGTATGGAGAATGCCATTTTAAATCTGCCACCACATCAGGAACAGATGGTCTGGCTCATTGATTTTCAAGGCTTCAACATGTCACATATATCCGTGAAGGTAACACGCGAGACAGCTCATGTTTTACAGGACCGCTACCCAGAGAGGCTGGGTTTGGCGATCTTGTACAATCCGCCCAAGTTCTTTGAGCCATTCTGGACGGTACGTTTGTCTTTTTCGTTTCTACCTTTTTGGAGTACAATGGAACTCTCTCTCTCTCTAAAATGTGGAGTTTGATGATCCAGACCATTGATCAGGTTGAACCCATCATGGTGGGCTATGCCCCAGGGATCCACAGATTGGAAGATCCCAATCGGTCGATCTGTGGCTTTCTTTCATTGAATGTGGACCATCTCAGCCTATTTTCTTAACCATTGATGTGCAAGCCACTGGTTGAATAGTTAGGGAGATGCTGGGGCATGATCCGTCCACGGTGGACCCCCCAGATCAATAATCTGGATCACCAATCCATGGCTCCATTTTTTTTGGACTCAGGACCTTAGGTAACCATACATATCCCTCTAGCTAAGAATCACGTTATTCGTGTATAGTCAGACCAGTCATCTAGGATTCAATTCACCTGCTTTGCTATGTTGGAAATACTTTTTTAACCTGCTACACAGAATTCCAATGCTCTTGCTTTTGGGTCATCTGCTGCGCCAACATGACGGGGAGCTTAAAATGTTGCAGGTGGTGAAACCCTTTCTAGAGCCAAAGACTTCTAGGAAAGTGAAGTTTGTTTACTCCGATGACCTTGGCACCAAGAAGATAATGGAGGACCTCTTTGATATGGAGAAGCTTGAGAGCACATTTGGGGGGCTTAATCAGTTGGGTTTCAACATAAGAGATTATGCAGAAATGATGACGGAAGATGACAAGAGGATGCCATTGTTTTGGATGAGAGAGAATCACCAAGCATCTTTAGAACTGCCCCCAGTGACCATGCCAAGTTTTAATTCAGGCAACACGGAGTCGGATTCTGATGATTCTGTTAAAGATCATGCAGACAACTCTTCCCCTCATAAGCTTGCTTCCAGAAAGCACTCGTCTGCGGATGATTCACCAGAGGCAAATGGTGGTGCAAATGGTGGAGAAGATGTACGGTCTGGTGTGGGATCTATTAGCCTGGAGCCTAGCTGTAACGACAAGGCAACATGATCCCAATGTGACAACAGAGTGCGCTAACTTTTCTTAAAATGTATGTGAGTGGACATTTCTCCAGCTAAAAATCAATGCAGGAAAAATATTTTTTCTTGGTTAATGATTCTGTCAGCATCAATCTTTTGAAATCTGAACAACATTTAACTTTTATTCTATGAAGTTCTGCTTTGCAGATTGAATTATAGTGTGCTGTTCTTTCATTCAATTCTGTTTTACTCTAGTTTTGAATTCGTTTTCCCCTTTCTGAATTTGCTGTTCTTCCTAATTTCAATTTTATAAGGTGTTTATTGAGGATATCAATAGGGGTGACAAACCATAAGATGGCCTGGGTTGCAAAATTTGGACCCATGGAGTGAGTCTGGTTCCAAAAGTTCAACCTACTTAATAGGTTGCGTCTAGAACCTCTCAAAATTAATGCAATGCAGACCCAGTTTTTAAGGACCTGTTTGGATTACAGGTTACTACAACAATGTAAAGGAAATGAGTCATCATTACGATTTTACCATTGCCAAACCAAACACGGGAATCATCGGTCAAATGCAAATGTTTTTAAGAGACAGGTAATGTGGAATTTGTAATCATTGCACTTTTTCATGGCATTACGTGGAAATGTCTAATCCAATCAGTGACATTAATGTATGGATGTGATGATTTGATATTAAAGTAATGATATTTATAATCATTGCACTTTCCTTTACATTATTGTGGTAATTGGTAATCCAGACAGGCACTAAATGTGTCTAATGTGGGCCACACTAAATTGAACCCTGGCTAAGACCCGACCTTACCCCGGATAGTAGTTAATTGGACATAGGGAAGTCCAAAAGTTTGATTACTTAATACCACCTAGGGTAAGTGGAAAATTACGACCCGTAGATGAGATCCAATGGTCACACTAAATCCCTCCTAAGTTGGAAATGAGAATACGTGTTTCTTTCATGGATTTTTTCTTTAGTTTGGGATTAGTTTATTGAGGACAGTTTATACTAGGATTTGTATTCTTTTCGAGTTTATCTAAGATAGAGGACCATGTGCTCTTGAGCTTTTTTATTTAAACCTTGATAGAACTAACATATTTAGAGAGTATTCTTTTGAGCATTCTTTGTGTCAAAACTTGTAATTTTTAAACCTAACTACTGACTTGACGCATGAGATCAATGGGTTGGGTCTAGGCATAGGAGGACCCAGACCCCAGCCATTAAATAAATGGGTCAGTTTTTTCTTTCTTTCTTTCTTTCTTTTTTCCCTTTTTCCTTGAAAAAAAAAAAAAAAAACAAAAACTTGGACCCGAGGTAGGTCCAACTCAAGTATGGTGATCTGATTATTAAATGGGTCAGGTCCAAGCATCTTTCTGCACCCCTATATCATTGTGGAAGAATATTTGATGATTTTGACTTCCTCTTGAACTTGTATATATTATTTTGATCGTGTTGCATGGTGGGTATGGATCTATGCTCTTCAGCCTTACTGTTCAAATCTGAAGCATTCTTGGGTATTCATCAACTCATTGGACTAGTTCTTGTAGTTGACCTTGTTTTGGTCAGTTCAGGGGAAAGGATTTCTCTAAAATCCATGTTTGAAGAAACGGCAAGCTTGGTGTTGTCAAGGGGAGAAGGAGACGATGGTGGATGATATAGCTTTGAATCCCTCTACTTGTGGCTCCATTGAAGAGGAGAGTAATAGTACATTGCCTTTACTTGAAGCAGGTGGAACTGATTTCAATTGCGAAGGTTGGAGAGACATGGGATGTCATGTAGTTTCGCAAGCAACTAGTTTGGATGCCACTGAGGGATGTTGATGATCTCAATTCATGGGGACTGGTTCACAGGAAAGGACTCCATGATGCTGTTTTAGATGTTGTGGAATGCTTGGTTTGCATCAAGGTTCACAGATTGGAACTGTTAGGGGACCAATCACGAAGTTGGAAGTTGGGAGACCGACATGAGGAAGGTAGAAGTTGGAAGACGGTCGCTATGTTCTGTTACACAGACAGTGAATGGTCTTCTGCATTTCTAGAAGAAACCGGAGTGGCCAAAACCTTTTTGCTCTAAGAATCTAGAATTACATGATTGGTTGAGGGCAGTTAAGATTTAGGTCCTTTCCTCTGTGCATCTCAGCAACACAATGGTAGGAACTGCTTATATGTCAAGAGTAACCAAAGGTGGGAGGAGACCGCATGCTTCCATTGCAAGCTATTTGAGGTGGATAGATGGGAGGTTTTCATATCTGGTGCTCATATTTAAAATTAACAAGTCCTTGGACAATGCAGCTACTCGATGACTGTAATTCTTTTGTGGGTTTTTTGTGATCGCAGTAGAGGATGTAACGGGTAAGGAGGAAGACTTCTGCTCTAGTAGCTTTGTTTTAGGTGTCCTGGTTTTGGTGGTGACAGTTTCTACTGCTGTAACCTCATTCACTCAGTAGGGAGTCTCTACAAAATCGCTGAAATCCTCACACTGATGGAGACAGGTTTCAGTTGTTCTAGTGGTTCTCAATCCAAAGCCGCTTTGTGACGGGGTGGGACAGTTGTGGCCCACAAGCTCATCATATCAGATGGTAAATGTGGTATTGAGGATTGATTAAGTCTTATGTTTGGGGTTGATTGATCATGCTGTCGGAGCTGGAGATGATGGGTTGGAAATTTAGGACTTCCATTTCTCTATTTGAATAGGGGGTACTGCAAAGACCTTTACAAGAGTGGTGGAGCCATCTTTCATGCAAAGGGACCATTGAATGATTTAATCTGGGTATGGAGTAGTGGAGTGGATGGAGCAAAAGAAATTGGGATTATTTTGCAGGCTGTTGGTTGGACTGCCAAGATCTCATCCAATCTGGGTGCTTGTTGGGCCTAGTACAATAAGTGGTGCCCAACCCCCAGACCAACCAAAAGGTCCACAATATTCAAGGTGGGACCCATTACATACTGCAAGGAAGTTGAGGAAATTTCTCCTCTCCCAGTTTTTTAATACTGGACAATGAGAGCATTTAGGGCCTGTTTGGATTTGCAAAAGTTTGAGAGCCCAACTAGTAGTTGTGGACCACAGTACATGACCACAACTCATTTGGGGCCTTAAGAAACTCATTTGGCATAAAAGATCTCTAAAACAAAAAGGATTCAATGTTTTGGAACCTTTTATAAAAATTCTCGAAGCTTATAGAATCTTTAACTTCTCTGTGGCTTTTAGGGTGCGTTTGGGCGTTCCAGCTCTCCAGCAAATTTCAAGCGGCATCATGTTCTTAACCTCACTTGACATTTGCACTTGAAAAGGGTGGAAAACGGAATCCAAGCCACCCCAGAACACATTGGAATGGGGTTTGTTAGAAATCGAAACCAATGACGGTATATAGATAGTCAGCCCTTTGGTTTGAGGCCAACTTTCACCCATTGCGCTGGATCAGGAAGTGCTGCTCATGGTGGTGGATCTGGGGCGTCCATCAAGTGGGTCATATTTGTCAGATATCCCTCAATTGAAAATCACTTAATGGACAACCTAACAGCTTCTCTTGTTTAATCCATTCTCATTTTAATATTCCATTTGGATAAAAACATCATTCAGTTTGATTTTCAACCACGGCCATCTATGGACAGGGTCACCTCCCGATAAACAGGCCTGATGAATTAGCATCTTGTGGAAGGTGATTTTCAAGAGTTATATTAAGACCATAAAGTCCTGGAATGGAATACCAAGCATTATGCATTTTCCGAAATAGAAGCTAGAACACAAGGTACTAGGCAATTAACATTGAGCAATTTTGCTTGGATTTGGCATGTATGCTTGTAAATCAAGACCATTGAAACTGTGGGACGCCACTTTGGGTAGAGCATAAGGGGGCATACAAAAAGTAATATTGACGTAGGACAAAGTCAAGGTTACTCTCATAGATGGTCAAGATTAAGAGAATTCGAGTTACGAAGTTTGATCCGAGGGTTTAGCATGCACTATAGCTTCGATGGTCATTACTTTGTGATTAGGTATCCATTTCCCATGTACAATATACCATTGGAAAGTTATCGGCAAGGTTGGTTTCCTAGCAAATGCTAAAGTCAATTAGCCCCTCAAACGGTTTTCCAAAAATAAATTGTTTTAGGAGTTAAAAGTTACTAATTTTAGTAAGTTGTAAATTTTATTATTTTAGGGTGTTGTAGGATTATAAGAGTCTTGTAATTGTTTAAAGTTCTTTGTTAAGTCATGGGAAAGAGTTTGTGTCAATTTAAAAGTCTTTTATTACTTTTAGTAAAATTTTCATTTTAAAAAAATGTATTATTTTAGGAAAGTGTATTCTTTCGTAGAGTTATAGTTTTTTTATTCAGGACTTTTATATAAATCATATGAGAAGACTTTGTAAATGGAATTATATATGCCATATAAGAGGGCTTTGAAATAGAGTTTTGTTAATGATATTGTTTTTCTATGAAGGCTTGAAACATTAGGGATTTTTCTCTCCCCTCATTGTTTCCGATGTCATGAATGGTGGTGCTGATCTTGTCGGACGAGTTATGCCATGGTGGAGCACAAGAATGGGACGATAGCAAAGACTGCTATTGTCATTGAAGATTTGGGGAGTTCCATTAGAGAGACAGAGATGGAGAGAGATTTGGGGCTAGAACTAGGGTTAGGATTTGAAAAACCCTCACCTAATACTATATTTTTGTTGTAAAGACTTGAAAAATTAGTGATTTCTCTCTCCCCTATTCTTTATAATATTTTGGAAATAAGTAGAATAATGATAATTTAGGGTGACCCATTCATCTAGAATACACCTATTCACCTTAACAAATATCAATTTTATTTCTTACCTTTAGAGATTATTTTTTGCTTATGAATTCAGTGGCTATTTTTCAGATGAATTCATCAGGCACCCACTATGCTAAACATGGAACAAATTCTCCTTACCATGCAATCTGTTAAAGCTTTCTCTCATCCATCACCATTTTAAGGATCAATAAATTAATATGACTTTCCAACTATGTTCCAACTACAAGGACACTCATGCTTTGGTCACTTTAGCTTGATGTCCATTCATACTCATGCATTTGAGTTTAACATTCAAAATCCCACACAATACATAGATTCTGACATCAATGTCATTCGACATGGAATGATGTCGACTTCTTTGGATAGAATTCAAAACGTGGATACCAAAAATATCCATGGGTAACTAAAAATGTGCAAAATTGAGGAGAAAAATCCAAAATTATTTTATTCATTTTTTAGGCTTAAATTTTCTAGAAAAGAGAGTAAGCACCCATAAATAAAGGTTTTTTTTTTTAAAGGAAATTTATTTATTTATTTTGTATATAAAAAATAATGATAATTAATATCCGCATGCACATTTTATGTATATCATGTAGAAAAACTTAGTAGGCGTGAAAATTCACTTAATTTCTAACCATTTCCAGCTTCTCAAAAAGCTGGCGACGATGCTATGCATATGTATTGGAATGCCATACCGACAATACTAATGTCACGTTTTCAACACTTACATTCATTTTCTACAAAGTGTTAGTCACTATAGATATCGTAACGACCAGATGAATTCGTTAATTTAGATTCCCATTACGAGGAGATAAACTCCGATATCTTCAACCATGATTTGAGTCGAAAGGGAAATAGTTAGGGCTGTCAACAGACCGGACCTGCAGTACGGCCCGGATTTTGAAGTATTTCCGACTAAGCCTATTCAAAATTCTAATTTTCAGGCCCGAGCCCGGCCCATTGATACCCCTAGAAATGGTGCCACAATGATATTTGGTACCAAGCTTTTATAATATCTTCAATCACTATATATATATATATATATATATATATATATATATATATATATATATATATATATATATATATATATATATATATATATATCACTTCATCTTACTTTTTCCCACCGACGACCAAACATCCATCCATCTTACGAAGGATGCTTCTCTAAAGTTATCTCCATTGCGTAAAAAAGGAGGCATGGAGTGGACCCCATCTTTTTCAGTGGTTGACTGGCAATATCACCTTTAATGAGTTTTCCACCAAGGGCCTCCGATCATTCCACCACCGACTCTCTTGGGCCACCCATCTCTCCATTTGGATGAGATAGGTGGGCCCAAGAGAAGAATCCCCAATCGACAATCCAGGTGGGCCACACAGCAGAGAACGGCGGGGAGGGGATGCCAACCATTATTTATTTATTTATTTATTTTTTTGTGCATGGTGTTCCACATGGTGTTTATGTTCCATCCAATCCATTCACCCGCTGCATCTTACCATGACGAACGCGCACTCCAAAAATCCTCTTGATCCAAAACATAAGCGGGCCACGCTGCTAACGTGGAGGTTTGAGGTGTCATTTTACAATTTTTTAAAAAGCCCATCATGAGAATGAGTGTTGTGCCCTGCCTGAGATTTGGATTGGGCTGATTTTTGGAATGTACGGTTAAAATTAAAAGTCTCACATGATGGATGGAGTGGATTTCACACGAACAACATGGTGGGCCACACAGATCTCGGGTGATTTACCTACTGCGTCTGCGTATAACAGGTGTTGTAAAGGATTCCATTCGCAACAAGGTGCACTGTCTCTTCATTGACCATTAGGAATAATATGACCCTCTCGACATTTAAGTTCGGACGAGTGGGGCCCATGGTTTAATGGTCCAAACTGAGGGAGAAATTCATCCACAACCTCCGGACCCAGTTGGAGGTGGTCATTACTGCATGCATGTGGCATGTGTTGATGGGATTGGGACCGTCTGATCAGTAAGTCCAATAACGAATGGGCCACACACAAAAATCTATGTTTGGGCCATAGATGGAAAGGTTAGCCCAATCATATACTAATTTTGGTTAGTGGCCTATCAATCATAGAATCTGCAGGGTGCATGGTTCATATCATCGTCCACATGAGATGTATGGTACGCAAAACGAGTAGGGTGAATCGGACGGGTGGGATCGTTTAATAAGGTTTGATATTTGAAACATAGGCCCCCAGTTGTAGGGCCTATTAGATGTATGGACCGATTGGTAATAATAATAATAAAGACAATGATAGTCTAATAGGTTCGATTTTTGTAGATGGGTGGACCAATTTGGTATTAATAATCAACGTAACATGGGAATAGATGACTTAAACTATCGATGAGATGGATTCTGCTGTAGATGGCCCATTCACCATAAGAAATGCATTGGTGGTAGTGGACACTTCAAATCAATGATCAAAGGCCAATTACACATGGATACACGTGACTTGTGGACAAGTAAGAATTCTTGTACCTAAATGGGTTGAAATTTACTCTGTGAGGACCATCCACTCCTTGCATTCCACGTCGTGACTAAAAAAAATGGGCATGTTAATCATAGCCTTACGATTAAGGCATGAAAAATACGTATAGTAAGAGTAAAAAAATTGCTCTAATGGTTTATTTATACCTGTTTTTGATACACTTACATGTGGGCCAATAAAATGCCACCATGTGTAATATTGTTATCATCACGTGCGAACACAATCCTACCAACGTATAGAAAGCATTGCTTCCACACGCTTTCTGGTATGATTGTATCCACTTTGTCGCCAGAGGACATCTTGAGACGCGTGACTAGTAGTCGGCACTTGCCACGTCTCAGCCAACGTATGATGACTCTTTCCATCCAGGGGCATCTTGCACCCACACGTTACTGCGCGGAAGCTCTATGAGACCCAATGCAATTTCCATAGAATCCACTCTGTCCATCAGTTTCTCTGGCACGTTTTAGTAAACGAATTGAAAGATGAGGTAATTCCAAAATTCAAGTGGGCCACACCAAACGAAAGGAAACAGTGGGTATGGAAATGCCCCACCATCGAAACCTTTCTCAGTGATGTTTATATGCCATCTAAACCGTTCATAAGGTTAGTCTCATAAGGATGAACTTAAAAAACAATTATTACTCTGATCCAAAATTCCTGTAAAACCGTGAAATTTTCAATGGTAGACATTCACTCATCACTGTTTCCTGTCCTAACGTTAGCCGCAAAACTGATGGACGGAGTGGACGTGACGAGGACATCTCCGTAGGTTCCACATAGCTTCCGCCTACAGGAAAGGGAGGCACTTTGCATCCCTTGTACCCCACCATCCAATAATTTCTATTATCCACTAACTTTTCTCATGGGCGGCTCTTCTTTCTTTTTTCTTCCCATTGGTCCCAAAGCGACTATAAATCAACGGTCTAAGACTCGACCCGACTGGACGGTCTACCAGAACCGGCCACTAAACCGGTTCCGCTAACCGGGTAACCGCTTCCTAGTTCCGATGGTCATTTTCCTGTTTCACATGCATCCATCTTAACAAATGATCGAGTGCAGTAAAGAGTCCTATAAGTTAATACTGCTCCTAGATACATTGAGACACTTGGACAGTGATCTCGACTGTTCTTTGGGTGTGACATGCATTGCATGATCCACCGTTTAAAACTCACATGAACCGAGACAGTTATAACTATCCGATCAATAGCCTATAAAACGGATATTTAAGATCATTTGTGAAAAAGTAGGCCAATTTTGAACACTCTTTAAAAAGAGTGGTTTTTATTTATTTTTTTTTTTTTTTTTTTTTAAAATAAAAATAAATCCGATCGGTATCATTTTCGCTGGATAGACTAGAAAATGTTTGCAACACCTAAGGAACGGTCAGGCAGATTGTTGGGCTGTCCAAGTTTCCTGATGTTGACAGGGAGCATTACAGCTTAGAGCATTGGCTCACTTTAAAGACGGATTGGATAAAATAACAGGGTAGGCCACACCACAAAAAACATTCAATAACCATTTGAAAACCTTGCCTACGTGATGTTTGAGTCAACCTGATTTTCAGGGTGTCTAATATAAGAATTCTATAAGGTGGGCTTTATTGATCAATGGTCTAAATTATCCTAAAGATTGGATAGTGTGAATGGGAGTACCAGTGGACCCCGCTCAGTTGTAATACACTTAAAATCATACCAGGGGTGATGCTACAACTGTGATACCCGCAGTGTTATAGTTAAACTGAGGTTACAAATTTATGTGGAGCCCGAGAGAGAAGAGTTTCATGGGTTTTAAACTCTACAATCTTTTATAACTATATAAATAGAGCTGGATCCCTAGTTCTACGTACAACAAGAGCTTCATTTCCATCCGAGTGCTTTTTTAAGAGTATAAGTGCAGAATACTACAGCATTTAGCCTACATGATGGCATCTCAACAAGGCACGCTGTTCAGTTTATCTATCTCCATATTCGATGCCTCATACAAATTTACATCCAAATGTCAGGGGGCGTACCCTTATCGACAGCTAGCTTAGATGCCATGAAATAATACAGTGGGCTCCACGTGCAAAAGTTGTATGTCGTGGTTGCTAGCGGTCAGAACAGACGGACCGTTTAGGACTGAAGAACCCAGCCGGGTGGAGTCCGGGTTCGGGTCCAGTTTCCGTTACTATAAATATTCCACCCTTGTATCTCCACTCAAGGCTTCAATAATCTAATCCAAATCATTCACCACCTTTCTTTTACTACCATGGAGAGTTTCTATAGCCATCTCATTCTTTTTCTTTTGCTCTTACTTCCATTGGCCACCAACTTAGCTCGAAGCCAAGGCACTCGTGTCGGGTTCTACGCCACTAGATGCCCACGGGCTGAATCCATCATAAAATCCACCGTCCAATCCCATTTCCAATCTGACCCCACAATTGCTCCTGGACTTCTCAGGATGCATTTCCATGATTGCTTTGTTCAAGGTTGTGATGGTTCAATTCTTATCGATGGATCCTGTTGGGGAAAAATGTGTCGGTCTCGGGTAAAGTCCCGAGGTGAGTAGGAGAGTAGGTCGGCTTTGCCGACACTACTTGAAGAAACCGACACAACACTGACGGGGCAGATGGCGGGCCGTCAGGTGTAAGCAAAGACGAGTAAAGTCGCTCTGTCAGTGTGATAACCTCGCCTGCCTCACCCCACTGAAGGTCGGGCGTGTGAAAGCCATTTAACCGATAGAGTAAAGATCCCTTCAGGGAGTTAATTCTGTCGGGTACGGCTCAGGACCCGACCTCCTGCATCGGCCGAGACTCCCCCGGTGTCGGTCATGACTTGGCCGAGACTCCCCCGGAGTCGGTCGAGATCCAACCGAGACAGGTAATGACGGAGCAAGGACAGATACAGATATACGAAAATCCAGGGATGTTGATAGCGGATCCCGAGATTCTCGGGATCCTGAGCGATCCCAGGAGAAGAATCCTCCGAAGATAAGGATTGACGGCTTGTATAAATCTCTAAGCTTGGAACAGTAAAAGGTACGAAAATACTAACTGAGAAAAGCTCTGAGCCAGAGACGAGATTACTGACTTAAGCATCGGAGGTTCCCCGGCCCTAGCCAGGGTTCCCTTGACATTGTTTCTGTGCAGGTGAAGGAGGGTCCGTCGCGAAGGGAAACCGTCCCAAAAAACACTGCAACAGTTTGGCGCCGTCTGTGGGAAACGGACAAAAAGCCGCTTTCTCCAACCATTCAAATGGCAAGAACAAGAAGGACGGACCCAGATGAAGTGAGGGAGGCCGCCGCTAGCGTCGCTCAGGGAGCTCCCCCGGCAGCGCCGCCTGCGACTACAAGCCAGCCCAACCACGGGAACGCATACCTGGATCGTGAGGTTCAGGAAATACGTTCCGAGATGGCCACCATGAAACACATGCTGGAACAACTGTGCAACCAGCAGATGCAGCGACAAGAGTCGACGCCAGCTCATCCACCCGCATTCGTAGCGCAGCCGCCCGCGCCACCGTCTCCTAGACGACCGAGTCAGCCCCGAGAACCAAGTCACCCGGCACCTGCTCGTTCGGCAACAGCAGTTCTGCCTCCCTCTGACCTGAGGCATAGAATAGATCAGAGGAGGCGTAGTCGGCTACCGGCAGACGCTGAAGAAACGGCAGAGAGCGCCGAACCCTGGAAGGCCGACATGCAGGACTTCAAAAATGAAGTCCGAGAGAAGATGGCGAAGGAAATGGCAGATATAAAGCATGGTCGGAACTCAAATCCGACCAAACACGAAGAAAAAGCCTCTCCGTTCGTGGACGAGGTAATGCGGGCCCGCTTGCCGGAAAGGTTCCGCTTACCCCAGATTACTCCATTTTCTGGGAAGACCGATCCTACAGAGCATCTTGAATGCTTCAGGACTTACATGGAATTGCACGACGCTTCGGATGCTTTTATGTGCTGAGCGTTTTCTCTGACCTTGATAGACGTCGCCCGACTTTGGTTTAAGCAACTGAAACCCGGGTCAATAAAGTCGTTCGCCGAACTCAGCGACGCCTTCCTCAGCAATTTCATTGGTGGAAAGAAGAAACTGAAACCTCCCGCGCATCTGAACAACATAGTTCAGAGGGAAGGAGAATTACTCAAGGACTACATTAAACGCTTCAATTTCGAGTCTCTCCAGGTTCGAAAACATTCTGAGGAAACGACACTCAACGCTCTCATGCAGGGAGTCAGAGACAAGCCTTTTCTGGCATCGCTGGATAAAAATCCGCCTGATACTTTGGGCGAGTTTATGGTTCGGTCGGACAAATACGCCGATGCGGAGGAAACGCGACTCCTAAGAGAGAAAAACCAGAACACGAAGCCTTCGGCAAAAGAGTCGGCCAAAAAGGGAGCCGACTCGGCCGGAGGGAAGAAGCGAAAAGACGACCGGGACCGAGACGACAGCAGGTCAGGAAAGAGACCCGACAGGAAATTCTCGGCATATACCCCGCTGAACAAATCTCCTGAACAAGTGCTGATGGAGATCAAAACCGAGGGCTTCGTCAACTGGCCTCGAAAAATACGAGGGAATCCTGGTCGTCGGAACAAGGACAAGTATTGCCACTACCATCGCGATCACGGTCACAACACGAGTGACTGCTATCATCTGAAGGACGAGATTGAGCGGCTGATTAAAGAAGGCCGGCTAAGAGAACACACGGCTGGGACCGACGCCGTCGCGGGACCGAGTGTAGACCGGCCCTAGGAAGAAATTCGAACGATTGTCGGGGGTCATCGAGGAGGCGGGGATTCGCATAATGCCCGAAAAAATCACGCCAGAAGCCTCGAACGCCCCGAGTCCGAGGTTCTCCTGCTATCTCGGCCTCCCAAAGAGAAAAAATGAGAGAAGTATTGCATCTCGTTTACTGAAGAAGATGCTCGAGGCATCCATCATCCTCACGATGATGCGCTAGTGGTCACCCTCACCATCGCGAACAGAAAGGTGTTCCGGATACTGGTGGATACAGGGTCATCAGCGGACGTCCTATTCACTACAGCATTCGATAAAATGGACATAGGTCGGTCGGTACTACGGCCTGTCCGGACACCGCTCATCGGTTTCTCGGGCGGACAGGTACTCCCAGAAGGAATCGTCTCGTTGCCGCTCACCGCGGGGACTGCGCCCCACCAAAGGACCGGGATGGTCGACTTCCTGGTCGTGGACCAACCTTCAGTGTACAACGCCATCCTCGGCCGACCGTCTCTCAGCCTCCTTCAGGCCATAGTGTCTACCTACCACCTCTCCATGAAATTCCCGACTGAGTCGGGAGTAGGGGTGGTGAAAGGAGACCAGCAAGAGTCTAGGAAGTGCTATGCCACCGCAGTAAAAGCCCCGACAGAAATTTCGATGATCGAATCACTGGACCCGCGTATCGGATTGCACGAGCGGGGAGAACCGCTGGAAGAGCTCATCTCGGTGCCGTTAACCGAGACGGACGTTTCAAAAGTAGTCCGAATCGGCTCATCCTTGAGCCTGCCTCTTAGAGAACAAATAATTACTTTGCTTCGGAGGTATGCCGATGTCTTCGCTTGGAGTCACGAAGACATGCCTGGGATTGATTCCTCAGTCATGACGCACCGGCTCAACATCGACCTGACCTACAGGCCCATCCGGCAGAAACGTCGACCTCTCGGCCCGGAGAGATACACTATCATAGGAGAGGAGGTCGGCAAGCTTCTTAAAGCTAAGTTTATCGAAGAGGTGTACTATCCGGAATGGATAGCTAATGTCGTGCTAGTAAAGAAAGCTAATGGGAAGTGGCGAGTCTGTATAGACTATACGGACCTAAACAAAGCCTGCCCCAAGGATAGCTTCCCTCTTCCTCGTATCGACCAGTTGGTTGATAGTACGGCGGGTCATGAATTGCTCAGTTTTATGGACGCCTATTCAGGCTATAATCAAATTGTAATGCATGAAAATGACAAATCAAAAACTGCCTTTGTCATCGACAAAGGCCTTTATTGTTACCGAGTGATGCCATTTGGGTTAAAGAATGCCGGAGCAACTTATCAGCGGTTGGTGAACAAAATGTTCTCCAAGCAAATTGGCCGAACGATGGAAGTTTATATTGATGATATGCTCGTCAAGAGTAAACAGGTATCCGACCATGAGAAAGACTTGGAAGAAATGTTTTCAATTCTGCGTAAGTATAAAATGAAGCTAAACCCTAGCAAGTGTGCGTTCGGTGTGAGCTCGGGAAAGTTCCTCGGTTTCCTCGTTAGTCAGCGAGGAATCGAAGCAAACCCAGAGAAGATCAAAGCCTTACTCGAAATGGAGTCTCCCAGAACTATCAAAGACGTTCAACGGTTAACTGGAAGAGTGGCCGCGCTCAATCGCTTCCTTTCCCGAGCCACAGACAAGTGTCTCCCGTTCTTCAAGCAATTGAGGGGACGACAGACTATGATGTGGACGGAGGAATGTGAGAGAGCGTTCCGAGAATTGAAGGTTTACCTCGGATCTCCACCGCTATTATCTAAGCCCGAGCCTGGTGAAGTGTTATTGTTATACTTGGCCGTGTCTGAAGCTGCGGTAAGCTTAGCGTTAATACGCGAGAGTCAAGGAAAGCAGCTGCCAGTCTACTACGTTAGCAAAGCCTTGTTGCCCGCCGAGACAAGGTATCCTCAGCTTGAGAAAGTAGCCTTCACCCTAGTAGTTTCATCACGACGCCTTCGGCCATATTTTCAGGCCCACACCATCGCCGTTGTGACCGACCTACCACTCCGCCAGGTTCTCCAAAAGCCGGAAGCCTCTGGCCGACTTACAAAGTGGGCAGTCGAATTAAGCGAGTTTGACATACATTACCGGCCCAGGGCTGCTTTAAAAGGACAGGCCGTCGCCGATTTCCTTGTCGAAGTGGTTCCTAATCCCGATAATCCGCCCGAACCAGAAGGAATTAATGTACCCGAGGGTCCCTCTTCTCTCGGGCCTACACCTTGGAAGCTATTTGTCGACGGCTCGTCCAACTCGAAGGCAAGCGAGGCAGGGGTAGTATTAGAAACTCCCGATCAAACTTGTATGCAGTATGCCTTGCGACTCGACTTTCAAGCGTCCAACAACACAGCAGAATACGAAGCTTTATTACTAGGCCTCAGACTAGCCGCGAGCCTGGGCGCGACCCATTTGAGCGTTTTCAGCGACTCACAATTGGTTGTTAACCAAGTTTCCGGTGTCTATCAGACTCGAAAAGAACAATTAAAGGCGTACATGGAGAAGGCTAAAGAATTGATCAGCGGATTCCAGAAGTGTGAAATAATTCAAATACCCAGAACCGACAACGCCAAAGCCGACCTATTAGCAAGGCTGGCCTCAGCAGACGAGAAAGACATACCTCGGTCAGTTCCAATTGAACATGTCCCTGAACCCAGTGTGAACGAGCCGACCGTCTCGGTCCTGTTTCCAATCGATCCGGCGGCCGCTTGGTTCGACCCGCTAGTCCGCTACCTTAACAATGGTGAACTGCCAGAAGATCGCGCCGAGGCATGGCGGTTAAAAACCCGAGCCTCGCGCTACACTGTCCTCAATGGGATTCTGTATAAAAAAGGCTTTCATACTCCTCTACTAAGGTGCGTCGACTCCCAAGAAGCCGACTATGTCTTACGGGAGATACACGACGGAATATGCGGAAACCATTCGGGCGGACGCTCGCTCGCCAACAAAGTGTTGCGGCAGGGATATTACTGGCCGACCATACAACATGACTCCAAACGATTCGTACAAAGGTGTGACAAGTGTCAGCGGTTCGCACTGATCCCGAGACAACCCCCCGAGGAGCTGACTCCAATGTCGGGACCCTGGCCTTTCGCGCAGTGGGGAATAGACATAATCGGGCCCTTTCCATTGGGGAAGGGCCAAACTAAGTTTGCCGTGGTGGCGGTGGACTACTTCACGAAGTGGGCCGAAGCAGAACCGTTGGCGAAAATTACCGAGCAAAAGGTCACGAGTTTCCTATGGAAAAATATCATATGTCGGTTCGGAATACCCCGAACGATAGTAACAGACAATGGCAGGCAGTTCGATAACAGACAATTCCGGGAGATGTGCGGCAACCTCGGCATTCGTAATGTATACGCCTCACCTCATCACCCTCAGATGAATGGACAGGTCGAGGCGATCAACAAAATCATAAAGCAGCATCTCCGGACAAGACTCGACGAGGCAAAGGGAGCATGGGCCGAAGAACTTCCAAATATACTGTGGGCTTATCGAACCACGGCACGAACCGCGACGGGAGAAACCCCCTTCTCTCTATGTTATGGCGCGGAAGCGGTCGCGCCGGTCGAGATCGGTATCGGTTCAGCCCGAGTCAACTTATATGATGAACGAGAGAACGGTGAACTCCTCTCTTTTGCACTAGATTCGTTAGAAGAAATAAGAGAAAAGGCGCGACTGAAAGTGATGGCTCGACAGAGACAGGTGTCTCGGTTTTACAATCGTCGAGTAAAAGTCCGACGATTCCGAACCGGGGACATGGTCCTCCGAAGGACCTTCCCAAACACTAAGGAAATTGGGTCGGGTACGTTGGGCCCGAACTGGGAAGGCCCCTATGTCGTCTCAGGCATCATCCGACCTGGCACCTACCAGCTGGAAGACCTGAACGGGCAGCCGTTGCCTCATCCTTGGAACGCCGAGAATCTTAAAGTTTATTATCCGTAAGATACAATCACTCTTACTGCAATTGAAGATGACTGAATAAAAGCTCTATTTCATTCAAGTACCCAATGTCGGGCCAGTTACAGAAAGTCAGTTACAAAAATTCTGATTACAAAAAAAAAAATATATACAATCTTAAGAGGCGCCCGAGGGACCGGCTTCGTCGGCAGCAGCAACGGCAGCGTCTCCTTCTGCGGCGTCGCCTTCGGCAGTCTCGACGGGAGGACTGTCAACCTCGAAAGCAGAGAGGTCAAGCTCAGGGAAGGCCGCCCTCATTTCTAGAACGCAGGCCTTGTAGCCGCCTTGGTAAAGGTGGTCCCTTTCTTCCTCAAATTCGGTAGACTCGAGGAAGGCCTCTACAGCTCGGTCTCGCTCCTCCTGGGCTCGACGCGTCTCTCCCTGGGCCTCCCGAACAAGCTCGCCGGCCTCGGCCTTCGCGGGAGCGAGCGCCATCGCATTCACCGTGAACCTGGCGAAGAAGCCGCTCCCTCTCCTCGGCCTCTTGAAGGAGCAGAGTAAGGCGAGCATTGTCGGCCTTCACGCCTTCGAGAGCCGCGCGGGCGTCAGCGGCCATCTTCCGGGCGATAGAAAGATCGCCGGTCATGATGCCGATTCGGCCCTCGGCGATCTCCCTGCGGCCCTCAGCCTCGGCCGCGACCCTCTTCGCAGTCTCTGCCTTGGACGCGAGTTTCTGAGAGGCGACCAGCTCCGAGCTTGCCTTAACGAGGCAAGGCGCCAGCTGCAATACAGAGACAGTTAGTCGCCTTGGAAAACCCAGACAAAAAGCAACACGAGAACGAAGAAGATTTTACCTCAAAAAGCAGCCTTGCCGCATGCCCGAGGGTCTGGGCCGTCGGAGCGTTGTAGTAGTTGGCAAAGTCTCTCTCGCTCCCGTGGGCAAGCGCCCAAGGCACCATCCCCGCAAAAATCTTCGAGAAGGGGGACTCCGCCTGAGTCATCTCCCTTCTCGGGGACTCTTCGCGAAGGACCTCCCTCGGCCCTGAGACCTCCCCTGCGGCGGGCCCCGACTCAGGTGCCGCCTGAGTGATTGGGTGGATAGGCCCCGTCTCCTCGGCCCTCTCATCAGGGTCAGAGAGGACGACCACCTGGGGAACGGCGGGCAAGACAGCAGGTGGAGCGACCGTGTCCTTCCCCTTGCCCGCGATCTTCTGCTGCTTTGAGGGTCAGGACCCAGACAGCAGAGTCGATCTTGGGGGAGCCTTCACCTTGGAAACAGGCTTCAAAGAGGGTCGGGGCTCGGCCATGCTTTCTGGGGTAGGTCTCAAAATTGGGCGAGCTTCTGGGAGATCTGCAACAACGAATGTAAAGGTTAAGGAAGCAAAACAAAAATCAAGGAGACAACCATAAGGAAGAGCGAATTACCTGAAACGAACGAGTCAAGACCGGCAAGGTGAAGACGCTCGGGTTGTAGGAGCAACTTCCAAGATCGCTCCGCCACGCTCAGCTTCTTCAACTCTCTTATCCGAGTCAAAGCCCCGGACTCGAGCTTCCCCCTACTCTTTAAGATATCTGCAAGACACGGAAGAGTCCAGATCAGTGGAAGATAATATATAAAAGGAGGATAAGAAAAAGGGTGAGCCGAGGCGCCGAGTCACCTGCTCTACGGAACGTGCGGGATACTTGAGGCTCGTACGGCCACGAGTCGGCCGACTCCCACCGACCGCACGTCCAAAACCACCTCTCCTTCCAGAACTTGTTCGAGGTAGGTGGATCGGTTATTAGAGATTCCCCCTTGCCTCTCCACGCACTTAGGAAGTATAGGCCAGGGAAGTTGGGGTTTGGTCGGACTTGATACAAGTAGAGGAACTCGTCTACCGTGAGAGAAGGTTGTTCTAGCTCGGACCAAAGCACGGCACACCCGAACAAGTTCCTCCACGCGTTTGGGAAGATTTGGCCGGGGGCTATTTTGACTCGAGAGAGGAAGTCACGGGCAATGGGCTGGAGCGGCAGGCGCAGGCCGCACTGCATCGAGACTTGAAAAATTGCGACCATCCCTGCGGGGGGATGGTCGGGAAGGTCACCCGGACGAGGCAGATGAAGGATGACCGAATCAGGCACATGGTAACCAGCCCTGATTCGGTTTAAATCGGACTCGGTGAGGGTAGAAGCTACGAGACCGCTGGGCTCGTCTCCTTCTCCTTTCGAAGACGATCCAGAAGCCTCCGCAGTTCGCGTCACAGGGTATGGAACGACCATTCCCTCACCTGTGACCAAATCTTCCTCTCCCTCTCCCTCCTCGTCCTCCATCTGGTCCGCCCACGGGTTAGGTCTTCCTGGACGAGTCACCAGAGATGTCCCGCCACTGGATGGACCTGTCTGGGCGGGATGCTCAGCCGAAGGGCTGCCGGTTTCTCTGACAAGCCGAAATGCGGCGTCAGCTCCGACGGCGAACTCCGTCAACAGAGATGGTGGGTCTGTAATATCCCAGAGGTGTTGGGACACGCCCTCGTCCACTGACATTTCCTCCCGAGGGCTTTGAGAGCCGTGTGCGGCCATTAAAGCTAATTAAAGGAGAAGGGGAAGACTAAAGACTCACCAAAGGGATCGACGGTGATTGCAAGGAATGGCTGACGAGGAAAAACGTGACAGCGGAGGAGAGGAATAAGAGAGCGAAAATTCAGATACGGGCGGGAGGAAGGAGGACGAAAACAAAGTTCGAACCGTCCTCCCGCCCGGGCTTTTTATAGCCGTGCCACGTAGGCGGGTCATTATGGCGGAGGCGAAGCGACGTTCGCCTCGGCTCCCCCTTCCGACGCGTGGCGACTGTTGATTGATTGCGCTGAAATCGTGGCCACGCGTCTGCCACTTATACGCGGACGGAGCGAGTTGACGGCTGGCCGCACGTGCGACCTTGGAAGGCGCAACGACGCACGCTAAGAACGACTCAAAGAACATTAAATGCCTCATGATTGTCTCGGATGCTAACGCGAACCGACCGATAAAATCGTGCTCCTTGCTGCCATAGACGGCACCAGAAGCAGGGGGGCTCACTGTTGGGGAAAAATGTGTCGGTCTCGGGTAAAGTCCCGAGGTGAGTAGGAGAGTAGGTCGGCTTTGCCGACACTGCTTGAAGAAACCGAGACAACACTGACGGGGCAGATGGCAGGCCGTCAGGTGTAAGCAAAGACGAGTAAAGTCGCTCTGTCAGTGTGATAACCTCGCCTGCCTCACCCCACTGAAGGTCGAGCGTGTGAAAGCCATTTAACCGATAGAGTAAAGATCCCTTCAGGGAGTTAATTCTGTCGGGTACGGCTCAGGACCCGACCTCCTGCATCGGCCGAGACTCCCCCGGTGTCGGTCATGACTTGGCCGAGACTCCCCCGGAGTCGGTCGAGATCCAACCGAGACAGGTAATGACGGAGCAAGGACAGATGAAGATCTACGAAAATCCAGGGATGTTGATAGCGGATCCCGAGATTCTCGGGATACTGAGCGATCCCAGGAGAAGAATCCTCCGAAGATAAGGATTGACGGTTTGTATAAATCTCTAAGCTTGGAACAGTAAAAGGTACGAAAATACTAACTGAGAAAAGCTCTGAGCCAGAGACGAGATTACTGACTTAAGCATCGGAGGTTCCCCGGCCCTAGCCAGGGTTCCCTTGACATTGTTTCTGTGCAGGTGAAGGAGGGTCCGTCGCGAAGGGAAACCGTCCCAAAAAACACTGCAACAGATCCAATACGGAGAAGACGGCACCACCTAACCTTCCGTTGAAGGGATATGATGTTATCGACGATGCCAAGGCACAGATAGAGGCGGTGTGCCCGGGGGTCGTCTCTTGTGCCGATATTCTAGCACTCGCTGCCCGAGACTCAGTGGTTCTGGTAAACAACTATAGCGAAACATTGGATGTTTGCATCTCTAAATAGGTTTTAGAGAGAGAGAGAAGAGAGAGAATCACAGCTTCGGTTGTAGTGGTGTACATGTAGGAATTCCTAATATACATGCTGGAATTCCTAATAAGTGGTACTAGCAAGACCAACATAGCAGTAGTATCAGTCCTAGCACTGGGATAGGCTATCAGATGCTGTGATATTGCATGTGTGGATCTGGATTTTCAAAAACATCACTGTAGTTTAAGCAAGTAGAGGCTATGGCTCAATGATCCAAACTGTTGGTCTGCTGGACCTTACTGTGGATGGACCATGATGATGATGATAAGACAATACTAACCATTAATATTCTATCGGTGGACCATGGGCAGATGGTCAAGAAAACAAATACAGCAACAGTACACATTCAACTAGAAAGATGCCAAAGATTGGATGGTTTGGATCATCCAATCTTGGAGAATTTTATATATATATATATATATATATATATATATATATATATATATATATATATATATATATATATATATATATATATATATATATATGCAAGTGTTCCATACAAAATGTGGTCCACTAAATCAAGGGTTGCATCAGTAAACGATGGGCCCAACTTGCATATACAAGTATTCACACTAAATATGCTTATTTCTTTAAGTCTAAATCCTTGTATTTATTCTTGTATGAGATGATATAAAGAATATAAATATGAAGCATGCTTCTGGCCCATCACCTGCAGACCAATGGCCCAAGTTGGCCCGTGCCGACCGGGCGTAGAGATGGGTTAGTCTCATCAGCCTCAGACACAGCAAGTCTACCTGTTTTCACAGACTCCATTGACGTTCAAAAGAAGAAGTTCGCTGATAAAGGCCTTGATACTCAGGACCTCGTCAACCTTGTCGGTATGCAACCAGACGTTAGGGCCTGTTCATTGTTCGGCATTCATTCCCTTGTTTTTATGTTTCTTGGAAAATGATTAAATTTTATTTGGTCGATACATTAGGATTTTTGAAAAAATCTGTAAAAGTTTAAAATTCAGTTTTAATTTCTGGAGAGAATTGGAGAAATAACTTAGTCAAGAAATATAAAAACTAGCAAAGAAATACCACCTTAACCAACCTAAAATTTTCTAATTTTCTATACCATTATATGCAATCAAATATTATTAAGAGTCTAAGACATTGTTGATCTCAACCATCATAGTGTTTTATAATAAGGAAACATTGGGAAAATTAGCATTTATGTTATGTTCCTTTCATAACACTAACATATGATTGTGATATTTTTACTAGGTGGGCACACTATCGGAATGTCTGCATGCCAGTTCTTCGTATATCGACTCTATAACTTCACTTCGACAGGAAATGGTGCTGATCCGACCATTGATTCCTCCTTCCTACCTCAGTTGCGGGCTCTTTGCCCATATAAGGGTGATGGAAGTAGGCGTGTAGCACTAGACACGGGTAGCGTTGGCTCCTTCGACGTTTCCTTCTTTGCAAACTTGGGAAAACGGCAAGCGATTCTTGAGTCAGATCAGAAGCTGTGGATAGATGCTTCCACAAAGAAGTACGTGCAAGGGTATGCAGGGCTCATTGGAGGAGTGGCCGGCTTGAAATTCAACATAGAGTTCAGAAAGTCAATGGTGAAGATGGGCAACATTGGGGTGAAGACAGGTACCAAGGGCGAGATTCGAAGAGTCTGCTCGGCTTTTAATTAGGGAATTTGATTTGGGTAATCAAGAAATCAACGTATTTAACATTTGATAATAATGGAAGGTTTTGAGAAATAACAAAATATAATTATCTTATATTAAGAAGATAGTAATTTATATCAAATGATGTGATGATTGTGAAAAAACATCCACATACGATTGATGCAAGCGAAGCAAAATCACAAAGAAAAAAGAGCGAATCCAAAAGTTAAAGCAAAGACGAGACAAAAAGCCCGTAGGAAATATGCTTACATTCACTGCTAATAACAAGACAAAACAAGGCTCATTCTCTCACTTTTTCTCTGTACAAGAACCCTCTCTCATACCTTTAACAGATAACACCACGAAAGAGAGGTTAAAAAGCTAAAATTTAGAAAAACTAGCTTCATGTGCGAACGTAGACAGGCACGCATGCACGCAAGGTGGATCTCTGTTAGGAGACGTTACACATGACATATGCCACTGCCTTATTAACGGTGATATTATGTATTTCTAATTTAGAATGGATTTAGATTAATAATGAATAATTAAGATGCGGACTAGAATTTGATAATTGCCACTCTGCATTTGGGCCATGGATGCATTGGATAGTCATCAGAACAGTACACTCAATTGGCCCCAACGTGGATGGGCTCCACTGCAAATATCAGACAAAACAGGAGATGGTTATCATCAAATACCCATGAATTCTGTTGATGCCAAAATCCGGTCAGCCCTCCCTCCTCGTCGATCTCCACGTACGATCCCTTGAACCTGTATCAGGAAAGCAGGCAAAGGTGACCCTGGCTAAGCCGGGGGACCCTCCGATGCCTAAGTCAGGACAAGGAAATTAGGGTCTGAGTAGAGTGTAGAAGAGAGCTCGATTTTGCGTACCTGTATACATGGTGTGATGTAGTATTTATACTTGGCTGTCGAGTGGTCCGGATCCGATAATCTCGGCACGATCAGGGGGATTCTCGGATCGTGGAGATACCCCCCGCAATCTATCGATCATGTAGCGTATCCGGCGCATCATGCGTATCTGCGAGCGAGGTTATCGGCCATGTTTGGTTATGACAGTTTTCACGTTCAGCGAGTGGGATATGCGCATCTTAACATGCGTTCGACTTGGAACGTTCGATCTGTTCGGACTGTATGCTTGGCTCGGAACGTCGTTCGCCTCGAAATCCACGCTAGAGTAGAGCGGCTATAACGTGGAGGATCATCCGATCGGATCATAATCCGGAGTCCGACCTCAACCAAGTCGGCTGCTCGGACGGGTTGTGTCTTGAAACAGGTCGGGAGGGTCACGACTTGGCTCGGACTTGCCTTCGGAGCAGCGTTATATTGTGAGCTCAGATTTTCCAGTACAGAAGCCCCCTGCTCTTCGAGTTTGCTTGCCAGCTCGGAGAGTACTTAGGTAGAAAATCTCCCGCCCTCGCCGCCATGATGACGAATCTCGAATCACGTGCGTTAGCCGCCTTGGCCAACACGTGGCGATGGTTACGATCCCGAATCTCCTTCCAGCCTATGAGAAGTCGCCACGCAGGCAGGAGGCGTGCGCCTGACGACTCCGAGTGTCGGGGGGTCGCTTCACCTGTCGAGGTACGCAGCCCGATGTCAGAGCTGTACGATCGGTTCGTATCCCGCCAATGCAACGTCGCCAGGTGTACTCGGAGATCAGCTCGTGTCGATTCAGCTGCTGCTATTAAAGCTCGCCATCAATGCAAGAACCATTCGCTGCCTATATAAGGCGCTCCGGGCATTGGTTAGTCATTTTGACGTCCTGATTTGTAAGAGCGCACCGGAGAGGCGATTCCGGCCGAACTTGAGGTTTCCGGCAGAAAGGCAATTTTCGGCCATCATCCGGTGAGTCTCGCTCACCTCCATCCTTGTTTCTTCAATGTCTTCTGATCTGGAGATGGTCTGCGAGTATGGTTACGACTCCGAGCCGGAGAGTACCGGGAGCTAAAGCGGGTCTTCCGAGGGCCCTTTTGAAGCCACTCTCCCGTACCCCCGCCTCAAAAGCAAAAGACACTGGGTTCTAGGACAAAACAACCCAGCAAGAAGGCTGCCTCCCGAGCACGCCGAGTTGAAACTCCTACCGCCATTGATATGCCTGCGAGCCTGCGGGCTGCAGAGGTTGTCCCTGGGGGTTCTGTTATGTCAGGATCCCAAATGGAATGGATCCGTTCAGAGTTTCAGGTCCCCGACTCCGTACAGATAAGGGCCCCTGGTCCTTTGGACGTTGCTGGCGCTCCAACTAAGGGTGAGGTGGCCATTTTTCTCTGCGTGCTGCAGTGCGGTGACCGTCTCCCACTGCATCCTTTTATCCGGAAGGTAGCGACCTATCTCGGATTGGCCCATGGACAGTTTGTTCCGAATGCATGGAGGGTGATGATCTCGGCCTACATAATTTGGAAGGAAGTTGGAAACCCCGAGCTGACCCCAGAGGAGCTGCTGAGCCTGTACATGGTCAAGCATGATAGCAATGACCGATGGTATTATTTCGCGACTCGGGGGAGCAAGGGGTCGGGGTTAGTGATGCACCTGCCGTCTTCCAACAAGGACTGGAAGAACAAATGGTTCTGGACGGCAAGTGATTGGGAGGCCCCGACAGCTGAGCTTAGGACCTTGACAACTCGGGTTCCGACCCATTTTACAAAGCAGGTCGGACTTCGTTTTATATCTGAGTCAGTATTTTGATTTTCGCCTGTTTTCGTAGTAGTGACATTTTTTTATTTTACAGATTTTGCGAAGGGGTTGCCGCTCCTATACTTGGACCAGAGGAATTAGGTCGCGAAGGCCAGAACGCGGTCGGAGTCGCTTCGCTCCTGGGCCGATCTGATAACGACGGCCAAGCTTCACTGGTCCGGGCTCTACAAATCCAAACCTCTGGCAACATCTTTGAGTAAACTGTCCTGACCTTTTTAATAATCTTTCCTTCACTTATTTAGTAGCTGACAGTTTTCTTTCGCAGACATGGCTGAGGCGTCCAGGGTGCGGAAGAGGAAGGCAGCTCCGAGCGCAGCAGAGCTACTCAAAGAAGCCTCCCGAGTGAAGATCACTCGGAAGAAGCCGGCTCCCCCTCATGTGGGAGAATCTTCTGCTGCACCAAATCCATCAAGTCTGGCACGGAGGCCCGCCGGCATTCCCTCCTCGCTGCCTGCCCCGAAGGGCCCGAGCACTACCTCGGCTCTTCCGGTTGTGCTTTGGCCAGTGGTACGCCTTCCTCCGGGGCTTGTCTGAGTGACCGAGGCTGACACCTCGGCTGCGCCGAGCTCTGTTGCTCGGGCTCCTTTCGACGCCGTTCCTCCCACCCCCGTTCCCACCGCAGCCCCCGAGCCCCCCATCGTCGTTCCCTCATCCTCTGAGAGGGAGGGAGCCAACAGGGTGACTGAAAATGTGCCTTCCCCCCCTCCCCCGAGGTTGAGGGAGAGGTTCGCGCCGAGGGTCAAAACTCGGCCGGCAGTCGGGTAGGGGCCGAGGGTCAAAACTCGGCCGGCAGTCGGGTAGGGGCCGAGGGGACTGAGGCCTCGGCCCAAGCGAGGACTAGCGGGGGGAGGTTCAAACCCGGCTATCACATTGCGTGCCTGGCTTCGTGGGCCGCCAAGCATGCCAAGGAGGAAGACATCGTCCAGACCCTTGAGCAATCGGAGGGAGGCTTCCTGAATGACTTCGCCTCCGTATGTTACATGGTAAGTCTCCTAGAAGACCTCCTTTCTTTGATGTTGTTATGCACACTCTGTAGGTATTGATCTTTACTTTCTGTTTAGGTCGTTCCGGTGCTGCTCTCCATTCGGCAGAGAGTGCGAGAGTACAAGGGGAAGGAGGCGGAGTTGGAGGCTCTCTGGGCTGAGATGGCGGCTTTAAGGTCGGAGGAGACTGGCCTCCGCCAACAGATTACGGGTGAGAGAGCCAGGGTCAGGCGACTGAAGGGAGTCATCATGGACTTGAAGGCCATGGAGCTGCATCTGTAGGAAAAGGCAGATAATTTTAAGAAGAGCGGTAACGCAGCGACTGCTGAGCTGATCCGTGCTAGGGCCCACGCGGACTCCTTGGCCGTGGAGACAGTTCGGCTTGGGGAAGCTCTGAATCGTGCTAAGGCTGAGGTGACTGAGGAGAGTACGCGAGCCGTGAATCAAGCCGTAGAGGCCCAGAGGGTGAAGGAAGAGGCTTCTTTGGCCGCAGCGGTTGCTGCTGCGGTCGAAAGCTTCAAGACTTCTAAAGAGAGGGATGCTGAGGCCGTAACGTTCTATAATCGCGGCTTCGACGCATGCCTCGAGCCGGTTCTGGGTTTGTACCTGTACCTAGATCTCGATTCCCTCTTGCCCGACGACTCTGAAAATACCTCGGCTGACATCGTCCGCTCGGAACCAGCTCCCGACGCCCAGGTTCCTGATGCCCCAAGCTCCTCCTACCTGAAAATCCCTTTTTTTTTCCTATCAATGTATTTATGTACTTTTGTCCCTCTGAGGGGACTTAATGAAAAATGTTCTTGTTACATTGTTGATTTGCTTGAGATGTTGAGCTGATGGTTTTAGTCCGCTGCCATTTAATTTTTAGGGTCGATTATCCGAGCCTCCTCGGCCCAAGCCTTAGTTGGGTCCGACCCCTTAGGATACTTGGCTCGTCGCCTCTGTTTTGTTATACGCCGAGTTGAACACTTAATTGGGTGGTCGGATCGTTATTAGGCTCTTTTCCCATGAAGGGATGCCTTGTCGATCTTTCGTAGGGTTAGGTTCCGATCCTTAAAGGATCGGACCATTTATTAAGCTTCTTCCCTTGAGGGATGCCTCGTCGATCTCTCGTAAGGTTAGGTTCTGATTCCTTAAGGGATCGGACCGATTATCTCGTACTTGTGCGGATAGGGCAGTCGAACAAGCATTCAAAGGTAGAATCGGTCTTTTATTAAGAGCCTTAAAGGCCAGTTGCTAGGAGGCATACATTGCATCATGAGCCTTAAAGGTTATTTCCTCACGGGTAGTAGATTTTTAAGTACACGACGTTCCAAGGATGAGGGAGATGATAGCCTTCGAGGTCTTCCAGGTGGTACGAGCCCGATTTGGCAGATCTGACCACACGATATGGACCTTCCCAATTGGGTCCGAGCGCTCCTGCCCCTGGCTCCGCCGTGTTTTGGAAAACCTGTCGGAGAACTAAGTCTCCTGGTCGGAAGCGCCTAACTTTAACTTTGGAATTGTAAAAGCGCGCTACCTGCTGGTGCCAAGCCACTGTTCGGAGCTTAAAAACTTCTCGGAGTTCTTCGAGTAAATCCAGACTAGCCGCTATCTGCTTGGAATTTTGACTTTCTTCGAAACCCCTGACCCGCGCTGTAGGGAGTGATTTCTACCGGCACCATTGCCTCCGAGCCGTAGGATAACGAAAATGGAGTTTCGCCAGTCGAAGTCTAAACTTTAGTCCTATAGGCCAAGAGAACGAAGGGGAGCTCTTAGGCCCAATTTTCTTTTGCTTTTTCCAGATTCGTCTTGAGATGATGCTTGATGATTTTGTTGACCGTCTCTACTTGTCCGTTCGATTGCGGGTGCCGAAGTGATGAGTAAGCGTTCACGATGCCGAACCCTCGACACATGCTACGGAACTTGTCATTATCGAATTGGCGACCATTATCAGAAACGATGGTCATCGGAATCCCGAACCGGCAGATGATATTTTTCCATATAAAGTCGATCTTCTTCTGCTCGGTGATCTTTGCAACTGACTCAGCCTCTGCCCACTTGGTGAAATAGTCGACCGCGACTATAGCAAACTTGACTTGTCCCTTCCCAGTGGGCAAGGGACCGATGATGTCGATTCTCCATTGAGCGAACGGCCATGGCCCACTCATGGGGGTCATTTCTTCTGCCGGTTGTCTCGGCACAGCAGCGAAACGCTGACACTTGTCAAACTTTCGGACAAAATCCTTAGAGTCTTGCTTGAGAGTTGGTCAGAAATACCCTTGAAGAAGTATCTTCATGGCCAAGGCACGGCTGCCCGAGTGATTTTCGCAGATTCCCTCTTGAATCTTCCGAATCACGTAATCGGCTTCATCCGGTTGGAGACATCTAAGGTAAGGCTGAGAATGCCCCTTCTTGTACAGCACTCCATCCAATATGGCATACCGGGCCGCTCGGACCCTAAGTCACCTCACCTCAAGCTTATCCGAGGGGGTTTCGCCGGTTGATAGATAATTGAAAATGGGGTCCATCCAACTGGGGATGGACTGGACGGTGCTGACCTCCTCCGACTGGCCGATGTTTGGGTGCTCAACGAACTGGACCGGAACAAAACATGGGATCTTTCCCTCAGAGGCAGAGGCGAGCCTTGCTAAGGCGTCAGCCCATGAATTCTCAGCTCTGGGGATCTGCCGGACGGTGCAGCTCCAGAATTTCTCGATCAATTTCCTCGTCTCTTCGAGGTAGGCGATCATTCTGACTTCCTTAGCTTCGTACTCCGAGGAGATATGGTTCACCATCAATTGTGAGTCGCTGCGGACTTGTAGGGTCTGAACACCCAGGCTCGCTGCCAGCTTGAGCCCAGCCAGCAGCGCTTCGTACTCGGCCTCATTGTTTGAAGCTTTGAACCCGAGCCTGATGGCGTATTGAATCGTCGTTGAATCAGGCGCCACGAGGACAACACCAGCTCCTGTTCCTTTAACGTTGGAGGATCCATCAACATAAAGGACCCACCCTAGATCTGATGCGGGCTCTTGATTGCTCAGCGGGGCGGACGGTGTCATCTCGATTTCCTTCCTGACTTGCTCTTCATCCGGAGTCGTAAACTTGGCGATGAAGTCGGCTACGGCTTGTCCCTTGAGTGTCGTCCTGGGCCGGAACTGAATGTCAAACTCTCCGAGCTCTACAGCCCATTTGGTCATCTGCCCTGACACTTCAGGTCTCTGGAGGATCTGCCTCAGAGGGGAGTCCGTTAGCACGATTATGTAATGGGCCTGAAAGTACGGCCGTAATCTTCTGGCTGAGACGACAAGGCAGAGTGCCAATTTTTCTAAGGACTGGTACCTCGTTTCTGCTGGTACCATGGCTTTGCTTACATAGTAAATGGGATACTGCTTGGTTCCGTTTTCTCGGATCAGAGTCGAGCTGACGGCTGAGGTCGAAACGCCAAGGTAGAGGAACAAGGACTCTCCTTCTTCTGGCTTGGACAAGAGAGGCGGCGATCCCAAGTACTGTTTCAACTGCTGAAAGGCTTGCTCGCACTTCGGCGTCCATTCCGCCCTCTTGTGGCCTTTCAGCTGCTAGAAGAAAGGAAGGCATTTGTCTGTAGCCCTAGATATGAAACGTCCAAGGGCTGTGACTCTTCCCGTGAGACACTGTATTTCCTTGAGAGTCCGAGGCGAGTTCATGTCCAGGAGGGTTTTGATCATGTCTGGGTTCGCCTCGATACCCCGCTGTCTGACTTGAAAGCTCAGGAATTTCCCTGACTTAACCCCGAACATGCACTTGGCAGGGTTAAGCTTCATCTGGTATTCAAGGAGGACGTTGAATGTTTCTTCGAGATTAACAAGGTGGTCGGAGGCTTTGATACTCTTCACCAGCATGTCGTCCACATACACCTCCATGGTGTGTCCGATCTGTTTGGCGAACATCTAATTCACCAGTCTATGATACGTTGCCCCAGCATTTTTGTTCACTCCCCAAGTGCAGGGTTGTGATGTAGTAATAACTCGGTAAGACCGAGG
Source organism: Magnolia kwangsiensis (assembly GCA_037074715.1). Classification (NCBI taxonomy): domain Eukaryota; kingdom Viridiplantae; phylum Streptophyta; class Magnoliopsida; order Magnoliales; family Magnoliaceae; genus Magnolia; species Magnolia kwangsiensis. The sequence continues at coordinate 5,978,056 of CM073575.1, read as the reverse complement.
TCGAATCCCAAGGGACTGAAACTTGTACGTTATCTAAAATTAACTAGAAATAGAACTAGAATGAAATGAAATCTGAATTGAATTACAAATTGAGAAATAATTGTAAACTATTAATCTAAAACTTAGGGAACAAATCAGAGATAGGAAACTAGGGATTCAGAGGATCCACTTGTAGAGATCAGGAAGAACTTATGCTCGCATCAAAAATTATGAAAATTACTGAACTGCCGTTGATCTAGTTTTCAAAGAGATGAAAGGTGTATGAATTAGAATGGATTCCATCACCAAACCATGCCCAAAAGACTATGGCAAATAACAGAATTAAACTAATTACCAATCCATCACATGTATGAAGGTTAGGAAGGGTACCGACATCCAACCATGCCCAGGAGACTATGGTGAACAACAGGGCTTCCTGACGTCATAAACATAAAGGAGAAAAGGACATGCTCCAAGCCATTGCAGACCCATTGTAATTTTAGTCACAACAGACCATTAAAGACTAAACAAAACATGCCATTAATAATAAACTAAAATCAACGTTAATTCAAGAATTAAATTAAAGACATAAAATAAAATCTCCCATCTTACCACAAGCTTCACCTCTTAGCCCTAGATAAGAGGTTCAGCCCGCCATGAACGGGTTAAATCTCATAATAAAAGAAAAGAAAAGAAAATACTCTCTCCCTCACGTCTGCTTCAAGTCCCTGCCCGAGCCTCCACGTCTCTCTTTTTTTTCCTTCCTAGACCTGAATGAATGCTCCCCACATCCAAAACCTCTTTATATAGTTGCTGGAGTGGTGAAAATCGGATTTGAATCGGATTTGGAAAGCTATGCATGCCCATTGAAAGCTTTTTCGCAGCCAAGTTCGGTGCCTCGAAACACGCCACTTTCCTTACTCAAATTCCAAAGAAACACCGTCCCTTAGTACTTTCTTGGGTCCTCTACATGATAGACGGTTCAGATCTGCCATATGATCAAAGATGGTGGGCCAAAACCGCCTGGAAAAGTCAGTTTTCGCGGATGTGCGAAACCTTTCGCACCATTTTGCTGTTTTGATCGGTGGGCCCTATAGAAGCATTTTCTGGAAAATCCACCCCGTCCATTGGATTCAGAACGAAATTTCAGTCAAGAATGGGTGGTTTTGAACGTCCATTGACGTGGCCCAGAGAAGAAATCACAAAAAGATCAGTTTTGAACGCTACCGAGCAGCCCTTTTGTGGCCTCTGTATCTCACACGTGTGCACGCATGGGTGCAAAAGGTTAGCATGGTTTTGTAGTTCTCGAAGCCCTCTACACGGTGGACGGATCAGATCGGACATACGAGCAATGGGTGGGGCCCACTACCGTCCGCAAAATGGACGCCGGTCGGCCGTTACACAGCCGTGGTGTGTAAGAAAAACTTTTTTTTTTTTTTTCCTTTCTTTCGGTCAGAGACGTCAACCCGTCTCTGACGCTTGCCGTGCACAGCTAGTGCATATATGCACTATGCACATTCTATATATGTGGGATCCACAATGCTGTGTTTCTGAAATCTGATCCAGTCATTCATCTTCTCATATTATTTAAGCCGTCAATACCAAAGTTGAGGCAGTTCCAGATATCAAGTGGGCCCAGAATTAACGGTTTATGGGCTGATCTATCGGTTGGGGCACTTTCCGAGATCTTCAATGGCTGAAATTTTATATGTACGGTTAATTTATGGTCCTCAGGCGACGTATGAAGTTTCGATCCGAACGGATGGTGGGAACCTCATGATCTTGCATTCTGGACGTCCTTCAGGCCACTTGAGCTTCAATTTCTAACTTTTCTCGGATTTCTGACCGTGTATATTTGTCAATCTTGGTCCCCTGGAGTGTGTCCCTTGCCTTTGGCGTCATCAGATCGTTAAATCTCAACTTTTAACATCCTTTTTCCATCCATGCTCTCAATTACACCCTGAAACATAAACACGATAAAAACAGGCCGTTCGACAGCATTATGTCCGTAAATCTAGGCAATATCTGGGGTCTAATATGCAATATTTGACTCTCAACACAACTCCCAACCAGCATTTTGCTAGTCCCGAGCAAAGTATGCGAAAAATAAGTTGAGAATTATAGGAAAACTTTCTATGAAATCGAGTGAGATTTTGAACAAAATACGAGAAATTTAATATTCATGAATGTTAGAAATTATTTTCTCCTGAGCTCAAGCGCACAGTAGACTTCATAATCAAGTGTAAAGCATTAATCCATCAATTAGAAAAATTTTAAACATTGAGATCCATGGATGTATAGTGTAATCTCAGCTAATCAATACCAAGATTCAATTCTCTATTTCAAGATGTCATTGGTAATCAACGAGAGAATTCATGATGACCAAAACTTGCCTCACAGAGTTATTTATTTATTTTATTAATAGTAACGCCAAGAAGGGGAATCAAATCCTCACCTATAGGGAGCAAACCTATGGTGAAGACTGTACACCTGACTCTTTTTCACATATTATTCATGGGGAATTAACTCTACACCTATAGGGAGCAAACCTATGGTGAAGATTAATTATCCAACCTTTTCAATTTTTATACCATGATGGCAAGATACTTCAGACTGGTTCCTTTCATGCTCAATGATTACCAAGTTAATCCTTCGATATGGAACTGGAATCTGAATGTGTCAGCAAGACGTGTCCTGAAATCATGATTCAATCAATGTTTAAAATCTCTAATCATGGATTGATAATTCAAACTCAACTGTGGAATCTATCAAGTAGCTAAATCCAAGAGTCATAAATTACCAACATCACGTATCTCGTAATTCTAAATCAAAGATATATGTCAAAATCACGTTAAATTTACAAGAAATGTCAGAAAAATTTTAAAAATTTTCACAATTTTCACAATTTTTGCTCAAGACCAAGAAAATACTGATTAGGAAGCCTTAGGAAGCCTAATCTCCCACCCCCAACCTAAAATCTACATTGTCCTCAATGTAAAATATATAAGCATGCAATGCACATGGGACAACGAAAGTAAATGAGAAGTGATGGGAAGATAGTACCTGAATAACGAATCAAGAGAGTTTCCAATAGATCACGGCATGGAAGCTTGTCAGTATGAGAGAGAAAGCAGAACAAAAATAACAAAAATAAAATCCTACCTATACCACTTTCGCAGGTGCTCTCGATTGCATTTAGCGTATGCAACAAGCCTTTAAACCCCTAGGTTACCCCTAGTGGACGAGTTGTAGTCTCGTGAGGGTTTGCAGTAATGTTCCCCACAAACATTGAATCGATCACAAAACTTGATCATGCCATAAAGTTCCTCTTCCGGCCAATATCTTGATAAGTTTCTCAGTAAGTTTCTCAATAGGATCATCCAAAAGCCCTTTTTACAATAGGCTTGGATGCCCTGGAGTTTGACTTTCCAGAGAAACTTATTTACCTCATTAAAAATGTGTTGATGATTCGCCTGAGGTATCCAAAGTATAAATGATTCACCTGTGTTAGAAAAAGTTTCAGAGTTAGTATCCCATGGTGAATCAGAGACTACAGATAGATCAAGTTGAGAAAAATTTTCAAGAAGTGGTGTAGTCTCAACACTTTCCGAAGTATCAGACTTCGGTTCAATTTTCAGCTCCTCCTCCCCTAATGGTAAACATTCAGGATCTGTGGAAGAAGGGGCTTCAGAGTAAGGGTTCTCTCGGTCAGTGCTGACTGCCGAGATGTTGTCTTGCAAGGCATTCACTATGTCTCTTATCATGGGATCATTTGAATCTACAAAGTATGCCAAGCAATCATCAAAAGAGTTGGGACATTCTTCTGAGAGTGACTTATTTTCCACCTTGGAGCTCGTGATGATCTGCTCAAGGAATCCATCATCCTTAAAAGTGGACGGATGTATGCTCTCTTGCTCCAGCCCTGTACAAACAGATTGAGGGTCAGTATGCGAAACATTGATATGATCACTCTGTTCATTGAAATTACTCAGAAGAGGCATTGAATCGTCCACATTCAACAGTATAGATGGTGGCCTCAACTGGGTGGTTTCAAATTCCAGAGTCGTAGCGCGCAACTCGTCCTTCTCCCGAATCATATCATCATTCAATTCAGGGGAGTGGTCCAAATATGTTTCACAAGAGTTATAAGGGTCGGTCATAAGGGGCTCCTCCACTTTTAGATCAGACATGTCAGGTGAGTGAAGTATCTCATTATGACCATTCTCTTCGCGTACTTCTTGATCATTAAATTGGACCAAACTTAAGATTAGTTTCAGGGGAATTGTGGTTATACATTCAGGATTGTCATCCCAACACTCATCATATTTTGGTTCAGTGCAGTGCACACTTGGGATGAAATCACTTTCCTCATATTCTTCACCTAGAATGGGTTGAGATTCGCATAAACTAACATCTTCATCATCATTAGAATCTAGTGTGTCATGTGATTGAAGTGTATCATTATATTTGAAAGACAGCCATGTCTCTTCCCCATTCTTTTGAACAGTCATAGAAATCGACTCATCGGTAAATTGGACCGTATGCTCGTTAATGGAATCCAACTCCTTATTCCAAATTCTAGAGTTCTTCAAAGGCGAGTTAGGATCACTTTCCTCGCATTGTATTTCTGGAATGAGTCGTGGCTGGGATAACCGAGCCTCCTCTATTCTATCGAGGCGCGAATTGAGTCCTTCCATTGCTTTTCTGAATTCCGCAAACCACTCCATGTTATGCTGAATTGAATTTTCCTGGTTCGTTTCTGGTTGAATCTCAAAGGTAGAGGGTCCAATAGAATAATCACTTGAAATAAGTGATTCCAAAGTTTTTATACTTTCTTCACAACGTGCTAAGTGATACTGAAATGAATCCTCTTGTATCGTTTCTGGTTAGATCTTAATGTTAGGTTAGAGTATCCAAGAGGATAATCCTTATAACATATTATTGGTTCATCTTCACAGCTTTGATGTTTCCACTGGTTATAGTCATACTGATCATACATGGGAGAATATGATGGCTGATAATAATCCTCATTCCCATAATTACGATCGTATACAACCCTATTTACCGATGGAAGATAACGTTCTAGTCGGTTCTCAATGTCTGTTTGTGATGGAGAAAAATCTTGAGGTATACGTTGAATTCCACAACCCTCGGGCATTCTCCAATATCTCCTATCCATCTCAGCGTATGCACGTACCCACGATTCCATGGTAGAACCCTGACTCTAAGTCTAATCCTAGAACAAAAGAAAAGTCCTATAGAAATATGGAAAGTAAGAGAAGAAGTTAGAAGGGTGTTACCAAATAAGAAGTTCCTATGTTAAGATCCTGCAAAAAAAAAAAAAAAAAAAAAAACAAGTTAGTTTCTAAAACACTTAGTCAAATATTAGAAAATTTTTAAAAACCCTAATAGAGAAAAAATAAAGAAATTAGAAAACATATCACCAAATTAGAAGTTTCTATCTCAGAATCCTAAAAAACAGGAAGAATAGGTTAGTTTCTAGAAATTAGGAAAATAAAAATAAAAATCTACGATTAAAATAATCCTAATCTTAACTAATCCCAAAACTAATTAATTTCAGAAAAACGTAGCCGACAGTCCCCGGCAACGGCGCCAAAAACTTGTTCACTCCCCAAGTGCAGGGTTGTGATGTAGTAATAACTCGGTAAGACCGAGGTTGAATCCCAAGGGACTGAAACTTGTACGTTATCTAAAATTAACTAGAAATAGAACTAGAATGAAATGAAATCTGAATTGAATTACAAATTGAGGAATAATTGTAAACTATTAATCTAAAACTTAGGGAACAAATCAGAGATAGGAAACTAGGGATTCAGAGAATCCACTTGTAGAGATCAGGGAGAACTTATGCTCGCATCAAAAATTATGAAAATTACTGAACTGCCATTGATCTAGTTTTCAAAGAGATGAAAGGTGTATGAATTAGAATGGATTCCATCACCAAACCATGCCCAAAAGACTATGGCAAACAACAGAATTAAACTAATTACCAATCCATCACATGTATGAAGGTTAGGAAGGGTACCGACATCCAACCATGCCCAGGAGACTATGGTGAACAACAGGGCTTCCTGACGTCATAAACATAAAGGAGAAAAGGACATGCTCCAAGCCATTGCAGACCCATTGTAATTTTAGTCACAACAGACCATTAAAGACTAAACAAAATATGCCATTAATAATAAACTAAAATCAACGTTAATTCAAGAATTAAATTAAAGACATAAAATAAAATCTCTCATCTCACCACAAGCTTCACCTCTTAGCCCTAGATAAGAGGTTCAGCCCGCCATGAACGGGTTAAATCTCATAATAAAAGAAAAGAAAAGAAAATACTCTCTCCCTTACGTCTGCTTCAAGTCTTTGCCCGAGCCTCCACGTCTCTCTTTTTCTTCCTTCCTAGACCTGAATGAATGCTCCCCACGTCCAAAACCTCCTTATATAGTTGCTGGAGTGGTGAAAATCGGATTTGAATCGGATTTGGAAAGCTATGCATGCCCATTGAAAGCTTTTTCGCAGCCAAGTTTGGTGCCTCGAAACACGCCACTTTTCTTGCTCAAATTCTAAAGAAACACCGTCCCTTAGTACTTTCTTGGGTCCTCTACATGATAGACGGTTCAGATCTGCCATATGATCAAAGACGGTGGGCCAAAATCGCCTGAAAAAGTCAGTTTTCACGGATGTGCGAAACCTTTCGCACCATTTTGCTGTTGTGATCGGTGGGCCCCACAGAAGCATTTTCTGGAAAATCCACCCTGTCCATTGGATTCAGAACGAAATTTCAGTCAAGAATGGGTGGTTTTGAACGTCCATTGACGTGACCCAGAGAAGAAATCACAAAAAGATCAGTTTTGAACGCTACCGAGCAGCCCTTTTGTGGCCTCTGTATCTCACACGTGTGCACGCATGGGTGCAAAAGGTCAGCATGGTTTTGTAGTTCTCGAAGCCCTCTACACGGTGGATGGATCAGATCGGACATACGAGCAATGGGTGGGGCCCACTACCGCCTGCAAAATGGACGCCGGTCGGCCGTTACGCAGCCGTGGTGCGTAAGAAAAACTTTTTTTTTTTTTTTTCCTTTCTTTCGGTCAGAGACGTCAACCCGTCTTTGACGCTTGCCGTGCACAGCTAGTGCATATATGCACTATGCACATTCTGTATATGCAGGGTCCACGATGCTGTGTTTCTGAAATCTGATCCAGTCATTCATCTTCTCATATTATTTAAGCCGTCAATACCAAAGTTGAGGCAGTTCTAGATATCAAGTGGGCCCAGAATCAACGGTTTATGGGCTGATCTATCGGTTGGGGCACTTCCCGAGATCTTCAATGACTGAAATTTTATATGTACGGTTAATTTATGGTCCTCAGGCGACGTATGAAGTTTCGATCCGAACGGATGGTGGGAACCTCGTGATCTTGCATTCTGGACGTACTTCAAGCCACTTGAGCTTCAATTTCTAACTTTTCTCAGATTTTTGACCGTGTATATTTGTCAATCTTGGTCCCCTGGAGTGTGTCCCTTGCCTTTGGCGTCATCAGATCGTTAAATCTCAACTTTTAACGTCCTTTTTCCATCCATGCTCTCAATTACACCCTGAAACATAAACACGATAAAAACAGGCCGTTCGACAGCATTATGTCCGTAAATCTAGGCAATATCTGGGGTCTAATATGCAATATTTGACTCTCAACAATTTTTCAGGTCAAATGGCATGACCCGGTAATAGTAAAGTCCCCTGTCCGTGACAAAGGTGGTCTTCTACCTATCTGGGGGATGCATGAAGATCTGATTGTACCCGTAGTAGGCGTCCAGAAACGAGAGTAACTCGTGTCCTGCCGTGCTGTCCACCAGTTGGTTGATCCGAGGTAGTGGGAAGCTTTCTTTGGGACACGCCTTATTCAGATCAGAGTAGTCTACGCAGACCCGCCACTTCCCGTTTGACTTCCTAACGAGCACGACATTTGTTATTCAGTCAGGGTAGTATACTTCTTCTATGAAGCCCGCATCGAGCAGGACGGAAACCTCCTCGGCAATGGCTTCATATCGTTCGACATCGAACGGTCTTCTTTTTTGCTTAACCGGCCTGTGGTCTGGGTCCACCGTTCAGCCTGTGGACTTGCACATCGGGTGAGATCCCCGGCATATCTGCATGTGACCATGCGAAGACGTCCCGGTGTTGTCTCAAGAAGGCCATCAACTCGTTCCTCCGCTCGGGATTCAGTGATGATCTGAGCTGAACAGTTTTGCTCGGATCTGATTCATCGAGCGACATTCTTGTCAGATCTTCGACTGAGGAACTTTCTGCTGATCCTCGAGGGTCCAAGGCGTCCACTACGAGCGTTTGTTTGGTGGCCCCTTTCCTTACAGCTATCGCATAACATCTCCGGGCCTCGCGTTGGTCGCCTCAGAGATAACCGATCCCACCTTCGGCTGGGAACTTCATCATCAAATGATAAGTTGAGACGACCGCCCTCATTGCATTGAGGGAGGGTCGGCCCAGAATCACGTTGTGGACTGATGGAACATTGACAACTAAAAAGTCAACCAAAAACGTGACTTGATGTTGCCCTTCTCCCGCTGTCACTGGGATGGAGATGGCTCATTCGGAGATGACTCTCTCTCCGGCAAAGCCATGCAAGAGAGTCTTCACGGGTCAAAGCTTGGACCGTGGAATTCTCATTTTCTCAAACGCCTCGGAATATATTATGTCAGCTAAACTCCCGGTGTCGACCAAGATGCGGTACACCTTATAATTGGCTATGGTCATAGTGACCACTAGCGCGTCGTCGTGCGGATGCTGGATCCCGCGTGCATCATCTTCTGTGAAGGTCAGGCTGCACGGAGCAACATGGAGTTTCTTGCTGGGACGTTCCGTCAGGTGAATGTGGTGTTCTGACTCGGAGCTCCGGGAATGGGCTTTTCGTGCCCTGTTTGAATCCCCTCCCCCAGCTGAGACCCCGAAGATGGTGCGAATTTCAGCGGGCTCCTCTGGGGAGTTGTTCGACTGCTCTTGCCGCCGTTCTTCTCTATGAGCGGATTTCTCCTTTTTGGTATAACGATGTAGATGTTCTTTGCGGATGAAGGACTCAATCTCATCCTTCAGATCTACGTAATCGTCCGTGTTATGACCGTGGTCCCAGTGGAAACGGCAGTATTTCTGTTTGTCCCGATGCTCGGGATCAGCTCTCATATAAACTGGCCAATTGAGTAGTCTGTCTCCTCGGATGTCTAGCAGGATCTGCTCGGCGGATGTATTGAGTGGAGTGTATGAACGAAATTTCCTTTCCGGCCTACGGCTCAGACGACGATCGCGAAAAGCGCGGTCATCCGTTCCTTTGCTAGCCGGCTGGGAGTCTTCATTCCGGGGTCTCTTCCCCTTGTTCTTCAAGTCAGACGTCTGCGTGCCCTTTCAAGCTTTGGTGAACTCCTCTACGTTAGTGTACTTCTGAGCTTTCGCCATGAAGTCCGCTAGCGTCTTCGGTGGATTCTTTCCGATGGAGAAGGCAAACTTTTCTTCTTTCAGTCCGCTCAGAATGGCGGCGAGGGTCATCTTATCATCGTAGTCCTCGACATGTAATGCTTCTTCGTTGAAGCAGGCGATGTAATCCTTCAACGACTCCTTCGGGGTCTGCTTAATGGTAAGCAGGTGAGTGTTGGGCTTCCGACTTCTCTTACCGCTTATGAACTGCGTAAGGAATAGTCGGCTCAGTTCCTCGAATGAACCCACAAAAACAGGCTTCAACTGGCGATACCAGATCCGAACGGACCCTATGAGGGTGATAGAGAATCCCCCACACATCATTGCATCCGTTGCTGTCTAGATCTGCATCCAGGATTGATAGGACTACAAGTGTTCGGATGGGTCCCTAGATCCCGAATACTAGATGACGGGAGGCATCCGAAACCTCTGCAGCATCACTTCAGCCATGATGGCCGAGTTGAAGGGAGGTTCGGTCTCTTCCATCATCGCCTGGATCGTGGTCGAAACTGTCGATTGCTCTTGCTCTTTTTCCAATATCAGGAAATTATCCTTCAGTTCCGCAAAGCGCGCTTCCCAGGGATCCTTGTTTTCAGTGACGACCTTTTGGGTATGTTCAGCCTCCGATATTCTCCCTTCTCTCCTCCGTTCTAACTGATGACGGAGGTCCGTGGGTGGCAGGGCGGATGTGGCTGAGCGGACGGTTGTCGAAGCCCGAGCTGGCTCACTCCGTGCGGATGCCTCGTCTCGTGCCACAGAAAGATTTTGACCCGACTGCAGTACCCCTGAACGTTGGGAAACTTCGGACCTCACACTCCTCGGCATGGAGCGAGTTTTCACAAACAGCCCCACCGACTCGAGAACGGGTTGTTCTTGATCCGGGCGTAGTTCCGGCTCCCGCTACTGTTTCATCTGGTTTATCTCGTCACGCAGGGCCTGAATCTCATTCTGCATGGCGCGGTACTTGTTCGACCGATTACGCGAACGCTGAGAAGGCCCTGGAGCAGACTCGGCATGAAGCGGTGATGACGACCTAGTCTTCTCATCAGGTTGCGGCTGCACTGCTGTAGCTTTCTTCTTCCTCGCTATTGCTTAGAGGAAATGAGAACCTGACTTCTAGGTTTAGGTTCCCACAGACGGAGCTAAAAAATTTTGATGCCAAAATCCGGTCAGCTCTCCCTCCTCGTCGATCTCCACGTACGATCCCTGGAACCTGCAATAGGAAAGCAGACAAAGGTGACCCTGGCTAAGCCGAGGGACCCTCTGATGCCTAAGTCAGGACAAGGGAATCAGGGTCTGAGTAGAGCGTAGAAGAGAGCTCGATTTTGCGTACCTGTAGACATGGTGTGATGTAGTATTTATACTTGGCTGTCGAGTGGTCCGGATCCGATAATCTCGGCACGATCAGGGAAATTCCCGGATCGTGGAGATACCCCCCGCAATCTATCGATCATGTAGCGTATCCGGCGGATTATGCGTATCTGCGAGCGAGGTTATCGGTCATGTTTGGTTATGACAGTTTTCACGTTCAGCGAGTGGGATATGCGCATCTTAACATGCGTTCGACTTGTAACGTTCGATCTGTTCGGACTGTATGCTCGGCTCGGAACGTCGTTCGTCTCGGAATGCAAGCTAGAGCAGAGCGGCTATAATGTGGAGTATCATCCGATCGGATCATAATCCGGAGTCCGACCTCAACCAAATCGGCTGCTCGGATAGGTTACGTCTTGAAACAGGTCAGGAGGGTCACGACTCGGCTCGAACTTGTCCTCGGAGCAGCGTTGTATTGTGAGATCAGATTTCTCGTAACAAATTTCATATGGAGGTCCACTGAAGGTGGGTCCCGCAGGCCGCATGGCTACTTTGGGTTGATACACGCGGTTTTGGGAAAGAATCATTATTAATTATGTAATTTGATTTTCACTTTTAATTTTTAATTTTTTAATTTTTTTTAAAAAAAACATTCAATCAAGTAATGATGTTAACGGGAATGCATTCCCACCTATTGGCCTATAGGATAAATTGGGATCTGACGAGATGCACAGATGAGGCAAGTTACTGTCTATGATAAAGAAAGATTAAAAAAAAAAGAGATTTAAATGATTACGGTGATAAAACATTCCAATATGAGAATTTTATCATTTGATATGCACTGTCCACAGTGAGGCCATCATGTAAGCAGTTTGAATTAACGAACATGACCATGATCCAAGCTAATGTCCTGTCAAACCCAATAGCAATCCATCCTGTTTTTGGAATGCAAGATATACTGTCAGATTTGACAGTACTAAAATAAAAATAAAAAATCTATCATATGCATTTTTGGAATTGGGTCATTGGTATTTTTTGAACCGTCAATTTCTTTCTAATGTGAATGTGATTGAAGGCTTTCCTCAGGACATGAGTGCCGAGATGAGGCCACACGTGCATCCCTCAAGAGCTGCGGCCCACAGTTAGCAAGCAGAAACCAAATATCATGCTGGGCCATTGATCATGGATAAGAATGGATAGTCATGTAACTATGACTAATCGTCCATATTCAATGTTCGCATGCGGCCCACCTGATTAGTCGTGGGTGGGCTGATTTTTGGATGCATCCATGGATGAGCTGGGAGTTGCATGTAACAGGCTACTATACTATGTAGTCTATGTAGCACAAAAATCTGTGGGGCTATTATACAAAAATCTATGTAGCACAAAAATCTGTGGGGCTATTATACAGTCTGTAGTCTATGTAACAGGCTATCATACAGGCTTTGGCCGGAGTTGCATGTAACAGGCTATTATACAGTCTATGTAGCACAAAAATCTGTGGGGCCTACTGCGATATCCGTGTGACATTCAGTACTCCATCCATCAGTTTCTCCAGTTCATATTATGATGTAATCCCTATAATGAGGCAGATCCAAAATTCTGGTGGGCCACACCACAACAAAGAGTGGGCATTGAAATGCTATTGCAGCCCACTGTCACGTTCATATGCTATCCAGCCTGTTCATAAGATAATTCTTACCAGGGATGAAGGAAAGAACAAATATCTGCCTGATTCAAAAAATTTGTGGGCCCATGAGTTTTATCCCCACAGTTTCTAGTGGTGTCACCAGAGCTATGGATCTGCCTCATTTTTGGCATCACTTCCTAACATAAGATGGAGATACTGATGGACGGAATGGGTGTGAATGTTACAGGGACATCACGGTGGGCCCCACAGAGTTTTGTGTTATATAGGCTCCGTGTAACATGTTACACACAACCCGTTTCCCATCCAGTTGGTGTGTTTTGTGGACGATGGCCCAACCGCTCATCAAATTGAAGGCTCCGATCATTCCAATTATAGCAGCATATGAGCTACATACATCAATTAACACTGGAAGATTGTTCTTGCTCGTCACAAAATAACACCTATGGCCAAGATTTTCTCATGGACAAGAATCATAGGATTAAGATCAATTCTGATTAGACCAACTAGATGAACAGCCTGGACCACACAGAAAGCTGGGCCCACCTCTACGGTTGCTCTGATTTTAGTCAACCATCTATATATATATATATATATATATATATATATATATATATATATATATATATATATATATATATATATATATATCTAGTTATCTACACATGCATGTAGAGAACTGCATCCCCATCTCTTGCTTCTCCCCATCTCCTTCATCAACCTTCTCACTCTCTCTACCTCCCTCCACCTCCCATCCTCAGCATACACATTTGATAACATCACATAAGAATCATCATCCCTGGCCCGCCTGACTGCCTCAAGCCTCTTCGCTGCCCATTCTGCCATCTGCATTGCACTATGAACTCTACATGCAGCAAGCAAGCTCCTCAACACCACCACATTAGGCTCCATAGGCATGTTTTCGATGAACTTCCGCACTTGCTCTATGTGCCCAGCCCGCCCCATGATATCTACCATGCACCCATAATGCTCAATTCTTGGCACCAGACCATAATCCTTCGTCATGCTCTCAAAGTATTGACGCCCTTCTTCAACTAAGCCCGTGTGGCTACATGCACACAATACCACAATAAACGTCACTTCGTCAGGCCTTACTCCAGCCTTCACCATTTCATTGAACAATGCCAATGCTGTATCTCCTCGGCCGTTAATTGCCATACAGCAGATAATCGCTGTCCATGATAACACGTCCTTACCATTGATACTGCGGAAAACGTCCATCGCTAAATTCACATGCCCGCATTTTGAATACATGTCTATAAGTGTGGTACTAACCCTTAAACTATTACACTTAAATGCATTATTATCAATGTAATTGGCATGAATCCACCTTCCAAACTCAACATCTCCCATCTCCCCACAGGCAGAAATGACACCCAACATTGTGATATGATTCGGGCGCAAGGCCGTGGCCATCATTTCGCGGAAGAGCCTCAATGCCTCATCTGGCTGGCCACACCGGCCACAGGCGTCAATCATGGCATTCCATGATGCGAGATCCCTATGCGGCATTTCTTCGAACAGCACGCGACAGGAATCCAATTCTCCCATCTCGGCGTACAAGGTGATCATGACACACCAAGCGGCCGGGCTCTTGACGGGAATTTCATCAAACAGTTTCCGTGCTGACTGGGGTCGCCTGCATTCAACGTACATATGCATGAGCGCTGAATGCACGTGAGCCTGCGCCGAGTAAGAGGTTTTCACGACTTGGGTGTGGATCTGCTCGCCGTGAGGGAGGCTCTGATGGCAGCTGCAGGCTTTGAGGGTGAAGGTCAAGGAGAAGCTGTCGTGGGGAATATCCATGCGGCGCATTTTAACGTAGAGGGAGAGAGCTTGGGTTGGGAAGTTGGAGTGGGTGAATACTCTAATCATGGTATTCCAGACGAAAGTGTTTGTGGAAGGTTGGAGTAGGTTGAAGAGGGAGAGAGAGTAGGAGATGTTGGGTGGAGGGAAGCATGCGGCGCAGGTTAGCAAGAGTTGGGATATTACTGAGAAGGGGTTGTGGGTGGAATTAGTTTTGAGGACGTGGGCATGGATTTGTTTGAGATGCTGTGAGGATTTGCAGCTTTTTAACATATCATCTGCTTTTCGCATTCCACATCGATATTTTGTTAATGCAGGCAGAGAGGAACACATCTACTCATCCCGAACTCGGTATCTCGGATGAGTCGGATGCGACCGAGTCGGCTCAGTTGGAGACGATCAGATTCGACCACTTCGATCCATGGGATTGTCACAGTATATAGAGTGGCACGTAAGCACGTCAATACAGATCATCCAATTGGATGTCTCGGTTTAATGTTGAAATATCCGATGATCAATCTGGGATGATCCTAACCGCAAGTTCAATGGCCATGAATGGATGATTGAAAAGAAACAATCAAGGGTTCGAATTCAAGGATGATATAAAGTCCTGGGTTTTGAAAGGACACAAGACCCCACATGACAGCTCTCATGGGTTGTCTGCTTCCACCTTCCTTTGCAGACCTTTTCAGATATTGTGAAGGGGTGGGTAATGGCGTCTAGTCCCTGGTCTTACTAGGCCAAGCTGGCTAGCTGTCTAAGAAAAATAGAGACATGATCAAAAGTTTAAAATATATAAGGTTCTGTTTAGTAGGCCAAAGGTCTCAAATAGTCTAAATTCGATGCACTGTTTAGTAGGGAAGCTGATTTCGTACTGAATAAACTCTATGGGGCCCACTGTTATGTATGTGTCTTATCCATACCGTTCATCCATTTTCCAGAATCATTTTAAGACATGAGCTCAAAATTGAATCATATCTAGAGCTCAAGTGGACTACACCGCACGAAACATTTGAATTGAACACCTACCATTAAGAACTTCTTAAAGTTTACAAAAGCTTTGGATGTAGCTTATATTTGTCTTTTCCCTTCATCGGTATCTTTGCAACCTGACAAATAAGTTGGATGATAAATAAACATCAATGGGCCTTACAAAGGTTTCAATGATGAACATTATTATTCCCTCACTTGAGCTTGGGATATGCGACACACATACATCATGTCTCATTTTTTTTTTGCGTTAATAATGCTAGTACAGCACATGGGCTTATGTTCTTTCAAGAGACTCTTACGAATCAATTTCTCCACTTACTCTTAAAGTATCTCACACTCATTCGGACTCATCCGATAATGAGGGCGGTTGAGTAGGCTAACCCTAGGAACGATGTTTATGCGATGTTGTATGTCCCTTATGGGGATAATTCATCAGGTAAATCTTCAAGCCAAACTTCTTTAAATTCGTTTAGCAATAATTTTAAATTTGAAGAAATGTTTGAAGGTTCCAATTCTTATCCCTTCACCACTATGGCGTATATCTCGCCAGTGTCCTTGGATTCCTTCATGAAATTTCGAATAGTTAAGAAAGAACTCCCCTCCACTTCAGAGGCTTTTGGATCGTTCTCTGGTGCCATATGGATAAAGATTATTTTTACACTATCATTAATGAATATTTACACATTGTCTGTCCTCGATGAATCACATCACGGTCCAACCACCAGAAATGATCTGAAAAAATGGATGATCTGTATAGATAAAATAAATATTATATATGGTGGCCCCATAGAGTTTACTCAATGGGCTAAACTCATTAGGTAATCCCATTTTAAGCATCTAGTAAAGAGATCTTTAGGTTATTTATTATTGTTGTTGTTGTTGTTGTTGTTGTTGGGATCCCTCCAATCTATAACTAGTCTCATTGTATCAATGGTTTGGATGATAAAAACATCAACCTTGAAAAAGTGGCTTTAAACTAAACCTAAAAGTGGGACCCTTACATGTCTCTTCAAATCGTCCATGAGATGGGTCTTTCTCTACCGTCAACGAATATTCTACACGAAGGACGGTGGTCAATCGACCAACTCATGGCTTTGTATAACAGCAGCCGTAATGGAGCTACCGACACAAATGAAGCTGATGGGGCGATTGGTGATGCAAGTGGGGACAATCAAAGCTTAAGCAAAGATGAAAGTGAAATGGGACAAATGGCTGGTGATCTTATAGGAGGTGATGAAAGACTTTGAGCATGGAATAGCTGCAAATATTGGGATGCTAGCAGAATTTGAGATCCCATGCGAGGAGATGCACCTAAATTTGGGTCCGTTTACAGTAGATAAAGATACATTAACCAACCAAGATGAGAAGTAGATGAAGATACATTAACCAACCAAGATGAGAATTCAATATGGGATTTTGTGTTGGGGTGATGGAAAGCTACAAAAAGCAGGCCCCAAAATTTCTGTATCTTCAGCTACTTTGCTATGTATTAGAAGTTGGTGTGTGTTGGAAATAAATATGTTAGTGTTATTTCAGGGTTGTAGGGTCAGTGCATGTTCATGGGTTGTATGAATAAAACTGGCACCGATGCTTGTAGTAAAGCATATGCTAGTGACCACAGTGCTTACTAATATTGTATGTATGTATTACTAGAGAGCTAATAAGAGTTTATGTGGTCTGTTTGATCTTGTGGCTAGGGTTACATGACACTCCCATCTCTAATTCTTTTGTGTTGAGTCTCATGCATGGTTAGCCAATGATACAAATTCTTTTCTTTTTCTTCTTTCTTTCTTTCTTTTTTTCTTTTTTTTTTTAAAATTAATTTATTTATTTTTTAAAAAATAAATAAATAAAAAATTTTACACAGGCGCTCACACCCACACATACCACAATGGACACTCCAAGACCTCAGTGTTGAAACGTCTACCACTGAGCCATGAGTAGGGACCCACCAATGATTCAAATTCAATGCATGCATTTGGCCCCCTATTGCTGATTTTCGAGAGGTGGCATCTACACGGTGGGGACCACCTTGTAACTAGCTACAATATCACGCATGACTCTTTTGTTCATCTGTCATTTATTTCATGGGAATATATTGGAAGTCATCGTACGAGTTGCTATTGCCCATTGCTAAAAGTCATGAGATCCACCTCAAATGAGATAGACCCACCATCAAAGAGAGAAAAGATTCATGGTGAAGATCATCCAATCTGTGTGATTTAGTAGTCGGGACATCGACTGAGCATGACTAGGCGGTTGGTGTGATTAAGAATAGATTGATTGATGGTAGAGCCATGTTGTACATGGTTACCACAATAAACGACCTCATATGGGAAGATGGTTTTGACCAACCATCAGCAGGCCCCACAATGGATTGGCCATGGCCCAAAGAATCCATTGATTCGAAATCCTGATTGTTGACCTTCTCCTGTTGGATGTGGAGCATTACCAACTTGGTTTTTCATTGTATGTCTGAAGGCCTCACAACCAAAGTTCATAATTGTCCATTCGGCAATTTGCACTGTAGAAACTTCATGGTTGGGCCAACCAGACGTTTGAAATCATTAGCCATGGCCCGTCTCAGTCTTGCTCATTCAAACCAGAAACGACCTCATGTAGTAAGGTGTCTCAATCAGAGAGACCCCACGAGTGCCAGCAGAGCAGCACGACACACAAGTGACAAATCCAGCACATTTGCATGGTGTACCCCTCAGCGGACATCCTAATGCAACCATCAGGCCTGTCCAATCATCAGGTGGACCACACATGCTGGCACTTGTTTGCAATCTTCTTGGAATGTATTATGAATCAATGGAGCAGGAAAGATAGCAATATGAAAATGGGAAGAATGATTGAATGATTTTGGAAAGGATTGAGCTCAACAGAGGAACAAATACATTTAAGCACATGGGAAGAAAAGAAAATGAAAGAGCTTCTTATTCTATCACTGAAGAACTCTGCCACTATATCCACACAGCTACATGACTTCCTACTACATGACACCAGTTGTCAGGTACACGGCGTTGAAGCATATACTTCTCCAAAACAGACATCCACTAGCTTGAACATAAATGAAATGGCTACTGCATGAAATAGATAGAGAAGCAAATTAGATGATTTGAGGTCTCGTGTCATGACAGATCATAAAGCAATATGGGTTGAAACTTACCACTTTTATAAGTTTCAGTGTAACATTTCATCCAACTTTTGCCGGTAGAGAGCCAAACTCTGCATTTGTAGAAACGGAATATCATTAGTTCTGATTCATAGGAAAGAGACATAATAATATGGTAGTCAGTAGGGTTAGACCAAACATGACATAAGTGTAATCCCAATGTGAGCTCTTTCGAAAGAGAGGAATTATATGACCCATAGGCCATAGCCTGCACCTTTGCATGCTATACATGGGTTTTCAATTTCGACATGCAGGGTCTATGGTCCAGTAATCGGACCATGGTTCTGTTGAGTCCCACCATGTTTGGAGAAAGCCCACAAATGTCACACCCCAGAGACTGACAGTAGGAGCTTTTTTAGTTAGATGTGAACAATTGTTATATTTCTCTTACCTGTCTATCAGGAGGCAATAAATCAAATGTTAAGTTTCTGTCTGTCTATGATATTTTTAGGTATAGCCCATCCATAGTGGGAACATCAGACCAATGATCCCGATTACTGAGTCATGGGCCCCACTTGTTCAGACCTGAAAACCCATATCCAGTGCAAATATGCAGGCCACGTATTATATAAATGCTCCGGGGAAGATGCGTAAAAAAACAAGCCGTGGCATGATAGCAAAGAGGTTTGCTAGCTCCCACATGCACCCTCCACTTTGTGCGATTTACATGCAGCACACATGCCAATGTCACACTTTTGTAGGACGTCTGGCGGGTGGATAAGGCAGGCTCCATTGATGATTACATGAGACAAATCAACCAGATTAACTTATCAACCATGCAGCATGTGTTCCCCCAATCTTCCTAAATTGCCTATAGTTTAAATTGAAGGGTGTGTTCTGCCTGCAGTGGACCATTGTAATTTATATGTCAGGTCCTCTTGTTGGTAGTAATGAAATGGTGTCATTATCTAAAATGAAGAACATTTGCAACCAAAGGATAAGTCCAATAATGCCACTCTAATTTAAAATGAAGAACATTTCCAGCCAAAGGATAGGTCCAATGATAGCATTCAATGGTAAATAGTACAACACTTCTTTGCAAGTCTCCACGATTTGAATATTGAACATATAACCACAAATACCAATAAAGTGACGACAGCTCCTCTATGAACTACTTATCAATTGGGTTAATATTGGAGAAAGAAGATCACCTTGTATGCATCCATCAGAAGTCTTTCACAGGCCAGGTTGGCATTTGTGCTGCATCTGGACCAGGCAAAGACCTCGGAAATAGCATAAAGATCACACAAGAGACCCTTAAGCTTTAACATGAATAAGATCTTCCAAGGACAACTGCTACAAGTTTCTTCCCTTTCTCAACATGATGACCGAGTACACGGAGAACATATTTTTGTAGAAAGCATGAGTCAAGGTCTTTTATTATTATTATTATTATTATTATTATTTATAAAATGTCATTTGGGCCCGAACCCAAGGTCTCAAGGTAGAAACATGTCCTGTCTACCATTGGCCTACGGGTTCAAACCCTCGGGCAGTAGTATCATAGAAGACTTCACCACAAGTAATGGCCATGACCAAGTTACACTGGCCATTCAACAAATAGGCATGACAATAACTCATGCTTGCCAAGAGCTACTTCTCTATGGCATGGGTGGTGATGGGTCCCAGATACCATTTGGAAGATAGGACTGCAATGCCTTAACGGGAAGCTAAGGGTGTAGAGTTGAATTGGGTAAACAACAAAGTTCAGAAAAGCCCTTAGATTGGCAGAACATGCCTGGCTGAAACAAGGAGCATCATGAAGTACAAGGCAGCTATATGATGTGATTAAAGCCCAAGGTCGTGGGTTGCATAACAGGTTTCCTAAGGCTAGGAATTCCTCAGAATAATTTGACACCATAAATTCCCAAAAACTAAATTGGGGAACCTCATACCCACTTTTAGTAGAGTAACGGTAGGCTACTAATTCTGCTTAAAAACATCCTGATTTCATTATTGAAAGATGAGCACATAAGGCAAAAGAACATCTGAGAAAGCTTAAGTAGACACCCAGCTACCTGTCCTCTTTCATGAGTATGAAAAAAAAAAACCCAAAAAAAAATTCCCATGCCACAAAAACAAGTAGTATTGTGTGCATGACTCACCTAATAAATATAACAAAACTGCTCACCTACAAGCAAAGGTAGCTCAACTCGTGGTACTGTACCATCTTTCCTGCCAACATGCCACTTGTGTATGAAATCAGTACCATGAAAACAGAAGGCCCCACCATGAAGACGACCCTTTTAGAAAATCAGGCTGATCCACTCACTAGGTGGGCCTCACCTGTATGATGAGTCAGACCGTAAGTTCTCACTGATTCCAACGGTGAGGCCCACCTGATGAACAGAGTTGCCTGATTTTTGTGCCAGGTGATCTTCATAGAGGGGCCTACTGTTTTCATGTAGATGTCCTACACAAGTGGCATGTGGACAAGAAAGATGGTATGGTACAACAAGTTGTGGTGCCTTGCCAATAGATCAGTACTCTAAATATAAAAAAGTTTTCGATATTTCTGGATCTAAGTGCATGTTATGCCTTTAACATGCTAAATTGCATTTAGCATCCCCCACTGAGAAAGATCAAGACTAAAATGAGGCAAAGAAGCCACATACCCTCGTATAGGCGTAGACACCAGCTTCAGAGGGTGCAATTGGACTCCCCCTCCTGATGAACTTCCCTTCTTTGAATATGTAAAGCATCGGAATGCCGGTTGATAGCTCTAGGCTTATAACCTGACAAAAAAAGCAACAACACCATGTGTCAGAGCGAACCTGAGGTGGGAGCAACCGTTGAGAAAATGAGTTTTGATAACCAAAATTTCCAATGTAATTAGCATTACCTCTTGAGAAGTTAACTTGTCGAGATACATGATAATAGACCTCAGTGAATTCCCATGGGCTGCAATCATCACGTTTTTCCCAGACAATAGTTGGGGTTCAATCTGCCATGGAATCCTTTTCAATGGTCAGATGCCTGCGAACAATATGGGATGCTTTGAAATCTGAACATATCAATACATCAAACATATCTCGAGCTGCTTCAAACAAAGCAGTAACATGCATATGGGTTCTTATGTTTGGTCACTACAATAAAAGCAAGAGCAATCCAAACCTCAAGAGGCATACTGAAATATCAAAAGCCCATACCAATTAATAACACCCATGTAACATCCAACAATGTAAGAAGTACTTTACAAAGCATAGCAAGTATTAGGAAATAAGAGAATCATTATGCTTACATGCTCTTTGAAATAAGCAACGGCCCTTTCAGCACACATTTCCAGGCTCTCTCCATTTGGTGGGGGGATATCATAGCTACGACGCCATTCATGAACTTGCTCCTTCCCATATCGATCAGCTGTTTCCTGCTTGTTCAGACCCTGTAATTCCCCATACCTGGATAAAAGACAGACCACGGGATATATCTTTGAGAAAGGAAACAAATGTCAACAACAAGGTAGAGCTATAACAAGTAAATGACACCAATCTCAAGTAAAATGCATGAATAGTCCATTACATTCTTTCATTAAGTTGCCAAGCTGCTATAACTGGGATCGTTTGTCTCGTGGTCTTGTCACTGAAAATTTGACTCCATGCTTTCGCTTGTTCACTCTCATCATGCATAATGACCGGCACCTGCAATTCGGTATAAATACCAATGAATTCCTCTTCCGAGAATCCCAACCTTTAAACATTGATGTACCAAAGGTGCCGGATTTGCTCAAAGTATTTAGCTGGGCAACCAAACTAAAAAACCCATCTCACATCTATGCAGCAAGTAATGTTTAAAGTCAGTCATCAGTCTAGGCAATACCTTCTTGCGGCGGTGCTGGGTCATGGCAAGCATTGCAGTCATCTGTGCACGGATTAATGCAGATGTATAGATCATGTCGACAGGTATGTTGCTTATTCGGTTACCAGCCTCAATTGCCTCTTCTACACCTTTCTTTGTCAATGGTACATCCACACAACCTGTAAAGAGATTCTTCTCATTCCACAACGACTCGCCATGGCGCATCAAAATCAGTGCAGTTTCATCTGAAATTGAGAAGAAAAAAAAGGTTCAATTTTCACAAGATATTACGATAGAAAACCAAAAAAAAAAAAAAAATCTTTCAAACAGAGCTAAGTTTGGTGATAATTACAATATGCCACCCAAATTCAATTACTGAATTATAAGAAAAACAAAGGCGAAAAAAACAAATATCCAATGAGGATAAATGTCCTATTGGTCAATACAAAGATATTTATATTATCCAAAATGCTCATTTGAAGAAGCACTTTTCAGGAAAAGGGCTTACTGGATTTCTTCCGAGAATCATTGCTGCTGTTGTTTGATGGTAATGAAACTGGATTGAACACTGGAGTTCGTGAGGTAGAAGCACGAATCACGCCCAATTTACACCCACTAACGCAATGATGTACCCTTCTCGAAGGCCCTATCTCAACAGAGACTCCTTTTGAAATGGCTCTCCAAGAAAAATTCCCAACCCCATTCTGAGAACCAGAACCATTGCAACTTCCATGGGCTGGAAGCGTCCCAACAATGTTGTGAAATGCAGCAGCAGCCATTCTGAAAATCCATGAAAACCCATTAAATTCTGAAACAGATAAAACTTAAAAATTTATGAACCAGACAGGTTTTTCTCATTGCATGCCTTTAAAAATCCCAATCAAAATTAGCAAAATTTTCACTGAACTCTTTCCTTCTTATATTTCTTATATTACTTACAGAAAAGAGATTCAATTCACATCAAGCAGAAGGCCTTTGTTTCCCCATTGGAGTGAAGAATCGGTCAGATTTCCATAGCACAAATATCATGAATGTACTTCCGTGTGGGTTTAGTTCGCTACAAACTGTTATTGCTCTTTAAAATCTAAAAATCATCTCAGATCAAACAGAGTGATGCAATCGCCCTACATCCCACACGTGCACGCTCCGCACGTGTGCACAAGAAAAGGACCACTGTCCCTTTTTAGCCCCATCCCTACTTTCCATTTCTCTTAAAGGGAGCGGATTAGGTGCGGCCCCGGCCTCACCTGTGGGATCCACCTTGATGTAGGTATTCTATATCCACGTCGTCCATCCGTTTTGCCAAGTCATTTTAGGGCATGAAACCAAAAGGAAACATATCCAATTCTTAGGTGGACCATACCATAAGAAATAATGGTGATTGACCATTAATGGGCCACACAAGTTTTGGATCAAACTGATATTTGTTTTCTACCTTCACCTAGGTTTATGTGACCTTATCGACAGGTTGGATGGAAAATAAACATTATGGAAACATTACGATGTGCCCTAGGAAGTTTTTAATGGTAGGGATTTGGATCTTCTTCATTTTTGTGCTCATGCCCGAAAATGATCTGGAAAAACGGATGTAAGACGTGGATATAGAATACATACATAAAGGTGAGCCCCACGGTGAGGGTCGGCTTGGGTGATGCCAGGACTACACCTAATCCGCTCCCTCTATTAAATTTCTACATTAGGAAATATCTCTATTTTTTTTTTCTTTCAAATCTTTACATTAGGAAATTTCCTTTTTCTTCCTTATCTTTATATTAGACAATAAATAATCTTAGAATTTTCTTATTACTGTTTTTTTTAAAAAAAATTAAGTGCTTTCTTATTTAGGTAGTTTTCTATTTTTCAGATCTTGGCTAGTTAGGAATTATACTTTTAAATTCCATAGATTTTATGTAAGGACTCAATATCTTTATGTAAGACTTAGGCCTATGGAATAAGATAGTTGAATAATATTCTCTTTTATGAAAATTATCTTGTTTCTCTATGATAGTTGTTGAAGGGGAGAAGTGATATCTAGTTTAAGACTAGAGGACTGTTGAGCTTGCTCACAGTCTTGCATTCTTTTCTCTTTTTGGGCTTTTTTCGCAGTATCTAGCATTCAGCTAGAGAATTGTTGGGTTCTTTCCCACAATCTTTCTTTTTTAACTTTGATCTATTTGCTTCCCTTTCAGGGTTTGCATTACAGCACCAATGCATTCAAACTTCAAATGAAAATAAAAGAAGAAGACATTACAGCATAAATTAGAATCCAACTATTTCACATAAAAAGATTGCAGATCTGCCACTCACCGTTAAAACAAAAACCCAAATCATATCAAATGGCATTTTTAAAAAAAACACACAAAAGGGAAAAGAAAGAACGTACAATACAAAAATTCCAGAGTACCCATCGAATTTCTATTGAAACAAGTTCAATGAGATATACTTTTCGGTTGGTTTTCCCAATAGCAATCTAAAATCAAACATAATCACTAGTCCCCCACAAACAAAAAGAAGCAAAATTCTAAAGAATAGATGCCCACCAAAAAAGAGCTAATTCTTCAAAACTATGAGAACCCACATTCCAAATGGGACTTTTACCCATCACAGACAAAAAAGAAACAAAATCGCATCACCAACAAGCCCAATTCCAAGAACATATGTGAAAAAATAAGAGATTTTCATACATTAATGCAGAAATGGAAGAACGCCCAAGAAGCAAAAAGCTATATTCGAAGAGGCTATGACAGAAAAGCAGAAAAAGAAAACCTGGCTATGATGGTAGGAGAAGCTCACCCTTTTATAGAGAAATATCTTTTCAACAAGAAGAGTCCGAGACTCCGAAGAAATCAATGGAAGAATGGTAATTTCGGATACTTTTGGAGAAGGGAAGAGCCAGAAAGATTCATGTCGATTTCGAAGGCGAGAGAGAGAGAGAGAGAGAGAGAGAGAGAGAGAGAGAGAGAGAGTATCGAAGAGATCGTCTACCGCTGAAAAACCAAGACAAAGAACTCGGCTCTTTCCGAGAGACGGAGATCAAGAGAGACAGCTGAGTAGAGGTGGCGTTTTTCCGAGTCTTTTATAAAGCGGCGTTGCAAAACGAGCGGGTTAGGTGCGGAGGGTTGGGAAGAATGATGGGCTCTCGCGTGGATGGAAACCCATGCACCAAAAAAGTCCGGACCGTTTATTTAGTGGGTCCTATATTTTATAATCAAGGCCGTTGATCAGATAGTCCCTAACGTAGGATATTCTATGACCGTAAAATAAGACTCTGGAATGGAATATAATAGACATCCAGTAAAAGGTCTCTTTGCCTCTAAATCTGGACGTTCATCGTAACGGTTCATTTTCAGGCTATTGATGCAAGGGTTAGGATTAATTTTTGGCAGATGTCCAATTTACAGTGGGAAGGATCAAACCAACAGTCTGGATCACCAATCTATGGGCCTCAACTGTCCAAGTGTCAAGGGTACTGTGTATATTCCCCTCTCGAGGTTCATAACTTGGAATATTCGGGGGAACTAAAAGAGCAGTTATGATACTCGATCGAGGAGTAGCCTCCAGCTAACAGTTTGCTGTGGACGCGTGATCCGTTGACGGGAGCCCGTGTAACTAAAAGCTTTGTGGGGCCCACCGTCGTGTCCGTGTGACATCCACTCCGTTCATCTGATTCTCTAGTTTGTGTTAGAACTTGAACACTTACATGAGGCAGATCCAAATCTCAAGCGAGTCACACCACTGGAAACATTTTGAATGGAGTTGTCCACCACTGAAACCTTTCCAGGGCCTACCGTGATGTTTATGCGCAATCCGATCCGTTCAAAAGCTTATTCCCAGCAGGATGAAAGGGAAACAGAAATATCATCCTGATCCGAAACTTATTAGGCATCCTTCAATGCTATTTATTTCTTGTGATGTGGCCTACTTTTGGATCAACTCACATCCTAACCTCACCGGTAACATCGGATGGAAGGAGTAGATGCTAGATAGACATCACAGTGGCCCATTAGAGCTTTTGGCACGGGATCCTTGTAGGGGTTGCGGGAACTATTCTTCCTTTTGTGGTTTGTAATTGCATATGGTTACATCTAGAGCTTTGGTGTGGCATGCCCTATGATGGATAGATCATACTCCACTTACCAATAATCTCCTCCGTAGGACATTCTAAATCCTTGAATTTTTGTCCTTCTAACCGACAATTAAACAAACAAAGACTCAACTGAACGAATGCAGACATTTGAATGGTTAGGATCTACACTAACTATTATGAGATTAAACTTAAGTTTCATGGCATGATTTATAAGTTTAATCCAAACAAGTTGGTGTTGTACTGTATTTCTTATTTTTTGTTTATTCGTTGGAATATGAGAGAAAACTGCATGAATTATCATAGGAAAAAAACTTAGGAGCTGTATTATAAAACTTGGGGAGAAAATGATTGGACAAAGGCGAAATAAATATATATAAATAAATAAATAATTAGTTAGATTTCATGGCTAAAAAGCCAGTATGAAATTATTTTTCTACTAAAATAAGAGAATACAGAAGAGAGTAAAACCATCCCTACATGAAATTTATTAACTTAAAGAAAGCATATAGGATCCTTAGAGAGTTAAGACTTGTTTGGCTTTTGATAAGAAAATGTTAGCTTTTTTCTGTGATTTTAATTTGAAAAATCAGATAAAGTTTAAAGTGTGTTTAATTAGACAATTAATTAAGTAATTTTAAGAAAACAATCTTTTAAATTCAAGCTTTTTTTCCATAAAGCCTAGCCCTCGTTTTCTTATAAATAGGAATATGTGAAAAACACTCATAAAATCAAAGATCTTTCTTCTTTAAAAGTTTATTAATTGCATAAAGTGTAGAGTTTTACAACTTTACACATGTATCAATCGTGGCAGGCAGGTCTAAGATCAAATTCACCACCAATTGGTCCAATTATATTTTTCCTAAAATTAATAAAGTGGTCCTCAATTTAATAAAATTGATAAAGTGGTCCCCAATATTCAAAATAAGTGGACGCATGACTTTATAAAACTTCGACCAGGTGTTTTAGACTTCACATTTATTTTACCAAACTCTGTCCTACCTATCCTACCTAATTAGTGGATCAACTTAATTCTTGACTAACGCATTAACATAATGCTGCCTATCTAATGGATAGATTAGATCTTACATCTACCTGCCATGATGACAAACGTGCAGTGTGGTGTGATCATGAGTTGTATTTCACACCTGTTGGGCTTTAAAAAATCTCATTTCTGAAATAGCAGGGTTAAATGTAACTTTCCTATAACGTTTACCTGCAGGCTATGGGGCCACTATGATTACCATTCAAATCTATTTTGTTCGTCATTTAATTTTTTGTCAAATTATGTCAGGATATTACTTAAAATTAAATAGATTTCAATACTTAAAAAGAGACACATCTTGTTATATGACTCTAGAAATTTTGTACATTCAAGACTTAATGGGCCACGCCATAGGAAATGGTGGGCAATTAACGCTCACCATTGACACTTTGGTCGGGAAAATGTTTTTATTGTGAGTATTTTATTGGCAAATCAGCTCCGGAATTGCTAGAAACAAGACGAGGATTAGGTACTACCCGCTGGTTTTCAGCTCTGGACAGGCAGAGGGTCTGAGGAGCCACCATCATGTATTAAGATTATCCATTTCATTCATTTTTTTTCATATCATTTTAGATTAATATCCTAAAAATAAGACTGATCCAAGGCTCAAGTGTAACACACCACTTTGAAGCAGCTGTGCTAAGGATGCCTGCCATTGAAACTTTTTAAGGACTACCATGTTGTTTATTTACCATCCAAAATGTTGATATGCTCATATGTACCTGTATGGAGTGAAAAAACAAACTTCATCTCGATCCAAAGCTTTTGTTATCCACAAAAAATTTTCAACGGTAGGAATTTCATCCCAATTATGTGGTCTCCTTGAGCCTTGGATCCTCCTTTTATTTTTGTTTCGAAATGTAAAATGATATGGAAAAATGGTGGACGGTGTGGATGATATCCATACAATCACGTTGGCACCTCGGAGCCCAGCCTTTAGCTGGGAACAGGCGGGGGTAGTACCTAATTCGCGCCCCTATAAACAACGCCAGCTAGACCCTTGAAAATGTGGTCCTACAATGATATTCGGCGTTTCCTCTGACGAACGATTGTGTCCGATGGACAAACAGCTCGCCTGGATTCTGACCTGGGATAGTCAGCATGTGTCGCCTCTTACGTAACACGTGCTGGTATCGCACGATTGTTTGAACCGTCCATATTCTGAGTAACACTATTACCAATATATGGTCCAATAACTGTATTTTATTGGTGATCCTGACCTTCGATTTCTAGGGTTTAGCGTGAGCCGTTAACAATCATCCTTTCAGATTCAGTTTTTAGCGTGGCCCGTAACATACATCTATAGCGTTAATGACTCCGATCATGTCACCAAGCGTTACCGTTCCGATCATCTGACCATTCACACATATCATAGAGTTAATGGTTCCGATCATCTTACCATTCACACATATCATATAGTTAATGGTTCCGATCTACAATTCACACATATCATAGAGTTAATGGTTCCGATCATCTTACCATTCACATATATCATAGAGTTAATGGTTCCGATCGTCTGATCATCACAGCATGAGGGTCACATTGGAGCAACGCATGCTTCTAATCTATTTCGCAACAGAGGCAAAACAAACTCATAAGGGCGAGGTCCGTTTGAGGTCTAACCTAGACGTCTGAACGAACCAAAATAATAATAATAATAATTGTGCACACATGGTATGAAACGAATTGCACGTGATTATTAACGGTAAGAGATCCTGTGACTGGATGCACCGAATTTCCGTGCTCCGCATCTTTTTATTTCCACGTGGTAAATATGAGTGATGATCTGGACCATGAATAATGTGTACTCGCCTATCGATTGACTGATGATATAAATATTACCTTGATCTGTCTAATCCTAACCGCTTAATAAATGAGAAGTTCTCACTAAACATGAACAGTAAGGTTCCATTTTCACCCACCAGTTGGAGGGTTAGGATCGTACAAACAGTGGGAACTTCGATCGATAGCCTGTTCGCTGTTGGACCTAACAAATCGATAGTTTACAACCTTGTCAACTTATGGCGTGCTTGCAGCAATGACTTGGATGTACGTTACCCGCAGTGGATCTCACCTACTCGCAAAGCGCTCTCATGACCTTCTAAGCTGTGGTGTCTCATCCACCGTACATGTGTCATAATTGCATGCCGATCCATACTGTCCAAATGGTATGCCTCATCATGGATGGATGGGCCTGGAAACCAAATAAACTGGATGATGGTGGCAATTAAAGAGACTTAAAATTACATTGGTAGACGGTCCAAAATTTAACGGGGAAGCCGATGGTTAGGATTCTTCTATTCGCAGTCTTGGGCGTATGTTCCGTCTCACCCACGGTGGTGAACTATCACCTAGAGTGTTTCGTGGGTAGTTGGCTGGCACGCGACCCACGTTGGAGGACCGAGTTTGGTAATTTGACCATTTAACGGGGCGAGGAGAGGACGGACGCGTATTGCCTACTTGACGCTACTGGGCGGCGCTCTGTGAGACCCACCATGGCGTATTCATTTTATCCACGCCACTCATCCATTTTTTCAGAACATTTTAGGATATGAGACCAAAAATGAGAGAAATTCAAATCTTATTTAGACCACACCACAGAAAAAAGTGGTGATTGAACGCCCACCATTAAAAACTTCCTGTGTCCAAAAAAGTTTTGGATGAAGCTGATATTTTTTCCCCTTTAACGGAGGTCTGTGTGACCTAATTAACTGGTTGAACGGAAATAAACATTACAATGGGCCATAGGAAATTTCCAAGGGTGAACGTTCAATAACCGTTGTTTTATTGTGGTGTGGTCTACCTGAGATTTCAATATTTCTCACTTTTGAGTTCATTTATTAAAATAATCAGTAAAAATAGATAGACGGAGTAGATAAAACGCATATATCATGGTAGGGCCAAAGAAAAATGTCCGGTAGCCACCTCGCCAGCAGGCAATCCGCGTCCGGCGAGTACGCTGTGGCATTTTTTTTGTCGGCGCCCTGAGACTCGAATTAGCGAGAACTTTGTCAAAGTCAAGCATAAGGGCGGGTCGCACCTAATATCGTGAAAATCCTATTAAGGCAGTTTGGATTCGCGTGTAACAAGTATGATTTATTATTATTATTTTTTTTATAAAGAAAATGTTATTTATATAAAATGGTAAGAAACAAAGAGCCATTTTCTTTTATTTTTTTCAATATAATTTTCTTAAAAAGTATTTTCATTTTTGTTAAAGGTAAAATTGAACCGATGAAGATGAATAAACATTGTACTTAAAGTGGGTTGGATAAGTGCTTAGTCTGACAATCTATCTGGAACGATCTCCACTATCAGTTTGAGGATTGACTACCAATGATAGACCACCAATAAAAGGATTGACTCTAGTCGAGATCTTATTACAATCAGCTAAGGACTATTGAAATGGACTCGATCTGCCTCAAAGAGGCCCCCTCCTTTGCAATTAGTAGTTCGGCTCGATCCATGGGGCTTCAACTCCTCGACTAGGAAGTCGACATCAACTTCTTGACTAAGAAGTCGACCTCGGACTCCCGACTAGAAAATCGACCTTAGTCTCCTGGTCTGAGACTCGATCTTGGTCATTTATTGCGATTTCCTCAGATTTCGACTACTTGAAAATTTTGTCATTAGGGGATTTCTCTGAGGATCTCGAAAAAATGAATATGACATGTCCGAAGAAATATCTCTTCCATGATATGTATTTACTGTATAGAGATATTACTATATACGTTATCGGCACCAAAAGAGTATAAATAAGAATCTTACGTACAGAAAAAAGTATGCATAAAATATATCATAAGTTCAACTAGACCCAGAGTCTCTATCCTAACTTTAGCATTAAAGGATCTCTAGTTATAACTTTACAGGTACGCAACGCTTTAGTAAAGACATCCATACCTTAGTATCAACAAAATTTTAAATAAGTTGTTTAGAAAGATTTTTTAATATATATAAATATTTTACTTGAAAATGAAAAGTGAAGAGTGCACTAAAGATAGATTATAGCACATGCATCAAATTGTTATAGGTGACAGTGGCATTTGTTGGATGCTTGACACATATTGCACGTTTGGCATGTCATCACATGATATGGGAAGTACTTTAAGATGAATGACAACACATTTGGATGCTTGAAGATGAAGGTGACACGTGCATATTACACGTGGTGCATTGGGCTAACCAGACACTGGCACACTTAAAAATGAATAGTTATTTACACGTGTGTAGCACATATGGTGCTTTAAGATGGATTGGGGCACATTACAAGATGTTGAGCACGTGAAGATGGCCAGTTGCATGTCATACATTAGCACATTTAAAGCTCACGAAAGCATATGTAACTAAAGCTCTTCAGCACGTGTAAATTAAGCAAACCAAAACACAATTAATTAAGACATACATTTCTTACACACCTAGCTACATTTGCTTATATACCATAGTTAGTATGTATGGGGTTTGATTGTTCCCTAACCATGAAAAGATGTAAGGAATCAAGGCTTTGATGATATGTATTTTATCTTAATTTACAAAGTTATTACGTGGCTAACAAAATTGAATATTGATGAGTTCATCCATAAAGTCTATTGAAACTCATATAGGCCAATTAGTAATACATTAGGGCCTATTTCGCAGCATGGATTTGGAACCCTTTGGATTTGAAATCCTCTTACGGTGTTTGGCACCTTGGATTGGGAATAAACTTCAATCCAAAAGTAGCTATGCACAGTAGATTTATGGGGTTTTGAATTTAATTATTAAATTAATTTTAATATCTTTAATTAGTGACGTATGTAATGTTTGACACAATGGTTATAATAAGCTTGTTGAAATATATGCTTTGCTAGAAAACGATGAAATTACAAGTCTTAAATGGGCCACAAGCATAAAATCATGTCCGAGTAATTAACCAACGATTTTTAACCGTTGATTAACATGCATAATGTTTGGACAGTATTGATCATCATATTAAAGTTACCATGGTGAAGCTATTGATAATATAATTGTTTTGGAATATCATAAGTGGGTCATGTGCCCAATAGAATAATAATATGGTGATACACATATTACACATGCAACTTATATGTAATCCAAGCTCTCCCAGTGGATTTCTAATCCCCTATTTGAGGGGGCCAAACAACTATAGGATTTAAAATTTACTCGAATTTCCTCAAATCTCCACAAATTTATGGTGTCAAACGATCCTTTAGTTTTTTAAGAACTCTCCTATAAGTAAGATATTATGAATTATATATTCATCAAATGATTATTTTTTTTAATTATTATTACACAAATTTATGGTGCATACCATGATATTGAGGGACTAGATCAAATTTAAGTGACACGGTATCATTGGCTTCTAATGTGGTGGAGCGCATCGAAGATCGTAAGATAATAGAGTACTATAACTAGCATCTCTCTCTCTCTATATATCTTTTATCTCGTGACCTTTTTAAAAAAAAAAAAATAATCCTAAACATTTGTTTATATGCCACGGATAGAAACGTAATACTATCAGATGTTGGAGATTTTGAGGCATGGTCTATCCACCGTGGGATAACTAGTGGTTAAGATGGCCAAACCATGGGCCCCACTAGTGAGAACCGAAAATATTGAATATATTTTGCATAACCTATGGTTCATGGGTGAACTAGCGCTGTTTTGGATTCATGGAAAGCATATGATGGAAATATTTTTTTTTTTTTTTTTTAAAGTAATTTTATTTCAAGGAAATTGTGGAAAAGAAAACATTAATTTCCTTGTTAATCATTAAGAAGACTTTCACATACATTTAGGATTTATTTTTAAATTTTTTGTTTGCTAAAAACACTCTATATAATACTAGCATATATTAAATTTGCCCGTGTGATGCATGTGCATGCGAGATGCCTTGAAAATAGATAGTGGCACATGTTACTTACACAATGGATCCAAAATTGTGAGGCACATGGTGCATGTAAGGTGTTTGAAGCTGTACGGCAGCACATGACATGCATTGCTATATTTGTGACGCCTTACACATGTGGGGGTGCAAGAGAAGATAAATGATTATATATGTAACACATTGGACCGTTGAGAAATTTATTTTCCTTTCACGGTGAGAAAATGCATTACTTTCTTAGAACAGTGATGAAAAAAATGTCTTTCTTAATTAAAAATGGTTTTTTCGTTTTTTCGGAGGCGGCGGCTCCACAAACAATGGATATTTCCTTTCCTTGCCGTGAATGCAGACAAGCCCTTAAAGTACTCCTTTTAAAGCATCCAGCCGCGCCTAACTCGCCGTTGCGTCGTGCTACAGCTCTCATCTACCAATCCATTACCCCTTACAAGTACAAAAACTATGTCTGACTTGTGTAGACACATCACTTTTGTGGGGGAATGAGTTCTTGCGAATGAGATCCACACCGTCCATTGGGTTCGTCACTCAATCCTTGATCTTTACCCAAGCCATCACACCGATTGAAAACTCAGGTGGGCCACACTACATGAAATATTGTAAAATCATGCCTAAAACCTATAGATCCACGTGGCATGGCCACCTCAGATTCGGAATATCTTGATTTTTAGAAAGTCCCTTCATCATGGTGCGAAGCATATGGCACATTCATAAAACTGTGGGCCCCACTTGCAACTAATGGTGGAATCGGCATCCCGAGTCCTCCCAACGGTGTGGCCTACCTTACTTTTGGACGGGCTTAATTTTTTATTTTGATGTGAACATGACACAGCCCCACCTGATGGACGGTGTGGATCTCATACAAATCTCCCCTTGTCGTGATCGGTTAATGATCGGGACGCGCCCTATGCCAATACGAGTTAGGCACGTGCGGTTTTGTTACCTACCACATCCGTCTCTAACCCCGGGCACGGCAGGACTACCGACCACGTAACTGAATAGGTGGCGCATACGGAGATGCTGACACGCGGAAGTAGCCCTTGCATGGAATATCCACCGAATATGTTCCAGAATCGTAAAAAAATCCCATTTAGATTCCCCATTATCGGACGGCTCTCAGTTCAGCATTGGAATGTCGCTCAAGTGTTGAAGATTGTATGTCCTCCTCGAACTATCCTCACCGTAGATTCCATGCATCTAAATTCACGCGATGATGATCATCAGGTGGGGCACACTACACAAAATTTGGACAACGCCAACAATTTCCTTTATCCGTTCTTTAAATTTTTATTTTTATTTTTAAAAAAATAAAAAATCATCTGGCCATCCTTGGCCATCCTAACAACGTAGTTGCCATATCC
Source organism: Magnolia kwangsiensis (assembly GCA_037074715.1). NCBI lineage: Eukaryota > Viridiplantae > Streptophyta > Magnoliopsida > Magnoliales > Magnoliaceae > Magnolia > Magnolia kwangsiensis. Next base: position 5,943,437 of record CM073575.1, on the reverse strand, counting down.
AGCTTTATATGATCATAAGGTGGACCAAACCCCCCTTTTTTTTTATTCTTTTTTTTTTTCCTTTTTTTTTTTTTCTCTGATCTCGAGTGGTTTTCTGTCGTTTCCATCGGTGGACTCGAGTGATTGAAGTTAGAATTCTTCTATCACGTTCAATTATTAATTTCGAAAACATTTATATAATGAAGGGGCCCGATTCAATGGGGGTCCCCTCACGTGAGGGGACAGAACACTTGTCAGGGATCTGGGCCATTCATAAGGTAGGGTAAGCTGTGAATATGCCATGGATAAAAAATGATGTCGGTTCGCTTATCATGAAGGTCAAATTCCTTGATATTTGGTATATGGCATGTTTACAATGCGCACTACCTGGTGAATGGCTCAGATCTCTGACCTGTGTTTGATGATTAGAAAAATCATCATCACGGTACATTTATTCAGTGGACCCACGTTTCATGAAGGCCACGAGGCGGTTGGGATTTCTGTTTTAAATGGGTGGTATCAGACGATCCTTGGGTGGTTTGACTGGACCAGTGCAATGGTGGACCATCTAATTTTATTGGTTGTGGTAATGAAATGGCCCACGTCGAAGGATTAGGATCATCTGGTCAACATGATATTTCGCACCATGGTGGTAATTCAATGGCTGACATTGAAAGGCTGAGGATCTTCTGATCAACATGGCTTCTATTGACAGCTCTACTCAAGTCTTTCATCAAAGTCCAACAAATAAACGGAATGTATTTAAATACTATTGCATTGGTGGTCTGTCTCTTATCCCTCTTTTATTATTATTATTTTGGTTTTTTTTTTTAAATTGAGTTTTCCAAAGCTTTTTGCAAGCTGCCATTGTAGTATTATAAAAGTCTGTAGATGTAGACGTTTGACAAGGTTGAGCTGTTGTTTAGTTGTCTTTGTCCCATTGGAGTTCTTGCTGTGTGCTTTTATCTGTTTGGAGGGAGATTGAAAGCACTTCCATTTTGGGTTTTCAGTTTGAAAGTGAGGCTCATCGTTCACTCACCCAAACCGTTGATAATATGGACCCGCTGTGACCTTTAAATAGGCAGCCAAAGAAATAACATTCGTGAAAGAAAATACAGTAACGTTTCCTATTCAACTGACCACAGCCAAATATTCTGCTGCTAGAATATTCCAGTTCAAGGGATTTATGATACATGGGCCATCCAAGGTCAAGTCCCATCGTATTCAACGTTTTAGATTAATGAAACTCAACATACTCTGCAAAATCTCAGCCCCAGCATCATTATAGGGTCGTCCGGCCGGCTCAAGGATTAACCCAAACCCAACCAACCTCAAAAGGACAACCCCAGACCCAATCCAACCTGAACTAAAATCATAACGCAACTTGGGTGGGGTTCGACCATGTAGCGTTAAGCATGTGGCCGGGATCACCTTTAATAAATTGCAAAAACGTCCTTTCCTCAGGTTTTAAACCCTTCCCATGCCCTTCTATGACACTAGAAAAACGCATTATATGTGGTAGATATAAGGCTCAACCGGATTGATTACCAGAGGACACAGCCAAACCATGCTTTTGGTTGAGCCTTTCCAACCCAAGCCTCCAAGCCATAGCCAACTCAAGCTAACCTGACCCAAGTTCAAGTTGAACCCGATCTACGCCACACCACTACATTTTGGAATTGATTCTGACACAAGTTCCCCTCTATATTGACTTAAACCTGACTGAAGTTGCAACCTTATACTGTTCTAAAATCACTTAAAAGGTTTTGGAACTTCCTCAGCAAGCACTAAGGGGCCATTTGGATTCACACAATGTTTAAGTTCCAAATGTGAGACAGTCAAGTTCAAGCATTCCATATGTGCACATCTGCCACGCCTGACACATGTCAATGCACACACTGCAAATGCTATAAGGCCCCATCAACATTAAGCTCCCCACGTCTCACAGCCCATCAGTACGTGTCCTTGATGCATTTGAAAAACAAGGAATAATATAAATTGTCCCGACAGCATAACCTAGATGAACTACTCCTACATCACTTGACTTGAGTCAGTGCTGACACAACTTTGCTTGCATCCAACAGAAATGACCCAAACGCCTCTGCTCTTTAATCTGATGTAATTGTGGGACTGCCCTTTTCTTTTATAGGGTTTACGCCAGCTGCCAGCTCCACAAAACCATCATGCAAACTCCATCCTTGGCCTTCTCCATAGAGAGGAGTCTGATTTAAAACAGCTCACTACAGCGGTAATACAGGGCCATATCTGTGATGAACGATACCTGATATACTGATTTAAAACCTCATTCCAGGATGCATCAAAACAAATTTAATAGCTTCGAATGATTTTTTATTTTATATTTTATTTTTCATCTTTGATTGATAGAGGTGACAGGCCAGGACATTCACCTGGATCCATGGACGAAAGATAAAACCATTGTCAACCAAGTGCGTAATGAACCAAGTGTAATTACCATCCTCAGAATCTGTAATGATAATGGAGCAATCGAACTCTATCAAGGCCAACTTGAAAGCAATAAACAAAGGTTTGGAGCACGTCCCTCCACGTGAATAGTCAGGAATTATGGGTGATTCAAAATCCGTTTAAAATCCCAGCAGCTGTAGACGCCCTTTGGTGCATCACAATAGAAGAGAGTGAAGACATTTTTTTATATATCAGCACTCAAAAGTCACACCAGTGGTTTTTCACAACAATGGGTACTTGAACCCATGACCTCGTGTTAAAACTATTGTAAGTCTACTACCCAAAAGAGTGAAAGACATTGGAAAGCCATGTAAATCATCATCTCAGTTCCTTTGAGAGCTTGTAAATGGGAAATAGAATTGGAGGTAAATGATTTGAGAGTAAATAACTTACTCGTTTGTGTTTGATTGGGAGTAAATGAAATGCACTTGAAATCCAACTTCATTTTCCTCCACTTGCTCCCAATTCATTCACCCAATGTGTGCAGCCAAAACAGGCAACAGGGTGTGGTATTCGAGTGAAGAGGTTCAAAATAAAACAATGCATCTTTCACCCAGCAATACAATGCAAATGTTCATATCGTGGCGAGGGACAGCATTGAAAAGTATAGTTGATTCTTCAAATGTATTCGGTCACGGGAATGCATTGAAAAGTGGAGTTGATTCTTCAAATGTATTCAAACCGATCCAGTAATGCAGTACAAAAGTTCATACTATGAGATGGGAGTGTATCGTTGGTATCCATCATGCATTGGCATACAAACTGGCATGGAATCGACACCTATGGCAGTGCACGTGCAGGGGAATTGCTGATGTCCATCCCTCTCCACAGTACTTTAGTGACACATGGGATGGCAGATAATCAACCGGACCATCCATTCATTCATCCTGCTAAAGAGCAGGCTATCATGAATAGATGAGCCTATTTCATTCAATCAATAGCATGAAAATGGACAATCAACATCAAGATCAAAAACAAAAACAGACAATCATCTTGAAACATCTATCTCGCGGACCCAACCAAGGAGTGCTCATGATGCCATTGAGACACTGGTTTGATGATGTTACCCATCTGATCTATGGCTGAAAAATGCACAGTTATCAAAAAGAACAGCCCACATTCAAAGTGTTATGATCATTGATTTGACACAGTTTTTGCACCATGGCTCGCCCCACATGAATTTTCTATAAGGCATTCTAGTATGAAGAATGTCGACTCATGAATTGATCAAAAGGTGGATAATTCCATTCCAACAAACACAAGAAAAGGGACACTAGAAGGAGACATCCCAATCTCCCATTGAAATGACTTGGAATGTTGAGGAATGAATGGCATGTCAACCCAAGTTTCACATTCTATTCACCTAGATTACATTTCATCTTTAACATTCCAAAGTCATCAATCCCTAAAGTCTATTCCAGTGATAAGCCCAGCAACAGCTATAATTACATGACAACTTAGATCTCATTGGTTTTCTTCATAATATATGTTTGGGCACAATAGAGGCCCACATGCCTGTGGATCCCGAGCCCATAGGCATACAGTCCCATGTGCCAAGTGGCACTTGTGAGAGATCTAAACCATTAATAAGGTGGGTCCACTGCATAGATGCCCCAACCATAAAATCAAGGCAGACGGTCCAGTGTTAGGTGACCCACACACGTACATCAAACACTGGTATTTTGCCAACTTTTTGCTGCATTTTCTCAGTGTGACCCGCCTGATTCTTTTTTCTTTTGAAAGATTGGCCCACCTGATTCTTGGAATGGGGCATCCACAAAGTGGGGCTAACCTAATGGATGGATTGGATCTCACGCAGTTACACAAGTAAAACAAACAGGCATTCAGCAACACCAGTCACAAAGGTCAGAACATGCAGTTAGATACTTGGGAATATGAAATAATAAGCTACCTTGCACAAGTCACAACAGGTGACTCTAGTGATATTACATAAGTCCAATAAATTCAAGTATTGCATTTAAATAAGAAGTGCACATGTGAAGTAAAAATAGACACTAGTCATCCAAAAGCCATAGAAAATGAGAAGAACCCGAAACATCGTCATTAAATCAAACTACAGAAAACTCTCTCAGTTATCAAATTCCTGGTATTTCTGGAGCACCTGGTTGCATCCAGCCAGCGGTGTGTCCTTTTGGAAGCCCAAGTTGTTGGCATACCGGAAGTCAGACACAATGCCATTGTTGCGGCTGAGGAAGACACGGGCACGCTCCCGGTCAGGCATGACAGTCGCACAGTCTTTCTGGGGGCTGCTAACGAGCACTGTCTCACAGATCTCATTATCGTGGTTGTCAGAGACGGGGATCAAGTATGTCCCGCTTTGATCAGTCACCCCGTCGGTGCTGTATGTCATCCGCCCACTCTCCCTCTCACGGCATTGCACCCTCACCTGAGCACCTATGAAGCAGGGTAGAGTAGAGCTAAATAAGCAATGTGTATCAACCATCTCTATGGCAATTGTAGATGTGCCCATTGAACGGAACCATTCAATCAATGGGCACATCTATAAAGTAGGATCGACCCTAGCACCTATGGGATCATTTCTCTCTGATCAATGGCTTGCATTTGGACTGCCCCCAATAGATATGGATAATAATCGCCCATACAAAAGTCCATTTTACTTGGATGGTACTGATCATTTTTATTTTTATTTTTAAGTAGGCTTATGCAAAATGTAAGTCTGCCATTATGGGGTCAAGACAGTCCATGGAAAAAGGCAGGTGTGTTCAACCTGCGCGGGTGTGCCTCCACAATCTCACCGTGCATCCCAAGTATCATCCATATCCAAATCATGCATCTGGTGTGCCTCCACAATCTCACCGTGCATCCCAAGTATCATCCATATCCAAATCATGCATCTGGTGTGCCTCCACAATCTCACCGTGCATCCCAAGTATCATCCAGATCCAAAATTCATGTGGGACAAACCACAAGAAGCATTGTGCATTCACACCTGAAACCTATATGCTCACTTGTTTTGGCCCAAGAAAGTTTCGGAATGGCATGCCTTTCACTGTAACCCTTCATCCTGGTGGGGATCACCTGATGAATGGGTTGGATTACATACAGAACACCGTGGAACTCCCATTCCACCCGGAAGTTTCTACGGTGGGTGTATCCCTCCCCACTGTCCCCCATTGTTCGCTTTGGTGTGGCCCACCTAAGTTATGGATCATGGTGAGTTTTGGGATCAAGGACAAACAAGCCGGGGCGCATCTAATGAACGGGTTGGATGGTACTCGCACATCGCAGTGGACCCCACAAAGCTCATACATGTGGTAATTACCATATTTTTGGTAGTATGTCATCATTCTTCCCCCTCATCCATGTATGTAATCCAGAGCATCCACTTGAGGATGATGCATGGCCCGAAAACCACACGGATAGGGAGATCCTAACCGTCTGAATTACCCCAGTTCCATTATGAACCGTCCAGTAGATAACAGTCAATGGGATGGGCAGGATCATCCTATCAGTGCGAAATTCGGTGTCTGATCCATCCATGATGGGGCCCACAGTTTGAACCGTCTTAATCGGCACAGCTGCATGCCGACGGATAGATTGCACCAACATTGCCATTTTCTTCTTTACAAGGCTTGCATCTAATGGTAACATGACTCCACAGCGCACGTTAGACGCTCTTTCGCCACATTCACAGATACAGTGTTAGAAAATAGAAAGGATCGCCAGATGTAAAGCTGTAAAAGAAGGGTGCAAGATCAACCCTAAGGCGCACGATAGACCGATGCAGATTGAGAAAAAGGGGAAGGAAAAATACCAGCGATGTATGTGGTGGCGCTGGTTTCGAAACCAGCAAGGCAAGTATCGCAGTAGACGCGGCCCTTCACAGTCAAGTAGCTGCTTCTTGCGGGGCGAGCGCTAACGAGCGCCGGGAGGACACAGAGAGCGATTAAGATCAAGAGCCTGGCCATGGTTTGAGTTTCTCTGATTTGCCTTGGCAGAGAGAAAGGGAAAGTGGATGGGAGTGAGAAACAAGGAAAGAAGATAAAGGGATTTTAGAGCTGCGATTTCGTTTTGAATCTGTCGCGACTCACGTTTCACCGTGCATCGCAGCTCATTAGGGCCCACTTCCGAGAGGCCCGTTGATCGGAACGTTCCATATTATTTAATTCATTCTATAGGTGACACGATAATAATTTGAAAATATGATTATGACCATCATTATTGGTAGAATAATTTAGAACAATAAAATGGAAGACTTAAACGGTTTGTATTCAACTCTAAATATAAAAAATGAGGATCATTTTTTATGTTAATTATCATGAAATATCTTTATTGATCTATGAATGAGAATATGGACGGTTTAGATCATCAAAATTATTATTTTTCGGACCCAAGTGGTGCGATATATGCTGCAATCTAAGTCGCAGCATACTTAAGCGAGTTAGGCTAACGAATGTCGGTGTCAATGGGCCGGGCTCAGTGAATTAACCCGGCCCGAAACTGTTCAAAATCCGGGCCGATACCTTCCCGAGCCCGGTCCGTTGACAGTATGCAGCAACACATGACGCTTGGTACACAGGCACTCAGAAATTTTGCGTGTGGCATACTTAACTTCAATTAAACCGACTAAATTGTTGAATCCGCTTTATTCTAACAAAGTGTATAAAATAACATCTTTCAGACTATTTCTAACTTCTGATTAGCCTACAATTCTTTGTTGAAACACAGCCATTGGATATATGTCCATTTGAACCATCCAATTAATGTCCACCAATCAGATAGTGAAACAATAAAATAAATGTAATATTAGTTCATGGTACATCGAAAGTGAGAACCAAAATTTGGACAATTTAATGTGACTTTGTATGCAAATTTTAAAATCCTTCCAAGTTCCTGCGTATCATCTATCACGCGTTGCCAGACTATCTAAGTTTTTGTGTCATAATGAGTGCAGCTGGCGTCGGTGGAGTCACAGGGTAAGGATTTATTTGATACGCCGGTGGAGGACGAATAAAATATACATGTACGCAGCTGATCTTTGGACGTGATGTCATCGTATCTCAATCCCGACCATCTGAGCTGTGGACCTTATCATTCTACCCTCATAGGTTAAAAATCAAACTTAAAGGATGATTCTAAATATCCCAATCGAGGCAATGAAATGAACGTTGTAAGAGAAGAGACTGACACTTAAAATTCTTCTAAGAAACTTTGGGAGTGTGACTTGCGGGCCCACGATATGGTCAGTTCAAACCGAAGTACGTAGGTGCCAGAATAACATTGGCTGTTTGAAATATGGACGCGTATGGATGGTCATCCTATGCCAGAGCAACAGTATCTTTGTCGTCACATGGGTGGTGGTGGGATGGTGCCGAGTGGGTGACAGTTTTTATTAGACGGATGCTTGTCTGGTGGACCCTCTCTCTCCGCGTCTCCGCGTAGATTTGAATTGAACCTTGCCGTAACTTACGGTAGAGCTGAAAATCAACTGCCTGATTTTCGGATCGTGGTCCATTTCAAAGCTGGGTCCCAGATATCTATACCGGAACATTCGACCATGCATTGTGTCCCAAGAACAGCTACAAAGCAAGGGGCTGAATGATTATGACTTCTTAGCAAGGGGTGGAGTCCGTTGGATGTCGCTGAAGGTACCTAAATTTTGGCCAGCTTTTATTCCAATAAGGCTGACTGTAGGTGGTCCATGGTGCCAAGATGGGAGGACTGTAACACTTCAGATTTTTGCCTACTTGAAATTAGACGTCCTTATGCAATGGGTCAACCCTAACATTTTGGTAACCTCTGAGAACCTAATTACAAAGCCGAAGAAATCATTTAGAACCAAACTCTTTAGAAATTTAATGTGTTTTAGCTAACGCTAAACTAGATTACCTGTGAAATTAGCACCAACCACTTTAAATACGATCTGTAAGACCCAAAACCTGTAGAATCATTGACGTTATCTTACTCTGAAATCTACGATCAAACTCTAAACCCAGTTGCTCTCGGAAGCATTCAGAAACCTTGTATCAGACTTGGACCACACGTCTAAAGTCCGATAGCGATGAACTTAGACCATAATGACCGCCTAGTTGGACTTGACTATCACTTCGAAAATCAAGCCCAAACGATGCTCTGTGACGATTTTCTTGCGTCCGGAGTAAAGAGAGTGAGAAAAGGAAGATATTTAGAAAATTAAATACATTTTTATGAAATCTGGCACGATTCACTTGCGCGTTATTTTTAAGTATTCTGATCGTTAAAATTCGACTCAAATTCATCCTCGGATCAGGATAAGTGGCCCTTACATGTCATAGTACTTGTAGCTCTGATCGAGTTCCCGTAACCGTTGAACTGAAACTGGTCCGCCACGGTCGATCTGGAAACCCGACTGGACTGAAAACTTAGCTTGACCTAGATCCTATATTAGAGAGCTTAAGTCCGACCGCATTTAGTAACAGGACCTCCAGAAGTGCTCCATTGGATCGGAACCGACCTGATTTGGTTATAACTTAAGTATACCTTGGCCCCAAGTATATTTTCGTCACTTTTGGGCTTATAAAAAGGACTTAAACCCTCTCTCACAAATCCCATATGAATTTCAAACCCTAGCTAAGAAGAAAAGAGAGAGAGAAAGTGAGAGAAAGTGAGAGAGATTTGGGATTTTTCTCCTAGGATCCATCATTGTCGCTCCTCAGCCTGCATCACCGTTTTTGCATCGCAAATCTGGCACTTTCAACTCCGTTCTTAGGTAAGAAATCCTAACCCTAACCTGTTTAAGTGATTCATGTAGCGTAGGTGATGAAATAGCTAACTTATTTTCCGCCATAGGTCGTTGACGTGCCATAGATGAAGCCTAGACCTGCAATCTTAATTCGTTGCTTGTCTACCGGCATAAGGTGCGAACTATATGCGTTTAGGTTATGGTTTCCAAGACTTTCAATGTTAAGTAATGATTTATTCTTGCTTAGGATGCTATTTGACATGTATAAAGTGCTATTCGTTTCGTTTTTTAGTTATACGTTAATTATATTGAATATACTGTATTCTTCGTATTTGTAGAAAATACCGTATACGTATAAAATTTGAATTTGTGTTCAACATGATTATTTGCCGTGTATATATGCTTGTTGCATGTGTGACAACTCCTTAGCGAAAGGACTTGTCCTAAATCACGCCACAACCAATATACGCCCTATATGTTAAAGTGTGTAGCCCACATGTTTGTGAAAATGTCTAAATGAATACGGAACCCGGATTCATGCATGCCATGATTATCCGTTGTGGGTATATGCAAGTGGTATATGAGGCAACTCCCTAGTGAAAGGATTTGGCCTAATACATGTATAACCAACATACACATGTATGATAATGTATGTATTCTAGGTATTTTTAAGAATGACTGAATGAGTATGGAATTCGCTTTTGTGCTCGCCATGACTAACTGTCATGGATATATGGTTGTTGTATAGGCGATAACCCTTTGACGAAAGGATTCGCCCTAATACGTATGCTAATAAATGCAAAATATGTATGATATAATGTGTAATCTAAGTGTTTGTATAAATGCCTAAGTGAGTTAGTAATTAATAAAATTGTGATAGATAGGGTTGTTGAGATATGAATATCAATCACAATACTTGAGTATACGATTTCCTCTATGCATTGTGTAACTGAGATTATTTGTATTAACTATGTATATGATTTCCTCCATGAATTGATTAACTTAGATGAATCATGATAAAGGTGTATATGATTTCCTCCATGTACTGTATTTACATTTAAGTTATACTTCATGAATGTCCACATGATTGTAGGATATGCCTCATATGCCTATTATGGAATTTATATGTAATTGGGGTTGTGCTACAGTCCAGGTAATCGGTAATCGTTCTGTAAATAGTGGTTGAGGTTGTTCACCACGTAGGATGAGTTTAACGAACCCGAGTCGTACTTGTAATGTTCGACAGTGGTTAGGCCACATGGAGTGCTTATGCATTCCATGTCGTTCAACTCAACGTGCGCTTGGTCTAGTTGTGCTTATCAACTAACCCGATTGACCGATTTTTTTCACCATGTTTGGTCGCAACTGTTTAAATCTAAAACACCGAGCTTACCAGTGAAAATTCCGTTAACCATGGTACCATGATCCCCTAAGACTCATGAGCCAGACATGGTGGTATGAGACACCGTAGTCGAGCTGTCGGCCTACGCTGGGGCCACAAACCTCCCCGTAGTGACCAGTGAGCACCCTACTCTGAGCAGATTATGGTGGTTGGTGGTATGAGACACTATATTCATGTTGTCGGCCTACACTGTTTGGTGATGGGGGAGTGAAGCAACGATTACGCGCAACAGCCCTAGTAGCCCTCTGTAGTGACCTTGAGTTTATCCTTACACTGCATTGGATTGACGAGTCCTGATGCGGTCTTAAGGATATAAATAGGCCTGTATTGATAAGGTGATGGGGGAGTGGAGCAACGATTGCGCGCAACAGCCCTGACAGCCCTTGCAGCGACCTAGAGCCATAACATCGTATGAGATTCCTAGGACTGACGACCCTAGAATGGATCAACGTTGAGAAATGATACAAGGGAGGTGTCTTAGCTTCCCAATCCTGTTGTATGAAAAGGACTAATAAGAACTTGGTAAGCATATTCATAACACTGCATTGCATGTGCTAACGGTGTTGGTGATAGAGCACTGAGGAAGTGAGTCATGCCGCGATCGTTAGATGATGTCGTAGAGGGGATTGTGGTGACGGCATGCATCATGCTTCATATCATCCTTGCATTAACAAGAGTACCTAGGACCTGTGTGTTTGTACTGCTTTATCATTACTGCTTGATTGGATTGATAACATGTTAACCTTTGCTGTATAGTTTTCACTGAGTTCATTACTCACTTCCACGTTACGGGACGGTGTTGGCCACACCAACCAGTCTCTATTTTAGTTTCAGATGATGACGATGCTTGTGAAGCAAAGCCGGACTTGATGATGATGAGGAGGATTCCTCCTATATGCAGAGTCTGATCGACGGGGTTACAGGGAGTTTGATTAGACGCCATGACACTTGTCACTTGGCACTTTTGGAGCACTCATGTATATTCTTTTTGTTCATATTTGGAGTATACATGTATAGATTTAACCTGGTAACATGTTCACACTCTGGAGACTTACAACAGTTTATATATGTTATATATACTATCACAGTCTTTCGCTTGCATAATTTAACTGTCTCTGGAGTATGATATGCTGTTTTGGCTTAATTCACTTCATGTTTTATACACTACGACAGCCGACATTCATCCATCATTGAAAATGTTGTATAAGTGATGTTTTGGAACTCGGGAGTGGAGTTTATGCTCGACCCCCGATTTTTCGGGATGTTACAATGATGCTCATTGTTTGATCAAAAGCCAAGATAACTAAAGATAATCTAACCTAGGACAAGGAATTGAATCATTCGTTGGGGCCTTCAGTTTGCGAAAGTGGGTCCATGATTCATTGATGGAAAATGGTCAACCAAAAATCCACCGACAGGGGATAAATTAAAATATAAATAAGTAAATAAATAAAAAGGGAGGCGGGTTCCTCGTAGACTACAACTGCTGGAGAAGAATGGGAGCGGTTTAGGTGTTACCCGGGTATGACGTTAGTAGGTGTTACCCTGGCCGTGGGACCCCCCTTGATGAATGTGGTGTATATCTATGCTGCGAATCTGTTTTTCCTGATCATTTTAGGAAGTAATCCAATAAAATTAAGCAGATCCAAATATCAAGTGTACCACACCATAAGAAAAAGTGGTGATTGAATGCCGACCATTAAAAACTACCCGGGGCCCACCGTAATGTTTGTATGCCATTCAAACTTTTGATAAGGTCAAGAAGGCCTGGATGAAGGGAAAAAATACAGAGATCATCTTTATCCAAAACTTATGGTTCAAAATAAGTTTTTAATAGTCCATCACCACATTTTCCAATGGTGTGGTCCACCTGAGTTTTGGATCTGCTTAAGTTTTGGGATCGAGCACTAATATGATATGGAAAAATGGATGGACAGTGTGGATATACAACAAATTTGTTAATGTGGGCCCACTATGGTAAGGGTAACACCCACTGGTGAGGTGCCCACAGCGGTGTGTGTACAGCTAAAGGTATAACTTGGTGCAGGTTCAGCCCATCAGGATCAACTCAAACCACGTGATACTGATAAATGAATACTCAGCTCTTAGCTCATTTCAAGCTAGATCACTTGCAATTAGTAAACTGAGCTATAAAATCAATCATCTAACTGTCAAACAAGACCTGTAATTACTGAAACAGAAATTAATAAAATAAAGCTTACGGAAACGGATTGCGTGGTGTGACACGAACTACTGACCTCCAAGGTGTATTGACGTCATCAAGATTTGTGGGGCCCACCATGATGCATGTGTTATATCTACACCGTCCACTCATTTTATGAGATCATTTTGGCCCATGGCCTAAAAAATGCGGTAGATCTGAAGCTTAAGTGGACCACACCACATAAAGCAGTGGAGATTGAATGTCTACCATTGAAAATTTTTTGGGGGCAAAGAAGTTTTGGATTGATCTAATTTATTTATTTATTTTTCCTTTCACCTGCCTTTTATGTGACCACGTGAACAGGTTAGATGACAAATAAACATAACGGTGATTGTTAAGAGGTTTCAATGGTACAAATGATGTGACACACTTGCACTTTCGATCCGTATTATTTTTGGGCTCATGACTTAAATTGATCTTGTAAATTGAATGAATGGTATGGATATAACAAATATATCATGGTGAGGCCCACAGAATTTGATGATGTCATCACAAAGGCATCCAAAGCCTACCTCGGGAGCTTTGAACCACATGGTGGGTCAATCGGCAACTTCTCTTATCTTTCAAACAATGTCGGTAATGTTTCAATTGTCATTGCTAATGTTATTAAACAAATATAATTAAAGTACATGGAATAACTTTACATTTGAATTATTGGCCAATTCTAATCATGAATTTTATTTTCCATGGGTGATAGTACATCATCATCAACCAATAAAATTTCACTACGTGTTAACAGTACGTGGGTAATAATGAAATCTTACTCACACTTGAGGATATCTTTTGCTTCACTTAGCTCGGAAACACGTTACATGTTAAAAATAAGTTAGTATATAACCTTATGTACGTCTCTATTTAATAAAGACAAAGCGTCGAATGACATGTAGACATGTAACCCTAATTCATGTGGTATGTGTGATGAGGTAGTGTGCTTGACAAAGTAATAAAAGACTTTTCAAAGTAGAAATCTTATCACAAATCTAAATATGCTTGGTAAGATCGTCTCTCACAATCCTTTCGAAACGTGAAATCTTCATAGAGACGTTTGGCGCTCTCACGACAATTACAAAATTTTGAGAATCATGAAAGTGGACGGGAACCAATGGTTTGAGATTGATATAAGTCCAGCAAGATCGATCCTACAAGATTCACGAATCTCTGCAGCCACATTAGCAAGAGATCTGAAAATAATTTCTGATCCGTGAAGATCAATTTGATCATGTTAAGATTATTAGAGAATAAATTAACATCATGGCTGCCAAGAATTTTAAACCATTAAGGAAACCCAACAAGACTTTGCTTTCTCCCAAAGCTATATAAGGAGCACACGATAAAGAGTTTCATGCTCATACTAAACACAATCAATGTATATAGTGCAATGCTTCCTTTTTCTTTTTCTTTTTCTTTTTAATCTTTTATCTTAATTTTTAATTTTTTCAACTTTGTCCAGCCATGTTGTAGAACGTCTGAGGTTTATGTTCATTTAGATCTGTCACACCCCGAAATTTGAGTACAGAGTGTGCACCCTCATGAGCCGAGTTTTAATTCGTAACTCGTACACAAGGTGTACTAACTTAATTAATTAGCCAGTTTAATCAGAGGTGATAATTACATTTAGTGTAAGTTCCACCCCAACTCCAAGTACATATACATAACACTTAGTACCAATCAACTAAGCATATATAAGTTTTGACGATTCTTAAAATAATACAAATATTAAACATCATTCATTTATTATATCATCATACTACAAATATGTTTAATTCATGCTAACATTGTTTCAATAAAATAAATCTAAATAATTTTTAAAATCTCAAAATCAATACTAATATGCATTATACGTTAATCAAACTATGTTAACAATAATCAGAAATAGTCTAATGCTGCCACTTTATCTTCAGATATGTATGACCACGTTTCACATAGGTCATGTTAAGGTACGGTAAATCCTTCCGGTTCTTGCGCCGCATCATATGCTAATGGCTCCTTTGTGCAGTTTTTTCATCAATAAAAAGATAAGCTGGTCAGGATTAGTGAAATAACTCAACATAGTTCATAATCATAGTAATTAAATAATATAAAAATGTATATACAATGATATGACGCAAATGGTGTATGAATGCATCGATGGGATGATCGTCCATCTGCTTGGGTTGGAGGTCGTCAATCCGCATCTACCTGTTGGGTAGGCTTTCACCTTTCGGTAAGCTTGGGCATACCCCGCATCTCGTAACGATCTACTAGGATCGGCATTTCTTTTAGGGAGGGTCCCTAGGATCGACTATGCATTATGTAAATGCAATAAATGATGGATGATATGTAAGTGCATATTTTTCATATTTTGCATAGTTGTCTTTATCAGAATATTCAGATATGAATTTAGCGTACAATTATCATAACAAAATATTTATATCAGTATATCAATCAATTAAGCAATTACAAACGATTTATTTTAATTTAAATAATTATATGACAAGTTGGGTTACTCACCTGAGTCTGATAGTATACAATCCACAAGGTAAATGGGTTGGCTTAAATTCAGAAATCATATTAGTTATATTAACAACATTATTATTCATGTAGTTATTTTACATAGTAGGTCCCACCTGACGGTTAGATCGATCTAACATTCAAAGCACTATTATCTTTTGGTGCTTAGGATCAAATGACCCATTCAGATTTATCTTAACACAATCAAATTGTACCCATTAAATTTATTTCTAAAATAATACTGAACAGATCTAAAATCATAAAGCATCAGTTTGTTAAAATTGTCTTTACACACCTATACAATGATCATGTGAATGATTCATACCATCCATTATATAGATCAGGAAGAAATTAACAACATAGTAAAAAATTAAAAATATTAAAAGATTGGAACTTACCTGATCAAGTCCTCTTAGAATTTCATTTCCCTTTTTCTTTAGGGCTTCCTATTTCTTTTTCTTTTCTTATCCAAGTATCCCTTTTTAAAGAAAATTCTTATAAGATAGGATGAACACATCCTTTATTATCTTGAATTTGAATTTTTTTTAATGACATTTGACAAAAAAAATTATTATTACTACTTCAAGAATTCGATCCCTAAATCTCTCTTAATTAAGAATATCTTTATCAACTCAACTATTAACTTATTTTTATTTTTTATTTAAAAATAAAATCTTTAAATATTTATTTTAATTTTTTTTAATGCACCAAAATTTAGGGTTGTTACAAGATCCTTATTCTCTAGCGTCATTGCCGCAGTATACTTAAGAGTAGTATAAATATTTATGATCTTTCGTCATTAGATCTCGATCAATAAAATCTTCACTTAAAAGATCAAGCCTTGGTCACATTTTGCTGACCAATCGCCTCGATTGTTTGTCCATATAGGTGATTTAGGTATTTATCTTTCATTTTGTTTCTTTATTTTAGTTTATCTATCTATGTGGTGCTGAGCAACACTTACACATCAATAAAATCAACATCATTTTTAGCTATATTTTACTTTAAATCTGTTCATCTTTATTTAATTGAAAAATATAAAGGATGCAATTATTGCTAAAAGAAAAATTCTTAAACGCAAGGCAAAAAGAATTTATTTGAAAGGATTAACCCATAACATTCTACAAATCTTCAACTTTATAATTGTCAATAATTGAGAGGGCAGTCGAGTTCTTGAATTCAAGTCTTAATTAGTTTATCTCAGTGCAGGGGCACCAGTGATCAACCAAACTTAAGTTGAGAACGACTATGATATGCCCGCACTATCTTAATCACATACATTAATCGAATAAGGCCCTTACTAATATGTGTGGCCTCGGGTTTGATTGGATTGCACAAATAAGTGGATGTTGCTTCCGATTTAATCAGAGTAGGCTACATGTTAAAGCAAGGGCTTGAATTGGTTATTCATGTGAAAGTAAGATGCGCGGGCGTGCTAAAGTCTGCTTGACTCAAAGGTTTTGATTAAATCGCTGGTGTCCCCTATGCCAAGATGGACAGATTGGAGACATTATCGGGATTCAGTTATCCTCTCGACCATCAGTTTGCTCTTCGTTCAGGCGATTTATGAAAGGGTAGGGGTAAGCCATTCTGAATAAGTACTTTTTGTCTTGTGATAATAAATATGAGTTTACAACTTTGATAATTTTTTTCTTTCACTAGTTTTTAAGTTTGTGTAATTTTTAAATGAATAAAAATATTAAAACAATAAAACATGACTAAACAAATGTTGACTTTATTGATATAAAAATGTGTGGTCCATTACAATCGAAAAAATAATAATCAACCAGATAAATAAATAAATGTGAAACTAAACTAGGATAAATACTTGATTCGCTTATTGAAACAGACGATCAAGGTTGGTGGTCAGCAGGATATGCCCGGGTTGGTATGATCAACTGAATCAAAAATCAATTAAACATGATCGTATAACTTAAGGTTGATGATATTAACTCCTACTCCTAAGCTACTATAGTAGAAGCCATTGTGCAGTACCTACCTTTGCTAAGCTAAACTAAGGAAAGATAAATAAAAAGTAGATAAATGTGCTTGCCGTGAGGCTTCAAGCACTTATTCGTGTGACACTTTGATAGCTTGTCAAGACGGTGAAATCTCTCACCGGGTTTCCATGTTGCTTGTTAATTCTCCATGGTCACATCATAGTTCTAGATATGAGAATCCCTTTTATTGCTCTAAAACTGGTGACTTAGATTGGAAAAAAAAATAATTCCCCAATCAAATTCGGACTCATTAGCTTTTTAGATCTTTTTCTATGGTTGATCTATTCCGGAGATGTCCACGGACTAATCATAATCAATTAACATTTCTGTTGATGGGCCATCTTGTTGACTTGGAGATGTTTAACGGTTCAGATCAAACCACCTCCCAGATTTAACCAGCCAATAGGTTATGGTCCGAGGTGATGTAGGGTTTAATACCTGATACCGATATATTATTAAAACAAATTGGATATAGTTCTCACATTCTGTTAATTCTTATTAATGTATGGAATGAGAAACTGACTAAACCGATGTGTTTGTTTCTCCTGACTTAGGACCGAATCACAATCAGATTGGCTTGGACATATGTCTAATATCCTGATGTTCAGAATATTATAGATCATTGTTGATTCTCTGAATGTCTCTGGAAATATCTTCAATTTTGGAAGGACCATGAGAGATGCTTTCACTGATAATATCATCGCCAAATTCTTAATTAGATTTGTTCACTTGACGGGTCTTTTATATATGTGCTTAGTTATTGCCTTAAATATGCACGTTGATTGTGACCACAAGCATGCAATGATTCATCCCTTTAAAGACATATGTAAGGGTCTATACCATCACATTAATAATGAAATGCATAATGCTGAAAGAAAATTAATGGAAAATCTCACCGAGTGTGAGTACGTCTTCCATGTATGCCAAACAAACAGTGTCTCCATGTAATAGTTTCATATTAGACCACATCAGCACACCAACATCGTGGATCCCCATAGATCTTGAACGTATGATAGTTACAAGCATTGGATGGAGGTGAATGAGTACTTTTATTTAACCGTTGGATCCGACCAGTCTTACTTCGATGTCCCACCTGTTGGGAATTTGCGCTGCGGAATCACACAGATCTAGATCTAAGATAACAATTCAATAATAACAAGCAATCATAGAAGAACAGAAAGATTTAACGTGAAAAAATCTTGTGGGAAAAAACCACGACACAAAGCGACAGAAATACACTATGAAAAGAAATTATAAGAGAGAGGATTTACTTGATTCGAACAATCTCGAATCTCACCCTTATTACACCCTTTGATAACCATAGAACCCTTGCAAAACTTTTAGAAAGCTTTAGAAATACCTTAGAATATCCCTAGGGACCCCTATTTGTAGTTTAGGAAACCCCACTTATGCACCTAGTTCATAAGTGAAGTTTCTTAAACTGTAAATAAGGGTCCCTAGGGCTATTCTAAGGTATTTTAAAAGCTTTTTAAAAGTTTTTCAAGAGTTCCTAAAGGGTTCAATGGTTATCAAAGGGTGTAGCAAGGGTGAGATTAGAGATTGTGCGAATCAGGTAAATCCTCTCTTGTAATTTCTTTTCATAGTAGATTTCTGTTGCTTTGTGCCGTGATTTTTTTCCGCAAGGGTTTTTCACGTTAAATCTTTGTGTTCTTCTTGCTCTTTTTTATTATTCTTATAAAATAGAGATCTTTCATCGAATCTGACGTCACGGCTAGTGATAACCTTGCATATGACCTTGTCGAAAAATCTGTAACTTTTCACACCAATGTCATATCCAACAAAGATATACTTTTTGGCTTTATGGTCTAGCTTATCTCTCTCAACTGACGGTACATGAGAGTAAGTCTCACAACCAAATATGCGTAGATCTGAGTAGTCGATTTTCTGACCATTCCATACTTCCTCTGAAATTTTACATTCAATTGTTGTTGAAAGAGACTGGTTCACCAAATAACAAGCCGTGTTAATGGCCTCAGTTCATAGGTCATTCCCCAACACAGCATTACTTAACATGCATCTGGCCATCTCTAGGAGAGTCCAATTCATTCGCTCAGCCATACTGTTTTGTTCGGGGGTGTGGCGCACTGTGTTATGTCTAATGACCTCTTCATCCTTGTAATAATCATTATATTCAGTGAAAGTAAATTGTCCACCATTGTTAGTCCTTAAAACCTTTATTTTCCGCCCTGACTGTTTTTCCACAATTGTCTTCTATTGCTTGAATATGGTGAAACTTTGGATTTATACTTTATGAAGTAAACTCAAACTTTCCTAGATTAGTCATCAATAAATGAAACAAACCATAACGAACCCCCAATGAAAACTTCCGGTGATGACCCCTATACGTTAGAGTGTGCATAATAAGCACTCCCTTACAAACATGTTTTCCAGATTTAAAAGACAATCTTGATTGTTTACCATATATACAATGCTTGCATATATCTAAATAAAAAATTTTAAAAACTGGAATCAAACATCGATCAGAAAGTACCTTCATGCGTTGTTCGCTCATGTGGCCTAGACGAGTATGCCACATACGTAGAGACGTGGAGTTTACAATAGCTGCTACCGCTCTACCTGCCGAAGTGCTCCCAATCAACCTATAAAGGTTTTCATACCTCTGCGCTCTCATAACCACAAGTGACCCTTTTGAAACTTTAAGGACACCATGAATACCGGTGAACTTGCACCCTCTAGCCTCGAATGCACTGAGAGAAATCAGACTTTTCTTCATATTAGGAATGTGTCTGACGTTAGTCAAGATATGCTTCATCCCATCAAACATCGTGATGCTCGCCGTGCCAATAGCCACAACATTACAGGAATTTTCATTGCCCATAAAAACCTGTCCACCATTACATTTCTTATAATTGGCGAACCAACTCTGATGAGGAATCATGTGATATGACGCTCCTGTGTCTAGGATCCACTCATTTACAAGATTTTCGTGAACATGTCCGATCATGGACACAAACAAAGCATCACCACCACTTGTCTCTTCATCAGATGTGACAACATTGACCTCCTTTGAAGAATCTTCTGAATTTTCTTTCTTCGCTTTAAGATTTCTACAATCCTTCTTCATGTATCCAGATAACCCACAATTCCAACACTTTAATTTGCCCTTGCCCTTGGATTTGGATATAGGCCTTGAGGATCCTGTACCTCGCTCTGAATCTTTATCCCTCGTAATTAGTGCATCGGAAGATGCTCCCATATCGTTGTTTAACTTTCTCATAACCTTCCCTTGAAGGGCTGAGATAATGGTGTCAACACTTAATGTTTTATTTACGGTGCACATCATGTCCCTGAAAGACTCATATGATGCAAGAAGAGAATTCAACAATATACATGCATATTTCTCATCTTTAACCACTTCTTCCATATCCAGCAATTTGCACATCAATTTATTAAAGTTACTGATATGGGCTTCTAGATCTCCACCCTCCGTTATCTTGAAGGTATAACACTGTAGCTTCAAGTGTAGGCGATTTTTAAAGGACTTCTTTACATATATGTTCTTTAACTTTGCCCACAAATTAACCGTAGTTTTCTCCCTCAAAACATTATAGAGAACTTCATCTGTGAGATATAAACAGATAGAGGCTAAAACATTACTATCAAGGTTTTCTCATTCATCATCTTTCATAGTACATTTCTGCTCCTTCAAAGCCTTAATCTCGCCTTACTTGGTTAACAAGCTAATCATTTTAACCTTTCATAACTTAAAAAAAAATTTTGCCTAAGTACTTCTCAATATCAAACTTGTCGTTTCCCATTATTACTAATCCTACAGATTCAGATTTGTGCCCCAACGATTTCTTTGCTACCACTTGTTGGGAATTTGCGTTACGGAATCACACAGATCTAGATCTAGGATAACAATTCAATAGTAACAAGCAATCACAGAAGAACACAAAGATTAAACGTGGAAAACCCTTATGGGGAAAAATCACGGCATAAAGCGACAGAAATCCACTATGAAAAAGAAATTACAAGAGAGAAGACTTATCCGATTCGAATAATATCGAATCTCACCCTTGCTACACCCTTTGATAGCCCTATAACTCTTTAGAAACCCTTAGAAAACTTTTAGAAAACTTTAGAATACTTTAGAATAGCCCTAGGGACCCGTATTTATAGTTTAGAAAACTTCCCTTTCGCACATTTATGAAACCGCCTCAGATTTTCGCAGTCTGCACCAGATCTGGACTCGAATTTGCGTAACCTCGATTGGTCGAAGGGGGGCCACGACTAGTCGAGCAGCCTGCTCGACCGGTCAAGCCATCCCCTCAACCGATCGAGCAACTCGGATACCAAAAAATTCAAGTCGCTGGACTTTAAGTCGAGCGGGCCACGATCGGTTGAGGGATTCGAGTCCGGATCTTGTGTAGACTGTGGAAATCTGAGGAGGTTTTCAGTTTTTTTTCCGGACTAGGTGCGTAAGTGGAGTTTTCTAAACTATAAATAGAGATCCCTAGGGCTATTCTAAGGTATTTTTAAAGCTTTTTAAAAGTTTTCCAAGGATTTCTAAAGGGTTTTAGGGTTATCAAAGGGTGTAACAAGGGTAAGAATTAAGATTGTTCGAATCGTGTAAGTCCTCTCTCTTATAATTTCTTTTCATAGTGGATTTCTGTCGCTTTATGCTGTGGTTTTTTTCTGCAAGAGTTTTCCATGTTAAATCTTTGTGTTCTTTTGTGATTGTTTGTTACTATTGAATTACTATCCTATATCTAGATCTGTGTGACTCCGCAGCGCAAACCCTAACACCACCCGTCTTCCAGATGAAAAGATTTTAAACCTTTAACCAGGGAATGCAGATATGATCAGAGATTAGAACAACCCGGATCTTCATACTAGTGTGATTGTTGGGTTGGGGAGCAGATTAGGTGAGGTGGGCCTCACCCAATATGATAAGGCCTTGACACGGCGAGATTGAATTGGGTCAGGCCCCCATATGAAGTCGGTCAAGTGTATACTCGACCTGTGAGTATAACCATTTTGGATAAGGTCTGCATGTCATCCACCGTACATGTGGAAGCAAACTTGCAATCATCCATGGCAGACTGTCTAAATCATAGGCCACATAAGATGAGTCTGCATCCTGAAAATCTGATTGATTGGCTGATTTTACCAGTCTGATATTTAACTTTCGATTTGGACCGCCCAATAATTCTTTTTAACTAACCATTTGATGTTCCTACATAGATGGTTAGGATTGTCCAATCAGTGTAATCTTCATTGCAGAGAATTTCTAAGTCCATTTGCAGTCCTACATGGTTACAAGACCTTGGCCATTCGTCATGTTCGTCCCACAGTGTGGATGCCTTGCAAAATAAATAAATAAATATACAGATTAGGGGAACCGATGTTTACAAATAAGTTGACATCCAAGGAAAAAAAAAAAAAAAAAACAAAGTATTTCTCAGTTGTTCATTCGCTTCTAAAACTCCAGCCCACCTTTTGAATGGGCTGGTCTGACACTTGGGCCAAGTCATGTACATGGTGGGACCCGCTGGATGGACGGACTCATCTTACGCTTGTGTCTCAATAAGTTCAGAATGGCTTTGAGTTATGAAGTCTATATGAACCCCTCCTCAACCTGCACCTTGTGGTATGGATGTCAATGGGCAATGGCTGAAATATTAGGCCTCTGGGCCAGACCTCGTCAAACAATTCGTGCCCATTTACTAATAGCCCATCATCCTAGCCCAGCCCGTTTTGAGTTACAAGGGCCCTTCTATCAAACACCATGCATGGTGAGCCACAATTAATGAACAGCCCAGATCTTGCACAAAAAGTGGGCCACTCAGTCCAGACCTGGGCGCAGCTAGCCCCTTGCATAATTATTAGAGCTTGGGACCTGTTGGTTTTGGTCCATCACGTACCTGAGCCAGATTGGGACGTCCAGTAGTTGCCTTGTTTTCCACTTTTGTTTATGTATTTTCTATATCTCTTTGTTTTTTTTTTTTTTTTTTTTGTTAAAAAGCCCATCAAAGCAACGAATGGGGTCGTCTGATGAATGAATCTTGAGGGACATAGGCAATCCATGAATGGGCCAGCCAAGTAACATTTCGAATACTTGATTTTACCTATTTTTATCAACAATTGTAGCTGTAATTTCATATGCTGTTGATCGGATGCTAGAATTGCTCAATGGTTAGGCTTTTGCATGGTGACCCATAAAGAGGAGCCCAAACAAGTGGACAGTCTAGATGTCTGGATTCGTACACATGCACTCAGCAATTGTGCATGGTCCAATATATATTACAAGTTTATTTTTATATAAATAACGCTCCAAATATGTTTAAATCCATGAGCTCCAACACAATAACATGGCCCCATGCTATTTTAGTTCAACTTGAGAAAATTTTAAAGCAAAAAAAATTTCTAGTCTAAATTATCTTGAATGAAGTAATTGGACTTTATGGATTACATAAAAATCTTATAAAAAAAAAAGGGTCTATTCCAATGTTCAACTTTGGATGGATTTAGCATTAGCCATTACATCTCATTCAATGATTCTAGTTTAGGGCTGCAACTGGGAGTTTGGAATGGGTTGAGTTGGGTCAGGTTGTCAAGGTCCTTAGGTTGGGTTTGGGTGAAAAACTGCAATCTAATTTGGATTCAAGTTGAGTTTGGGTTGAGTAAATTCAGGTTGAGCTTGGTGATCAGGTGGAGAATGGTCATTTGTATTTCGGTTGGATTGGGTTTGAGTACAGAGGGATTCAAGTTAAGTTCAAGTTGGGCACCTAGAGTTGGAATTTAGTTGGATCAGGATGATAGGATTCTCATGAGGTCGACCCACAACCTATCCGGACTCATCTGAGTTGCATGAGTAATAGTATTAATAAATTAATTAATTAAGCTTATAGACTTTTACATTGTTTAAGACAATGTATAAAGGTAAGTCAGGGTTGTCGAGAACATTTTGACATTTTTATTAGCCATTAGACGTTAGGTATCTCATATAGCCCTAGTTTGCATAATGTGTTTTATCTCATAAGAGGCAGTGACATCAGATAGTCGATTAGCCAACAAGTTATGAAAAAGACAATATTCAATGGGAGTGGATTTCATAGTCTTATTACAATAGGAAATCATTGCTCCTATTAGAGAATTGTGAGTATTTCAACGTTATTTATGGACTATATAAATGCATACAAGCTGTGCACCTTAAGAAAGTCATGCTGAGTAACTTTAATTAAAATCTAGAGCAGTTACATTTTATGTTGTGATTCGGCACAAATCCTTAACTACATTACATCTTTAGGGAAAAAATTTTGATTGAAAGGTAAAAACCAAAGCAGGTGTACTATTGCATAACACAAAACATTTATTAATCGTTAGTTTTTCATCTTCAAAATATTTAAAATCAAGAGGCTCGTGATAGTTGGGGTACATATGAGTGGTGGTCTTAAAAATATTATGGGGGTTCACTGTCACAGACGGATAAAAAATAATTCTTTAATTCCCATCATTAGATGACGAGACTTTCTAGATAGGGGATCTAGGAACATGGTTGTGTAAGAAGTCCATTGTAAGTTGTCTGAACTATAACTCTTTTTTTTAGGTTAAAGGAGAACTCTGTGTGTAGGCATGCATAGATGTTGCTGATAAGTCTATATATATAGGCAGAGCTCAATCCCATGGTGCTTGGGGGATGACATTAGAACTTGCACTCAGGAGGCCTTAGTGCATGGTGTAAGACTCCTCCCTTCGCTGTGGACACTAGTCATCTGTGCAAGTTCTAAGAGTCTAATGGGTCGCTTGGCACCATCGATTTGAGGAGATTTGAGAGGATTTCAAATCCCCTGGTTGTTTGGCACTATAAAGTAACTCAGGGTTTCAAATCTATGGGGTTTCAAATCTCCTCAAAGAGGAAGTTTGAAATCAAAAGTGAGAGCTTGGATTACATCTAAAATCCTTCCAAGAGTTGCATGTGTAATATGCATCACTACAATATTAAACTATTGGGCACATGGCCCACTAATGATATCCCAAAGCAACTACATTATCAATTGCATCACTATAATTACTTTAATATGATGATCAACGCCGTTCAAACATTGTTCATTTAAATCAACTGTTAAAAATTGTTGGTTAGTCACTCAGACATGATCTTGTGCTTGTGGCCCATCCGAGACTTGGAATTTCATCATTTTCGGGCAAAGTATATATTTCGGCAGGCTTATTACAACCATTGTGTCAAACATTACATACGTCCCATAATTAGAGATATTAAAGTTCATTTAGTAATTAAATTCAAACCCCTGTAAATATACCATACATAACTACCTTTGGATTAAAGTTGATTTCTAATTCAGGGTGCCAAACACAATAGGAGGATTTCAAATCCAGAAGGCTCCAAATCCAAGGTGCCAAACACAATGAAAGGATTTCAAATCCATAAGGTTCCAAATCCATGCTCCCAAACGTGCCCTACAAGTCCCTATTCTTCCTTGTGCTTGTTTCTTTGTGTATGTCTGTGTATATATTTTTCTCTTTGAAAAAAATGTCAAGAGGTATGTATATGTGAATAACTTAAGCTCAATATTGGAGCCACCTAGAGGTAAGGGCTTCTGATCTTGCACTAACATATTCTTATGTTACTCTTGCCCTAACATATTCATGACTAGGGCTGTACATCGAGCTGAGTTGAGTCGAAGTGGGCCAAGCTCGGCTTAACTCGTCCATGCTATACTCGAGCTCGAGCATACCCTCGAGCTCAACATTGAAGCTTGGCTTGTTTGCGAAAGCTTTTGAGTCGAGTTCGAGTCGAGCTAGTGGTTCTAGTCGAGTAAAGTTTATCTCGAGTTGAGTCGAGTCTACCTCAGTAGGTTAAGGAAAAGAAAAAGAGGGAATGGAGACAGGTAGGCTCAGGTAGGACTTTTTTGTAAAAAATTTTAAATTTTAACTTCTTTTTTTAAACTTTTATATATATATATATATATATATATATATATATATATATATAATTAAAATATATTACTTGAGCTTCGAATCAAGTTCAAGTCAAGTTGAAATACACTATGGTCGAACTTGGCTTGAACTTATCTCGAGCTTTAGTAATAAGCTTAACTCACCTTGAGTCGGCCTTTCAAGCTGGGTCAATCCAAACTAAGTCGAGCCGAGTCGAGCGAGCTTTTCGTGCTTAGCTTGACTCGTGTACGGCCCTATTCGTGACGCAGTATCTATTGCTGGTTTTATGAAGTTACTGTTTGACGCAAAGCTGCTAAAGACTGGTACTGAAAGCATAAAGGCCCGTTTTGGCTAAGCATAAAAATTCAAATGTCAACATCTATACTTACAGTAACTCATTACTACTTTCCTAAGTTTGGGTTAGGCCCATTTTCGAATAGTCAAAATTCGACCCATTGATAATCCAGGTCCAGCTCAGGTTGGGCTGGTTGAATTGGATCCAGACCCAACACATTTAATAATTCAGATCAAACTTTTATAAACACGCCGGCTCTGTGAATCCAAAGTTTTGACTTAGACCCACTTAGCGTCGGGTCTGATGATCCATCAGGTCAACCAAAACCATTGACAACCCAATTTTTAAGTGTAAGCACCACACGCTGAGATGTTCTAATTATCAAAATCTTCCATGTTTAACCATACCAACTAGTGTTAGAAACTTACGTGGCATCATTTTACAGTCTAGGCGAGTTGAAAAAAAACATTCCACGGCACACAACTCAATTCAAAAAATCAAAATCACGTATCACATATGAAGAGTGCGTTTTAGATCATGGGTGATGGTAGTGCCGAGAAAATGTGGTAATGCAGGCTTGGTGCTCACCCCAGTTGAATGGTAACAATCTCGAATAAGTGTGATTTTTTTAGGCCGACATCAATTTACATTGGGGGCCACAATTAAATTGATAGACATATGGGCTACTTTTCAGCAGTAAATGAGGTTCAAGACTCTAGTACGGGAACCAGGCAGATCCGACTTTTGAGTGGGTCCTGATTTCCATAAAATGACAAGAAACAAGGAACGTTCCTAGTGGGTCATTTGCAACGAGTGGATTCGATATTTCTCAATTCTCACGTATGCACTCCCTGTGTCACGTGAGCTACATGAATCCTCCACTTCCCGGGTTCCAGCAAACGGCCGCGGATTGCGTCCTACGGCCAGCCATGATGTATATTGTTTATCCATGCCGTCCATCTATTTTTGAAAGATGGTTTTAGGGCATGAACCCAAAGAGTAGGCATATCCAAATCTCAAGTGGACCACACCACAGGAAGCAGTGGTGATAATGAAGCCCACCGTTGAAACCTTCGTATGGCCCACCGTGATGTTTAGTCGTCATCCAACCTGTACATAAGGTCAGGTAGACATGGATAAGGGAAAACAAAAATATCAGCTTGATCCAAAATCCTTCAGCTACTAAGAAGTTTTTAACAGTAAGCGTTCAATCCCCACTCTGTGGTCCACTTGAGTCTTGGATCTGCCCCATTTTTTAACCATTTCCTTTAAATAATCCGTAAGAATGGATGGACGGCATGGATAAAACACATACATGGTGTGCGCCACAGACACGATGCCACAACCAAGTCCGTCACAATCCGCGTACCGGCTGGTGCACCACACACCAGATATGTAGCTAGTATAGTGACGTCAGCAAGTTATGCGGGTCTCATCACGAGGTATATGTTATATCCAAACCGTCCATCCACTTGGCGAGCTCGTCTTAAGGCATGAGACTGAAAATGATACTAAAAATAAGACAGATATAACTATCAAATCGACCACGCTGCAAAAAGCAGTGGGGGATTGAACGTATACCATTGAAACCCTCTTAGGGTCACAGAAGTATTGGATCAATATGAAATTTGTTTTTACTCTTCATTCATGTCTTTGTTACGTTATGAACAGATTGGATGGAAAATAAACGTAATGATGGGCCCTACAACTTTTTTAACGGTGAAAATGATTATCCCAGCTGCTATTTGTGGTGTGGTCCAGTTGATCTTTGGATATGATTCATTTTTTAGGTAATGCTCTAAAATGATCTCGAAAAAATGGATGAACGGTGTGGATATAATAAATACATCACTGTGGGCCCATGTAACTTTGATATCCTTTGAACCACCTTGGAGCCGGAGCACGACACGTACCTACACCATATAGCTGGTGTGTGGTACACCAGCAATCCGCTTCCCCTTTTTACAAAGTGACGGACAGAGAGATATTAGCTAGTAATGAATAATGACACAATCACAGAGAATCACCTTTCACTTATTACGAAAGAAGATTTTTCCATTTCCACCCAAAAAGTCTTAACCACATTCCCAGTCCCATCAAACTAACGTACGCCGTCGATCAAGATAATTACACACCCCTTCCCTACTTTCTGTGTTTCGCGGACTATCCAAGTGAATGCAAGCGCATCGACCGTGAGGGAACCCTTCACAAGTAACCCACCCATGATAAACCTGGCAACAGACTACGACTTGCAAAAAACAATCCTAGCCATTGAATCCAATAGCAGATAAATCATGTAATGGCTAGGATCATTTTTAAAGATCGAAGTCAGACAGACCGTCCATAGCACATCTTGGTGGGCCCTACATTCGAAGAATGACCTTACGTCGATCCACATGGCTCAGCTAGTTGGCTAAGATATCACTCAGTAGTCCGTAGACTACCTGCTACCTCTACCCTTTCTTGTGTTGCTTAGAAGAAGATATCTTGAGGGGAATACACTTGCCTGTGTAGCACTTGTCCTCCTCTCGCTTCTCAGCAGCTTTTCCCATTTCCGATTTCAAGCTCCTGCGCCATCATCAAAGCTATTCCAAATCAATATACAGTCACTGGTTTCGTTTGGGTTTTACTCAAACTACCGGACACAGGCCAATCTTTTCACCACATGATGGTTGGAAGCGGCCCTCACTTGCAAATGATACGTGGTCTTTTATCGCGAACGGGAATCTAATCAGGCCAGTCTGGCACCACTCGTGGGAGCTCACAGATGTGGGTGGGTGTGAGCTCCCACAAGGTTCCCAGGCATTAGGTACGTTATACGTGTATGAAGAAACTGAACGGTTAAAAACAACCAACCAAAGGCCCACGTTCAACTCTCATCGCTTTTGAATCGAGACCGTACAATTTAGGAATGAGTCGACCAGAGCTGGGTCCCACCGCTGAACTTTGGGTGTTTTCACGGGAGGCGGATTGCGTACTGAGTAAACTCTGTGAGATCCACCGGGATTTATGTATTTGATCCACCCCGTCCATCCATTTTAACAGTTAATTTCAGGTCCCGATCCACAGGAAATAGTGCGAGTTGAGTGTCTACCGTTGAAAATTTGGGGGGCGGGCCACAGAAGTTTTGGATCAATCTAATATTATTGTTTTCACTTCATACAGATCTTTGTCAAATAAAGATCACTTTGGGCACTTAAAGGTTTCAACGGTCAAAATCATTATTCTCGCTGTTTCCCGTAGTATGGTCCACTTGAGCTTTGGATATGCTCCAATTTTTAGCTCAACGTCTAAAATTAGATGAAACAACGGTTGGACGGATTGGATAAACCGCGTACATTCACGGTAGGCCCAACTGAGTTTACTCAGTACGATGACGCGGATTGCGTCCCACCCCCGCCCGTTTCTAGCCACGGACGGGCAGTTCTGTGGGCGGGCCCACTGTGATGTATAGGTTTATCCACGCCGTCCACACCTCCTCCCGAATCATTTTAATGTATGAGATAAAAAATGAGACCGTTCCAACGCCCACACCACATGACTCTTGTTATTTAATGCTTTGTCATTTAATGCAACCCAAGCTTATTATTTGGTGTGGTCCAGTTGAGCGTTGGATCTGACTCATTTTTGTATACGTAACTTAAAATGATCTGAGAGGAGGGATGGACGGCGTGGATAAACCGATACATAACGGTAGGCCCGCCCACAAAACTGCCTGACGGGCGGGGGTATGACGCAATCCGCGTCCGTTTTCACGTCGTTAATCACCCGACTCAGGAAATGTAGCCGTTGGATCAGGAGTCACATTTCTAATATGATCCAAATGGTTAGCATTAAAATATTTGAACCCCTGTAATCATTCGACTCTTTTCCCTAAACTTAGACTAATCAAAGGATGAAATATTTCAATATAAGAGTTCTTATTAGGTAATTGCAAAGGACCCCATTTGCAAGTGCACTCTCCGCAACCCTCCACACGTAGCAACGTGGAACCGTGGACAATCCAAGCCGTTCATTTGGCTGGCACCAGAATATAGATTAATGGCGCAAACATCAGGCCAATCTACAAAATCTCTTGCCAAACCACCGATCCCAATACACCGTACATGTGACCCGCTAGATCATCAAAATGACTATTTTGAGCTAGGAATCTCATAAGGGAAAAGGCCGTCTGACGCTTGCATGTGATTTTCCTAAAATGCATTTTGCATTTGGATACCATACGTTGTGACTATAGCTGTTTGATCTGGTGTCATGTTCGGCGATCCAACCTGTTCAACCGACGAAATGGGACAACGAAGCTGTTTGTCCAAAAAATGCAACGTCGGACGAGACGACCCGTATTCAAACAAAAATAAATTTTAATTAATAATCAACGTGCCAAAGCATCCCAATATAGGAGTTTCATCATCAATTTCCTCCATTGTGAGGCCCATCTTGTAAATGGATTGGATCACCGAACACGACCCCAGATCCAACGGCTATTGTCTCGACGTATCCTATCGCAGGAAGTATTCAATCAAATCTTTGCATGTACGCACATGTTGCACACGTGGTTAAGCCCCACTAATGACCAACCACGTGGCAAAATCCTACTCAATAAGAGTTTTATCCTGCGGGTAGAAAGCGATTCCTAACGGAGCTTGCGACTTGATGATCTCGGATCCGTGAGATTTTTTCCACGTGTGCTCCATTCTATGGCCGGATCTAGATGAACGGTGTGGATCATCCATCACTTGGAGGGGAACAAGGCGCGAGCCTTGCAGGCAAACTTCGCGCCAGCCGAGTCAACGTTTGAGTTTAGCAAAGTGAACTCGGCCGAGTTCAAGAAAACGGGCAACGGCTAAAAAGTAGAAACATACCTTTCTTCGTTATACGAAGAAGATTTCTTCAATACCGGTTCGTCCGCGACCCGGTTCTCCGTAGTCATCGACTCGACGATGCTCCCACTGAAATACTCTTTCTCTTCCGATTGCAGATTTCCGAATCTCGGGTTCTCAGACATGTAATTTATCTCGTCTTCTTCCGCCATCATCGATTTCGTAGCGGTCTTGCAGAGAACCCCTTTGTGTAAGCTGCTGCTCTTTCTCGCAGCAGCAGCAGCAGCAGCAGTCGGCTGTTTCAAGGCAGGCGCATTCCTACCCTTGGTAGCAGGGACAGACCCGCACGCGATGAGTTGCAGCAGGACCGAGTTCCGAGTCCCCATCGGCTCCGCGCCCGAGTCACAGTCCTCGAACCGTTGGGAATTGCAGTTGTGGGCTTTCTCGGAAATCGTCGAGGAGGTCGAAGGTGGAGAACCGTCGTCCATGTCGAGCTCGGTTACATTATTCTGAGATTTGGGGTTCTCGTTTTCTTCCATTTCGTCTGTCGAGACGCCTCTCGAACACCGGGAGTGCAGTGTGTTGGAGCTGTTGTTGCTTCCTTTCTCCTCCTCCTCCTCCTCCTCCTCCTCTTCCTCACCCGTTTCTTCTCCTGCTTCTTCCTCTCTACTTCCTCGGCTTCTGTTTCCAGCGTGTGGGTCGCGTTTGGACTGGAATTTCGCTTCTGGGTTCTGTTTCCTATTGCTTACTTGAAGCTGGTGAAAACGCTCTGCCAAACAAAAACATAGAGAAAATGAAAATGGGTTACAACTAAACTGCTTAAAAGGGCGCTCTGCCACTTACCTGCACACCCTTCTATTATCTCCGACCCTTTGAGAACGTATTCAGCTCCCTCCGCCGGATAAATCACATCGTTCTCCGCCAAATCGTTCCACACATACCCGTTCTTGTAGCTCCTAAAACCCCAAAAGAAGATGGAAGATATATACATGAAGACCACGAGAAGAGAGAAGACGTGCCTTTCGCAACACCATGAGAAGAGAAAAGGCATGCCTTATACAAGACCATGAGAAGACCAAAATACCACCATACCTTTTGCAAGACCATGAGAAGAGAGAAGGCATGCCTCTCCCCCTAAGAACCGTTAGCCGATCCACCACATCTTTGTAAAAAAAAAAAAAAAAAAAACATAAAGGTCATTCAAAAAAAAAAAGAAAGGAAAAAGGAAAAAAGACCCATCCTTTTGAAATTGCAGTACCTCTCAAACGTAGCTGTTGGTTGGATAGATGAGGGACTTCCATGAAATGGGGGTGTTCGAGCTGGCCATTCCTGCTGAGATAATACAAGACCTGAACTTTTCTGAAGGTGGGTTTCATGACCTTGGTCTGCATGCTCATCCTCACTCTATCAGGACTCGTTTCTCTGCTTGTCCTCGCACGAACATCCATCCTTCTTCCTCCGATTCCCTCCTTGGGGGTGAAGGTTAGCTAACCTACACACCCTGCCTTTTCTAGTAGGAGAAAAAGAGACCCTCGAGAGGCGGAAAACAGAAGACAGAAGGTTTGGGTCGTGAAAGCTACGATTGTTGGGAGGGGTGACAGGAGCAGAGAGAATAGAATCGGCCTACTGCCACTGTTTCTCTTTTGTTTTCTTTTTAAAATTTCTTATACAGGCTTTTTTTCTGTGATCCCAAACAGGGCTGAAAGTGAAAGCGGAATCTATTATCAAAGTGGGAAGCGGATTGCGTCCAGCTCCTACTCGGTCCAGGCAGGAGCTCTGTGGGGCCCACCG
Organism: Magnolia kwangsiensis; assembly: GCA_037074715.1. Lineage (NCBI taxonomy): Eukaryota > Viridiplantae > Streptophyta > Magnoliopsida > Magnoliales > Magnoliaceae > Magnolia > Magnolia kwangsiensis. The sequence continues at coordinate 5,910,306 of CM073575.1, read as the reverse complement.
TAATGTATGTGTTTCATCAACGCCGTCCATTCATCTTGGGAGAAGAACCAGAAAACAATTGAGATATATAACTCAAGTAGACCACACAATGAGGATTACGAGCCCACCGTTAAAATCTTCTTGCCAGCTGCAGAAGTTTTGATCAAAGCTGATATATGTGTTTTCCCTTCATACTGGTTTGTCTGACCTTAAACATCACGGTGGGAGCCACCATCACCGTTTCTTCCTGTGGTGTGGTCCACTTAAGCATCGGATGTATGTTATTTTTGGGCTCATGCCATGAGAGCCTGTTTGAGAGCGTGGATTTGGAACCCCTGGATTCGGAACCCCGGGATTACAAACCCCTTGAATTTACAATCCTCCGGTGTTTGGCACCCTGGAGTGAGAATCAACTTTAATCTAAAATTAATTATCTATGATTTATTTACAAGGTTTGAATTTAATTACGAAATCAATTATAATATCTATAATTTGTGAGAAATATAATTTTTGATACAATGGTTGTGATAAGTCTGCTGAAACATATGATTTGCCTGAAAATGAAAATGATGAAATTCCAAGTTTCAAATGGGTTACAAGTACAAAATTATGTTTTAGTGATTAACTAATAATTTTTAATAGTTGATCTATATTGACAATGTTTGGATAATGCTAGACAATGTTTAGATAGTTCTAATTTTTATGGACAATATTTAAATGTTGCTTACAATTATTAGCGGTGCATGTGCCTAATCAAATGATAGTACACAATGACACATGTTACACTTATAAGTATTGAAATGATTTTATGTGTAATCCACGCCTTCCTCGATTACAAACCCTAAAAGAGAGGATTGAAAACCTAAGGATTTAAAACCCCTCTAACTTTATGCTACCAAAACAACCAGGGGATTTGAAACCAATCAAATCCCCTCCAATCCACGGTGAAAAACGACCTTAAAATTATTGGAAAAAATTGGATGGACGGTGTCGATGAAACCCATACATCACATCGGCCCCAAGCCCCTTCGTCTACCGAGTTCTTCAGGACGTGGCAGAAGTAATACACTTCCATGAAAGTAGGGTTACTTTGCCAAACCGATTCATCAAGTAAACTGCTTCATTTTAACCACTGAACCCAAAATTCATAAACATTCACATTTCAGGTAGGCCACATTACGGAAAACAGTTAAGATGGAACGTCCACCGTTACTTTTGTGTATAGCTCATCGTGTTGTTTGTATTCTATCCAATCCATTCATCTTATTCGACTCATCTGCGGGAAAGAATTACACAAAATCGAAGTATTTTAAAACTCAGGTGGACCATAGCTCGTGATTTTACAGGTTCCATGTAAAAATATTTTGGGCTGGCCCACCTAAGTGTTCAATCATTCTGATTCTTGGGATTAGAGCCTAGCTATGGGTAATGTATTTGATGAATGACGTGGATTTAACGCCCGTTAGGTCGTTTCTCCCAAGTTCGTAAAAGTAAACCCCGGTAGTTACGTCGCGCCAGGCAACCAAAAGTGTTCCAATGTCATATCGGTTGGAGCGAGTGGAGTCGAGCATTTCTCGTTCACCGTACACGTGGATGGGTGACGTACCAATCGGGACCGTCCAACTAGTTCAACTTATCCTTTTCATAGTCCTGCTCGCTTTTCGAAGGCCTGAAAGAGCGGATTGGATACATGCACTATAGGAGGCGCTGTCCGGCGTCCGCTCGATGCACCTGTCACCTGCACCTGTACGGTATTGAAATGGGTCCACCATATTGTGTCACCTCGAGGGTGAAACCGGAAAGCAGAGAGATATAATCGTAGCTCGTGAAGGAAGTAATAAAAGCTTTTATACTCAGCTTCAGTGGAATGCATTACATGCATGTACTTTGGCATTGCTTCGAAATTGCATTCGTGGGAGCACATTAATTCAATCGATTAGCCAAACTATGGGTCCCACTTTAGTTGTACCATTACACTTTTAGTTGTATCATGATAGTTATTAAGGTCAAAATCTAGGGGCTCTCCACTTCAACTATTGAAGTTCTATCCGTTTCAATCATTTCGAACCTGCAAACTAAGTAGCACAGGAGACCTTGGTTAAGCCGAAAACTCTCTGATGTCTAAGTCAGGTTAAGAGAATCTGAGTCTAAGTTGAAGAGTAAAAGGAGAGTGCAAGATGTTATGTTCCTGTAGCAATGAGGTTTCATTTTATTTATACTTGACTGTCGGACTATCTAGGCTTGTTAATCTTAGCACGATTCGCTTAATCAGTGAAATTTTCGGATCGTGGGGATATTGTACGTAATCCAAAGATCGTGTGGTGTGTCATGCATATCTATGGACGAAGTAACCGGTCACGTCCGCTTATGATACATTCTAAGCTCAATACCTGGAGCGCCCACCTTAAGATCTGGCCTCAGCTCGACTCCTCTAGTTGATGAGGCTCCGACCAGTGCGTTTGTAAGCTTTCGTCATTAACTCATCGAACGGGGACCGTATCCCTAGCCTGAGCCGAGTTCCGGCATGAACTAACGGACCCGGCCTCTTGTCTATCAGGCGCTCCAAGGTCCGGGGCGAGGAGTCGGACTTGTCTTGTCGAGTCGGGTTTTCTGCAACTTGGTCTCAATCTGTTTTGTGTCGATCCGATCATTAGCCTCGGAGTAAGAGCACCTTCGTGACTTATTGGTGAATTCTTCAATTGCGCGCATTACATCGGACATGCATCACATTGGGCATTCGCATGCCCGATTGGGTCAATATGTTGTTTGCCCTCGGAATTGCAAGGAGTTTAGATCTTCCCATAACAATAGTTGTAAAATGAACGAAAAACTAATGGCCTATTTGGTCAGTCGGATTGAAAGGGACTGGATGGTATTGGAAGGGATTGGAAGTTAAATCCCGGGATTGGCCGGGCATGCCAAACAGAGTCGGTGATCTGATCCCAATCCCAAGGATCTTAAGACAATACACTGACAACACCATCATTACCTTTAAATCCCATCTAATCAACCTTAATCCGTTTAAATTTTCCTGAGATTTGTTTGGTTGGAGGGATTGGAAGGGATGGGAAAGTTTAATCCCGGGATTGGTCTGGCATGCCAAACAGACTGGATATAGCAATCTCATGGATCTCAAGACAATCCACTAACAACACCATCATTACCTAGAAATCCATGCCATCCATCCTAATACGATTCAATCCCTTCCAATCCACCCGGCCAAATGGGCCCTAAGGGCCTGCTTGGGAGCGTGGATTTGGAGCCCCTGGATTCGAAACTCTTAGGATTGGAAACCCTCTAGATTTGCAATCCTCACCGTGAGAATCAACTTTAATCCAAAAAATACCTATGCATGGTATATTCATGGGGGTTTCAATTTAATTACTAAATCAACTTTAATACTTCTAATTAGTGAGATATATAAATTTTGACACTATGGTTGTGATAAGCCCGCTGAAATATATGTTTTGCCTGAAAATGATGAAATTCCAAGTCTCGAATGGACCACAAGCACAAGATCATGTCTGAGTGACTCATCAACGATTTTTAATTGTTGATTGATAGGGACAATGTTTGGGCAGTGTTGGACAATGTTTGGATGGTGCTGATTTACATGGACATTGTTTGGACGATGCTGATCATCATTAGTGGGTCATGTGCCTAATAGAATGATAGTATACAGTGACACACTTGTCACAACTGCAACTATTGAAATGATTTTAGGTGTAATCCAAGCTTTCACCGTGGATTGCAAACCCCCTCAAAGAGGGGATTGGAAACCCCCCGGATTTGCAACCCCCATCTACTTCATGCGCCGAACAACTAAGGGGATTTGAAACCTCCTCCAATCCACGGTGCCAAACGTCCCTTAAGATTAGTTGTGTTGTCAGCCATAATTGAAATTGCTGCTTGAATTTAAACCGAACAACAATGACCCAAAGCATTAGGTCTGATAAGCTTGGTCACCTATTCAATCACATGCAACGTACGACCGAGGATGCTTCCTAAGTAGTAAATGTTGTTGTAACTATTTAGTACTACACAATCTTTTGGAGACTTTCTTACCACATATTGCAGTAACCACTTCAGGCCTTCTTGTTGACTTCATCGCATTCCACTCGGCTATTCAATTAAGTTCTTAGATGATCATTTGTTGCTTGATCTAGCTCATGTATAACCATCAAGCACTTAGTTTGCCTTCTGAATAACTATAGGGAGTTTGATCGATATATTGGATAGTTATTAGCCACTTGATTGATCTCCCAGATGGCCATTAGCCACTTGACCAACCTCCTAAATGGCTATCAGTCGTTTGGTTGAGCTCCTATATGACCATCGACTGCTTGCTCGAATTATTAAATGACCATCGACCGTTTGCTCGACCTTCTGGATGACTGTCGACCGCTTGATCAATTACTTAAATTATTTTTAAATATCTTCCAACTACTTTTTATCTTATCTTCCTGTCAAATGTGATTTTGAAAAAAAACACTTCAAGTATCATTTCATATCTCTAGCCATACTATCTTCTCATTGTCATAACACTTGTTTTTTTTTTTTTAACGATATTTCTCAAGAATAATTATAAATACGTTAAGGCAAGTTGATTATCAAATATTAATGTCCTCGTTTCAGAAAAAGTGGTGGCCACCAATCAGAGGTGTATTTTACAATAAATTTGATTTTGAGACTGTGACAGTGATGGTCACAACTTAGCGGGTTAAATTGGAGTTAATGTGAGCTACGTACAATTTATAGGTGCCTGCATGTTGAGCCTCGTGCATTTGTATTAAATCTCCCTAATCGATAGGACGTGGATCAGGTATTACCCACGCCTATCTTGAGCTCAGAATAGGCCGGGCTCTGAGGGGCCACTATGATGTATGGGAACATCCACACCGTACATCTATTATGGGCCACTATGATGTATGGGAACATCCACACCGTACATGCACACACATTAGGCTTTAATCCTGAAGATGAAGCAGATCCGAGGTTCAAATGGCCATACATATTGGATTAAACGGCCACCGTTAAAAACTTCTTGAGAGCTATACAAGTTTTGGATCAAGCAGATATTGTGTTTTGCCTTCATCTAGATATATGGGATCTTATGAACAGGTTGGATGGAAAATAAACATTATGGTGGGCCGTAGGACGGATTCAACCGTGGACGTCATTTTCATGGCTATTTCCTGTGACATGGTTCATTTGAGCTTTAGATCTACTTAATTTTCTGGATTATAACCTCAAATGATATGGAAAAGTAGATGGACGGTGTGGATAACACCATACATCAAGGTCCCAGCCTGTTCCGAGATCGGAACAGGCGAGTGAGGCAAAAGTACCGCAATGTCTGATGCCCGAATACATTTTCAGCCGTCGACACGCCGCTTTTGTGGGAAATCAGTACCATGAAACAGTAGGCCAACCGTCGATTTCACCTGATACAAAAATAAGCCGGTCTCTCATCGGGAGAGCCACACAGTTGGAATCAACGGACAGCCGACGGTCTGACTCAACATACAGTTATGGCCCAGGTGGCAAGTGGATCAGCGTGATTCTAGATAAAGTTCATCCATATCAAGGGGCCCATTGATTTCACGGCAGTGATTTCGTAAACACTTGGCACGTTGGCAGGAAAGATGGTACGGTTCCACATCGTGCCGTTGCTGATAAGTGATGAGTTACTGACGAATTAACAGCGTAGAGCAGTGCATCATAGCATCCATAATAACACGGCGGTTCCGATCATTGGACACTCCAAGCATGTGGGCTCAAAGTGGGAGATAGACGCTGGCGATCTAGAGTTGCGGCAGATACAAGACGAACCTGACTGTGATGCGGTAGAGCCAACTCTCGGAAGCTGATTGTGCGGTGTGCAACACACCACCGACCTCAGTGGTGTGTTCACGTCTCCAAGTTCTGTGGGCCCCATCATTATGTACGTGTTATATCCAAATGGTTTGCCCATTTTGTGAGTTCGTTCCAGGGCTTGAGCCCAAAACTGAGATCGATACAAAGCTTTAGTGGACCACGCCATGGAAGGGAGTGGGGACAATGATTCCTACCGTTGAAACCTTTGTTGGGACGACCCTGAAATTTATTTGTCATCCAATCTGTAAACGAAGTCATACAGTCATGGATGATCGAAAAAACTAAATATCAGATTGATCCAAAGCTTATACAGCCGGAAGTTTTCAATGGTAGGCGCTCAATTCCCATTGCTTTACGTGGTGTGGTCCACTTTAGCTTTGAATCTATTTTATTTTTAAGCTCAAGTCTAAAACAATCTCGTAAAATGGAAGGATTGTTTAGATCCAACGTATACAACATCACTTATGGTAGCACACAACTTCGTGACATCAATAGGCCGCTGAGGCACACCACGTAATCTGGGCAAGTTGGACCCGATCCAGTGGATCTGATCTGATTTGACCCGACTCGGTACCATTACGAACAGAACCGACGGCTTAGATCGGCCTTAATCGAATCTATCCATCCGGATCCGATCGTTTTTTAGGTCGGATTCGGATAGGGGTATATCTGAACAGAACCGATCTGAAAACTCAGACCGAAAGGATCCGAACCGACCCGACCCAGGATGTAATAGCCCTCGATTTTGCAAAATTCTTTCTCCACGCATCTTTGACTTTTTGTTTGGCGCCAAAAAACTCCGCCCAATGTACACATGAGCCCCAACTCTATTTCTTTATCTCTCTCTATATTTGTCTCTTCCTATATTTGTCTGTCCCTTTTTGTTGAAGAAGAAGGCAAGAAGAAGGCTAGTTAGATGTCTTGCAATGGGTTTTGGTGCTTTTATGAGATTTCTCAGTTGGAGAGAAATATACATGGAGAGTCGTTGGGTTTTGGAGCTTTATGGATTTCTCTGTCGGAGAGGGAAATACATTGAGAAATGGTATAAAGCTATGTATGGAAGAGGAAAAGATAGAGAGAGAGTCGTAGCAAGCATGGTTGGCATACAGCTGTTTACATGTTGGTTGATGGAAGCGTATTGGCTGGTGAACAAAGTGGATTTGTGGGTGTAATGTTAGCAAGTTCTGTGGGTCTGATTACAAGGTATGTGTTATATCCAAACCGTCTATCCATTTGATAATATTGTATTAACGCTTGAGACAAAAAATAAGACATATCTAACAATTAAGTGGACCACACTACGAAAAGTAGTGGGGGATTGAACGTCTACCATTGAAACCATTCTTGGGTTCACAGAAGTTTTGGATCAATATGAAATTTGTTTTTCCTCTTCATTGTGGTCTTTGTGACCTTACGAACAGATTGGATGAAAATAAACGCTATGGTGGGGCGTACAAATTGTTCAACAGTGAAAATCGTTATCTCTGCTTCTATTTATGGTGTGGTCCAGATGATCTTTGGATATGATTCATTTTTTTGGATAATGCTCTAAAATAAACTCTAAAAACAGATGAATGGTATAGATTTACTAAATGCATCACTGTATGGCCATGTAACTTTGATCTACTTTGAATCGTTCATACAACTTAGAGCTTGAGGAGCGTCAGTGGTCGTCTTCGCATGACACGTACAAAGCAATTGTATATCTGGTAGGAGCTATAACCTATAGTCATCTTCACATGACATGTACATAGAGTAGCTGTATAGCTGGTAGGAGCTATCGTCTATAGATAACAAATGCTTATGGAATTAGAAGTAGATTTCATACTGAGTTATCTGAGTAAACTATGTGGGCCCGTCTTGAATTTTTTTTGGTTCATCCAAACCGTCCATCAGTTTTTTTAGATGATTTTAAGGATTGATGCTAAATTTTTAATATATCTAATAATCAAGTAGATCATACCATAAGAAATAGTGAGAATAATGATTTCCACACCGTTAAAAAAAAATAACTATCCGAACCTTGTCCAATCTGATCCGACTCAGTTATCCTGACTGAAATGGACTCAGATCGGCTCAGGTCAAGAGGGATTAGAATCTGTTCGGGTCAGATGACTCGAACTCGGCTCCGGATCTGATCGAGTTCGGGTTTGGCCCTCCAGATTTCGATCCTAGGTCGAGTATGACGCAAGGATGAACATGATGAGGTCGATCACCGTCTTCCTCAAGGATTACTACTCTGAATCCACGGAGCTTCTCTGGACTCCTCACAGAGACTTCTCGAATCCACGAGGAAAGAAAGTAGAAAAATAGAAATAAATTCTAATAAATTCGAAAATAAATGATGAATAATTGATGATTCTCTAATGTGTCTCCTTACACTATTAATATAGAAAAAAAATAAACTAAAATTCGTAATTACCAAAAATAGAAAAATTCTAATTCTAACACGAATCCTAATTCTAATAAAACTCTTCTAAGGCCTAATTTCTAAAAATAAAAATTACAAATAAACTTTCTCTAGAAGAGTCCTAGTATAACTAAAAGTTATTTCTAAAAGGAAAGAAAATCTAAAACTCTAAAAATATTAAAAAATCAGAATTACTAAAAATAGTAAAATTTTTCTAAAAATTCATTTTTGAGCTGAAAACGCGCGTTTTCTGATGAAACAGACAGATGCGACATACTTTGTGGGTCAGTTCACCTCAAATGACTCGTTTCAGTAAAGATTGATAGGTTGTACGCCCCGTAACGATACCCGGATCAAAAGTTATGGTCAATTCACAGTCCATCTCCTTGTGGCTCAACCATGCTGGTAATATCTCTGTGACACGTTCTACATCAGATCCCTCCATTTGAAAAAAATTCATCCTCGAGTTACGCAAGAGACTTGGCATATGAGTCTGAGATAACTTCTGACGCCGATGCTCATTATCCCTTTTTTCGTACTTGAAATTAAACTCTTGAGCTGACACAATACATGTACGCATGCTTTCTTTGACTTGACTAATATTGATCAGTCCCTTCACATTTGACACAATACATGTATTCATGCTTTCCTTGATTTGACTAATATTTGTCAGTTCCTTCACATCTGTCCTTAAGATCTCATATATTTTTCTGATAATGTGGGCAATTAGGCGGACTTGCCCCTGAGACGGGATCAACGTGATTTTGTATATCTCATATGGGAGACAATTTATTAGAAGGTTCATCGAGCACAATCTCCTTGAACTCCTGCAATATCGGCTTAAAATCTTTTGAGATATTCACAGTCTCCATATATTCTTTCTTTTCAACTAATGGATATATATCTCTTGTTTCCTCAGATTGTTTAATAAAAGCCTGTTCAATTGTGAGAGACTGTTCCTCAACTTTACAAGTCTTGGGTTGGTTCTCCCTTCCCGTAGGGGCGGTGATAATCTTTTTACCATCTTTAATAAAGAAGATAAATAAGTTATCCCGATCCCTATGTGTAACATTAATATTATTTTGCCAGGGTTGACCAAGTAACATGTGACAAGCTTCCATGTCGACCACGTCACACATTACTTCATCCTTATAATATTTACCAATGGAAAATGATATACGACATCATTCAGTTACCTCTGTTTTGTTGATTTTCTTGATCCATCCAATCGTGTATGGAGATGGATATCTTTCTATTTTCAGTTGTAGCTTCTCCACCATTATTTTTGACACGAAATTCTTATCGTTCCTTACATCGATGATTACATTGCAGACTTTTTTGTATGCAGTGCACCTTATTCGAAAGATGTTGTCTCTTTGTAATTCTATCTTTATCTTTGACATGTATAATAGCTTCCTCATAATCGAAGTGCTGGCCTGTGATTTACCATTATCTGATAGTGCCTTGTAGAAATTGGGATTGTGTCGTACAGCGGCCATAGGTGGTTGAGCATCACTTTGAGCTCGGGGCGAAATTAGCGCATCCGCAATACGGTTGAGGGTTGCCTGCAGCCCTTGCATGGTCAACTGACTTTCCCGGTGGAAAACTTTCATTCTTTCCAAAAGATAACGAATCCCAGGATCACCGTCCACAGAATTTTGATTCATGCCTTCATTATTTGCCATCGGCCCGAGGGGAATCCTCGATCTGATGCCAAATTGACGCAGGGATGAACGTGATGAGGTTGATCACCGTCTTCCTCAAGGATAACTACTTCGAATCTACGGAGCTTCTTTGGACTCCTCATAGAGACTTCTCGAATCTACGAGGAAAGAAAGCAGGAAAATAGAAATAAATTCTAATAAATTCAAAATTAATTGATGAATAATTGATGATTCTGTAATGTGTCTCCTTACACCATTAATATAGAAAAAAATAAACTAAAATTCGTAATTATCAAAAATACCAAAATTCTAACTCTAACACAAATTCTAATTCTAATAAAACTCTTCTAAGGCATAATTTCTAAAAGTAAAAATTATAAATAAACTTTCTCTAGAAGAGTCCTAGTATAACTAAAAGTTATTTCTAAAAGGAAAGAAAATCTAAAACTCTAAAAATATTAAAAAATTAAAATTACTAAAAATAGTAAAATTTTTCTAAAAATTCGTTTTTGAGTTGAAAACGTGTGTTTTCTGATGAAACGGACAGATGCGACCTACTTTGTGGGTCAGTTTACCTCAGATGGTCCATTTCAGTAAAGATTGATAGGTTGTACGCCCCGTAACGATACCCGGATCAAAAGTTATGGTCAATTCACAGTCCATTTCCTTGTGGCTCAACCATGCAGGGAATATCTCTGTGACACGTTCTACATCAGAGTAGGACCCAATCTGGTCTGACTCTGTCTGATGCCCACCTCTATTCCCAATTCTCCCACTGGGTCATGAGAGGGTTATGTGTAAATCAGGCCGTCCATTGGGTGCATCCTACTTCCTGATGGCAAATAGGAGGGAAAGTTATCAGACTATTATAAGGTCCTCTGGTTGCAATAGAGCATCAATATTGACCAATGGTGTAAAAATCTAATTCACCCTCTCAGATTCTAGATCCGAGCACATGTATAGATGAACGATAATAAAAACCCTGGCTAAAGCAAGGGACCTTCCAATGTTAAAGCCGGTCCTAGAATTTAAGTAATATAGATGTAATTTTGGGTGATAGATTTTGCATACTTTTTTTTAAAAAAAACACATACCCCCCCACACTTACGCTGATGGAATTTCACCATTTTGGATACTCGGACCCGTCATCGGGTGTTGAAACTCCCAAGAGTTTACCACCCAAGCAAGAGTAAGGATCCAGATTTTGCGTACCTATCTCAATGGTATAGTTCTGCATTTATAGTATTGTAGGACGTCAGAGTCCATCGATCTTGGCACAATCTTAGCCATTAGGCAAGATGTACTGTGAATAGTGACATTGAAAGTTACACTAAGATTGTGCACTGGGTGTTACTCCGACCATGCATTATTGGAGTTGGTTTCTAGGCATGATTCTTGGTTATCTATTGTCTGAGCTGAGCTTATCAAGTCCGAGCCTGATGGATCTTTTGGCAAGGAGGACCTGATTTAAGCTGACATCGAAATAGATTGTGTTGATTCCTTATCTAATTTGCTTGGTTCTGGGTTCGAGTTATATTTGAAGTTGATTTGGTAGAGAGCGACTTTCTTAAGTTATTACAGGATCGGCCACGCCCACGTTGCTATAACTTTTCCGACCTGCATGAGACGAGCAGAACGGTGTTTCTCATAACACTAACCACTGGATCAGCGCCCATCAAACAATACAGGGAAATAAAAATAATGAACGGTCAACATTCTCTAAGGGGAGGCAAAGAAAATAGATTGTACGTTCTCCATGCAAATATGAATTCTGCCACGTGGACCAACAGTTAGATGGCCCAGGGAGGCGAAGAAAAACGATGGTACGATCTCGACGGCAGCATCAACTTCGCCACATGGATCGACAGTATATGGCCCACCACGTGTCCCTTAGCAAATTCATAGGTATACCCGGCCATGTGCACTGTTTAGAGATGGACATTGCATATTATGGTTATATGGTTTGTTGTAGGGTGCTCATGTAGCAAAAATTACTGTGGGTCCTACCACTGTATGCTCGTGACATTAACATCCACTCCATCCACCATTTACAACGGCTCATGAAATATGTATGCTTAAAAATAATAGGGATAAAAAACTCAAGTGGGCCACCACAGGACAAGGGATAAAACAAATGATCAGCTGGATCCGTCTGTTGTCTCTGATAAAGTTTCAATTGCAGGCCTCCCAATCCCCACTGTTTTCCGTGGTGTGGCCCACTTGAGTTTACGATGGATCTTACTTTTGGTCACGCCTCTTAAAATGAGCGGGGGCTGATGATAAATGGAGTGGATGTCATACACACATCAATGTGGGCCCCACGGATCTTTTGTTGCACGGGCGTCACCTCCGCCCTAATCGGCCAAACCTACGTTTCCCGACAGACTGCACGTTTGGACGTTAACGTATCGGATCGAATCGGCGCCCTTGTAACTAGGGCCTAGGTTAGGAACCGGCGCACGTTAGACTGAAGGCAGCAGTGCTGCTGTGCTGGATTTAAAAAAGGAGCAGATGGACATTCAAACGATGATGTCGTGGCATGAATGGACAGGCTAGATCTGGACCGTTAATCGTCGCTTAGGTAATGGCCGGATGGAAAGATTCACAACATTCCCTTCTCCAATTTCCACAGGTGGCGGCAAGAGGGACCGACGATCAAGAGATCCAATCCATTGATATTTGGAGTCCCCCCGTGGGTAGCTATGCATAAAAGCTCATCAAGATCCAGACATTCCTAACCGTTCATTAGGTGGTCAACTAACACAAGGTTTAGAGAGAATACATAGTCAACCACGAAAAATGTGAACTATTACATGGCTAGGATTTTCACAATCTTTGCTTTAATTGATGCTTGGGTCTCTCATTTCAAGGCCCGCCTTGTAGATGGCTTGCATCATAGAGCCATGGCTCTCATTTGTACAAGCTAAAGACAGACACGGAACTGCACAGACTAGCTCCTCGCCACTGTACAATGCTTCGGAAAATTAGAAAGGTCAGCTCAAGTTTGACCGTTTATTTTTATTAAACGTGTAAATACCACCTCATGAGTTAGGCTTCATTTTTGCCCAGACTAGTTTGGTACTTGCCTTTCAAATATTGACTTTCATATGTGTTGATGCAGGGATCTAGCTTCTTTAACCAAGCATTGGTTTAGAGTGTCAAATGTTGCGTACCTATTCCAATGAGTTTGTCTCCTATTTATATCTGTGGATCGAAGGGGATGTGGCCATCATCCTCGGCATGATCTCTTCCACTAAGCGGGCACTACGCGTGCGCTAATGTTGGCCGTTACCTTTAGATCGTGCATCGAGCGACTCTCCCGCATACCTCATTGGGACTAATCTCTGAGCGTGATCTTCGACCACATTTTCATCCGAGCCAATCTCAGCCCACGACCCTCCAAGCTCGTGAGTGGTTTAGGCTTGGTTGGATCTCAGATGACTTAACGTCGACACTGAATCCTGAACCTCGGACCACTGATTATGGGTCAGGAATATAGTGCAATATCCTCCTCGAAGCCTAACATTGCTCACGACTCTCCGAGCTACTGGTTGGAGTTAGGGGGTTTGGACACATCTTGATTTCATATAAGTTCCAAGTTGGAGTCAAGACACAGGGGCTCGATCCAGGGCTGTAGTTCTTCGGATGAGAGTTTAAGATCCAATGTCATGGTTCTTCAAATGAGAGTTACGGATCTAGAATCGTAGTTCTTCAGATGAGAGTTTCAGACGTTGGTGTGACCCACTCTGCTTCTCTTCCATAACCTTAGTTTTGGAACCGTGGTTTGGAAGCATGGTCAACTTGGATGTTGTGCTATTACTCTGAGGCTCTGCTTGTCGGCTTCCTCAAGTTGGTCTTTGTTAGGTTTGACTCAAATTTTCCCATAACAACATGAGTAAGATGTTGTAGGAGTTTGATTGGCTCGTGTGCAGTTGATAAAGAAAGAATCTAATCAGATATATACTTTGCCAAACAACTTTAAAAGTAACTCAAATTTGAATTTCAAATGTATACAGGCCAAACAACTTTAAAAAGAACTCGAATTTATTTTCAAGTGTCAAGGAGAGTGTGATATGGCTGGATTTGATTGAATGCCTATTGTCATTAAAGATGGACTTTATTACATATAACTTTCAAACATGCTTGGTGTGACCATCGTAACATTGACCTTCATCAAATCAAATCCCACTATGTCATGCTTGTATTGGTGGGGTATTGGTGGGAAACAAATCATTAACTTTGATAGCATGTTGCATTACCAAACTCTATGAGCCCTACCAAGATACATGTGTTGTATCCACATTGTCCATTTATTTGGTGAGATCATTTTAGATTATGAACTTAAGAATAAGATCGATCCAAATCTCAAGTGGACTGTTTCATTTGGAAAATAGGAGATAATGATTCTAACCGTTGAAACCTTCCTAATGCCTGTCATAATGTTTATTTGTCATCAATCTTGTTTATGAGATACTGCAAACCTAACCTACTTAAAGGTAAAAACACAAACAAAGAAAAAAAGATATTAGATTGATCCAAAATTTTGTGGCTTCTAAGAAATATTCAAGGGTAGGCGTCTAATCTCTACTACTTTCGGTGGTGTGGTCCACTTGAGCTCTGGACTAACCTTATTTTAATGTTAATGTTCTAAAATGAACTTGTAAAATGGACAGACAATGCTGAAGCCCACCATAACATTTATTTTCCATCCAATCTATTTATAAGGTCACAAAGACCTTAACAAAAATGAAAGACATGTAATATTAATCCAAAACTTCTGTTATCCCCGTAAGGGTTTCAACGGTAAACAGTTCAAAGTCCCATTATTTTTTTTGCAGTGTGGTCCACTTGATCTTTTTAGTTGTCTTATTTTTTGGCTCAAGCTTTACGACAAGCTCATCAAATGGATGGATGGTTTAGATATACCACATACCTCATGATGAGATCTAAGGAACTTAGTGACATCAATACACCGGCCAAGTAAGGGTATGTAGTACACAACCCAACCCGCTTCCTTTTATGTTATTCCCAGCTTCTAGTCTATCTAGTTTATCTGCCAACTAAATCCCTTATTATCGTGCATATACTACTATTCTTATACAGATTTGGAATTGATTAAACAATAAAGCTTTGTTGAAGATGAATACTTAGCCAAACAACTTTCAAATATGTTTTACATGGTTGGTGTCTGATAATTATCGTATGTTTTACATGGTTGATCTCTGATAATTAGTATTGTGCCATCGAATTAATTCTGCCAACATGCTTTGTATGGGTTGATCTTTGACAATTGACTGCTGTTTGATCAAATTCTACTCAGATGCTTTGCATGGATAATCATCTACCATCCAATCAAATTCTGTCAATGGGCTGCCATTCAACATGCTAATTTGTATGTGATTATCTCTGACAATGGGATGCCATTCTATTAAAGTCTATATATACCAACAAGGGTAGCACTCAGTATCCCTGCCGTAGGTTAACTGTTAAACCATCCAAACCCTATAGTGATCCAAACTGTGTGATTACTGGTCAACAAATGGACATTTGAAATGAAAAGTCATCATCAATGATTGAAATTGGATGTTAGAATGATCTCAGCCTTTGGAGCTTGGCCATATTTCATCTGGGCCTAAAAGTTGAAGGATTTGTATGAGATATAAGCTTGACACTGGTTCAGTGACAGTGGACACTGCACAGTACCACCAGCGTAACCCTTTTCGGTAATGCTGTCGCCCCTCTGAGTCTGACAAGTGTCCCTTCCTGGGGCATCTAACTGGACGGACGTAGCGTGTGCAATATAGATGTACTTTGGGACACTGTAACAGCTGTTTAACATCCAGTCCGTTCATTACTTGTAACAGCTCATTTTAGGACACTACCTTGATAACCACCCCTATCGAAAAATGAAGTGGACAGTTACCAAAAAAACGAAAGAAAGAAAAATCGAAAGGACCAAATTGGAAGGTTTTGATGGTGTTCGTACTCTCCTTACCATTCCCTGTGCTTTGGCCCACCAAAGCTTTGATCTGCATTATATTAGGCTTTTTCATTGGCCTGGGGTGAAGAGCATGTCAGCATAACCTGATTTTTGGGCTTGGGCTCATATTCTACCATGTGATGCACTATCTGATGTCAGAGCAGTTTCCAGCAGGGCGAATAATCGTGCAGACGTGGAACGTCAGTACAAATCCAGGCCATTCATCAGACCTAGCCATGTGGCCCACCTTGTGTTGAACGAACTATCCGCGTAATCTGGTTTTAATTCAAACTATTGTTAACGGAAGGTTTGCCAAGCTCACGCTCATGCATGAGGTAGCTCTTTTAGAAGCCATGACATCTGCAAGCGCGGAACAAAAATGACAGATCCAAGCCGTTCATCGGATTTCTTTGTTTGTCTAGATGCTCTGGTACAAAAATCTGATTGGTGAGCTCGCCATGCAACCCAAGCAAACGGCTTATAAAAACTTTCGTAAGTTTTCTGTGGTTGCCTCTTGATTAGTAAACTTTGGCCCACTTAACTGGCCAACGAGGCTGATTTTTGGTCTAATATATCTACACTGTTTGACTGGAATGATGGACGGATTGGATCTGTAACCATGGTGCTAGAAAGATGTAGTGGAGTGTAGGTGGGCTGCCTTAGGCACGCTCCTGTACTTAGCAAAGTTCTATTCCATTACAGTAGTAATCCCAATATAAAATAAGGATACTGCTATTTCCTTGGACGGAGGAGAAGGGCCAAAATGGCAAAAGGGAGAAACTTGAACATTCTCGTCAAGGCCCAACGGACAAAGAGGATTTATATTTTTTATGGGACCGACATCCTCGGCAACGTCTATTTTACGCAGCTGCACCTAAAACACCAAAGATTTGCGGGGCCCACCACGCTGTATATGTAACATCCTCTCCGCCCACTAGATTTTATCATGGATTCTGGGTCCATAAGAAAACAATCGGCCAGAGCCAAAACTAAGGTGGCCACACCACAGGAAACAATTGCTATGGAATGTCAACCATAGGTTTGTGCGTGGGCCACCATACCATGGTGGATATCTTTCATCACGCCCCTTAATCAGGTGTAACTCGTGAATATACAAAAATAAGCCGGATCGAAGCCACAAGCGGGCATCAAACAGTTTTATGAGCAGTTCTACATTGTTCCCATCGACATGGCCCACTGGAGTTTTTTTATCAGGATTTTTTTCTAAATGTACGGTTCAAATAAAGGTTCCCACCTGATGGGCAGAGTAGATTCAGTCAGACAACTGTTGGGGCCCACATAAAATAGGTGCTGTAGAGGACTCCGTCTTTTGTAGGATGAAGTTAGTAAATTATACTCGGGTTTTCATGATGGCCCAATGAACGAGTGTACTCGAGTTTTCAGTCTGCACAAGTTGGAGCGAGGTCCAGCGACCCAGACAGTTGATTTGATAGGACAACCGGGGCTGGTCTATGCTCAAAAATCTCCTCCATGCTACTTTTTATCTTTCAAGTCTCCATCTAACACATGAGGCCCACTTAATGACCGGATCAGCTGGAAATTGTCACACGGTCCCCATGTCTCCTCTCAGCCGTCCATTCATAGGCAACAGATTCAAATGATGGTAAGGATTGCGGGGCAGTTTTGACGAACAGTGGGCCCCATTTGTCGGAAAGTGTTCAATGATGCACACGCGACTTACAAGGAGTGGATCCAACCGTTCATCTCTTAGGTCTTAATGTGAGTGGGCTAGTCCTAGAAATCATACTCTATGGACCGTCCAACCATTTAATAGATGTTATATAGATCACAAGGCAAATCCAGGAAAGGTGATTTTGGCACGTGTACGATGATGGGGGACCAATCATCCTACGGCATCCGCCACTGATTGGCCGATACTAAGAACATAATCTGATGGGCCTGTCTTAACCATCCGATGGACGGACGGACACTGTAAGAAGAAAAAATCCCATCCGTCGAAACTGTTTGATCTTTGGAGTAAGGCCGCATCACTGTTTCAACTATCAAACGAACGGTTCGATCAAGTCCATGTACGCCAATGGCTGAAAAGATCGAGCCTGGTTCTCAAACGGCGATAAGACCCCACTCCCGAACGGGGAATTCTCGCCTTTCGAAGCTCTCTCTGCAATCTGCCGCTGCTTCTTAAATGTGAATTCCCCTCGAGTATCGGTGGGGTGTAGACTTTTTACTTGTAGCGTCGAGTCTCGTCTCGAGTCGACAGGGATGCAATCTGTCTCTCCTGCGATCAGAATCTCTGACCTCGACATGCATTAGGCCCACATGTCCCTCCACTTCCTTCTGCACGTGCTCAACTTACGAGTGTGCCTGTAGATGGTCTGGTACATCAATCAACGGGGTTGGTATTGTCAAACAGCCACTTTAACAGGTATGTTGTTAGGTTGGGCATGAATGCTTCAGTTTTCTACTACAATGGATGGTTAACGAGTGGTAATTATCATGAATTCGAGCTCTGTAGAGCACATCCACGCAGTCTGTATACAATCCAAGCCGTGAATCTGGTGTACCTAATCATTTTCACCTTACATCCAGAGAATTATCTTGATCCAAAACTTAGGTTGGAGACACCACAGGTAGCAATATACAATCACGACTAAAACCTATATAATCAACTCACGTGGCCCACCATAGCTTTCCAATTCCTAAGTTTTCACATGCGCCTTTATAATATTGAGGACCCACCTGATGGACGGTTTAAATGGTACGTATCCCACATTCCATCTAGAAGTTTCCACGATGGGCGTCACCCTCCCCAGTGTTCCCCATTGTTGCAGTTGTTCATTAACTGATCGTTCTGCATTTGGGAAGTCACACATGACAGTGGGCCCCACATAAATTAAACCGACTAGAGTACACTGCATGAATCACGAGCTCAACACCATCGATGAAATAGACAACAGTGCACTAAAAAAATGCAAATTGTAGCTCATGCCTTTGGCTACGCTGAATACCTCCGTTACATGTGGTGTGGTTCACCTTAAAATTGGATGAGCTTCTTTTTCGGGAGCTTGCCCTAAAATGAGCTGGAAAAATGGATGGACGGCGTGGATATACAAAACATGCATCAAGGTGGGACCCACGGTCACGGCTGACCGAATTCGCTCCTCTTGTATAAAGCATGCCACGTTGGGATCGTACACAGAACAGATACGGCCAGCAACACTGTGAACTGAGGCCCCACATTTGCTTATGGACGGTTAACGGGAATATGATGGGGTCCACCTCATCTCACGGGCCAGAGACATGTGTGCCAGCTGCGAACATGGGGCAACGAGTCCGGATGCGTTGCTTACGGACCCAGTCGTCTACAACACTGGTTGTACGCAGCTGGTAAAACACACATCTCTGTGGGCCCCATCATATTGTGCATGTATATCCTCTGACGTAAATCAGGAGGTAAACCTTATTTTAACCGCACATACAAAAGATCGTTCACATATAAAACCACTTTGTGCGACAAAGGCGGGAACGGAATGAAATTTCTACTTAAAACTTATATGTTCATTTGTTGTGGCCCACCCGAGTTTTAAATCAAGCGAATTATCATATTTTCACTTTCTTATAGTGAGTTACACCTGATTAACGGATTTGATGAAAGATATGCATTATAATAGCTTGCAAATAACCTATGGCTGGCATCTCTTCCCCATCGTTCCCTTTTCTATGGCCCACCTCAGTTTTTGATCTAGACGATATTTTTATATGCCATGTAATCGAGTATAGAATCGGATAAACGGAGTGGATTTTGCATATACAATATGGTGGACCCCACAGAGCATGGGTGTTTTAGGTAGTGTGGCAACAGGTATTGTGGACGATTCCGGTCCGCGACTTACCGGCGGCTTCTGCGTGTCTCTTTCCCCTCAGTCAATCCAAAAGCAGGCAACGGTCCTCTTTTTACCAACTGACGAGGACGAGGACGAGATGCATCAGCTGGGGGTCAGTAGCCTTAAAAAGCAATCGTGGCGTAATCGCAGCCTCTGGCTTCCTCTCACTTTCGGCCCGATGTGACTAAAAGACCATCGAAATCTACAATTCATACATATCCACTGTACACGTTGCATCCAATATCCATATACCTAAATCCAAATTCTAGGGGAGTACAGATTGGGTGCGGCCCCGGCCTCACCCAAGACGGTGTGTTCCATACCGTGTATTCTATATCCATGCTGTCCGTTCGTTTTTGGCAGATCATTTTAAGGTATGAGCCTAGGAATGAAGCAGATCCAATTCTCAGGTGGACCAGACCATGGGAAAGAGTGGTGATTGATCAATGATCGGCCACAAAAGTTTTGGATCAAGATGATACTTATTTTAACCCTTCATCCTGGTTTATGTGACCTTATCAACGGGTTGGATGGAAATGGAAAATAAACTTAAGGAAAGCTTACAGAGAGGCATAGGAAGTTTTTAATGGTAGGTGTTCAATCACCTACCATTAAAAAGACCATACTATTTCCTGCAGTATGGTCCACCTGAGATTTGAATCTTCTTCATTTTTGGGATCATGCCCTAAAATAATTTAGCAAAACAGATGTAGGGCGTGGATATAGAATACAAACATCAAGATGGCCCCCATGGCAAGCGGCGCACCGTCTTGGGCGAGGCCGTGGTCGGACCCAATCAGCTCCCATTGCCGGGACGCACTTTAGGGGGGAAGAGATTTGAAAAGATGATCTGACCTTAGTGGATTCGTTTGTTGGCCTCGGACTGCTGATTATTTATAATTTTGACCCTTTCAAAATGGGACAGTTTGGGGTGTTTGGTTTCGGGGGGGTTATTTGTGACTCCGGGCGCTCGGAAATCATATAAGCAGTATACAGTCATTCCGTTTGAACGTTGAACTGTTTAAACTGAGCAAGTGACAGTTAGGAAATCAGATAGAGTGAACGGTCTTAACCTATTACTAGAGGATGCTTGTTTTTTGAGATAGGACCATGCATATTCTTTATCTTTACCTGTCCAATGCCAGAGAACCAAATAATTGTACTTTTTTGTTCACTGTACGTTTAAACTATATCTCCTAATGGACATTAAAAATATATATATATACTGGATTACTTATATTCCACCTGTCAAACTTCTCAATAATCTCTTAGTGCTGGCGTATCATCCATCACATTCTGCCACAGTATTAAAGTTTCCTCACTTTATATAGTTATATTGGTTTGGATACGGACTGCCTACCAGCCGGACCGCAAGAAGTTCAGCCTATTGGAAGCTATGTCGTGCGTACTGTGATGTTTGTCAAAAAATTCAACCAGTTCATCTAATTTCCCATGTCATGTTAGGACATGTTCCAAAAAATATATAAGTAGATCCAAAACTAAGCCTTGTGATATAAAAAAACTGGGTGAAAAGTGGCTGTTATTGAGACTTTCTTGGTGTCTACCAAGATGTTTATTTGTCATCTAAGCTGGTCATAAGGTCATTGCGATTGGAACGAATTGAAATTACAATAATGTTAACCTCATCTAAAACTTTTGTGGATTCAGTAATGTTTCAATTATCGATCTTCATTATTTTTTGTTGTACCTCCCACTCAAGGTTTGGATCTACATCATTTTCTTTTGTTATGTCCTAACATAAGTTAGCAACATACATATGAAGTGCATTTTTGACAAACATCACGGTGTGCCGGCCTATAACTTGTTATGGATAAGGAATTGACATAGGGATGAACGTGATGAGGTCGATCACCGTCTTCCTCAAGGATAACTACTCCGAATCTACGGAGCTTCTCTAGACTCCTCACAGAGACTTCTCGAATCCACGAGGAAAGAAAGCAAGAGAATAGAAATAAATTCTAATAAAATTTGAAATTGATTACTGAATGATTAAAAACGAGTTTACACCCCTTTAAATAAGGAAATCAAGCAATAGGAAAGAAATCAGACTCAAACTATAACTAAAACTCCTAAAATCCGCAACTTACTATAAATAGTAAACTTACTATTTATAGACGGTCGTGATGTCTACTAGTGCGCAAGGTTTTCGGCCAAAAATAGTAAGTGTCTTATTTGGCTTCACCAAACCGTTTTCTTAATTATCCTAAGCACTTTTCATGTTGGACACAACTTCTAAAGCCCAACGGATGAAGAGCTATAAGCAAACTAAAACTTACTATAAATAGTAAAAACGAAATTAAAACGGGGAAACGACCGTCGATTAGGGGTTTTATTGCAAATTCGGGCTGCGCAACCCGGCATAGCAGGGTTGGTTGGCTAAAGTAATTCGTTCTACCCCAAAATCATATATTTTACGTCGGATAACTCATTCCGAATTGCAAGATACGCCCGATCTAAGGTCTGATGGTCTGGATCACTTCTGTCGTCGACCTTGCCTTTTCTGATCCATCTTGGCCATGAAATTGTCCACGACCCGCTCTACATCAAGAATGATCTCTGCATCCCATTTATTGGAAGTGGATTGTCCAGTAATTGAAGCACCAATGTTATCTCTATTATTTTAGTAACCAAAGGCCAAGTGAAACTAATCACACACAATGTGTTTGAAAGCTGTTTGATCAAGTATACTGGATTCTATATTTGATAACGGCTTGTGGCCTAAAGAAATTAGGCCAATGTTATCTTTATTATTTTGATAACCTAAGGCCAAGTGGTGCTGTCAAAGATGACAGTTACACAAAGTGTATTCAAAAGTCATTGGGTCAAGTATAATAGATCCGGCCTATATCTGATATTGGCATGTGGCCTAATGAAATTAGGCCACTTCGGGTTACCAGAGTTGTCTCTAGTGAGTCACATCATATATGTGTTGGATCACGGTGTTGAAACTACTAGACAGAATTCGAAGACTTAAAGAAAAAAAATAAAAAATAAAACTGAAGTAAAGATGGCTTATAAATTCTTAGTCAAGGCGCGAGTAAGTGGCTATCCAATTGCTGCAATCACCCAAGTGTGAGTACTCTCAGTTTTCGGTGCGCGCGGGTGCTAAAAATTATAAGGGCGGGCTAATGACCCAACTCCCAACGCGAACAAATTCACGTGCACCTTGTGAGCTCCCTCTTGTAAATATAAAATATTTGTTGCTCATTTTTTTATGTACCACAAAGAGAATCAAAAAAAGATAGAACATCTTTTTTAAAAAATAAAGAAAAAAAGAAAAAGAATTTTCAAACACTATTTAATTAAATATCCTTTTAAATATAACAATATATGCCTTTTGCGGATTAGGTGTTAGGTGTTGTAGTGGTTGTTACCATTATTACGTGCGGCTGACCTTGATGAATGTGTTGTATATCCACCCTGTACATCCATTTTTATAGCTCATTTTAAGATTTTATGACGCAACTTAATTAGATCCAAATCTCTGGTGGACCACATCACTTGGAAAAGAGGTGATTTACCATTAAAAGCTTTTCCGGGCCACAAACTTGTTGATGAAGTTGATCTTTGTATTTTCCCTTTATTTCCCTTCATCCAGGTCTCATTGGACTTATCAACAGTTGGATGGAAAATAAACTGTCACGCCCCAAATTCGGAAATCGGGCTCACAGAATTCCCGATTGCCGAATCCGGCGCCGACAGCCTCCGTAGAATCCCATTCTTGGCTCCTAACTCCCATTCGCCAGGTTCCGATCCTGGGATCCTACGAGGAGGATTTTCAATGTCAGTCTGATTCGTAACAAGCATAACCAAAGGCATAACCCACAAACAACAACCAAGAAATTCATTACATTTCCATTATGATTAAAAACTTTACAAGTACAATGGGCATAAAGAAAAATACAATGGTAAATAACAGAAAAACTCCAAAATGATCAGCAACGTGCTCCTGCCTCAACGCTGCTGCGATCCAATGTCACCTGCACGCAACGGTCGTGCATAAGCTTACAGAAAGCTTAGAGGGTGGTGAAAGTGTGTGCGCAAGGTAGTAATATGAACATGCAAATGACAGAGTGATGCGGAATATATAGATGAACCATAACATCATAAGCCGTACCAAGGCTATACAATGCAAGACATGAATGGTATCGACCACCAAAGGCCATGCTATATGCAATGCAACTCAAGCATACAGGTCCTCATCTATGTCCACATATCAGTACAGCTCAAATATGGAATATCACCGGGGTCTAGTACACTTTAAACCAGATTGCCGCCACATCGCGCACAATAAGGTAAGTGAAAGAGACCACACTATCCGTCTGCCAATATCGGGCGCGACTCGTCGATAGCGGACCCATTCCTCGAGCTGGTCAGACTCAGCCTAGCATTGCCCCCTACACTCGGGCGGGTAAGGCCGTACCCCCTTCCAACCGACCACGATACACTAACCGTCTGGTAATCGGCACTCAACGCTCATCTACCCACTCGGTCTAGACGTTGGAGCAACCTCTTGGTACCATAAGGGTTTAGGGACTTTCACCTAGGGATATCTATAGTACCCCATGTAGAATAAGATTTTCGGTATCCAATCCTGCCAACCACGATGCGTCTGTGGAGGCTACGGCCCTGATGTCGCTAGGGCGTACAATAACCATGTCACACAAATGCAAAAATGCATGAAACACGCTATCCAGTCATGCAACCAATCCTGCGCATACCGTGCGCTCATGTAGGGCAACACCGCCTAACCGGGAGCCCATAAACAACCTGTCCGAAGGCAAATGCTATGATCAGACAATCCTCACGTCAAGCATACATATGATGTGTATGATCATGAATCATGAAACTGTATTAAACATGATATAATAAAGTGATCTATCTTTCAATGCAGATGGACCTGGACGGCCTATACACAATAAGTACGGCCCAGTAATAGGCCCTAAGGAGAGTCGTAATGTGGACATCCAACCAACATTACACTCGCAATGTGGACGTCAAACCAACATTTACCCCCAAGGCACGATCGCCGTAAACATTGCTAGTTAATCTGTATGGGAATTACACATTGCAATGGACCGTAGGTTCCTCCCATTAGGCCTTACATGTATATCAAATGGGTCATATCTTATGGGCCTTTTATTTACCAGATGGGCCACATAAATGGGTCACACCAATGGGTCTTATGTGCATTGCAATGGGTCAAAACCCGTGGGCCTTGGATTGCATCAAATGAGTTAAACTCATGGGTCGAATGGGTCACACCAATTGAATCCCATATGAACGCCAAATGGGCCTTAACCCTTAGGCATTATATGAGTTCAATGGGCCTAAACCCCTAGGCCTTATGGTACATCAAATGAGCCTAAACCCGTAGGCCTTGTATAAACCAGATGGGCCTAAACCCATAGGCCTTGTATAAACCAGATGGGCCTAAACCCATAGGCCTTTTACAAAGCAAATGGGCCTAGCCCATAGGCCTTAAATAGTCCAAATGGGCCTAACCCATAGGCCTTGCATGCATAATAATGTGGGCCTAAACCCATGGACCCTTTTTATAATCAAATGGGTTTAGTCCCATGGGCCTTACAATATATCAAATGGCCTAGTCTTATGGCCTTAGAACATATCAATTTGGGCCCAATCCCATGGCCTCACACAAATCAAAGTGGGCCCCAATGAACTACTGTAACTGCATTAGGATGGTCCTCAAAACAGGCCAAGGTGGGGTCCATATGAGCTAAGGATCTAACTCATTCTTTAAGCCTATGTAATAAAACAGACTCTTAAAATGAATGGACGATTTGGATGCAGCCCATGCATCATGGGTGGGTCCCATTGCCGCTGGACAGCGGGGGTGACGTGTGCATCAAGGAGGGCTCCACCGTCCGCTGGACGGTGGAGATAACGCAGCAGCAGGTGGGCGCCACCGTCCACTGGACGGTGGGCTACAACACATATAATGTTGTGGGTCCCAAGCGGGGCCCACTGTGATGTTTAGATGACATCCAACCCATTCATAAGGTCACTCTGACCTGGATGAAGGGGAAGCATAAATTTCAGCTTGATCCAACGCGTATGTGGGCCCAAAAATGGTCTTCAATGGTAGGGGTATTGTCCCACTGTTTCATGTGGTGTGGGCCGCTTGAGTTTTGGATTTAGTTGAATTTTGGAGGGGGCCCACCTAATGAACGGTTTATATGGCATATAAACATCAAGGTGGGGCCCACGGCTGGAGGCCGTGGGTCCACGTCGTCCGCCCACCGTGCAACAGCGCAGGCAGCGCCTGCGCTGGCCTGACAGCAGCAACAACGCTGCCTCACTCCTTCTCTCTCTCTCCTCCAATTTCAATTTTCTTGCCAAAATCATGCGTGGGACCCGGTACTTGGAAATCCACTCCAGCCATAGTGTTCTACAGCTTGCAACAGACAAAAAGAGTTTAAAGTTCGAATTTTTGTGATGATAGAAAATGAATAAAATAAAAAAAAGATACTTGAATGGTAGTGGTATATTCTTTGATGCTATGGCCCACCAGGTCTTCCAATCAGTCCCAAACTCCTACCCAACGGCTAAAATATCCTGGGTAAGGGGATGGACGGCTTGGATTGAACAAATATCTCATGATGGGGCCTAAGCGAGTGGACCACCAAAGCCCTCCTTTACTTTTTCCCTTTTTCTCCTTTCTTTGAAATGTCCAGCGTCCCCGACGCTGGACGGTTATATCATTTTTTTCTTGATAATGGTGGGCCCTGATGAAGTGGGCCACCATTGATGAGTGACATGGATTCAACGTCGAAGGTGGGCCCCACTTAAATAAAATATTTGCATCAAGGTGGGATCCATTCAAGTGGGCCACAATCCTATAGCATAAAAAATAAAATAAAATAAAATAAAATAAATTAAAAGCAATAAAAGAGAGAGAAAGACATGGAGAGTGGGACACGGCTTGTGATGGAGGGACCCCGTCATTATGGGCCCTCTCATACATGAAATCATACATCAAATGGGTCATTTTGCACATGTGACCATCAAAACTAAAGATCAACAGTGGGGATCCTTTCCCCACCAATATGGATGGTCTAGATGACCTTTCCAAATAAAAATAAACATCATGATGGGGTCCATGGAGAATGGCCCCATCATGGAATGATTATGGTGATCCAAGTGGTCCATCGGCCACGTATTAGGGTCCCAAGTGAGATCCACACCATTGATCGGTGGGCCTCACTTGGTCCACCATAAAAATAAATAAATCTACCCTATATAGGCACCCACCGTCCGATCTTCTCGCTCCTAGAGGTTCCTTGGTACCATAGCTTCAACTTCAACGGTTAAGATGAGGAATGGAGGGTTGAGATGAAAGATTTTGGGGTAGGAAGGTGGGCCACTTGGAGCTTAGGAGGCTTTGCAAAATTCTATACGTATGGAACTCTTGTTGCTTGGGATTTTTTTTTGAAATGAGAAAGAGAGAAAGAGAGAGAGTGATGTAAAGGGAGAGAGAGAGTGATGGATGGATGGGTGAGTGATGGTGGTGTAAGAAAAACTTGACTTTTTGGCCTTTTGTGTAAGAAAGGTATGGGTTAAGAAGACTTTATTGGCTTTTTGTGTAAGAGAGGTATGAGTTTGGGAGACTTTTGTGGTTGCTTGGAAAAAGGAATGGAAGTGATGTGTACTTGACATGTGATGGATTGATGGGTGATTGATTGATGAGATTGATGTGATTGATGTGACACATCGTAGAGATTCTCTTGGTTTTCGCAACGCACGGCGTTTTCTCGTACCGAACGTTGGCCCATATCTCTTGATCAGGGTATCGCCTCGGCGCGCGAGTCGCGGTATCGGAACCGCGGCGACGGTGCGGTCGCTATGGCATTGGTCTCGGGTTGAGTCGACTCGGGTTGTCGGCACATGAATCAGGGTCGCACGTCGATACTGGTTAAGGGTCGAAAGTTGCCAGAATTCGACCGATAAGACCGCGGAAGTGTACGGAAAGGTACGGACCAAGATACGGGTCTTACATAAACATTACTGATCTGCTTATGGTGGGCTTTGGAAAGTTTTTAATGGTGGGCATTCAATCACCACCATTTCTTATGGTGTAGTCCCTGAGACTTGGATCTGCTTAATTTCAGGGACCATGTACTAAAATGGGTGGAAAAAAATGGATGGACGGGATGGATATAGAACACATCGTCATGATGGGCCCCACGGTAAGGGCTTGTTTGATTTTCCAGTGGAATGATAAATACCTGGAAAAATAATAATAATTATTTCTCTCCGTAGTTGCCGCACTCTTCCCCGTAATTGATTTGACAGTTACTTTTTGGAGGTTAATATGACAAATATTATAAAACATTTATAGGTCCCACCATGATGCATATCATATATCCACACCGATCATACATTATGTCAGATAAATTTATGGTATAAGCCAAAAAATGAGGTATATTCAATGCTCGAGTGAACCACGCAATAGAAATATGTGAATTAAATACTTATCGTTAAAAACTTCATGTGATCATTGTTTCTTTTGGTACGGGCCAATTGAGTGTTTGATCTAACTCATTTTTCTTGTAATATCTCAAAATGTTGTGATAAAATAAATAGACAGAGTAGATATATCATATACATCAAAATGGAGTCCTAAAATGCCCACTACTACTTTTGAACCGGTTTCCAACAAGGGAAATCACCGTGAATATTCAAACAGGTGAAACGGTAATAATCACCCATTTCTTGGGTATTTACCATTTCCAAGTGAAACGATGAAAATCAAACGGGCCCTGAGGGTAACTCCCGGTATTGTGTTAGCCGGTTAACACTTAACCCCCTCTAATACCCGGCTGAGTCGCCGGTGTAGGACGGCTTAGATTGACGTGCACGTATATCAGGACGCGGATGTATCCCGTGCCCGGCATGGGCAGGGACTCTAGCAGCCACCGTGATCTATGGGCTTTATCCACACCGTTCATGCATTTTGCCATGTCATTTTAAAGAATTAGCGGAGAAATAGTCAGATCCAAAGCTCATATGCACTAAACAATGAAGACCAAACGCTTACCGTTGAATATAGGGCGTCATAGAAGTTTTGGATCAAGCTAATGTTGGTGTTTTCCCTTCATCCAGTTCTACGTTACCTTATGGACAGGTTGGATGTCAAATAAACATCACAGTGGGCCCTCGTAAGGTTTCAACGGTAGGAATCATTATCATTACTGCTTCCGTTGGTGTCGTCCACCTGAGCCTTGGATCTTCTTCATTTTTGCTCTAATAGTCTAAAATGATATGGGAAAATTGATGGACGGTTTAGATAAACCCCATACATCATGGTGGCCACTCAGAGACCCTGACCGTGATGAGTTGGTACGAGCAGTGGTACTACCCAATCCGCGTCATATGAATCATCATGCTCTGCGAGAGAATCAATGTTGTTGCTCGGTTCCACGCACTTCACACGCGTAAGTCAACATAGCACGTGTGCAGATGTTCTTCCATTGCTAACAGGTGCTACGCCGGGGTGGCCAGGTTATTACGTCGGGTCATCTTCATGAGAAGCGCACCTTACTGAACGGTCACAAGTCCTACACAGGTGCCATACTGCCACGTGTGCTTCGTGCAAGGTGCGCGTTGGAACCTGCAGAGAGTAACGGCTACGTACAAAAAAGGGTGTAATCGAGTGTACCGTTTCTCTCCTCTGCTTTAAAAAATAATACTGCAATAATTACTTTGGCTTTTTCATACAGACTACAGGCCTAAGTCAACTCCCTCTCTTAAAAAGCGGCCTGTCCTTTGTTCAGACAGTCGGTTCATTGGGTGGGCCTTATCATGGAAGATCCATATCTCGAAAAATCCCATCACCGAACGATAGACCAACTGATCAGAGCACTTTTGCTTGCTACATATGGACGGTTATTAATTTCTTGTACCGTATCATTTTGTAGGACTTGGTACTGTCCGTTAGGATCGTACAGCTATGTTTTGAGCAGTTGGGCCTACTAGCTGATGGGAGGACGCGGATTACGTGAGGGAGGGGTAAGGTAATGGACGCGAGCAGGTCTTTTATGCCGTCCATCCGTTTTGCCCCTTCATTTTAGTATAGGACTTCAGAAAATGAAGCAGATCCGAAGCTCAAGTGGACCAAACCACAGAAGACAATGGTGATTCAATGCTAACCATTAAAAACTTTTTTGTGGCCACAAAAGTTTTGGACGAGGCTGATATTTGTGTTTTCCTTTCATTCAGGTTTGATTGATATTATGGACGGTATGGATGTCACATTGGTAATGAGAAGCCTGGAGATCATTGCAATGCTTTTTCATAGACTGGGTTCGTCTAAAGCATCCA
Organism: Magnolia kwangsiensis; assembly: GCA_037074715.1. Classification (NCBI taxonomy): domain Eukaryota; kingdom Viridiplantae; phylum Streptophyta; class Magnoliopsida; order Magnoliales; family Magnoliaceae; genus Magnolia; species Magnolia kwangsiensis. The sequence goes on along the minus strand of CM073575.1, from coordinate 5,880,165 downwards.
CTTCGTACATCAGGTGATAAATCTTATGTTAACCGTAAATATAAAAGATATGCCCGATATAAAATAAAGAGGGGCCACACTAGTGGGAATAATGTAAAATTCCTAAAACTTTTATCATGCTAATTTTTTTAAGCTCCATTCATCCTGGTAAGTCATATATGATCAATCATGTTTAATGAAATACACACGCCATGGCCCTCAGGAGTTCACCTGATAGATGGAGTGCATTTCACATGTACAACATGGCGGGCCCCCAATGAAATTAGGTGTTCCACCCAGCCTTGAGTGAAACAAGTGTTGTAGAGGAGCCTACCTCACCCACGCTTGGAGTTACTAGCTTGGCCTGTTGGCTAGGTTTGGACATCACATGCATGGTTGGATTAATTTTTGTGAATGGACATAGGCTCAACTATTTTTAGCTAAAACCTGTGCAATGGACTCTATACATTCATCATCCATGCTTTATATCCCACAGATATGCATGCCATTCTACTACTCGGAGATGCATTGCTTTCATCTTGAATGGACCATTAGTTTCATTAATATAAAATATTTATTTCTTTGTACACATGTGGCTCACCTGATCAATGGATATGTTGGAAACATTCAAGCAGGAATTAAGAATTTTATCAAATTTTTGCTTGGCCAGGTGAACTAGGGACTTGAGCTGTGCATTTGGCTGATTTTTTACTGCAAGACATTGAATCAAGGAACAAAAGTGATAATATAAGGCGCGCGTGAAAAACGAAGAGGTCATTGTCGCTTCTCATGCGTAGCTCTTGATTCCATTAGGAAAGAGGAAATCTTTGAAAACGATTAATAAATGTTGATATTATTGGATTAAGCCTTGCTTATAAAGGTATTTGATTGTCTTATATAGACAAAATAAACCTCACACTTAAATTTAACTTAAAATGGAATGCTTTTGTAAAATAATAAAAATAGTAAAAAGATGCCAAATTCCAATGAAACTCGTAAACAACTTATAAATGACTTAAAAAAACAACTTTGGACTACAATCAAATACTTAAAACTCTCAATATTGAGAAAAAAAAAAGCATAAGTTATCAATAGTAATACATTTTAACTTTAAATCTTAATTTAACCCTTAAGGGAGTGTTTGGCGCATGGTATTAGATGAAATTAGGTGAGATGGAATTGCATTTGGTCTCGTGTCAATTTCCCTTAATATTTGGAAAGAATGGAAAAGCATGGAATTAGATTAAATGGAACTGCATTGGGTCTGGTGCCAATTCCACTTGATGTTAGTAAGTTGTGTAGGTCCCTCCATGATGTGTGGAATATATCCACACTGTCTACCCATATTTCGAGATCATTTTAGAGCATGGGCTAAAAAATTAGGTAGATCTAAAGCTCAAGTGAACCCCACCATAGATAGCAGCAGGGATTGAATACCTACCGTTGAAAACTTCTTTGAGGCCACATAGGTTTTAGATTGCCTTATTTTTGGACCCATGCCATAAAATGAGATTACAAAACAGATGAACAGTTTAAATATAATGCGTATGTGTCATTCTTAGTAGTTTCAAATGATGGTGAGTAAATCCATTCAATGTATCATCATATTACAAAAACACCATGGAATTAAGCTTATCACCCACTGAGATGATTGAATTTTGCGAGGCCTTTCGAAGAGCAGCGACTGAGGGCATGGAGGTTGTTGATTGCTTTCCTACGGTGTACCGTACATGTGAAATAGATAATGGTTTGTGAATTTATTGCTGTCAGAAATAATAATGCCCGTTCAGGCCCTTTTCGCTTAATCACAACACCTTTGGTCCCAACTGGTAAGCTTTTTAGCTTCTATTGAGTTGTCCTTTACTTATCCTACGAGATGTTAACTGTTGTATGAAATAAGTGTGGCCGAGTTTAAAGCATGGGGAGAAAAATACCAGTAGAGGCGCAATGGTTTAGCCAAGTTGGATCGGTTGCAGGTTGGAATTGGGCTAAAATGGCAGCCCATATATTTAGATTAATGGGTTGGGCTTAGGTTTTAGCCAACCTGACCCAACCCAACCCAACCCAACCCAACCCAACCCAACCTGGCCATATATTGAATCAATGGGCTGGGCCAAATCACTCAATCCAACCCACATTTTGAAATAAATCATCCTTGCTATAGTTTTAATTTCTAGGCCCCTCGGGATTTTTAGCTATTTTCTCTTTCCTTGTACACCAACAAATGTTGTTATTTTTGTGTTTATTTTGCTTTCTTTGATTAAAAATTTAAAAAATTAATGAATATTTAAGAAATGAAGTGGGCCGTTGTTTAAAAATCTCAACCATTCATATGTTGGATCCACCATGGATGGGCCATGGGTGTGCAGTAGCGATCTTCACATGTAGCAAAATCTAAGAAGAGCTAAGAAACCTAACATGAGATAATACAGTTAGGTAAGGGGTCGGGTTGGGTGGGTTAGTTGAGCCCGACCTGACTTCAATTAAAAGGGTCTTATTGGGTGGGTTGGTTGAGTCCGACCCAACTGCAATTAAATCGGTCCGTCCGGCTTTGGCTGATCCCTAATGGGAATGACCCAAACCATTGTCAGGCCTATGTAACAGTGGTCTGAATTACTGAAGAACGGGCCCACCTGTTAGAAATGAAAACATTTTTACAAATGGGCCCACTTGTCAGAAATGAAAACATTCTTACACCGTGCAAGTTGCAAGGTCTTGGGGCCTATCCATATCGTGAGACGATTCATCGGTGAAATAGATACAAGCTTAAAAAGGGTTTGGCGCACGTTTCCACAACTGCACCCATATGCTGATATTAGCCATCCATCAGTGTCGACCAAATAGTGGCTGGAAAGAAAAATGGTCCACAATCCAAATTAATAGGTAGGAATCATGAAACCAATTTGATCAATGGTGCCCATTTATCGTCACAACATGGATTGTTAACTGACCAAACCGTATGCCTATCCATAGTAAAACCAGTCGCTACGATAGCAAGATTTCGCTACAGTGGTTGAGCGTATAATTGCTTCAAATACGGTAGACGCCTAGGGGTAAAAACAGTCGATGCAATAGCATGCTTCCGCTATTGTGGTTAATGGTACCACATCGTGCATTTGAAAAAATGTGCACAGCCTCATAGCTGTCCAAAAGGTGGGACAGCTGGAGCATTACTTAATCCAAAAATCAGGCTGATCCTTTCATCAGGTGGACCACGTGCATCATTAATAGCAATCAGATGAAAACCGGCTGTTCGTTCACATGTTGTACAAATGCTGAGTAGATTAGCTTTTGGACGGTTCCGATAGTGCACCTGCACCCATCCTTGTAAGCAAAATACGGAGGGTCCATTGAGGTGTATTTGGGCACTTGTTAGGGCCCGGAATCCACTACTGTACCTTTTGTACGCAGTGGGTAGAACGTCCGGCCAGGTGCGCCACAATTTAGGTGGGCCACACCAGGGTGACCGAGACGCAGGGGAGGATGTGTTGACGTCGACCACCGTCTTCCTAACCGGTAAATATTCCCAATCCACAACTCTCACAGAGATATCTCTCGAATCCACAGGAAGAAGGAGAAAATAAAATAAATTTTAGAAATCAGTAATATTTGATTGATGATTAAAACGAGCTTCTTACCTTCTTAAATAATGACATGAAAAATAGGAACCAGCTTTAGCATTAACTATAATTAAAACTCCTATAAATCATGACTTGCCATCTCCTATCTGGATCAACCATGCTATTTTTCTAATTATTTCAAGAATTTATAAAGAGTTATAATCAAATTAAAATTTACTATAAATAGTAAAAACAAAAATAAAGTGAAAATTCAATTGCTGATACGATGGCATATTGCAAATTCAGCATGGGTAACCCAGCATAGCAGGTTGGGTAGCTAAAGTAGCTTGTCATGGCCTAAAATCATATATGATATGTTGAATAAAGCATTCTAATTTGCGAGATACATCGATTTTAAAATTCTGACAGTCTAGATCACTTTCACCTTCGACCGAGCCTTTTTTGATCAATCTTAGCCGTATAATTGTATGCGACCCACTCTGCATCAGTTGGGAATGCCGAATAGGTTTTGCATGTGGAGACCATCAAGACATGTACATTCCATCCAATCCGTTCATACTATGCACTTCACCACGATGAAGGGACACTGCACAAATTGCCCCGACTTAAAATTGGGGTGGGCTGCACTGCATGAATGGACACACCTTTCCAGGATGTATTCATGTCATCCAAGCCATTCATCAAACACATCCTTTGAGGATGAAGTGACACACCAAAAGTACTTAGTTGGGCCAAACCATGCAAATTTAAAGCTCGTAGACATTGTTTAACATTGTTCCCTATGATGTGGCACCTCTGACTCTTTGATATTCCTGCCTTTTGGCATTCATAGTGAAAATTGTTGGGCTAACACGATGTACTGATCAGATCAAATGCACAAAGCACGTGTGACACACAATAGCATGTTAACAAATGCTGATGCCATCACCCTGACGGGACCTTTAGCTTCTTCCCAAAACTTTTAGGGCCTGTTTGGCTGGGAAGATCCCATGGTATTTGGAGGGATGGGATCGTCTTAATCCCACCATTGATTCTACGCGCTTGTTTGGGTTGGCATATATCCCGTGGCGAACAATTTTTTTGGTGAATTGAAGAGGGATTGGGAAATCGCTCTCGGGATGCTCTGCCATCCCGCACTGCGACCTCGAGCCCATCCCATGGAAACCACTCTCATCCCTTGTACGGACTGATGGGATCGATGACAGCCATCAGGAAATCGCTTGAGATGGCGGTTGATGATCTTTACGGCGCGAATCCGGTAAGCTTACAAATACCCGACCCTTTCATTTCCGTCTTCGTTCCTGTGAGTTTGATCTGAGGAATTGCCTGTGGAAGGTATGCGTTCATCTCCTTCTAGATATATGCCTCTATCGACGCTTCTTTCATTTTTGCATTTGAAATTCATATGTTAACTCCATATTCATGCTTTCCTGATTGTGGATTTCTTCTTGCATGTATGGTCTAGCTATGAATTTCTACTAAAAATTGGAGTTTTTCCCTCCTGAATATTGTCATCTCCGATTTTGAAAATTAATGTCTTCTGGACGAGGATGTTGGCGGATTTCACTGTACTTACCTTCCTCTAGGGGGTTTTGGTCCCTGCATGTCTGCATACGAATATGAATTGTAGCTTCCCATTAAGGAGCTTTGCTACTTGCATGTTCTGCTGTCGGATTTCAGTGTTGATGTATTAATCTAGCTGTTTTTTTTTTCCTTACATGTTCACTCCATTATTGTTTTATACTTCTCATTTAGGAGTTTTGCTATCTGCGTGTTTTATTTGGTTGATTTTAAAATCTGAAAGCCTTCCTCTACGAGATTTTCATCCCTGCAAGCTCATTACGAGAATAATTTCAAAGCTATAATTTGGGAGTTTTGCGATTTGGATGTTGTCATCATCCTTTTTCGTCCAAAATAGTCTCTCCTAGACTATTTTTGTTAAGGCCTTTTTGGGCATCCGACTATATATTTATGCCCTGAGGTGGGTGATGATAGAGATGAAATCAGGCAAATTTATTTTTGATTCTTGGGCATTATAACTATATTTGCGAAATGAGTTACTGTGTTTCTAATGTCATTCCTATAATCCATTACACATTTAAGCGCTTATGGATTTGCACCATCGATACTAATTTAGTATTCTTTTTTTTCCCCCATTAATCTCTCTCTCTCTCTCTCTCTCTCTCTCTCTCTCTCTCTCTCTCTCTCTATTTTATAATGTCCATGTACATGTGGTGCAACAACTATTGTTGGAGGCGTGCTGTTTGATTAGGACATATTGTACTGCTTTCTACGATCCATCCATTTGAATATAGATGTGGTGCTCTATGTAGATTTTTGATATGTATTTTTCTACGAACCTCAAAGTAAATGAATTGTTTGTTCATTCTTATCTTCTATTACAAATTAATGAGCTATATTTTGAAGCTATGTATTGTTGTAACAAATGTATAGATACTTGATGAATTGATCGCCCAGATTTTGTGTGCCACACAAGTATGATCTTTTTTTTTTTTCTTTTTTTTTTGTCTTGTTTAGTTTTATCAGAGTTCTTGTTAAAATGTCATGGGTAGGTATGCTCCTCAAAATGCAATTGAGTGAAATTCATTTCATACATGAAAAGGATGGGGATCTCAGGTAGCTATAATATGAGTTGTGGTAACGCAACTCGGAATGAATTCATCGCTGTTTATATTATGAGAGAGGTTATGAATGATAACAATTTTGTTTTCTCCTGAGAAATCAGGAACTCTGTCATTGTACATGCAACAACCCGTTGCCCTTGTGCAAGCTAAGAACAAATATATGATTTGGAACAACTAATAAACCAAAATAAAATGTCAGTATCATTTATAAAACAATTTCACAGTTTTAGATTTCAGATGTCAGAATCAGTGGAGAGACTGTTATAGATGTAAATCACGCCGAATATTATTTTTTGGTTGTTTTTTTTTTTTTTTTTGGTGGGAGTTTGATTATATGTTTTCCCTAGCTTTCTTTAGCTTTATCTCAGATTGTATGGTTTTTTTTTTTAATCTATCTTTTATTGCAGATCTACCTTAGATTGTATGGTTTTTTATATATGCAGATTATATATATATATTTTTTGGGAGGGAGTAACCCTTGCGACAGTAGGGTGGGGCCCACATAAGACCATTGCAGCGGGAACGGATTGGCTACTCCCCCTGACACCAGCCATTGGCTAGTGGTCGGTGCTCCATGGGGCCCACCATGATGTATGGGTGTCATCCATGGCATCCATATATATATATATATCATAAAATGATAAAAAAAAATGAAGCACATCTCAATCTCAAGTGGACCACATTACAGGAAACCGTGTTGAATGAATTTTGACCATTAAAAAAGTTTTGGGTGCCATAAAAAGTTTTGGACCACCATGATATTTATTTCCCCTTCATTTATATTTTGTTGACCATATCAACAGATTGGATGTCAAGTAAACAGTATAGTGGGCCTTAAGGAGGATTTTAATTGTGAATATCCCATGGTATTTTTTGTCCTGTGGTGTGGCCCGCCTAAGATTTATATCCCTATCATATTTTGTATCAAGCCCTAAAATGATCTGTAAAAATGGTTGAATAGATGGGATGAAACACGTACATCATGGTGGGACCCATAGAGCACAGACCACCAGCCACAGGATTGGTGTCAGGGGGAGTAGCCAATCCGTTCCCCATTACAACAGACATCAACCACATGCTGGAAATCCTGGGATGAGATTTGCCTGCCCAAACAGAGTGGGTGTAAATTTGGGAGGGATTGCTGCAATCCCACGGCTAACCAAGCAGGCCTTACATGTACATTCCGTGAGATATGACCCACATCCCATGAACGACCCAAACAGACCCACCATTTTCGTCCCGGGATTGGTCCATCCCAAGGGATTCCCAGCAGTCCACTGACACCACCATCATTACCTCAAATTTGATCCCATCCCTCCTAAAACCATGAGATCTGCCCAGCCAAACAAGCCCTTAAAGCCACATACTCGATGTTAACGTCCGTCAAACTTTATTTTTTTAAGGACTGGTCAATCCGTAGTGGGTCCTGTTATGGGTAAAAATGGACCGACTAAATAGAAGATGCTAGCTCGAACATATTTGTGGGACACGAGGCTGGCTAGCGCCAGTCATGATTAATGAGCTCCTCAATGGCCAAAGAAGATCTCCTCCACTGAAGAGAGGTCAGTCACCTACTACGTATGAGGACAGGTCGGCAGGTCGGCCATTTACTTAATGATAAGGGGAGGCTCAAAACTCATCTGAGTATCTAGGTTGGTCAAAACCACATCGGACTCTTAAGCTTGACCCCCCACAACATATTTCATCTGAATTCTACTAAGGATAGGAGCTTGACATCACTGTCCTAACACTAAGTATGAAGGTAGGTTGGCAGGTTAGGAATTTACATGGCATAGAGAGAAGGGTCAGAGCTTGATAGAGAGTCCAGGTTGGCATACCACCCCCTGGTCAAGTCGCCCTTGGTTTCCTACTGCATGCCGCCCTCGGTTCCTACTAATCAGGTCTTATCCGAAAGACCAGCCTAAGATCTCGAGGATAACACCAACACAGTCTAAATACGGATCTCCCTCGATCTTCATTGAGGATCTCGGGAGATCATCTCGATATATTTGGGACTCAATTCCCTCTACAGTACGTCCCTAATAAGTAGAGAGATCTCCTCTACGTCACCCCCTCTCCTCAACTATAACTATGAGCATCTCTAATGGTGAAAGGTACGCAGAATGTCTCATCCAAAATCCCTCGATACTACCAAACCTAGATTCCTAGCTTGACTTTGGCATCAGAGAGTCCCTAGCTTTAGCTAGGGTCTCCTTTGTCTTCTTCTTGTGTAGGTACTTGAAGGACTAAAAATGGTGAAATATGTTGTGGGGGTCGAGCTTAAGAGTCCGAGATAGTTTTGGCCGACCTGGATACTCAGATGAGCTTTGAGCCTTCCCTTACTATTGGGTAGATGGTCGACCTGCTGACCTTGTACTTGCAGTAAGTGATTGACCTCTCTTCAACGGAGGAGATGATCATTTGCCATTGAGGAGCTCATTGGTCATGACTGGCGATAGCTAACCTCGTGTCCCGTAGAAATGTTTGAGCTGACCTCTTCTCTTTAGCTAGTCCATTTTTACCCATAATAATAAATCCTTTAATGGTGAAAGGTACGCAGAATCTCTCACCCAAAACCCCTCAATATTACAAGACTCAGATTCCCCTATACTGACTTTGGCATTAGAGGGTCCCAGCTCTAGCCAAAGTCTCATTTGTCTTTTTCCTGTGCATGTACTTAAAGGACTAAAAAGGATGGACTAGATTTTTGCATCAATAGGTCCTATGGTTTAGACTTCTGAATGTACACATTTAGGGCACGTGGTGAGGCTTATACTTGCCTAGCCCATGAGTTGAGTATCCATTCTTAGTACATACCTAACCACCAGATTAAGTACCTACCCAATAGTGTCAAATGATTTGGGCTGACTAGATTGTCCTACTAGGCCTATATTCATGCTCAAGCCCAAGCATATTCTAATTAGGGCCCAATTTCACCCTTTGTAAAAGCTCTACTCTACATAGCCCAATTGAGTTGACCGAATGATATATCACGTAAAAAAAATAGAGATAGATGAATTGTTTGTGCATTTTTATTGACTATAACTTTAAGTTTATATGATAAGAATGACCAAACAAAAAATAAAATTATGATAAAACTCATTTTCATTCTAAATAAATTAAAACCTAATTTAATATAAGGAAGTTTAGAACAAAACTCTTACAAAAGTCAAGCAATTACTTTCTCTAAAGGCTTGAGCTATTAAAAAATGGTGTATCAATGTATATCAAAGGACTTTGAGTCACTTTAACATAGTATTAGATAGACTTTTGAGTCCAGTTGAACGATTTGAGTTTCAAGTTTTAAATGCTTGCATTCATGTTTCACCTCTTATCATCACAACATGCAGTAGGTAACTCGTTCATGTTATACTCCATACCTTTCACAGGCTTACTTAATGCAGAGAATAATATAAAGTAATAAGAGAAAGATTATTGTCTTCCTTGAGTAGGCAAAATCTTGAATCTACAAGATTTTTTTTTAAAAAAATGAAAAAGAAAAATCTGAAATTGTATTATTGAATAATTAATTTAGAATGCATGATTACACTACTTATATAAAAAAACTCAAATCCTAATAAAAGTCATAATTTGGCTAGACTAGAAATTATCCGAAATGATAAATTTTGTCAATAATAAAAACGTCTAAATTTACTTTCTTGAGAATTCATAGCATAATTAGAAACAATCTCTAAAAAAGATGAATAATCCTAAAACTCTAAAATTAAAGAGACGTGATAAAAATAAAAATTACTAATATATATATATATATATATATATATATATATATATATATATATATATATATATATATATATAAAAATCGTAATTTTGAACTGAATAATATGTTTTCTCGTGACGTAGACGGACAGGACCTGCTATGCGTGTTTATTGATCCCAGATGGCACGACCTACTATGTGTGTTGATTGATCTCAAATGACACACTTGTAAAACTATAATGCAGAATTGCAAAGTACTGTGCTATGCATTGGATATGAAGATCAAACAAACTAGATAGTGTACCTTGTTGAGACGCCAATGTTGTAGGCTTGATGTCGTAGCATTCTGCACCTTATACACTTAGAGAAACACTGGGATGGAAATGAAGCTTCTGTTATATGTAGGATTGGGAACGTAGCCCCGTATATATAGTTTTAAAGGATTGAAGAGTTTGAAACCAATTGAAACCCCTCTCCCTACACTCCACACAAATTTTGGTAATCCCAATTCAACTAAAACATTGTGTGTGTATCACAGTTGTAACACACCACCCCTTACACGATTTTGCATGTATCACAATTGAGTGAGGTCCACTGGTACTCTCGATCACATTATCCAACTCATACAACAATCTAGACCGTTGACCAATAATGCCCACCTTATAGAACTCTTACAATGCTATATAAAGATCGATAGACTATGCGTTTTACGATGATACTCAGACAAAATGTTATGCCTGATTTAAGTTCCAAACTTTGAATGACAATTTCTTCTGCCTTGATTTATATCATGCTTATGTAGGACTGGGCTCGGATCCAACGGCTTGTGTCCACTTTTGTTCAAGCTTCGTTCGGTTTAGTTGTGCCATCAAGAATATGTCTATGGTCTGCCCTACATCACTGCTCAACCTTCACAACATTGCATGTTCCTGCTCCATATATTCCATGTGCTTGCTTAACCTTCAAATGTGACCTTTAGGGGGCATTTGGATCTTAAGTTACTTTGGATAAGCAACTATGCCCGAAGTAGCTTATCATGGTTTTTTACTTATTCAGAGATAAATATATTTGGTAAACAGCATATTTATTTATTTTTAAAAAAGTAAAAAAATATATTTGGTTTCCAACATCATAAACAAATTTCCCTCAAGTTTGTTTGGTCTCCTTCATATCTACCATCAATCATGTGGGGCATACTTTAACGTGGACCATTCATTGTGTGGGCTCTACCTTTGATGTACGTTGTTGATCATGTGAGGTTCACCTTGGATGTCGGCCATTCACCATTATGGCCTAACTTTTATTGTGCATCGTTCATTATGTAGGGCCCAACCTCTCATTATGTTGGTCATCCATCTAGTGAGCCCATTATAAAAGTTATTGCCCATCATGTGGGACCCGCCTTCAATATCAACCATCCATCATGTGGAGCCCACCTTCAATGTGGACCATCCATCATATGGGCCCAACCTCTTATTTGGGTCGTCCATCATGTAAGGCCCACCTTGGATATGGGCCGCTCATCATTAAGGCTGACCTTTGATATGGACCATCCATTATGTGGAGCCGACCTTGATGTGGATCGTCCATCATGTGGGGCCCACCATTATTAATTGGCCATCATGTGGAGTTCACCTTTGATGTGGACTGTTAATCATATGGGCCCCACCTTCAATGTGGGTGCCTATCATGCAAGGCTCGACTTGGATGTGGGTCATTCATATCATTATGGGGTAACCTTTTTTGGACTATCTATCATTTGAGGCCACCTCAGTATAAGCCATCCATCATGTGGTGCGTAACTTCAATGTCCACTGCTCATCATGTGGCACCCACCTTTAATGTGGATTGTCCATCATCTAGGCCCCACCTTTGAAGTGTGGGTTGTCCATTGTACCGGTCCACTTTGGATGTGGGCTTTTTATCATTATGAGATGACCTTTGATGTTGGCCATCCATACATGGGCCTACATTAATAGAAGGTCATCCATCATGTGGGGCCTACCTTTTATGTTGACTGTATACTGTACACTGTGTGAGCCCCACCTTCAATGTGGACAGTCCACAGTATAGGCAATGAGAGAGAGTCTCCCTTGACATTGACGGTGGGAGAAAGGAAAAGTAACAAATTAAAAAGATAAAAAAATTATTAACTAAGATAAATAGTTTTTAGCACAAAAGTAACTTTTACATTGATGTTTATAAAATTGACTTAAGTGAAAAAAAAAATACTTAATATAAGCTAAAAATAACTTATTTGGTAGTATCCAAATGGGCACTAATGGCCCCTTGAGTACCACCAAGTAAGTTACTTTTTCTACCTATAGCAGCGGATAAATAACTCATTTATGATAAGTAAGTTTTAGCTTATGATTAGTTATAAGTAACATTTTTACTTAAAAAAACTTAATCACTTTAGTTAATTCTTTTAGCTTCTTTAGTTTTCCAAGGTTGCTGTGCAAGAGATGAAGATAGGAGAAGCTGATAAGTAGGTTGCTTACCAAATATACATTTCTTCTTAATAGGTAAAAACTAAGATAAGTGACTTATGAACTAAGTAACTAATCTTAAGCAGCTCAAGATCCAAACAGGCCCTTAATGTAGAACCGTCATTTTCAGGCTACCTAGATGACATGAGCATAATCAAGACCATTGTTTTGTGGGCTTAAATACTGATCCACCGGAGCAAAGCGTTCACTTCAGATTGGCACAAGACCGTAGGACTTTTGCCTGCAGACAATAGATTTCACTCCGTTTTGTGGGGTCCACCTGTTGGCTTACTTGATAAAAAAAAAAAATTCTTGATAATGGCCAATCCATGATGAGATCAAGCACATAAACCATCTGGATTAATGCTGACATCATATGCCTAGCACAGTGATGGACCACTTTCTGAAGGTCACATGAGAGGGTGTGGTCCAACGGTAATGGAGGTATTAGGATGCTTCCCCCGATAGATTGTTAGTTTTGGTTTGTACTTTATACAAGTGGGCACATTGTTTAGTAATCCAAACGGTTGATACAATGGACCTCAATTTGAGTGGTCCACTCATTTTAGCTAATTGTAATAATGCGTTAAAAATAATATTCTCTCTCCCTCTTTTTTTTTTTTTTTTTTTTTTTATTTACAAGATTTAAAATAATTTTATAACCAATAATCATAATTTCTGAAAAATAGTTATAATTAATTAAAATGAGAAGAACCCATTTTCAGCTAAACCTTTTTCAAAGAAACAAAGGTTTCAATAAAAGAAGTAAAAGATGAAATATCTATTATGTGGATATGAGGAATCCATTCGGTGGACTGTGGACATTAAGAAATAGAGTGATTAGCTCTTTCAGCATTGTAACCAAAATGCATTCCGAAAAAAAGAGAGGTGATATTTGAATGGCAAGCAAGGTTTAAAAAATAAAAATAAAAATTGCTTCGCAGAATTTGCTATAAACACGTCCAACATCTCCGAACCATGATGGCTTCCTGTCCTATAAACCATCTTGGATCATTGGACCACTTGTTAAATCTATCGCTTCTGGTAATGGCCCACTAATTCTTTTATCATGCATGGTAACAGCGGGAGTGGATTAGCACGGCACTGGGCTCATCCGAATGTGCAGCCCTTACTGTGTGGCTTACCTTGATGTACATATTCTATATCCACACCGTCCATTCATTTTTACAGATAATCTTAGGGCATGATGCCGATCCAAATGCAAGTGGGCCATCTCACAGGAAACAGTGGTGATTGACCATTAAAAACATTTTTTGGGCCACAGACTTTGGATGAAGTTGATATATATATATATATATATATATATATATATATATATATATATATATATATATATATATATATATATATATATATATATATATGAGAAATGCTCACACACAACTAGTTAGACCATTAAGTTTTGGTCCAACTAGCTGGGCATTTAATGCTAATAAATGTTGAGGGAGAGGGGCGTTTGTGAAGTTTGCTTCACGTTAGCCTTTGGAAATTATGTCTGACTTGGGTGGGCCCCATTGTGCTGTTAATGTAAAATTCATCCCGACTATCACGTGTGTCACATCATGTTAAACTTATGGACCGAAAATAAACCACATTGTTAGCTCGGATGGAACACACAATTGGAAAAAGTATGCTAAAAAACCTCACCCTCCAAAAGGATTGTTTGATGAGGCCCACTTGCATCACTTATGGATATGATTTTTAAGTCCCGCACATGGTTTTTACTTTCGCATCTAATGGTTGGAGCTGATTTCACATGTTCATGATTGGGTCTAGTAAAAATCATAGGTAGATGTCTTCCCTTCAAATATTCCATTGGTGTAGCTCACCTGAATTACAAATCTATCTTATATTTCTTTTTGGACTTAAAATGAGATTGCACATCTAATGGTCGGCATAGATCTTACCTACATGATAAGGTGGGCCATATAAAAAATCGAGGTAAGCTTTCTCTCCTGCCGTTGTATTCCCGAGAGAAAAGGTACATGTTCCCAAAAAAGTGGGGTTACATTGGGTGCAGCCTGTACATATGCTATTCTGTGCATCTCTCATCCTGGGCCTACCTTGATAAAGGTATTGTATATCCATTCTCTACATCTATATTTTTAGCTAATGATAAGAAAGGATTACAAAAACGAAATAGATACATATTTCAGGTGGACCACACCACAGAAAATAGCGGTGATTGGCCATTAAAAACTTTTTTGTGGGCCAAAAGTTTTGGATTAAGCTGAAATTTATTTTTATTTTTATTTTCCTTCATCAAGGTCTTTGTGACATTATCAATAAGTTGGGTGGCATGTAAAAAATTACGGTGGGCCCTAGGAAATTTTAATGGTAAAAGTTCAATTTTCACTATTTTATATTTGGTGTGGACCACTCGAGATTTGTAATTGGTTTGTTTTTTGATCAATGTTCTAAAATGAGCCGAAAAAACCAATGGACCGCATGGATATACAGTACATACATGAAGGTGGGTGACATGGTCAGGGACAAACTGTGTTACATAAGCAATTGACTGCACTTAATCCACTCTGGATATTTTTCCAAACCTGGCTCTTTTTATCTTATAGGGTAGCTAGAAGAAGGTTAACGGTGGAAGAGGAATGTCTAACCTTATTTTTATTAGGCCCACCATGATGTTTTGATGTGTATGTTAGATCACTACGACCATCAAATGTACTATCTTATTCTACATCTAGAAACAAAATATTATGATGACTTTTGATTTAGGTAGGACACACCATTAGAAAAGATAGAGGGAAAGACATATACCTTTGATTTTTATAGTACCCACGATCATGAGTAAGTGAAATCCATTCCAATCATTAAATGTCACATCAAAAGCTAGACATGGAATTCAAAAATCAGGCCCATACTGGATTTAAGTGTGCCTCGTGGAAGGAATTATTTTAGAAGGTGAACTTTTTTTAATACTATTTTCAATTGTGTGGTCCACTTGAACCATGGGTGGAGTTGATTTTCTATTCTTAGATCTAACATAGGATGACACACGGGATGATCAAGGTAGATTTTACATTAACAAGGCCCACCCAAGTCAAAGATCATTTTCAAAAGATCTCGGGCTAATGTGAAGCAAACGCCCCTCTCTCTCCTTCACTCTCAACGTTAAGTAGCATTAAATGCCCAGCTAGTTGTACCAAAACTCACGGTCCAACTAGCTGTGTGTGAGCATTTCTCTCTCTCTATATATATTTCTCTTAATCTAAGTGTGTGTGTGTATATATATATATATATATCTCTTATTCTAAGTTTACGTGGCCTCATCAACAGATCTAAGTACTATGGTGGGCTCCAGGAAGTTTTTAATGGTGGGGCGTGCAATCACCACTATTTCCTAGAATATGGGCAACCTGACATTTGGATTTACTTCATTTTTGGGATTATGATCTAAAAAAATCAGGAAAAATGTACGGACAGGGTGGATACAGAATGAATACATCAAGGGAGTCCCCACGGTAAGCGCCGCACCGTATTGGGTGATGCCGGGCATAACCTAATCCGCTCCCAGTAATGGCGCACTAACCATTGTAATTTAGTGAATCGTGCAAATTGGTAGACATCCACTCCGAAGAAGCAATGGCGCTGCTCTCCAATCATATCAAATGCCCGTGGGCGGTACCTAAATGCGACCACAGACGATATGGTGCTAGAGCCGGAATAACCTGAAGATGGTCTAGCCATCACCTCAGACTCAGAGTATATATCACAATGTCAAATACCAATCAAGTCCGTCCACGTAATGGAACCCGTAATGGATATTGTATTTCTAAAAAATCATAACAACTAAACGGTTCTGTTCATCTGAACGTTGGCCATCAACGCAACGGTAGAAAATGAAAAGATTTAACAAACAGATATTCAAAAAATGTAGTGAGGATGATAGGGTAGCACAAATGGTGTAACTTTCTAAGCAAAAGCCATCCATGCAACGGACCAGTATATGGGTGGTCCCGATTGATGCATCTCCGAGCCACGTATATTTAGAGGAGGAATGGCTCTACCGGATCATCAGCCCACTGGGGTGGGTTGGGTCCATTCTTTTTTACTTAAAAAACTTGCTACCGTGAATCGCGCGTGGATAGATGGAAGAGATGAGCGGTGGGACACCTGCCTACGTGAGACACGAATACAAGATCCGATCCGATCCGATCCGATGCTTAGGTGGTCCGGAAGGTAAAGATTCTATAAATAAGGCCAATCCAGTCCAGGTGGGTTACACTTATATGATGAAACTAGGCGGTTAGAAATAAATATCGACGGCCTAATTTCGATATTAACTTGTATAAAACCAATTGAATGAGCCAGTCCGGGTTTCAGCACATGGGCATCTCACTTTCATTCCTACCGTCTACATGATCGGGATATTGCACGCGTGTGGTACGTTGCTATATGCGTGGCGGTTTAGTTGTTAACTGGCGGTGGAATCCCACTCACGTTGCGTTTCACCAAAACGGAAGAGAAAATTACCACTGTTTACCGCACCTTTTATCCAGCGTCTTCTACGAAGGATCCAAAACTTACCTTCCCAGCTTATACGTTGTATGTACGGACAGAGCATTTGAGGTCGAAAATGCCCCTGGTTAGCTATGTATAGCTACGGTTATAATCCGTAGCTATAGGTCTTCAGAGACGAAAATTCATTTTGTAAGGCAGGGGTATTTTCGTCATAAAATGGTCTGTCCTTGCGTAGAAGTCTTAAGTTGGGAAGGTAAGTTTTGCATCCCTCCTTCGTAAAACTAAAAGACGCTTGATGAAAGGGCTCAAAACGGAGCCGTATTCGAATAGTACGCGGATTCGGCGGATCCGGTTCGGTGGTTTCTGATGTGGCCACATTTAATTGGACCGTAAATAGTTATTGGTTTGAGTAACTTCCAAATAAGCTTGAGAGGAATCTCCAAAGGTATGTCCCATCCAATGAGGGTAGGAACCACCGTGGTAGTTGGGGCCGTGAAATCACGAGATATGATTAGATCATGTGAGCTTTTGTGGTTTGATGAAGTATATATACGCATGGCCTCGGAAGCAGAGATTGAATGTATTACTATACCAATAGCCAATAACTCAATAGGTTTCATCAGTCCAGGAACTATTGGTGCATTAGTAGAAAAGTTGCAAAATACCGTGAAATGGAATGTAATAATCTCAGGGGTTTAACAGTCTGACTTTATTTGTCCGTAGAATGTTACTAGCATAAAGATAAGATATGATAGCCTAATGTTACTGTTTTGCCAGTCAAGATATAGACGCATGGGAGGCCAGCATGGTGGACTTTTTATAATCCCAATGATTTAATAGCCTAACTTTATACATTGCATTAATCTTGCAGCTTTTGTGCATTGGTTAGTTTCTTAATAGCAGCCTCTACCGCATCATAGCCCACCACCAATCGTTATCAAACCCAAAAAGTCCAAAAAAGAGATTTTGGACGCAACTGTCCTCAAACCTCTCTCTCATCACTCACCGGTCCAACAAACATCAACAACAACCGATAGTTCCAAAGACTGGAAGGCAAAGGTACGTGAAAAGGGCTGACTCTCTCTTAAAGTCCTGAACATTGATATGTGGGCATTTTTGAAATTATACACGTTAAATATATGTATATATATTAACTCAAACCATGTCAAAGAAATTCCTAGATGGGATTATCCCAGCGTTGTGATTGGCGGACTGCAGATAAACTACTGACAAAAATGCACAGAAATGGTCAACATCCAACTTTAGATAGGTAAGCGATTGCGCCCATCAAATTAAAGTTCTAGATCACCAAACATCGGGCCCTGCTTGAACAAAGTTCAAGGATCACATAATTTCCTTGAATTAAATGTCAAAGGGACCAGAGCTCCAGCCGTATCCATCGCGCATCCCATGATGTACACGCCAGCCAATCAGATGGAAAATTGCCTGAGATTACGCATTTCATGAAGTTGTAAAATCTGAAATGTCCCAATCATAGATCCACCGAAGATTTAACAGGGTCAGAAATTAAGCAGATTATACGGAGTTGACAATCTGGAATGTCACACCGTCACAGCTGCCACCGTGGATGAAACGGAATCCGATTTCCAAGTGTGCCGCACACCTCTGACCTCGTTGTATGATGTTTGCACGTCACTAAGTTCTTTTCAACCCCCATCATAGTATATGTATTATATCCAAAACCATTTGGATTCATGTATAGTATTGTATTTGAGTACTATTTATGTATACTCAAGTGTGCTGCAAACCTTTGACCTCGTTGTATGATGTTTGCACGTCACTAAGTTCTTTTCAACCCCCATTATGGTATATGTATTATATCTAAAACCATTTGGATTCGTGTATAGTATTGTATTTGAGTACTATTTATATATACATTGGATGATTTTTAAAATACATTTAAATCAATCATATACTAATCAATGTTTGGATTGGAGGTATTGTTTGACATATTATACAATATGTTATACAGATCAATGTTTCGACAGGATGTATTATGTTTATATATTGTATAATTTTAATTGGGTCGGGTGGCCTGTTTGACATATGGAACTTTCTGATTTCTAGCTTAAATAATTTTCACGTTGAAATGTATCAAATAAATGGTCCCGATCTTGCACTGCATAGGTACTAGATATCTTATAATCGTATAAATTTCAAACTTTCATCCGCTACTAAATACAATGCGATGAATTTGAAGTATTGACTGCAAGCCTATATTCTGACAACACTATATTGTGCTTTCAATTTTTTGAAAACGGTATAAAATTGCGCATATAGAATACGATGCTTGTATGCTATTATTCAAACGCTGAATAATAAGAATATTCGGAAATATTCAGTTATAATACGATACAATGCGCTCTTATTATACGCAAATCCAAACGTACATATCTGTTTGGCAAGATTGTTTTAAAGCTTGTAAAAAAGATAAATCCAACGCTTAAGTAGACCACATTTTAGAAAGTAGAGTGGATCGAAGGTTATTAGTTAAAACTTTTCAAACTTTTCAGGAATTTCATAAGTTTTGGACTAATCCGGTATTTATTTTTTCCTTCCACCCATGACTTTGTGAACTTTGTGACTTTATGAACAGGTTAAATGATTAATGAACATCATTTGCTGTAGGAAAATTTCAAAGATTATTGTCCCCCTTGCTTTCTATGATGCGGTTGACCTACGGGCTCATGTCCTGATGGATGGTGTGAATACGACACATTCATTATGGTGAAGCTCATAGAACTTGGTGATGTCAACACACAATGGAGGTAGTTGGTGTATGACACACCATGCATTCCGCTTCCGAATGGAATATACCCCAAGATTTGTGTATATGTCTCATCAACCGTCCATTTGATGGGCACCAATTGGACGGTTAAGATCATAACATTGATAAGGTTTCGAGCATATTATTATTTCAGAATAACAACACCACCGTTGGACGATCGAGTTCAATAACACGTGTACGGGGAAGACTAGCGGAAACGTGGTTGGGCCCACCGATGTATCTGTACATCTAAACCGTTTATCCATTTTCTCATATTATTTTAAGGCATCGAAGTAAAAATAGGCAGATCCATCGATAAAATATACCACACCACAAATGACTCTTGAATTTAATGCAACTCACATTCAATGCTATGTGCATTTAAATGCAACCCAGCTTATTATTTGGTGTGGTTCACTTGAGCGTTGGATATGCCTCATTTTTGTTTTGATGCCTTAAAATAATATAAGAAAAGGGATTGACAGTTTGGATTTACAGATACATCACGGTGGGCCCGCCCACAGAACTGCCCGTTCGGAGCTAGGGACGGGCGGGGTAGCACGCAATCCGCGTCCTCTTTGCCAGGTTTCAAAGTTCAAACTTTCTGACTTTCGTTCGTTCACACGTACCTAAGGCGGTGACAGCTTTTGGCACGTGTGGTGTGACTGGTCAAAGTATCCGACACGCACCGATTTACTTTTTTCAACTAAACTGGGCGCGGATTGCTTCCTACCCTAATCCGTACGGGCAGGGTTCTGTGGGCACCACCGTGATGTAAGTGGGACATTAAATACCTACTTTGTGGTCCACTCAAGGCCTATAACTTTCTCATTGTTTGGGTGATAGATTAAAATGATCTGAAAAAAGCGATGAACGGCTTGGATAAAACACTTACATCACGGTGGGCCCCACAGAGCCCTGCCCGGACGGATTACTGTCCGGCAGGGGTAGGACGCAATCCGCGTCCAACTAAACTCCCTACTTTCACGGCCCACTATCTGCACGTTGAGATATTGGATGATGTTTTGGTAAGGACATTATCCTGTGGATGTCGGCCAATCCATACATGGGTAGATATGAAATTAGTGGCCATTAGAGCTAAAACTACCACATAGCAGATTCCATTCCTCTGGACATTCTAAATATTTGGCACACATGGATTGGACCAAAACCATCCATTCATGATTCCCATAGTACGATTAGGCCATGGTCCAAAAATCACAACCTTCACTTGGTGGGGAAGACGCCTTCTACTACTACAGGGTGGATACAGAGTACACACATCAAGGTGGGTCCCACCGTAAGGCCCGCACCTTTTTGGCTGAGTGCCGGGTCTCGCCCAATCCGTGCGGCTCCATGCTCATTTATTAGATGGTTAAGGTAGTTCAATCAAAGAAATATTTAGTAATGATTAATCAAGGGTTTGACTCAAGAAGATGTTTGGTTCTTATCATCATATCAATGTACCACACACGTGGCATGCACTTTGGAGGCCAAAAAATGCTGGGCCGCCTCAAGGTGTTGTTTTCTTTAGAAAATTAAAAAAAAAAATTAATATGAAATTACCTCAGTTGATGAATCCAATGCGACGGCACTCATCCGCCTCTTTCCAATGTACTCTTTCCAAAAAGGAATTGGTCTTGCTGGTTTATCATCCATTTTCAGCCCCACCCTTTTTCCTTCTAGACTTTTGAAGCAATCTCTATCTGAATTTTAAAATTCTCAACTGCAATTTGGTCAATCTTTCTACAGCTTTGACAATCCACTATTTAAGTAGGGGGCTTTACTCTCCTTTGAGAGAGAGAGAGAGAGAGAGAGAGAGAGAGAAGGAATGGCTTGGTACTCCATGATATGGATGCTAGGCTTTTGTGTTTTTCATTGTCTTCCCTCACTTTCTGGTGCAAGGGAGACGCCTAGTTTTAAATATAAAGCAGTAAATCTTGGAGGTTGGCTTGTTACAGAAGGGTGGATAAAACCATCACTCTTTGATGGCATCCCCAACAAAGATCTTTTGGTATAGTCATTTTTCTTTTCTTGTTTGGTTTGGTGTCAAGGGGTCATTTGTGGTATAAGTTATAATTTTATTTATTTTTAATATTCTGATGCATAATTCATGGTGTTGATTTTGATAAGGAGCCCAAATTCAAATCATGGTTGCAATGTCTTGGCAACTTTTGTGGTTATGGTTTTGGGTCTTTGTTTTTAATGTTTTTGTATGATCTTATGTAATTAATGGTTTTCATGTTGTTAGGATGGTGCCCAAATTCAACTAATGTCAGTCACACAAAGGAAGTACCTTTCTGCTGAGAATGGTGGTGGAACAATCATTGTCGCAAACAGAACGAGTCCTTCCGGGTGGGAAAGTTTTAGTGTAAGTTCTTTCTGTTATCATTTGATTTTTTTTCTCTTACGTGGAGAAATTTGATTATTTACTTGTTAGTTTTAATCATTCTTTTCCTTTTGTATGCAGTTGTGGAGGATCACTGAATCAAGTTTTAGAATGAGGGTATTCAATAGACAGTTCATAGGACTAAATAAACAAGGAGAAGGTACTAACCTAGTGGCGGTTACGAACACATCTGGTTCATCTGAAACATTTGAAATTGTGAGGAATGACGATAATAAAAACCGAGTTAGAATCAAAGCCCCAAATGGCCAATTCATACAGGTGTGTTTCATGATTTAATTTGTTTCTTGAAGTGTACCACTTCCATTGTAATATATTACAATGCTTCCAAAAAGTATATATCATAACTCATTCCAAAAGACAACTGGTGACATTGGTCTAACCGGCATCACGTCCTGCTGACGATTTCCAACATTAAACAAAGCTTGTTTCAAGAGGTTCTCAATATAGTTCCCCTCCCCATCATATATGATTTCAATTTGTCTTGTCGCGACTCAGGATTGCAAGCATGCATGCTCCATCAGGCCACATTTTCAGATTGTCGAAACATTTAAATCATACTTGTTCTTGGTTTTACTTTACAGAACCCTCGACCCGATGGCCATGCTTTAATGATGGTCTTGACCTTTGCTTCTTGGAGTTGAATGGGAGCCATTGAAAATTTTCTTTTCAATGCTGTAGATTCATCTCCACATGGTGATTGTAGCAATGATACGTTCATTGCAAGTTTAATATTGGTGGCCTGTATGGCTTGGAATATTCAATAACATAAACGATTCCAATCACCAGATCAACTCATAGTGTGGGCCCGATGAGGTGACACAGGTAGGCTATCTAGGGTTGCTATATAGGCTAAACGAACTCATGTCACCAAACAAGATATAGGATAAAGTCAAGAGAAATTTCATGAATGATCTGGATGGGCCATAACTTTGCAATTGGTTATCCGTTCTGTACATATAATATCTTCTATGAGAACTATAAGCTAACTAATGTGGAAGGTCATTTGACCTTGACTGGTTTTTCAGAATAGGATCGTTTTCAAAGTTGAGTTTAAAGTTTAAATTTACCACTTTTAGAAAAAGTATGATTTTTTTTTTCTTTTTCTTTTTTGTTTTTTAAAGGTGTTTTAAGGCTTGGAAAGCTCTAGAATAGCTCAATATACTTGTATGAGTTATGAGAAATAGTTTGAATTAATTTAATATTTGAAGTAAATTTATTATTTTAAAAAAGTTTACTGTTTCAGAAAAGTTACAAATTTAGGATTTAATGGCACTTATACAGATCATATGAAAGAACTTTGTAAATATACCTTCATTAATAATTTTACTTTTACTTCTCATTTTTTAGATATTTTTCTCAACAATGATTTCTTCTATTTTATTCATGCACCTGCTATATTAAAAGATAACCTTAGAAAATTAATAAAAACTACTGGAGCTTAATAAAAATTAATAAAAACTACTGGTCCTTGAAGATGGGACCATTTTGCAGCAAGACTCAAATAAAAGTGATCGACTACACAGGATCAGTACTATCTGATCTGTATTTTACGAGAATACAAGAGGAGATTAATGGTTTGTAACATCGATTATTATGTTTCAATTAGGTGAGGACGGAGCACTTGGTCACCGCTGATTTCTCAGGCAATTCAAGCTGGGGAGATGATGATCCATCAGTTTTCGTGATGAGGATTGCCAGGACGCTGCAAGGAGAATTCCAAATAACGAACGGTTACGGACGTGAAAAGGCCACACAAATTCTCCAAGTAAGGCATGCATGTTGCCAGGCGTAGCTAGATTGACATCATGGTTCTCACTCTCTCTTAACCCAATCTGGTGTACCAACTCATTTAATGGGGCATGCGCCATATCTCCCCTTTCAGAAGATCCTAACCGTTTGACGGGTGGATTGAGAATGAACAATTTCAGTAAATTGTCCTCATTTAATAGTAGGGCTGCCAACGGGCCAGGTCTGGGCCAAGCCAAGTCAAAATTTCGAATAGACACAGCCAATGGGCCCAGTTCAATCAGTTCAAAATCAGGGGTGAAGACGATGACCTCAGGCCTGGTTTGAATTGAAGGGTTTTGAGCATGTGATGGTGAGACTTTTGGGCTTTCTCAAATCCAGAAGGCGGCAGACTGGATGGACATTGGATCATCAAAAGGTGGGCCCCACAAGAACAGTTTGTTTGGCCAAGAAGATTTACCTTTACACGCCTAAAAGTCAAATTTACCCCTATGACTTTCAGTAAATATAACGTGATAGAGAGTGGTAAATTAGCAATTAAGATGCCCCTCTAATCTAATTTCATATTATTCACCATTGGTCAAACATTCGTTGATTAATGAAATGGACCACAGGAACATTGGAAAACTTTCATCGTTGAAGAAGATATCAAGTTCGTGTCTGAGAACGGTTTAACTGCAGTTAGAATTCCAGTTGGATGGTGGATAGCCAGTGATCCAACGCCGCCATGGCCATTCGTTGGTGGGTCTTTGCAAGCTCTGGACAACGCTTTTTCATGGGCACAGTAAGTTGAACTGAATCATCTAGTGTTAAACGAAGATATTGGATGAATAGGCATTATCAACATACAGGATGCAAGTGGGCCACCCCCTCTGGAGGGCTCACCCAATTACATCCACAACTATAACTAGGAGTGTGCCCCACCTATGACCTAGGTCTGATTTTGAGGGGTGAATAGCATATATATTGAACTTATGGTGTATGTGCTACATATCTTTATCAATTTTCATCTTATAATACTAATAATAATTTTAAGAGCAAATTATCTAAAACTTATTATTTAAGATGAAGATTACGTTAATAAGTATTATAAAGCTCCTCACTATTATTAATGGATCAATGAAAAATGAGAACACAATAAGAAAAAGAACATCACATCAGAATTACCTAGCTTTTTAACTCAAGTGACTATGTCAATGGGCGAATATGGTCAACCAGATTTCATTATAATGAAGATTTCGACTAGAAGGTTTGACTGCTTTGTATGTGGAATTCCGAGACCTTAATTCAACCATTTTAGGAAAGGTAAACTCCCAATAAAAAAAAGATCACACAAACAATGAAACTACTGTTTTTAAATGACAAAAATGCTCCTATTTTATGGGTCGGGGTCGGTTGGGAACATCATCCTTACTGTGCTGACATATATTAAAAAGTGGAGCCCTTTCGGTCTTCATCGTAGGCCAACTGGAATAGGAATACAGAGTAGATTTTGAGACATACATAACAATTGATTTTTTTTTTATTTTTTTTCCTTTAATTATTTTGGGTTGATGTGCAGAAAATACAATGTGAAGGTTATAATCGATCTCCATGCAGCACCGGGTTCACAAAACGGATGGGAACACAGCGCATCAAGAGATGGATTTCAGGATTGGGGGCGGACCGAAGAAAACATACAACAAACTGTGGATGTTATTGAATTCCTTACAGCCAGGTCTTTACTCTCCTTGCTTTTGAATCCACTATACGTCATGATACAGTTTATAAACTAAGGCTGCAGCTTGGGTTGGGTCAACCCAAGCTGATCATTGACCCCACCCAAACTTTAGGTTGGGTTGGATTGGGCTTGGGTCAAATTCCTCTACCCAACTGAGGTTGGATTAGGCTTGGCTTAAAGCCTTGGGCAAACCAAATCATCCAAAATGGACCTTATGAATATTTAGTACATATATACATATGTGCAATGACTATTATATATAGGATAAATTTAAAATCATGATATATATATATATCTATATATATATATATGGAAAATTGAGGTGCCAGAACTGTCAATGCTATGGTCCAAACAGTATGAACGAATGGAAAATAGGGTTCAGTAATTATTATAATTAACTTAGGAAACCATGATGAGTGGTCCAATAGAGTCTCTATAAACATTAGTGGGTTTTTCTAATCAATATCTTCAAATTTATTTTATTTTTCTTCTCTTGTTGTTGTTGTTGTTGTTAACTTGTTCCAACCTGGCCCAACCCAAATCATGTTAGGGTTGAGCATTCAATAGGTGGGGTTGGGTTGAGCCTTAGGTCGACTCATCTTGTGGTTAGGTTGGCTTGGGTTGACCCTCAACCCAACCTACTCAAACCCAATATGAACCATTTCCATCATCCCATCGGTGTACATACTCATCAATATAAACTTTCTAACTGGTGGGACCCACAGAAAAGCGGAAAAAAATGTTCATTGACTAGAAAGCTGGGGCCATCTGACTGTTACAAATTAATGGTCCACCTGTGTTTCAATCATTTGATATGGAGGCAATTACAGGGGCATTTCAGTAATTCATTGGTCCCACTCCATTTACATACGTGCAGGTATGCCAAGAATCCGAGTCTTGTTGGCGTGCAGCTGATCAATGAGCCTCTGTCACCTGGAGTTTCCCTTGAGGCCCTTAACAAGTACTACAAAGCCGGCTATGACGCTGTTAGGAAACATTCGTCGACGGCTTACGTGATCATGGCTAGCCGGCTGGGACCAGCTGACTCGAAGGAGTTCTTGCCTCTTGCCAGCGGCCGCACCAACACGGTCATCGACGTGCATTTCTACAACCTATTTTCAGATGTCTACGACAACATGACAGTGCAAGAAAACATTGATTTCGTCCAAACAAACAGGTCTAGGCAGTTGAATGCCGTGACCACATCCAACGGCCCTCTCACTTTTGTTGGTAAGCACTCATGCATGTTTTGGAATATTGTTAATCCCATTGCACCTCAACACATTGGCCATGTGTGGTGGGTCCCACCGTTTAGATGACCTAGTTTGAACAATCAAGCGGTCAAATAAGGTGGGCCACCCGCTGACATATCCCATTATAATATGAGGCCGAGTTTCATGTTTGTGATGAACAGGGAACTTCCCTATCCTACATTGCATTTGTATTTTGTACCTGTGGGGCCTATGGTTGGTTAATTTATTCAAACCATTTATCTAATTACCTTTGTCATGTATGGACCATGTTCTCCATCCATGATGGAAGCATTCAGATAAATGGCTGGTATAAACCAAGCATGGGCCCCACATGTACAAATTCGATCCATGAACAGCAGGTAGGCCTCCCTGCTAGTCACAGACAGAAACTCGGCCTCAGTGATTACACAGAGGAGAAATGAAATGATAAGAGTTTGTACATAACATGATAGAGCCACCTTTCATTGTCCATGTAGTATAGTGAGAATCAGGACCATGCATCCAGTGATACAGACGGCCCTATCATGTCATCCCATGCTTTTAGAATTATCATTTGATCACTGGTTTTTGATTTTGTACTGTATATATCTAACGGTGGGGATGAAATTGGCAGGGGAATGGGTTGCTGAATGGCAAGTTCGGGGAGCAACAAGGGAGGATTATCAGAGATTTGCAAAGGCCCAATTAGAGGTGTACGGGCGGGCCACGTTCGGTTGGGCCTATTGGACACTAAAGAATGTGAATAACCACTGGAGTTTGGAGTGGATGATTAAAAATAACTACATAACGCTCTAGATTTATGCAACTATAAATACATTTTGTCCAATGTCTGTGTGAAAGAGATGTTCACGTGTTAACGTTTTCTGCAACGCAGTTTACTTCAGAATCTGTTGGAAGGTGTGTATTTTGTCAATGTTCATCAGGCACTCAATGTTTCAAAAACCAGGCCCACATAATCACATGATCACCTGGTGCAATGGCAGATATTGATATCGAATAAGAATTTAAGATAAAATAACCAACGGTGCAAAAATCTAAGTGTCTGGCCCTTCACATGATTAGATCAGACTAAATTTTGACACATGGCATGTAAGGTGTGGATTGCCTTATCCGTGGATCCGTTTCTACACATGTGACTCGTTCCCAGCGACGGACAAAATGAAAACCAGTCTCACAATGGACTTCTCTGACGTGAAGAGTGAATGTGCTTACGTGCTTATACAACACACATATACAGTATATGCATGATCAAAGCATGCACATGGTTACAGCCCAAACTAATCAACACTTCCCGTCAAATTAATATAGATGAAAGGTTATCTATTATTTACCGACTAAGTATGAGCCTACCTTCATGAAGATATATTTGCTAGTTGAGAATGGGAGGAAAGGTGAGGGAGTGAAATGATGTGGTAATGTAGATATTTCCAGATTAAATGTTAGATTAGTTTAGCTTCTTGCACTCATGCAAACACTAAGGGGGCGTTTGGATAGTAAGTTGCTTAAGATAACCTACTTATTCCACATGTAGCTCATCTTAGTTTTTACTTATTAAGCTGAAGTGATTAACTTATAGTAAAAAAGTTACTTATTATCTTAATCCAAACTTACTTATCTCAAATAAGTTACTTATCTACTGCTGTAAGTAGAAAAATCAACTTAATTGGTGATATCCAAACAGGCCCTAAATAACACCAGCATTGTCAACACACAATGTGATGGGAGAATCGCTAGTAACACCACAATTGGATAAAAGGCATTGCCACCACATAATTTAATGAATGAAGAATACATGACTAAATAATCAGCATGAGCAGAAGATTTTAGGGACTGACCACACCTTGTGTCTTATATGTCCATGGAATCATGGACTCAGAGATTTGGCCTAGTTTGGATTGGCATGGGCAGTGAAAGAAGATAGGGAAGAAGGAAGAACAGTTCAACGGTCAGTATTCTAACGTAAATAGCAAAGAGTTCTCCAAACAACAATCCAGTGAAGATAATGAGTATTCGAAACAATCTTACTGACAATATTCGCCGCATGACAAATGTCTGTCACCATCATTTTTAAGTAGATGAGACTACCTGCAAGTTTGAAACACATTATAGGATAAAAATTAATAAGCACTTCATAATTTGTATGATATTGGACATTCAACTCAATGTTGAATTAGTATTCTTTACTTAACGTCTGTTGTGAAAATTTGTTTTAATCTTACATTGGAAGTTTAAGTAGAGTTGAAATTTGGTTTATATAGAATCCTTCCTATATACTTATTTCTTAAGATTACACTATATATATATGGTCAAGTGTAAAGTACTGAGCACACATGCGGACCTTAGGTTGTAGGACTACTTGGGCATTTTTGTGGTATACTTTTTTTTTTTTTTTAATTTATTTAAAAAAAGAGAGAATTTTATTGAAAAAAAGAAGACTGATTTACAACCTTTCGAGTTGGCTCCAACAAAAAGAATAGTAGCCACACCTATCATATACCATCCCACCCACAAAACCAGACTCACAACCAAAGGTTGATCCGAGGAGCTATACAAAAGGACTCCTGCAAATCCCACACGAAAGACCGAAAGAAAAAAAGCCTGAGCATGGACTACACTCGCAGATTTCCTAGGCCAGCCTTGTCTAGGACCAAAAGACCTCTTATCCTCAGTAATTCTGATGAGGAGCGGTAAAAGGAGTTAGGACTGCCTTCCGACGCCAACCTGGCTAACACGCCAGCCACTAAATTTCCTTCCTGGAGAATGTGCCTAAAAGACAAGTTTAGGCTGCAACGAATTCGCTGGATGGCTCCCAGCCTGTACCAAATATTTCAAGGGCAGTGAGATGCGGGAGCATCTACAGCATCCACCACTGCCTTCGAGTTTGATTTGACGATGATTCGAGAAAATCCCAATTTGCTACATAAAGTAATGCCATCCAGCATAGCCTGGGCGTCCGCGCTCGTGTTAGTGGATAGGCCGTACTACCTATTAAAGGCGAAGATGACCCTGCCTTGGGGGTCCCTAAGTACCCCACCCCCTCCACTCTCCCCCGAGTTCCCGCAAAAGGAACCATCGATATTTAGCTTAACCCACCCCTAGCACGGCTTATGCCACTTGACAATCTGAGGAGCGGCTTCAGTGAGACCCCTGCCATCGTCTAAGTGCAAAGCCTGCATGGAAACCGAGTCCTTGAAGGACCGAGATTTGTTGGGTGGCAGGAGATTGCCGATTTCCCACATCCATCTTAACACTCGGGCAATGAACGCGCAGCTAGACATTTTGACCTCTTCAAACCCTGACATGTTGCGACTAAGCCATACCTCCCAGACGATAAGCGTTGAAGCAAGGCCCAAGAGATAGTTGAGACGAGAGGAAGAAGAGGCTCGAGAGACCCAAAAATTGATCTTCTACTGTATGGTCTAATCACGGATTACTGAGACATCAAAAATCCTGTGGAAGTATGCCCAAACCTTTGAAGCAATGATCCCATAGCAGAGACTGTGGTCCAAACTCTCGACTGCGTAAGTTGGTGGGGAGAGGAGGATTGGCTGAACACCAGCTAACGACTGATCTGCGGGCAAGTTTCTCATCATCGGCTGGAGAGGAGCTACAAAGGCGTCATTGATTTGGGAAAGATGGAAATCTCTGTTTGGCGCCCCTGCATCTGTAGACAGAGTCGAGCAGGGCCATCAGCGTGTCTGGTCCTGACTCCAAGGTCTAGCGAGGCCTGGGGGCGGTGCAGACCATCAGAATTGAGGTTAGCTGAGGGCCCTGACCTGTGTAGCGGCTTCTGCATGGCGCTATGAGATTGCGAGGTGTGGATCCCTGGGCCATTAGCGCACTGACCACTGACATTCTCAAGCGCATTGTACCGTGAGCAGCATTCACACTTGGACACCAGATTGACGCCAGAATTCTGCACTGCTGTATCTATAGGGATAACTGCATGCATAATCTTCTGTAGAAAAATGTCAATTTTTGGGGGAAGCACATCATTCCAAGCCCAACGCGTCCAAAGAGGCTTCTGCTGCTGATGCTGAATGCCATTCCAAGCGGACTTTAAAGAAAATATGCCTAACGAAGTCAATTCCCAAGCCAACACATCTTCCCTATCAGATAATGGAACCGAGTTTTCCAAAACCGATTGAATAGTGGTTTCAGGGAGAAAGTCCTTAACGAGTTGCCAAACGGGGCTGCCATCCTGAGTAAAAATATAACTGAGCTTTGCCTCCCGAAGCTGGGGAGGGATAGGGCCTGTCACTATTGAAGCTAGAAAACCATCACCTGACCAATTTTGGTACCGAAAATTAACTCTTTCTTTACCAATAAGCCATTTAGAGTGGGTGATCACAAATGGAAGATATCTATCCTTTCCAGACGGTAGAATTAACTGCTGAATTCTTTCCAGAAGAATGAATGAGCTTGTGGGTTGTGGTATACTTTATGTGCACGTCATGGCGGGGCTAAGCTGGACCATCGGGACTCCTTCATAATCCGAAGCTATATTAGATTAAGCAAGGCTTAATTGAATCCTAAAGAGTAGCGTAGTGTGCTATGCACCTTTAAGCCATGCATTATGTAAATGCAAGGAAACTTTTATAATTTATTTTCTATATTCAAAAGGGTTGTCCATAGCTTTTGCCATCAATTGGTTCTGTGAAAGGAAGCAAGGAGGTGATGAGTTACAACCATAATTATCTACATTGTAGGTGAGTTTCCAAACATAGAAAGTGGATTTCACGTTCTGGTTATTCAGGCCATGCCTTTGTTACTTCCCCAACATGGATGGATTGCGGGTCGAAAGTCTCATCTACTGTTCAAACTTAGCCATGAGCTTAGAAAAAGTCCTGATATGTCACATAGACCATTCCATTTTGGGATATTTTGGGCGGATATTACTTGCACCTCAGATGCAACCACTCAATCGTTTGGATTACCAAACCATGGGCCTCACTAGTTCGAGTTGAACATCCGTCTGGATGTATCATATAATTCCTCCTTTCCCTCAATCCATGTTGCTTAGGTGCATCTTTTAATTTATTTATTACTTCTTCTTCTTTTTTTTTTAACTTTTTCTTTTTTCTACGGTAAGATTTCCCATTCAAATAGGAAAAAAGTCTGCCATGGATTTTTTTTTTGAGGGGGGCGGCGGGAGGGGGGGGCCTTGTATTCTAAGCTGCTTTATTTTGATAGCTCTTCTACACAAGAAGGAGTTAAGTCCACACTTTCTTTTGTCTATTATTATTATTATTATTATTTAATTTGATTTAAATATAGGGTTGATTTACATATAAGAGTACGTTTGGCTTAAAGTTACCACCAACTAAAAGAAGTTTGAAATTTATGGTAGCTAAAAATAGTAGAATTGGTTAAAGGTCGGAAAATTGCAAAATTTCTTAACTCAAGTGACTCCCATGATAAGTTTGCAATTATAAATTCTAGATAAAGACCTTGGTTATGAAAAATGAAGGAGTTGTGTACTATTTTACACCTGTACAATGGACGATCTCTACTTTATAAGAGTGTACAGTTTTTAGGAAGATTTAGAGGAATTCCAGCGTCACTGTGTCTAGTTGTGCTTCATAAAGTTTAATGTTTCATGCAAGTTAAAAGAGAAAATAAATAGCACTTAGCCCTATTGTGCAGGGTGTAAGATTCCAAGTAGGCAACAAGAAAATAAATGAAACTTAGCCTTACCTTGCAAGATTTAAAATTCTAAAAAGGCAAGCAAAATGAAAAACAGATAGTTAGGAAATTGCAAAATATAAAAATGTGAGTGTGTGTACTACAAGTGTTCTGGTATATGAATACTAAAATATGATTTAATTCAAGATTTGAGAAGGAAAATAAAAAATTAAGCACCATTTTTAGTTAAAAGGGATGACTGAATGTCTTAAATTCTAACCATACTCGTAATTTCATTATCTTATTTAGCTTTCAAAGCTTAACTAACAAAGCAGCTTAGTAAAGATTAGTCTTTAGAAATGACAAATGGTTGAATAAATTCAAGTATTTACAATTTAAAAATAAAAATAAAATTAAATGCTGCTTCAAAGGATTGGCTGGACAAATATCCTATAACACTTTAGCAATCTTCATACACCTTTGCTCTCTCTAAACTCTCAAACAATTTTACTCTTTATCTGTATTGCTATCTATGATTTTATTTTTTTCCTCTCTCCTTTGTTGATTGCAACGAGCTGCCTTAAATAGGTAAATGGGCAGCGACAAATTGGCCGAAATTAAAATTGGGGCGGGCTGCACCATGCGAACATACACAAAGCCTTCTTGATTGTTATGTCATCCAAGCCATTCATCAGACACACCCTTCCAGTTTGAAGGGACACACCAAAATCAGGCCATTTCAAAATTTAGTTGGGCCAAAGCATCCAAATTTAAAGATTGTAAACATTATTTAACATTGTTCCCTATGGTGTTGGTCCCCTGACTCTTTGATATTCCTACTTTTTCGGATCCGCAGTGAACATTATGAGGTTAACACGATGGACAGATAAGATCAGATGAAAAAAGCATGTGGGGTCCACAATAGCCTGGTAACAAATGTTGATGCCATCCCCTAGATTGGACCTTAGCTTCGTCACCAAAGCTTTTAAAGTCATATGTGACATGCTGATCATGGTTCCAAATGATCTTTTCAATCGTACCATGTGGATTTGAGAGAGAGAGAGAGAGAGAGAGAGAGAGGAAAAGAAGGATTTGATTGGGGCTCGGCCTATGTTTAAAGCCCAAGAATTAATCGCGGTGGACCGATTTATTGGATGGTCATAAGCCTGATTCGTCATGCATGATCTTGATCAGGATCGACATGGACAAAGGTCGTGAGCCAGCAGTATGGACTCAGACATTGCTTCCACCTAACCCGGCTGACCCATTTGCCGCCGGCAGGCCAAATTCAGTGTTAACATCTGCTCAACTTTGTTATTTAAGGGACTGGTCAATCCGTAGTGGGCCCATGGTTTGGGCTTTTGAATGGACACATTATGGGCACGAGGCTTCTACTGGAACAGCCCATGAGCTCAGTACCCATTCTCAGGACTCTACCTAACCACCAGATCAAGTACCCACCACCCAATACCGTCAAATTATTTGGGCCCGACCAGATTGTCCTTCTGGACCTTAACTCTACAGTGCCTAGTTGAATTTATTAAATGAGATATAATGTAAAAAATAAAAGAATCGCTTGTGTATTTTTATTAAGTATAACTTTGAATTTTTACAAGAATAATAATCTAAGAAAATATGATTAAAATAAAATTCAAATATATTCTAAATAAATTAAAACTTAATCAAATTAATCTTGATAGAAAAGGAAAACATATGGAAATTATATCTTTAATACATGGAAAACAAAACCCTGTTTGATCTTGAGTTAATCAAGATTCAAGACTGCACGACTCAGCCAAGCTGACTGTACTCCTAAAACTCAAAAGGAATTCATCTTAATTTGGTAGAACTCTACAGCAAGTTTTGTATATGTTACATGTTATGAATCTTATTATTCGACTTCATAGAACTCAAACAGACTTGACTCTCAACCAGAAACTTAGAATGGCATGCTACATAAAGATTGATGGAGATTTCTCCTTGCCTTGAATAAGTTTCTTTGATCTGGACACATCTTAGGGTCTAGTTACGTCATGCCCTGCATAGAATTGGGCATGGATCTAACTGTATAAATCTGCTTTCGTTTGGACATTTTTGTTTAGTCTAATTGTGCCACAAAAAATTATGCCTATTGGATGTGCCTGCTCCATACATTCCATGTGCCTACTCAATCTTCTCTTATGACTTTTAGTGTAGAACCCTCGTTTTCAGGTTACCTAGATGACCTAATAAGCATAATCAAGACCGTTCATCTACTGGGCTCAAATACTGATTCACCGGAACAGAGCGTACGCTTCGGATTGGCACAAGACCAAAGAACTTTGGACCGCAGACAATATATTTCACTCCGTTTTGCGGGATCCAGGCTTACATGATCAAAAATAAATTCTTGATTACGGGCAATCAATGATGAGATCAATAACATAAACCATCTGGATCAATGCTGACATCATGTGCCCAGCACAGAGATGACCATTTGCTGAAGGTCACATTGTTTTTTTTTTTTTTTTTTTTGTTTTTTTGAGAATTAAAAATAAACTTATAACCAATAATCATAGTTTCTTTAATCAAAAAAAAAAAAATGTAAAGAAAAAGAGGTTATGATTAATTAAAATGAGAAGAACTCAGTAACTGAGTACATTATCATTATGACTAGATTTTGTGGGGTTCACCATGGATGTATATCTCTTATCCACACCGTCCATCCTTTTTTTCCAGCTCATTTTAGGGTGTGAACCCAAAATTGAAGCATATCCAAAGATCAAGTGGACCACACCAAAGGAAATAATAGTGATAATGACAACCACCGTTGAAGCCTTTTTTGAGCCCACGGTAATATTGACTTGTCATTCAATTTTATCATAAGATCACGAACATGGACAAAGAAAAAAAATAAATCAGCTTGATCCAAAAGTCCTGTGGCCCTAAGAAGATTTCAACATTTGGGATTCAATTATAATTGTTACCTACCATGGATAAGACATTTACATCCCACCAGGCCCCTCAGAGTTTACTCCGTGCACAATCGTCTTCTAATATTTTTAGCTGTGTGACAAACAAGACCCGAATGTTTTCAAAAGAATCAAAGGTTTCCATTCCAAAGATATCCCATATCTCTTACATGTGGAATCCAGTGTCGACACGTGATTAGTCAGCATTGTGACCAAATGAATTCTGAAAAAAAAAAAAAAAAAAAAGGTTTTGTTTGAATGGTATTATAAAAAAAAAAGGAATTTTACAAAATAGTACCTCAATAATATAGTGTTTATATCCACATTAATGAGTAATTTGGCATCCAAAGTAAATTGATTAATGAGGTAACCGAATGAAAACTTGATTAAAAAAGATACATGATGTAAATATCATATTAAGGAGGTACTTTTTGTAAATATTTCAAAAATAATAATTACTGAACAGTATTTACTATAAACACACCTAACATCTCCGAACCATGATGGCTTCCTGTCCTATATACCATGTTGGATCCTTGGAAAACTTGTTAAATATATTGTTTCTGATAATAATGGCCCAATAACTCTTTTATCGTGCATGGTGATGGCGGGAGCAGATTAGGTGGGGCCCTCGACTCACTCAAGACTGTGCAGCCTTTACTGTGGGGCCCACCTTGATGTATGTATTCTACATCCACGCTGTCCATCTATTTTATCAGATCATTTTAACAAATCTTAGGTGGATGGTGGACTATCCCATACGTAACAATGGTGAGTGACCATTAACAAAAAAATTTTAGGCATGAAAGCTATAGATGAAGCTGATATTTGCCATTTCTCTTAATTCAAGTTTACGTAACCTTATTAACAGGTTGGATGGAAAATAAACATTACAGTTGGCCTTAGGATCTTTTCTATTATATGGGCAGCTTGAGATTTATATCTCTCATTTTTGGGATTATACCCTATAATTATCAGGAAAAACGGATGAACAGTGTGGATATATAATTCATACATCAAGGCAGACTCTACCGCAAGGGCCGAACCTTCTTGGGTGAGGCCGGGGCCGCATATAATCCGATCCCTGTAATCGTGCAAATTGGCGGATTTCCGTAGAAACACTGCTCTCCAATCGTTACAAATGACCGAGGGCGGCACCTAAATGCGCCCAGACAAGACACACAGTGTTAAGGCCAGAAGAACCCAAAGATGGCAGAACAACTCCTAATGGAACATATCACAAGGTTATATACCAATCAAGTCCATTCATGTAATTGTACCTATCATGGATGGTACATTACTGAAAAATCATGATATTTAGACTATTCCTTTCATCTGAACGTTGGCCATCCAAGAAACGGTGGAAAATGAAAAGATTTAACAGACAGATATTCATAGAATGAAGTGAACATGACGAGGTAATACAAGTGGTGCAACTTTCAAAACATAAGACAATTAAGCCATCCATGCTGCGGACCAGTGTATAGTTGGTCCCGATTGATCCATACCCTGCCAAGTATATTGTAGAGGAGGAATAGTTCTACCGTATTCCGCTTCTTACGGCTCTACCGGATCATCTGCCCACCGGGTTTTCAGCTCAGTCTGCATCAGAATCCAGCGGGTACTTTTAAGCGGATTGCCCGGTGGGCCGCGCACGACCGACCTCGTGATGTGTTGTGTTGACGTCACACCATGTCGTGTGTATTATATTCAAAACGTTCGTCCATGTGGCCACATCTAGCTTGAAAATGAGATACATCTAAAGCTCAAGTAAACCTCACCAAAGAAAGTAGTGGGCAATGAATGTCTATCATCTAAAAAATTTCAAAGGCTACAGTAGTTTTGGATCAGTTTGATATATTTTTTTTTCAATTCGTTAGATTTATTTTTTCCCTCCATGCTAGTCTTTTTGACAATACGAACGATAGCAAATAAGCATTATGATGTGCCTCATGAAGGTTTTAAAGGTGCAAATCATTGTCCCTGCTGCTTTCTTTGGTGTGGTCTAATTGAGCTTTTGACCTGCCTAATATTTGGGCTCATGTCCTAAAATAATCTCAAAAAATGGATGGATGGTGTGGATATGACACATCTATCATAGTAGAAACCAAAGATCTTGAAGACGTCTAACACACGGCGAAAGTCGGTGGTGTGTGACACACCATGCAATCCGCTTCCGGATGGAACATGTCTCCTCGTCCTTTCATTTGATGGGCACCAATTGGACCGTTAAGATCATAACATTGGTGAGGTTTCCAGCGTATTATTGGTTCATAATAACAAGAGCACCGTTTTCTATGACACGTGTAGTGCAAAGTCGAGCGGAAACGCATTAAGGTCCGCTTTGCGAGATTACATACTTCAAACTTGCCGGCTTCCGTTCGTTCACACTTAATCAAGAAGGTGACAGCTTTTGGCACATGCCATCTGATAAGTCAAAGTAGACGAGAATCCGCCCAACTTTTATGTTATTTTATTTGCTAATGCCTGTCTTATTCGAATACACGTCCTTCGCTAAGAAAATCAGAAAATTTACTGTACTCGCCTTAAAATTTAGACAAATTCCCTTAAAAGTTAAGTCATTCCATATATTATAAGAAGAGTCTTTTGACATTCAAAAAATTAATTGGACCAAGATGCCCCTATCCTTGTCTCCATAGTTGTATGGTTTTCCAAGAAAGAAAAAGTTATGTCATATTTAATGTCACAAAAGTGATGTGTACGGAACCTTTTTTTTTATGCGTGGAAAAGGACCAAGCTCGTGGGGTCCACATTGATGTATGTGTATAATCCATGCTGCCCATACTTTTTGCCGTGTCATTTTAGGGCTAGGGCCCAAATATCAACCTAATCCAAAGCTTATGTGAGTCACATAATAGAATATAATGGTGACAATAGAACCCACTATTAAAACTTTTCAGATTCACTGTGATGTTTGTTAGAAGCGGACACTGCTCAAGTCAGGACTTTTTTAGGCCTAAGCCGAGCAGGCCAATAAGGTGGACGAAATGGACCCACTATTGGACGGAATGGACCCACACAAACTCTGGATCAATAGTGGGTCCATTCCACCCATGCAAACCACGACCCAAATGGGTCTACACTGATGTATGTGTATAATCTATTCTGCCCATCCTTTTTGTCATGTCATTTTAGGGCTAGGGCTCAAATATCAGCCCGATCCATTACTATTATGGCCCACAAAATAGAAAATAATGGTGACTGTTGAAAGTTTTTAGGTTCACTATGATGTTTGTTAGAAGTAGATATTGCCCAAGTTAGGACTTTTTGAGCTCACGCTGAGCTTACCGATAAGGTGGATGGATCAGATCATCCCTTTGTAGGCCTTAAGTTATGGTACCAATGATTTGATAGAAAAAGAATTGAACATATTGAAAACCATGATCCATATAACATGACAACCACGACCCATATAACATGGCAACTATGACCCGATTAGGCCGTAGTTGTATGAATCGTAGTTGTCATGTTATATGGGTCTTAGTTGTCCTGTTATATGGGTTTCAGTTGTATGGATCGCAGTTGTCCTATTATATGGATCGTAGTTATCCTGTTATATGGGTCACAGTTGCAGTTGTCCTTTTATATGGGTCTTAGTTTTCCTATTATATGGGTCTCAGTTGTATGGATCGTAGTTGTCCTGTTATATGGGTCGCAGTTATCCTGTTATATGGGTCGCGGTCGCAGTTGTCCAGTTATATGAGTCTTAGTTTTCTTATTATGTGGGTCTCAGTTGTATGGATCGCAGTTGTCCTATTATATAGGTCACGGTTATCCTATTATATGGGTCATGGTCACAGTTGTCTTGTTATATAGGTCTTAGTTGTCCTGTTATATGTGTCCCAGTTGTATGGATCACAGTTGTCCTGTTATATGGGTCGTGGTCGTAGTTGTCCTGTTATTTGGGTTTTAGTTATCCTGTTATATGCATCTCAATTGCATGAATCGCAGTTGTCCTATTATATGGGTCACAGTTATCCTGTTATATGCGTCGAGGTCGCAGTTGTCTTGTTATTTAGGTCTTAGTTGTCCTATTATATAGGT
The DNA here is from genome assembly GCA_037074715.1 of Magnolia kwangsiensis. Lineage (NCBI taxonomy): Eukaryota > Viridiplantae > Streptophyta > Magnoliopsida > Magnoliales > Magnoliaceae > Magnolia > Magnolia kwangsiensis. The sequence continues at coordinate 5,840,693 of CM073575.1, read as the reverse complement.
CTCATTTGCATGGATTGCAGTTATCCTGTTATTGGGTCGTGATTGCAGTTGTCCTGTTATTTGGATCTTAGTTGTCGTGTTATATGGGTCTCGGTTGTATGGATCACAATTGTCTTGTTATATGGGTCGCAATTATCCTGTTATATGGGTCGCGGTCGTAATTGTCCTGTTATTTGAGTCGCAGTTGTCCTGTTATATGGGTCTCAGTTGTATGGATCACAATTGTCCTATTATATGGGTCACAGTTATCCTGGTATATGGGTCGAGGTCGTAGTTGTCCTGTTATATGGGTCGTGGTTGTCATGAGTCGTGGTTATCATGTTATATATGGCCTATACTGGGGTGATCTAATCCATCCATCTTGTTGGCTAGCTTGCCATGGGCCCAAAAAGTTCTAACTTAGCCCCACATTGATGTATGTGTATAATCCATGCCGCCCATCGTTCTTGCCGTGTCATTTTAGGGCTAGAGACCAAATATCAGCTTGATCCAGTGCTCATGTGGCTCACATAATAGAAAATAATGGTGACTATTGAAACATCAATGGATCAGATGTGGGCCTAAGTCAGGACTTTTTGAAAATAATGGTGACTGTTGAAACATTAATAATGGTGACTTAGACATTGTCCACCTCTAACAAGCATCAATGTGGGCCCAAGTCAAGACTTTTTGAGCCCACGACAAGCTGGCCAACAAGGTGGATGGATCAGATCACCCCATTATAGGCCATATATAACATGATAACCATGACCCCATGACAATCATAACTTATATAACAGGACAACTGCGACCGCGACCCATATAACAGGCTAACTGTGACCCATATAACAGGACAACTGCGTTCCATACAACTGAAACCCATATAATAGGACAACTAAGACCCGAATAACAGGACAACTGGGATTGCGACCTATATAATAGCATAATTGTGACCCATATAGCAGGACAACTGCGATCCATGCAACTGAGACCTATATAACATGACAACTAAGACCAAATAACAGGACAACTGCGATTGTGACTCATATAGCAGGATAGCCGCGACCCATATAATAAGACAACTGCGATCCATACAACCAAGACACATATAACAGAACAACTAAGACCCAAACAATAGGACAACAACGACCACGACCCATCTAACAGGACAACTGCAACTCATATAACAGGACAACTGTGATCCATACAACTGAGACCCATATAATAGGACAACTAAGACTCAAATAACAGGACAACTGTGACCGCGACCCATATAACATGATAACTATGACCCATATAACAGGACAACTACGATTCATACAATTGAGACCCATATAACAGGAAAACTAAGATCCATATAACTGGACAACTACGACCGTGACCTGTATAATAGGATAACTGTGACCCATATAACAGGATAACTGTGATCCATACAATTGAGACCCATATAACAGAAAAATTAAGACCCATATAATAGGACAACTGCGACCCCAACCCATATAATAGGATAACTGCGACCGTGACCCATATAACAGGATAACTACAATCCATATAACAGGACAACTGTGATCCATACAACTGAGACCCATATAATAGGACAACTAAGACCCATATAACATGACAACTACAATTTATACAACTGCAGCCTATTTGGGTCATAGTTGCCATGTTATATGGGTTGTGGTTGTCATGTTGTATGGATCGTGGTTTTCAACGTATTCAATTTCTTTTCTACCAAACCATTAATACCATAGCTTAAGGCTCACAAAGGGGTGATCCGATCCATCCACCTTATCGGCTAGCTCGATGTGATAATGTACAAATTTAACAAACATCACAATGAGCTTAGAAACTTTCAACAGTCACCATTATTTTCTATTTTGTGGGCCATAAAAGCACTGGATCGGGTTGATATTTGGGCCCTAGCCCTAAAATGACATGACAAAAAAGATGGACGGAATGAGTTATACACATACATCAGTGTGAGCTCATTTGGATCGTGGTTTGCATGGGTCGTAGTTGCTATGTTATATGGGTCGTGGTTGTCATGTTGTATGAATTGTGGTTTTAAACGTGTTCATGTCCTTTTCTACCAAACCATTGGTACCATAGGATAAGGCTTACAATGGGGTGATTCATTCGGTCCACCTTGTCGGCCTGCTCCGTTTGGGCCTAAAAAAGTTCTGACTTGGGCAGTGTCCACTTCTAACGAACATTATAGTGAGCCTAAAAAGTTTCAACAGTGGGTTCCATTGTCACCATTATTTTCTATTATGTGACCCACACAAGCTCTGGATCAGGAAAATATCTGGGCTTTAGTCTTAAAATGACACGGAAAAAAGGATGGGCGGCTTAGATTATACACACATCAATGTAGGCCCCACGAGCTTGGTCCTTACTCGCAACGAAAAAAGGATTCCATACACATCACTTTCTCAGCATTAAATACGATGTAACTTCTTCTTCCTTGGAAAACTGTACAAGTCTTGAACCAAGTTCAGGGGCATTTTCATCCGAAACAAACTCCAAAAGCTATCAGAAGGCCCTTCTGGGAATATATGGAGTGTTGTAGCGTTCTAGGTAATTTGCCCAAACTTTGAGGCGAGCATGATCAATTTTCTAAAAAAATCAGAAAAAAATAGCTTATTTGACTTTGACTAACATTCTCAATGAAAAGGCGTCGTTATGATCTCGGTAAGACCATTTTACCTTTGCTTTGTATCATATTCAGGGTTGAACTCTAATTTTTTGTGCTTGCTTCCTGTTGATGTATTTTTATGGAACGGCTTCTCCAAGACAAATCTTCTTCCACCTGTACAATCGACAATGTCAAGGGGACCCTAGCTAGAGCCGGGGAGCCTCCGATGCTTAAGTCAGTCGTCTGATCGATGGAAAAAGGTTTTTTGAGTTCTGTATTGCGTACCTCTCTCTGTCAAAAGCTTAGATATTTATAAATCTTGAGAATCCTCACCATAAGAGGATTCTTCTCCTGATTATCCGGAGATTTACTCCTCTTCGCTGATTGCTCTCGATCCCGAGAGTCTTGGGATCGGATACCCGTATTCCTGGATTTTCGGAGCAGTATTTGTATTCATTCTGCCTTCTCTTGTCTCGGCTAGGTCGTTACCGACTCTAGGAGAGTCGACTGACTCATGAGGATAAGTTCTTTGCCTTCTCATGGAGGGAATAGTCTCGGTGTTTGTCCGTCATCCTTCCTTACTCCGTGACCGATAGAACCAACTCGTTAAGTCTATTTTCTTCTATCGGTTGGGCGACTTAAAACAGGCTCAGCCTTCTGTAGGCTTATGCAGACGAGGTTATCACTCCGATAGAGCAACTTTAATCATTTTTTGCTTATGCCCCTTGGCCTATCCTTTATTCTCTCAGCTTTGACCCTTGTCTTGGACTCTTCGGGCAATGCCAACAGAGCCGACCTACTTAGAGTCCAAGTCTTCGGACTTAGCATATTTTTTCCCAACAGTAAGCCCCCCTTACTCCTTGTGTCGTTCACGGCATCAAGGGGTAACGAGTTTTTAGGTCGGTTCGTATTTGAGTTTGAGGTAATGATGAGGCGTTTAATGCTCTTTGTGTCGTCCATGACGTACGACGATGCGTCTCCCGAGGCCGCACGTGCGGCTAGCCGTCAGGTCGTTTCGTTCGCATATGAGATTTGGACGCGTGGCAACGACGTTACCGCTGTCAGTTAGAGTGCGCCACGTGTCGAGCGGAGGAGTCGAGATGAGCGACGTTTTGCTTTTTGATTAAATGCCCTGCCACGTGGCACGACTATAAAAAGGCCGGGCGGGAGGAATGTGCGAATTTTATTTTCGCGTTCCTTCCTCCCGCCCGTATCCTCTTCCGTGTTTTCTTTCTTCTTCCTTCCTTCCCCCCTCTGTCATTTCCTCCTCCGTCAACTTCTTTTGCATCCGCTGTAATCTTCCCAGGTGAGTTCTTTCCCTTCACTCCTATAATAGTTAATGGCTGCGCGTGGCTCCCAAAGCCCCCGGGAGGGGATGTCTGGAGATGAGGGTGTGTCCCAACGTCTCTGGAACGTTACGGAACCACCCTCCCTTCTGACGGAGTTTACCGTCGGCGCTGATGCTGCATTCCGGCTTGTAAGGGGAGCTGACGACTTATCGGTTGAGCGCCCCGCTCAAGCCGGTCCGTCCAGTGGTGGAGTGTCTCTGGTGACCCGTCCAGAGAGACCTAACCTCGGGATGGACCAGTTGGAGGAGGAATAGGGAGAAGACTAAATAGTTATAGGCGAAGGGGTGGCTGTTCCAGACCATGTGAACCAAACCGTGGAAGCCTCTAAATCCTCTTCGAAGGGGGAAGAAGGCGAAGACGAACCGAGTGGTCTTTTCGCCTCAATTTTAACTGAATCCGACCTAAACCGAATTAAGATTGGATATCATGTCCCTGACTCTGTTGTACTCCACCTCCCTCGTTCGGGAGATTTGCCCAACCATCCTCCTATGGGGATGGTCACAATTTTCCAAGTCACGATGCAATGTGGCTTGCGCTTGCCACTTCAGCCCATTGCTCGTGATTTCTTGTCCCGAGTCAAACTAGCTCTCGGTCAAATTGTTCCGAACGCGTGGAGGAATTTGTTTGGGTTGCCGTACTGTGGGCCAAGTTAGAATAGCCTTCGCTAACGCGTGGAGGATTTTTTTTTTTTTCATTATCTTGTGCTAATCCTGACCTCGTGATGCTTTACAGATATCTTAAAGAAAAGGGGGAAGCTTGGGTCCGACGCTCTAAATCGGATCAAAGAGCTGAGGAAGTTGAGCACATGGGACTGGTCTTGGAAGTTGCTGCTGCAGCCCGAGCACCTTCATCTCGCGGGTCTAGACTCATTCGTCTTAGGTAACTCGTCCCGCTCTATTTCATTCTCTCGATTTCCTGTGTAACCCATCTTCATTCATCTTTTCAGACCTTCCCGAGGCTCTCCCTTATCTCAGGTCGGCTTCCGTAGCATGGCCGAGTCTCGCCCATCATTGAAGCCAATATCCAAAGTGAAGGCCCCTCCGAGGTCGGCACTGTTGTCGGGGTCTCGGCCCTCGAAACAGTAAAAGACTGCTGCAAAGGCCAAGGAGCCGGCTGCACCGTCTGCTCCCTTCCCGGTTGCCCCACAGGTAGTCGTACTTTCTGACCCTGACGAGAGGGCGAAAGAAGCGGAGCCGAGTCTCCTGATCTCTCAGTCGGCTCCCGAGCCAGGACCCGTAGCAGAAGAGGTCCTGAGGCTAAGAGAGGTCACAAGTGGAGAATCCTCGAGAGGGGAGATGACTCAACAGGAATTTCCCTTCTCGAAGGTTATCTAGGGGATGATCCCTTGGGCCATCGCTCACGGGAGCGAGAGAGATTTTGCAAGCTTCTATAACGCGTCGACTCTGCAGACCCTAGGGCATACGGCGAGGCTCCTTTTCGAGGTAAAGCTCTTTTTTTTCTCTTTTCTGTTACTCCCGACTGAATCCTTGCTTACAGCTTGTTATCTTTCATTCGCAGTTGGCCCTTTACGTCGTTAAGGCCTGCTCAGAGCTGTCTACTGCTCAAAAACTCGTGGCCGAGACAGAGACAGCGAAGAGAATCGCGGCCAAGCAGAGGGTCACAGGGAGATCGCCGAGGATCGTATCGGCATTATGACTGGCGATCTATCAATCGCCAGAAAGGCGGCTGAGGACGCGATGATGGTTCTTGAAGGAGCTAGAGTCGACAATGCCCATCTGACCTTACTCCTAAAGGAGGCTGAGAAAAGAAATCAGCATCTTCTTCAAGTCCATAACGCGTGTGAGAGCATTCTCGCTCGTGCGAAGGCCGACGCTGCAGCCCTTATCCAAGAAGCTCAAGAGGAGGCCCGTCGAGCCAAGGAGGCTAAAGAACGAGCTGTGGATGCCTTCCTTGAATCCTCAGAGTTCGAGAAGGAAAGGGATCGCCTTTATCAAGGTGGTTACAGGGCTTGTGTCTTGGAGATAAAGGCCGCCTTCCCCGACCTTGATCTCTCTGCATTCAAAGCCGATAGTCCGGGGGTTGAGGTTGTTAGTGTCGATGCTGCTAATGGAGAAGCTCCTGTCGCGGAGGCCGCTGCGGATGAGGCTGGTCCTTCGGGCACCCTATAAGGGGTTGTTCCCGACTGAGAGAGGCATCTACTCTGTCGGAGATTGTGTCATTTTTTTTTTATATAATTTTCACATTGGATATAACCCGACGTTAAGTACTTAGAAAAAATGAAACTTTAGTTTTATTGAGTAGACTTCAATTACATCTCTCTTCCATTGTTCTTCAGCATTTTCTATTCTGTCTTACGGGTAATAGGTCTTGAGATGTTCTGTATTATAAGGGTGAGGCAACAGTTGCCCATAGAAGTCTTCCAGCCGATACGTTCCTGGGCGGATAGTGCTCGAGACGACATAGGGGCCTTCCCAATTAGGTCTCAATGTGCCCGCCCCAACTTCTTTTATATTTGGAAACGTCTTTCGGAGGACCATATCCCCGGCTCGGAATCGTCTGACTTTGACTCTGCGGTTATAAAATCGAGATACTTGCCTTTGTCGAGCCATCATTCTCAATCGAACTTTTTCTCTTTTCTCTTCCAACAAATCGAGCCCGAGCGAAAGGAGTTCGCTATTCTCTTGTTCGTTGAACGTGTTGACTTGGGCCGAGCTAATACCGATATCAATTGGGGCAACTGCTTCCGAGCCATAACAAAGGGAGAAGGGAGTTTCTCTCGTGGCAGTTCGTGTCATAGTGCGATAAGCCCACAATATATTTGGAAGTTCCTCGGCCCATGCTTCCTTTGCTTCATCGAGCTTCATTCGGAGATGCTGCTTTATAATTTTGTTAACGGCTTTGACCTGTCCATTCGTTTAAGAATGATGAGGTGAGGCGTACACATTTCGGATCTCGAGATTGTTTATTATTAAATTGCTTTCCATTATCGATAATGATAGTCCGAGGTATTCCGAACCGACAGATGATATTTTTCCAAACAAAGCTTGTGATTCTTTACTCGGTAATTTTCGCCAATGGCTCAGCTTCGGCCCACTTCATGAAATAATCTACTGCAACCACAGTGAATTTGGTCTAACCCTTCCCCAGAGGAAAGGGCCCGATGATGTCGATCCCCCACTGTGTAAAAGGCCACGATCCAGGCATCGGGGTCAGTTCCTCGGGGGGTTGTCTCAGGATAATCGTAAATCGCTGGCACTTATCGCACCTTTGGACGAACTTTTTAGAATCGTGTTGTATAGTCAGCTAGTAATACCCTTGTCGTAACACTTTGTTGGCGAGCAAACGTCCTCCTGAGTGGTTCCCGCATATTCCTTCGTGTATCTCCCACAAGATATAGTCGGCTTCATGGGAGTCGACACATCTTAGTAAGGGAGAATAAAAACCTTTTTTGTATAGTACCCCATTCAAGATGGTGTAGCGCGATGCTCGAACCTTTAGCCACCGTGCCTCGGTGTGGTCTTCCGCCAGTTCCCCATCATTGAGATAACGGACGATTGGATCGAACTAAGTAGGTTCCGAGTCAATAGGGAGTATAGCCAAGTTTGTTGGCTCATTTATACTCGGTTTAGCCACATATTCTATAGGAATCGACCGAGGTATGTCGTCTTCGTTGGCTGAGGTAAGCTTTGCTAGCAAATCAGCTTTGGCATTGTCGGTCCTGGGTATCCGAATTATTTCATACTTCTGAAATTCGCTGATTAATTCTTTAGCCTTTTTCAGGTATGCCTTCAGTTGCTCTTTTCGAGTTTGATAAACACCAGAAACTTGGTTAACGACCAGTTGCGAGTCACTGAAAACATTGAGATGTGTTGCGCCTAAACTTGCGGTGAGTCGAAGGCCAAGTAACAAGGCCTCGTATTCTGCTGTATTGTTAGACGCTTGGAATCCACGTCATAAGGCATACTGCATGCAAGTTTGATCAGGAGTTTCTAATACCACCCCGGCCCCGCTTGCCTTGGAGTTGGATGAACCGTCGGCAAATAGTTTCTAAGGAGCCGGGTCGGGCAATGGGCCGAGAGAGGAAGAAGCCATCGGTTCAGTAACTTTCTCAGAATCAGGTACCGCGTTGTAATTGGAGGCCACTTCAACAAGGAAATCATCGACAGCTTGCCCTTTTATGGCTATCTTGGGCCTATACTGTATATCGAATTCGCTCAACTCGACTGCCCACTTTGTAAGTCGGCCTGAAGCTTCTGGCTTTTGAAGAATCTGATGCAGTGGTAAGTCGGTCATAACGATAATCGTGTAAGCTTGAAAATATGGCCGAAGTCGTCGCGAGGATACTACCAGAGTTAAGGCTACTTTTTCAAGCTGAGGATACCTTGTCTCTGCCGGTAGTAAGGCTTTGCTGACATAGTACACTGGTAATTGCCTACCTTTGCTCTCTCGTATTAAGGTCGAGCTGACTGCTGCATCGGATACAGCCAGATATAACAACAGTGCTTCTCTCGGCTCGGGTTTAAATAGCAGTGGCGGAGACCTGAGGTAAGTCTTCAGTTCTTGAAACGCTTTTTTACACTCTTCCGTCCATTCCATCGTCTGTTGTCCCTTCAATTGCTTGAAAAATGGAAGACATTTATCTGTGGCTCGGGACAGGAAGCGGTTAAGCGTGAATACTCTCCCTGTCATCCTTTGAATGTCTTTAATTATTTTCGGAGACTCCATATCAAACAAAGCTTTGATTTTCTTAGGATTCGCTTCAATTCCGCGCTGACTGACAAGGAAGCCGAGAAATTTTTCCGAACTTACACCAAAAGCACACTTATTAGGATTCAACTTCATTTTATACTTACGTAAAGTTAGAAACATTTCTTCTAAGTCCGTCACATGGTCAGCTGCTTGTACACTTTTGATGATCATATCATCGATATATACTTCTATCGTTCGGCTAAGCTGCCGAGCAAACATTTTGTTCACTAACCTTTGATACGTTGCTCCGGCGTTCTTGAGACCAAATGGCATCACTCGATAACAGTAAAGGCCTTTGTCGGTGACAAAAGTTATTTTTGATTTATCAGTTTCATGCATTACAATTTGATTGTAGCCTAAATAGGCATCCATAAAACTAAGTAATTCATGACCTACAGTACTGTCTACCAACTGATCAATGCGGGGAAGAGGGAGGCTGTCCTTAGGGCAGGCTTTATTCAAATTCGTATAATCTATACAGACATGCTACTTCCCATTTACTTTTCTCATGAGGATGACATTGGCTATCCACTCTGGATAGTATATCTCCTCGACGAATTTGGCTTTAAGGAGCTTGCCGACTTTCTCTTCAATGACAGCGTACCTTTCTGGGCCGAGAGGGTGACGCTTCTGTCGGATGGGCCTGTAGGTCGGGTCGATGTTGAGTCGGTGCGTTATGACTGAGGGATCGATCCCGGGCATATCTTCGTGGCTCTAAGTGAATATATCGGCATACCGTTGGAGCAAGCCGATCAGTTTCTCTTTAAGAGGTGAACTCAGGGACAAGCCAATTTGCACTACTTTAGACTCGTCTGTCTCAGTTAGGGGTTTCGAGACGAGTTCTTCCATTGGTTGCCCCCGTTCGTGAGATCCGATCCAAGGGTCCAGCGATTCAATCATCGATAATTCCATCAGCGCTATGATCGTGGTCACGTAGCATCTCCAGGAGTCTTGTACACCGATGGTTGATCCACAACCAGGAAGTTGATCATCGCGGTTGTCTGGTGTGACGCAGTTCCAACAGTGAATGGTAGTGAAACGACTCCCTTGGGAAGCACCTGTCCACCCGAGAATCCTATGAGTGGAGTTCGGACAGATCGTAAGGTCGACCGTCCTATGCCCATCTTGTCGAATGCTTGAGTGAACAACACATCTGCCGATGACCCTGTGTCCACTAATATTCGGAACACTTTCCTATTGGCGATAGTGAGGGCGATTATGAGCACATCGTCATGAGGATGGTGAATGCCTCGAGCGTCTTCCTCAGTGAATGAGATACAAAATTTCTCTCTTTTCTTTTCCTTGGGAGGTCGGGACAACAGAAGAATCTCAGACTCCGGACGATTGATGCTTCTGGCATGATTTTTTCATGTATTATCGGAGTCTCCATCGCCCTGATGCCCTCCGATAATCGTCCGAATTTCTTCTGGGGGCCGATCTTCGCTTGTTCCTATCGGAGCGCCAGACCCTTCCATATGCTCTCTGAGTCGGCCTTCTTTAATTAGGTGCTCGATCTCATCCTTCAACTGGTAACAATTACTCGTGTTGTGACCGTGATCGCGATGATAGTGACAATACTTATTCTTATTCCATCGATTCGAATTTCCTATGAGCTTTCCGGGCCAGTTGACGAAACCTTCGTTCTTAATTTTCATCAACACCTGTTCCTGAGATTTGTTTAGAGGGGTGTATGTGGAAAATCTTCTGTCGGGTCGTTTGTTCGACCTGCCTTCATCTCGTGCCCGGTCATCTTTTTGCTTCTTCCCTCCGGCTGAGTCGGCTTCTTTCTTGGCCGGCTCTTTAGCCGAGGGTTTTGCATTATGGACCTTCTCCCGTAGGAGTCGGGTCTCCTCAGTGTTGACGTATTTGTCCGAATGAACCATGAATTCGCCCAAAGTCTCGGGCGGATTCTTGTCCAGTGACGCCAAAAAGGGTTTATCTCTCACCCCTTGCATGAGAGCGTTAAGAGCTGTCTCCTCAGAATGCTTTCGAACCTGCAAAGATTCGAAGTTGAAGCGCTTAATGTAGTCTTTCAACAGCTCTCCTTCCTTCTTAACTATATTGTTCAGATGTGCGGGCAGCTTTAGCTTCTTCTTTTCGCCGATAAAATTGTTGAGGAAGGCATCACTGAGTTCGGCGAATGACTTAATTGACTTCGATTTTAATTGCTTAAACCAAAGTCGGGCCACATCAGTCAGGGTAAGAGAGAAGGCTCGACACATAACGGCATTCGAGGCATCGTGCAACTCCATATATGTTCTGAAGCATTCAAGATGCTCTGTCGAATCAGTTTTTTAGGAGGAGGGAGTTATCTGAGGTAAGCGGAACCTCTCCGGCAACCGCGCCTGTATTACTTTGTCTACAAATGGAGAAGCTTTTTCCTCAGATTTGGTCAGGTTCGAGTTCTGACCGTTCTTCATGTCTGCCATCTCCCTTTCCATCTTTTTTCGGACCTCATTTTTGAAGTCTTGCATATTTGCTTTCCAAGGTTCCGCACTCTCCGCCGTTTCTTCTACAAGGAGCCGACTTCGCATCCTCTGATCTATTCTATGTCGCAGATCAGAGGGAGGTAAAACGGCCATTACAGAGCAAGCCGGCGCTGGCTGACTCGGTCCTTGATGCTGACTCCTTCCTTAATGCTGAGTCGGCTCTCCATGCTGAGTCGGCTCTCTAGGCGACTGTGGAGCAGTAGGCTGTGCTACTGATATTGGCGGGAGAACCTGCGTCAACTTATGACGCTGCTGCATCTGCTGATTACACAGTTGTTCCAGCATGTGTTGCATAACAGCCATCTCGGAACGCATCTCTTGGACTTCTCGATCCAAGTGAGCGTTCCCTCGGTTAGGCTGGCTGGTAGTTGCAGGCGATGCTGTTGGGGGAGCTTCCTGAGCTGTGCTGGCAGCGGCCTCCCCCGCTTCATTTGGATCCATCCTCCTAGTTCTTGTCATTCAATAAAGTGTAGAAAATGGTTTTTTGTTCGTTTCCCACAGATGGCTCCAAACTGTTAAAGTATTTTTATGGGACGGCTTCTCCGAGATGGATCTTCTTCCACCTGCACAATTAACAATGTCAAGGGGACCTTGGCTAGAGCCGAGGAGCCTCCGATGCTTAAGTCAGTCGTCTGATCGATGACAAAGGATTTTTTGAGTTCTGTATTGCGTACCTCTCTCTGTCAAAAGCTTGAATATTTATAAATCTTGAGAATCCTCACTATAAGAGGATTTTTCTCCTGATTATCCGGAGATTTACTCCTCTTTGCTAATTGCTCTAGATCCCGAGAATCTCGGGATCGGATACCCGTATTCCTGAATTTTTGGAGCAGTATTTGTATTCATTCCGCCTTCTCTTGTCTCGGCTCGGCCGTTACCGACTCTAGGAGAGTCGACCGACTCAGGAGGATAAGTTCTTTGCCTTCTTACGGAGGGAATAGTCTCGGTGTTTATCCGTCATCCTTCCTTACTCCGTGACCGACAGAACGAACTCGTTAAGTCGATTTTCTTCTATTGGTTGGGCGGTTTAGAACAGGCTCGGCCTTTTGTAAGCTTATGCAGACGAGGTTATCACTCTGACAGAGCAACTTTAATCGTCTTTTACTTATGCCCCTTGGCCTATCTTTTATTCTATCGGCTTTGACCCTTGTCTCGGACTCTTCGGGCAGTGCCAACAAAGCCGACCTACTTAGAGTCCGAGTCTCCGAGAATTAATATATTTTTCCCCAACACTTCCGATGGTGTGTTTGAGGCTCACCTATAACATATAAAGTGATATTTGTTTTGTAAGGCCATTAACAGGGAGGAAGATTTAATAGTGCTCAATATCAGAATTTGATTTTATTAATGTCCTCACCTCTGGCTCAAATATGGTTATTTTATTTTATTTACTGTGAAGCCATAATATAAGCTGCAGTTGTGGTTGAATCCTCCCCCCCCCCCCCCCCCCCCCCCCACAAAAAAAAAAAAAAAAAAAAATCACAAGGGCCACTAGAATATGTATTTGCCATCCAAATATCATCTTGATCAAAACCTTTGTGGCTTATGAAAAGTTTTTAATGATCAATTTCCACTATTTTCTAATTTACAGTCTACCTAGGTTTAGATTTTATTTATTTATTTTTTTTTTGGGGGGGGTGGGCCTTAAAATGTGTTTTCAAAATGGATGGACCACGTGGATAGAAGCCAAATACATAGAGGTGGGCCATGGTCCGGGATCCCATCCACTTTCATGGATGCGGGATACATCAAAGTTGCGCCTGTTGCTGCCAACCAGCCTGTGCTACAGGCTTACTGCTATAGTGAGGGGCTTTAAATGAAGTGACTACCCCGTGGTAGATGGGCGCCATCATGATGTTTGTGAGAAATCCACTCCGTCCATCAGTTTTGAAAGGTTATTTTAAGGCATGAGACAAAAAAGTTGGAGATGTGATACTCAAGTGGACCACACAATGAGAAATAGTGAAAAGGGTTGATTACCATTCAAACCTTTCCGGGCTCCACCTAATGTTTATATGCATCCCTTACCGTGGGCCAACTGTGATGTGTGTAACTTACAACCACACTGTTCATCCATTTTGATAGCTAGTTTTAGGGTAAGATTTAAAAAAAATAAAAAGAATAAAAAAAATGAAGCAAATCTAATTACCAGGTGGAACATACAATTGTAAAGAGTGATGATTGAACTTTCAACCGTTAAAAACTTATTAAAGAGTATTTTAATGTTTCCATAGTGTTTATTTGCCATCTAATCTGTTGATAGGTCACATAAGCCTAGATGAAGGGAAATAACAAATATAAGTTTGATCCAAAACTTTTGTGCCCATTAATGGTCGATCACCACTGTTTTTATGGTACGGTGCACATGATTACCACTATTTTATTTATTTATTTATTTATTCGTTCCGGTATAGTCCACCTAATAATTAGAAGTACAATAATGCCGTGAAATGGTCTAGGAAAATGGATGAATAGTGTGGATATGGAACAGATGCATTAAGGTGAGCTTTACCTTTTAAGGGTCGCACCGACTTGGTGAGTCGAGGTCTCACCAAATCCGTTTCCTGCTTCGCTAGTCGCTACTCACCAGCCTCGGCTGACTGATATGACGTGAGAGAACTTTTAATTTTCAATGATGTGATTACTTCACAACACATGGGGCTGCCCTGATGTTTAAAATCCATTTGAACCGTTTGTTTTGGCACCAATTTTAAAACATGAGATAAAAAATTAGTAGGATATGAAACTCAAGGGGTCACGCAATTGGAAACGGCGGAAGAGAGTTGCATATTGTTCAAACATTTATAATCTCCAGTTGATGTTTATATGCGATTCAAACCATTCATGAAGTGGTCCAACAGTTTATGAGGTCATCACCACTGGGATGGCTAAAAAAAAAAAAAAAAAAAAAAAAACCAATTCAGATCTCTCATGGCTGCACAAATGTTTTAATGGTGGGTGTACAGTCTCCACTATTTTCGGTTGTATGGCTTGTTATTAGTTCGATTTTGGATATACCGAGATATTAAAGATAAAATAAAAAATAAAATAAAATTGATCGGCTGAATCACATATAAAATACGCTGTCCTTAAAGCGTGATACGCCCCCTTATAAACTGCTGATGGGTTACAGGCGAATTGTTTCCAGGATAAGACAAGCCTTATCTGGATCTAGCGTGCAGCAATCACGATAGGTCCACTGTGGAACAAATTTAACGCAATAGATCTCTTCTGGCAGACTTAGATGGTAGAGATGATAACAATATTCTAAAATGGAGATATTTCGTATATTTGATCTGATAGGAGAGAGGGGTGTGTTCAGTTGATGATTTCGGACTGGAATGGTCCAGTTTATATAGGCATCAGGTAGTGGACCGTTGCTAGGGTGCAATTAAAGGTTCAGAACGTTTGAAAACGTTTCTGTCCGTTGTCCATTAATCACAGACGTTTCTGGTCGTCGGATCAAAGGATCTGACCGTTGGATCATCATGAGCCGTCCATTTTCGGACCGTTTGACTTTCAAGGCATAGAGCCGTTTTCTGAAACCGCTGAACGTTTCGTATTTAAGATCCGACCATTCTCAGTCATCTATAAAAGCCCAGGCTCATTTCAGATTTCCACCTACCTAAGGCACTGACCAGACTCATCGCACCGAGGTCACACCGTCTCGTGCCGGTCCGCGAAAGGTCACGAAGGAGCGACCACTCTGCGACACGATGCGTGCGCCATCTAGCGCCACTACAGCCACACTGCCCGAGCCCGAGCTCGAGCTCACACGCTCGCATGAGTGCGTGCGTGTGTTCACTGGAACATGCAATTCGTGTATCTCCTTCTCCAAAAGCTCCAAGTAAGAATACTCTACACCACATCTCATATAAACCACAAAAGTTTCTCAACCATTTTCGATGTGGGACAAAGCACACACACCGCACTTTTAATTCAAAATATTTCAAAAAGCGTTTTGACGGGAAAATTCCAAAATTTTAAAAAATTTGAATTTTCATTTTTATTTTTTCAAAAACTATTGAATTACAATAATCCTCCACTGGTTTTTTAAAACATTGAAAATTCTGCCAGAATAACAGTTATTATGTATAAAGAAAGATATCTTGCGATTTAAATCTTTCTTTAGTGTAAGTATTTTAAAGTTATTTCAAAATTTCTGGTTGCTGCAACATTGAACTATTTATTCCTATATGATATAACTGAAAATACCACACACATAATAGCTCCTGCGTTAGATGTTCCTTTATAATCTCGCTTAGTACTTTTAATGGCCATATGCTTATCCTGTTTCATGAACGATCCCGAGATAACTCTAACTTTCATGAGAAGCGGCACCACTTCTACATTCACATAGGTGAAAATCCTTCTAGTGTTTCCGTTAAAACATTTGTCCTATTTGACTGGACTTCATTAAGAGTTTAATACTCATCCCTCTTTTATAACGGCCAGCATCATCATCCTAGATGAGGTCATTATTTTCTTTAGTGCCGAAACTTTTCACTTATCAGTGAATTGTTATTACCCATTAAACCCAATATTTAAAGATTTTTTAATTTAGGGTTGGGTTTCTTTCACTGGTGAAACTTAAGTAAAGAGTTTCAACCCCATCCCTCTAAATGTTATCCTTACTACCTCTCTCGTTAGAGGTTTAGTAAAAGGATCAGGCAAGTTATTACTTGACTTCACATATGAGATCGCAATGATTCCATCTTGAATCAATTGCCTTACATAGTCATGTCGCAAACTTATGTGTCTGGACTTTCTATTATAGGTACCGCTATAAGCTCTCGCTAGAGTGGCTTCACTATCATAATAAAGTGAAACAGCCGGTATAGGCTTCGCATAGAATGAGATTTCTAACAGAAGATCCTTTAACCACTTAGCCTCTTTGCCTGTAGCAGTTAGAGCTATGAACTCAGATTCCATAGTTGAGTGCGATATGCAAGTTTGTTTCATGGATCCCCAAGATACAACTGCACCTCTTAGGATAAATATCCACCCTGTAGTGGACTTGTTGTCCCCTGCACTCGATATCCAACTTGCATCGGTATATCCTTCCAATGCTACTGGAAATTCTGAGTAAAATAGCCCTAGTTCTTTAGTTTCTTTAAGATAACATAAAACTCTACTTATTATTTTTCAGTGTTCAACACTTGGATTACTCGTAAACCTGCTTAGTTTACTCACAGCGTATACTATATTCGGTCTTGTGCATTGCATTACATACATAAGACTGCCTATAGTACTAGTATACTCTAGTTGTGCAACTGCTCTTCCACTATTTTCTTTTAACTTGATACTTGGATCAAACGGAATTTTTGCCTCTTTAATTTTTAAGTGATTAAACTTGTTTATTACTTTCTCAATATAATGAGACTGGCATAATGCAAAACTCGTATTATGTTTTTTAACTTTGATACCTAATATGGTATCCACTTGTCCAAGATCCTTCATTTTGAAAACTGAAGAGAGAAACTTTTTGGTTTCAGTTACACTTTCCATTTTGTTACTGATTATTAACATATCATCTACATACAAGCATATGATTATAATATAATCATTACATACTTTTGAATATATGCATTTATCAACAATATTATGTTCAAAACCATAAGACAACTTTAGAATCAAATTTATCATGCCACTGTTTTAGTGCTTGTTTTAATCCATACAAAGACTTAACATGTCTACACACTTTTCGTTCATTTCCTGGTAGAACAAACCCTTCTAGTTGTTCCATGTAGACCTCCTCATCGAGATCACCATTTAGGAATGCTGTCTTCACGTCCATTTGATAGATATGAAGATGATGTAGGATGCCAGAGCGAATAAGATCCTAATCGATGTTATTTGAGCTACTGGTGAATAAGTGTCAAAATAATCGATTCCTTCTTTTTGTCTGAAACCTTTAGCAATTAATCTTGCCTTAAAGGTTTGAATTGTACCATCTGTGTGATATTTCTTCTTAAATACCCATTTACAACTTATTGGTTTAGAACCTGGAGGTAGATCTACCAATTCTCATGTTTGGTTAGACATTATGGAATTCATTTCATCATTAACAGCTTCTTTCCATAAAACAGAGTCTCTTGAAGTCATAGCTTCACTAAAGGTTTTAGGTTTATCTTATATAGTTAAGACCATAGGTATTTTTCTAATCACCTTCTCTCTATCACCTTCAACCAGATGAAAGGAGAGACGCTGAGAGTCTATTTGATCAGGATCAAGACTCTTTTCTACTCTCGTTCTTTGACTCCTACGAGGTTCATTTGGTGTATTCTCTTTTATATGTGTTTCTTTTATCGTTTCATTAGGAGATTGAATCTCAACATTCTTTTTCTCCGTGAATACGAAATTTTCAAAGAATTCTACATTTCTAAACTCTATGATTACATTGGAGTCTAAGTCTAGAAGTCTATATGCCTTACTATGTTGTACATATCCTACAAGGACGCACTTGATAGCTCTTGGACCTAACTTAGTTCTTTTAGGTTATGGAGTTCTGCAGTATGCAAGACACCCCCACACTCTAAGATACCCTATGTTTGGTTTTCTTCCTTTCCATATTTCGTATGGAGAGGTATTGATTTTCTTAGATGAAACTCGGTTTAAAACATGACATGCAGCTAATAATGCTTCTCCCCATAGGTTTAATGGCAACTGTGTTTGTATTATCATTGAGTTGACCATTTCTACTAATGTCTTATTTTTTTCTCTCTGCTATACCATTTTGTTGTGGTGTATAAGGTGCTGTGCACTGTGTACTATGCCGTGTGACGCAGGGATGAACGTGATGAGGTCGAACACCGTCTTCCTCAAGGATAACTACTCCGAATCCACGGAGCTTCTCTGGACTCCTCACAGAGACTTCTCGAATCCACGAGGAAAGAAAGCAAGAGAATAGGAATAAACTCTAATAAATTCGAAATTAATTAATGATAAAATAAAAACGAGTTTACACCCCTTTAAATAAGGGAACCAAGCAACAAAGCAACATGAAAGCAATCAGACTCATACTACAACTAAAACTCCTAGAATTCGCAACTTACTATAAATAGTAAACTTACTATTTATAGACGGTCGTGATGTCTACTAGTGCGCAAGGTTTTCGGCCAAAAATAGTAAGTGTCCTATTTGGCTTCACCAAACCGTTATCCTAATTATTCTAAGCACTTTTCATGTTGGACACAACTCCTAAAGCCCAACGGATGAAGAGCTATAAGCAAACTAAAACTTACTATAAATAGTAAAAACGAAATTAAAACGGGGAAACGACCGTCGATCAGGGAGTTTCTGGCAAATCCGGGTTGCGCAACCCAGCGTAGTAGGGTTGGTTGGCTAAAGTAGCTCGTTCTACCCCAAAATCATATATTTTGCGTCGGATAACTCATTCCGGATTGTGAGATACGCCCGATCTAAGGTCTGATGGTCCGGATCACTTATGTTGTCGACCGTGCCTTTTCTGATCCATCTTGGCCATGAAATTGTCCGCGACCCGCTCTACATCACCGTGTTCTTCGCAATAGTTAGAAAATTCATTAGAAAAATATTCTCCTCCTCGGTCACTCCGAAGGATTTTAATATGTTTATCTAACTGATTTTCTACTTCAGATTTATAGATCTTGAATGCATTAAATGCTTCATCTTTCGATTTTAACAGATATACATATACATATCTTGAATAATCATCTATAAATGTTATAAAGTACCTTTTACCTCCACGGGTAAGAACGCCATTTAGCTCACATATGTTAGTATGCATTAGGTGTAATATTTGAGATGATCTCTCAACACTAGGGAATGGTTTCTTGATTATTTTAAACCGTATGCATATTTCACATTTATCTTTGTTACTATCATTATATGATATTAGGCCGTTATTAGGCCATACTCTGCGACACGATGCGCACGTGCGATGTGCAAAGTGCGCCATCTAGCGCTACTACAGCCACACTGCCCACGCCCACGCCCTCGCCCTTGCCCGTGCTCGTGCCCGAGCCCAAGTGCGTGCTTGCGTGCGTGTGTTCCAGTGCGTAGCTCCAGTGTATCTCCTTCTCCAAAAGCTCTAAATAAGAATACTCTACACCACATCTCATATAAACCACAAAAGTTTCTCAACCATTTTTGATGTGGGACAAAGCACACACACCGCATTTTTAATTCAAAATATTTCAAAAAGTATTTTGGCAGGAAAATCCTGAAATTTTGAAAAATTCAAATTTTCATTTTTATTTTTTCAAAAACCATTGATTTACAACATGGCTCATTCGAGATTTGGATTTGCCTCATTTTTTAAGTCCTGCCTGAGATCAGCACGCAAAACATATGGACTGTGTGGATTTCTCACAAACACTGTGGTGGGTCTATCCTTAGCTTCGGAACACATTGATACAAAAGCCTTTCTCTGGCTTAGTCAGAAATGATGGATATTTTTTACTTTAAAAAAATACTGATGTAAAACCGTATGTGATCCTTAGAACAGAAAATATTATTGTATTTCTTAAAAAAATACTGTTATAAAACCGTATATCATCGTCCCCATGTGACACGCACATGTGGCATGGAATTTGGAGACATAACGCTGGGCCTCCTCAAAGTATCATTTTCTTTAGAACAGAAAAGGAACCCCTCTAAAATTACCTCAGTTGATGAATCCAATCCCACGGCATTGGTCAGCCTCTTTGCAATCCACTCAACCGCAATTTGGTCAATCTTTCTACTTCTTTGACAAATCCACTATTTAAGTAGGGACTTTGCTTTCTTTCTTCGAGAGAGAGAGAGAGAGGGAGGGAATGGCTAGGTACAGGTACTCCATGAGATGGATGCTAAGCTTCTGTGTTTTTCATTGTCTTCTCTCACTTTCTGGTGCAAGGGAAACACCTAGTTTTAAATATAAAGCAGTAAATCTTGGAGGTTGGCTTGTTACAGAAGGGTGGATAAAACCATCTCTCTTTGATGGCATCCCCAACAAAGATCTTTTGGTATAGTGATTTCTCTACTTCAACATCGCATTTTCTTTTCTTTCTTGATTTGGAGTCATGGGTCATTTTTGGTATAAGTTATGATTTTTTATTTTAATATTCTCATTATAATCTATGGTGTTGATTTTGATAAGGAACCCAAATTGAAACCATCGTTGCATGTCTTGGCTCCCTTTGTGGTTATGGTTTCGGGTCTTTATTTTAAATGTATAGGTATGATCCTATGTAATTAATGGTTTCCATGTTGTTAGAATGGAACCCAAATTCAACTATGTAATTAATGGTTTCCATTTGTCAGGACGGAACCCAAATTCAACTAATGTCAGTAACACAAAGGAAGTACCTTTGTGCTGAGAATGGCGGTGGAACGGTCATTGTCGCAAACAGAAGGAATCCTTCGCGGTGGGAAAGATTTAGTGTAAGTTCTTTCGGTTACCATTTGATTATTTTTATTTTTATTTTCCCTCTTACGTGAAGAAATTCGATCATTTACTTATTGGTTTTAATCTTTCTTTTCGTTTTGTATGCAGTTGTGGAGGATAACTGATTCAAGTTTTAGTATGAGGGTATTCAATAGACAGTTCATAGGATTAGATAAACAAGGAGAAGGTATTAACCTAGTGGCGGTTACGAACACATCCGGTCCATCCGAAACGTTTGAGATTGTGAGGAATGACGATGATAAAAATCGAGTTAGAATCAAAGCCCCAAATGGCCAATTCATACAGGTATGTTTCATAATTTGATTTGTTTCTTCAAGTAATCGATCAATGCCTTCAAAAAGTATATATCATAACTCATTCCGAGAGACAAATGGTTTTTAACTTTAAATTGCAATTAACTTTTAAAAGGGCTGTACACGAGTCGAGTTAGCTCGGTCAGCTCGCTCGATTCGACTTGCCTTGGCTCGAAATTGGATTGGGATCTAGCCAAGCTGGTTTTTGGAGGTCGAAAATTTTTTTAGCCGAGTTCGAGCTTGCCCGAGCTCGACTCGACTCGGATCGAACTTCAACTCGAACCGACTCGGATCGAACTTCAACTCGAACCGACTCGGATCGGTGACTCGGTTATTTTGATATGGATGTCGCTCACCGAGTGTTTGATGAAATGACTCAACGAAGTGTCGGTTGGTCCAAGGAAGGTATGCATATGAAAGAAATACCTTTTTTTTTTTTTTCTTGATTTTGACCTTGCCAACAAGGTGTTTGATGAAATACCTGTTGTGGTTTTACATACAGTGAGAATTTAAATATGCAATACATGTGTTTGTGAAAATGCTGCATAGGCGAACTCGGCTCAAACTGGCCTGAGCTGCTGACCGAACTGAGCCGAGCTGACCAGTCAGGCCCGAGCCGAGCCGAGCCGAGTTTGAGCTGGGGTCAGCTAGTGGCCGAGCCAAGTCAAGCTTGGCACAAGCTCGATTCAACTTGTGTACACCTCTACTGGTGACATTGGTCTAACCGGCATCACGTTCAACTGACTATCTCCAACATTAAATAAAACTTGTTTAAAGAGGTTCTCAATAATTCGCCTCCCTATTAGATATGAGTTTAATGTTTTGTTGCAACTCGGGATTGCTAGCATGCATGCTCCATTGGGCCACATTTTGAGACCGTGGAAAGATTAAAATCATACTTGTTCTTGGTTTTACTTTACACAACCGTTGACCTGATGGCCAAGCTTTAGTGATGGTCTTGACCTTTGCCTTTTGGAGTTGAAATATTTCTTTTCAATGCTGTAAATTCATCTCCCCATGGTGATAGTAGCAATGATACATTCAGTGCAAGTTTAATATTGGTGGCTTGTATGGCTAGGATTAAATAACATAAATTATGTTCCAATCAGTGGATCAACTCATAGTGTGGGTCAATGAGGTGACACATGTAAGCTATCTTGGGTTGCTATAGGCCAAAGTGACTCATGGCACCAAACATGATATATGATGAAGTCAAGAGAACTTTCATGGATGATCGGCCATAACTTTGTGAATGGTTATCCATTCTGCATATATAATATCTTGTTGGAAAGCTTTATATGACCCACATATCCTAACAAATGTCAAAGGTCATTCAACCTGGAATGGTTTTTCAAAATATGATCGTTTTAAAAGTTTATTTGAATTTAAAGTTAAAATTTACTAGTTTTAGTAAATTATGCTTCTTCTTCTTCTTTTGGTTGCTATTTTATAAGTGTTTTAAGGCTTGGAGAGTTCTAGAGTAGCTCAATATACTTGTCAGTGTTATGAGTAAGAGTTTGAATCGGTTTAGTAATCGAAGTAAATTTATTATTTTAAAAAAATTACTGTTTCAGAAAAAGTTGCAAATTTAGGATTTAGAGCTAATAAAGATCACATGAAAGAACTTTGTAAATATATTTCCATTAATAATTTTACATTTACTTCTCGTTTTTAGAGACTTTTCTCGACAATGATTTCTTCTCTTTTATTCATGCACCCACTACATTAAAATTTAACCTTAGAAAATTAATAAAAACTATTGGAGCTTATGCTATTGAAATAAAAGAGGAGATTAACGGTAGGTAACATCGATTATTATGTTGCAATTAGGTGAGGACAGAGCAATTGATCACCGCTGATTTCTCGGCCAATTCAAGTTGGGGAGACGATGATCCATCAGTTTTCATGATGGGGATTACCAGGACGCTGCGAGGAGAATTTCAAATAACAAACGGTTACGGACATGAAAAAGCCACACAAATTCTCCAAGTAAGGCATGCCACTTAGTTGAGATTTAGTAAAAATGGCATGGGTAGACTCAGGTTGTGCTGGGTCTGTGACCGTAGAATCAATATTTTAAATAGGACTGCGCGGTTGACCAAGTTCGCCCAGGCCGGCCTGTCGGCAGGCCTAGCTAGATTGACCTCTTGGTTCTCACTTTCTCCTAAGTCTGCCAATCTGGTGTGCCAACTCATTTAATGGGGCTTGGGCCATATCTCCACTTTCACATGATCCTAACCATTTGACGGGTGGATTGCAGATGAAAATTTTCAGCAATTTGTCCTCATTTAATAATAGGGCTGTCAATGGGCCAGGCCTGGGCCAAGAGTAGTTATAATTTTGAATAGACCCAGCTCAATCAGTTCAAAATCAGGGCTGAAGAAGACCCTGATTCCTGACTTGTTAACCAGGGCTAAATTGAACGGTTGTAATCAAGTGATGGGTGAAGCTTTTGGGGTTTCTCAAATCCAGAAGGCGGCAGACTCGATTGAAATTGGATCGCCAAAAGGTGGGCCTCAAAAGAACAGTTTTTTTGGCCATGAAGATTCACCTGAACACACCTAAAAGTCAAATATACCCCTGTGATTTTCAGTAATATAATGTGATAGAGAGTGGTAAATTAGCTATTAAGATGCCCCACCAATCTAATTTTATATTATTTACCTTTGATCAAACATCCGTTAATTAATAAAATGGACCACAGGAACATTGGAAGACTTTCATCGTTGAAGAAGATTTCAAGTTTGTGTCTGAGAACGGTTTGACTGCAGTTAGAATTCCAGTTGGATGGTGGATAGCCAGCGATCCAACGCCCCTGTGGCCATTCATTGGTGGGTCTTTGCAAGCTCTGGACAATGCCTTTTCCTGGGCACGGTAAGTTGGATTGAATCATCTAGAGTTAAACAAAGAGTCAGATGATAAACATTACCTGAATGTGCATTATCAACATACAGGATGCAAGTGGGGGGCCCCACCTAATTACATCCACAACTATAGCTAGGAGTGTGCCCCACCTATCACCTAGCTAGGTCTGATTGTGAGGTGAATAGCATATATATTGAACTTATGGTGTATGTGCTACACATTTTATCCATCATCATATAATACTAAAATTAATTTTGAGAGCAAAGTATCTAAAATTTATTATTCAAGCTGAAGATTACATTAATAAGTATTATAAAACCCCTCGATATTATTAATGGGTCAGTGAAAAATGAGAAAACAATAAGAAAAAGAACATCACATTAGAATTACATTTTTTTTTTTTCACTAAAGTGACCACGTCAATGGCCCAAGATCATTGAGGAGATTTCAATTATAATGAAGATTTCAACTACAAGGTTTGACCACTTTGTATGTGGAATTACAAGACCCTGATTCAAATATAGGCTTAGAAAGGAAGACTCCCAATAAAAAAATTCACATAAACAAGAAAACCATACTGTTTTTACTTGACAAAAATTCCCCTATTTTATGCATCTGGTCTTTTGGGACTGTCATCAAGCCTGCATATTGACATACATTACAAAGGCAAGCCCCTTTGGCTTTCATCATAGGGCCAACTGGAAAAATAGGAATATGGCGTTGAATTCGAGACATACATAACAATAGTGAACAGTGTTTTTTTTTTTTCCTTTAATTATTTCTGGGTTGATGTGCAGAAAATACAATGTGAAGATTATTATCGATCTCCATGCAGCGCCAGGATCGCAGAACGGATTGGAACACAGCGGATCTAGGGATGGATTTCTGGATTGGGGCCAGACCGATGAAAACATACAACAGACTGTCGATGTTATTGAATTCCTTACAGCCAGGTCTTGTATTCTCAATTGCTTTTGAATTAACTACAATTCTTAGTGATGAAAGAATGGTTCTACCATACATGAAAACACAGTTTATAAACTAAGGCTGTAACTTGATTTGAGTCAACCCAAGCTTGATATGACCCAACCCAAACTTTAGGTTGGGTTGGATTGGGCTTGGTGAAAATCCTCAACCCAACTGAGGTTGGATTTGGCTTGGGTTGAAGCCTTTGCAATCCAAATCATCCTATCCTTGACCTTATATATGCAAGTACCACTGAGCCATTGAAATACAATGTTTCTACTACTGAGCCATGAGTAGGCACCCACCAACCTGATCTAATGACAAGGCAATCCCACTGAAGTTTCAATCATTTGATATGGAGGCAATCACAGGGCATTTTAATAATTCATCGATCCCACTCCATTTATACATGTGCAGGTATGCAAAGAACCCGAGCCTTGTTGGGGTCGAGCTGATCAACGAGCCTCTATCACCAGGAGTTTCCCTTGAGACCATTAACAAGTATTACAAAGCCGGCTATGACGCTGTGCGGAAACATTCATCGACGGCTTATGTGATCATGGCTAACAGGGTGGGACAAGCTGACTCGAAGGAGCTCTTGCCTCTTGCCAGTGGCCGCACTGGCACCGTCATCGACTTGCATTTCTATAACCTATTTTTAGATGTCTTTGACAACATGACAGTGCAAGATAACATTGATTTCGTCCAAGCAAACAGGTCTACAGAGCTGAATATGGTGACCACATCCAACGGACCTCTCACTTTTGTTGGTAAGCACTGATGTTTTGGATTGTTAATCCCATTGCAGCTCGACACATATCGGCCATGTGTGTGGAACTCCTAGTCTTGCTTCAGGTGGGTCCCACCATTTAGATGACCTGGTCTGAACAATCATGCAGGTCAAATCAGGTGGGCCATAATATGAGGCCGAGTTTCCTGTTTGTGATGAACAGGGAACTTATACTGCACTGCATTTGTACCTGTGGGGCCTCTATGGTTAGTTTATTCAAACAATTCATATGATGACCTTCATCATGGATGGACCATGTTCTTCATCCATGAGGGAAGCCTCAGATCAATGGCTGGTATAAACCAACCGTGGGCCCCACATGTACAAATTCCATGAACAGCAGTGGAGCCTCCCTGCTAGTCACAGACAGTAACTCGGTCTCTGCAGTAATCACACAGGAGATATGAAATTATAAGAGTTCGTACATAGCATGATAGAGCCACCCTTTCATTGTCCATGTAGTAAAGTGAGAATCATGACCATACGAATGGCCCTATCATGTCATCCCATGATTTTAGAACTATCATTTGATCAATGGTTTTGATTATGTTTTGTATATATCCAACGGTGGGGATGAAACTGGCAGGGGAATGGGTTGCTGAATGGCAAGTTCGGGGAGCAACAAAGGAGGATTATCAGAGCTTTTCAAAGGCCCAATTAGAGGTGTATGGGAGGGCCACGTTGGGGTGGGCCTATTGGACACTCAAGAACGTGAATAACCACTGGAGTTTGGAGTGGATGATTAAAAATAACTATATAAAACTCTAGATTTACACAACCATCAATACATTTTATACAATGTCTGTGTGAAAGAGATGTTCACGTGTTAACGTTTTCTGCAACACAGTTTGCTTCAGAATCTGTTGGAAGGAGTGCATTTTATCAGTGTTCATCAGGCACTCAAATGTTTCAAAAATCAGGCCCACGTGACCACCAGGTGCAATTGTGTATGTTGAAATTAAATAAGAATTTAAGAAAAGATAATCAACGGTGCAAAAATCTACGTGAGGATGGGGCCCGTCATATGATTAGATCAGCCTGAATTTTGAGACATGGCATGTAAGGTGCCGATCGCCTAATGTGCAGCTCTGTCATCTCACGTCTGCTTTGCTCAGGCAGGGCTACGGACAAAATGAAAGCCAGTCTCACAAAGGGCTTCTCTAATGTGCAGAGTCGTACTGATAACGATTGGATTTTGCACTGTTTCTGACATTCCTACTAATAACACCCCAATCAGATAAATGGCATTGCAACCTCACAAATTCAATGAATGTAAAAAGACTTGAGTCAATACTCAGCATGCGCGAAAGATTTTAGGGATCCATCTTGCTTCTTACACTTCCATGAATCAAGGAGTTATTTGGAGACGTGAATGAGCCATGCATGGCAATCCCATTATATAGAAGTTCTGGATCACAGATGAGCGTATCGGATTTGGTGGATCTAGGACCACTGAGGTCGGCGGATGTGTGACTGTGGGGCTCATCATGGTATTTGTGTTTTTTTATCTACACCGACCATCCGTTTTGGCTAGGGATTGTTGGTTTGACCAATTACCTCAGTAAATGAAATTGGCAATGATTAGAAATTGGCCTATTTAGTTAATTAATGTTCTATAAAATGCAAATTAATGAAATAATAATATTATTTTCAAATATTTGTTTAAACGAGAATTATAACCGGTAAATTGAGAGTCAAATACACTAATAAGAAAATAGGTAGAATAAATTATAATAATTATATTTATGGATTATAAAACTAACAATTTTACTATAATTTGTAATTTTTAATCTAATAAACAATATAAATCATTGTTGCCGTATCCAAATCTGATGGAGCACACCACAAGAAACGGTGGTGATTTAGTACTTCTTGAGCCACAAAAGTTTTGGGTCAAACTGATATTTGATTTTTTACTTTACAAGGGTATGCATGACATTATCAACAGCTTGGACCGCAAATAAACAATACAGCGGGCCCTTTACAAATTTTAAGGGTAGGCCTTCAATCAACTGGTCCACCTGATATTTGGATCCGATGAACTCAAAAATGAGCTGGCAAGACGGATATAAAACTCATACATCACGGTTTGGCCAACAGTCACGGATCCACGTACTTCGGTGGGTCACCGGATCCACCGAATCGGCTTCTGCAAATTGGCATGTCTTTGGGCGGGCCCTGATTTGGTGTCAACCGTGATATATTTTCTTTACATCCACGCTGTCCATCCGTTTTGAAAAATCATTTGATTTCAAGAAACCAAAACTGATGCAGATCCAACCCTCAGGTGGACCACAATAAAGTAAACCGTGGTGATTGAATATCCACCATTAAAAGCTTCTTGGAGCCACAGGAATGTTTATTTTCCATCAAACCTATTGATAAAGTCACACATACATGGATGGAGGAACCACACAAATATCAGCTCTATACAAAAAATTTTTGGTCGACAAGAAGTTTGTAATGGTCAATCACCATTTTTTCATGTGGTGTGTCCCACATGAGATTTGGATCGGCTTCGATTTTGGGATCATATACTAAAAGAATCTTTCAAAATGTATTGACAGCACGGATTTAATAAAAATATATAAAAGTGGGCCCCAACAGTTATGGATCCACCGAAGCCGCGCGTCCATATCTTTCTTCTAGCACTTGCAATTTTGCATCAGCTAAAGTCTCCAAATGATTTAAAAAAGAAAGGACTTCAGAAAAAGAAAAAGTTCTGTGGCCGGCGGCACAATGCAGTTGTCTGTGGCCGGCGGCACAATGCAGTTGGTAACGTTTGACTACCAAAATTACTTCCATGATCCGCACGAGCAGAGATTCGCAGCGTGAATCGCGGGACGCCTGCCAACATGACATACGAGTACGAGATCGAATCCAAAAATTAGGTGGGCCAGAAGGTGAATATTCCATGGTTCTTTAATCATACAAGTCAAATCACCGTAGATTACAAATGTGGGATGAAACTTAGCCGTTAGAAATCAAATTACCAATGGCTTACACTATTCATTGATTTTGTGTCCAACATGATAAGTCAACTAGCCTTAATTTTTGAATACGGATAGATTGGCTCAATTTCTACCATGTACATGGAATGGATATTTCACATGTATTATAATTCGTTGTACACGTGTCGATTTACTTCTTGAATAGACCTCTTCGCAGTTTTGTACGTTTCTGATGCAGCTGTAGATGCGGAATCCCAATCATATTGATGGACGCGGATTGGATACCGTACAACCCTCGCCGTCGCGGAGAGGGCCTCTTAGGGGCCACCGTGATGTATGAGTTTTATCCACACCGTCCATCCATTTTTCCATATTAATTTAGGTTACCAGTCCAAAAATAGGGAGATCAAGGCTCAAGTGGATCACACCACAGGAAGCAACGGTGATAGTGACACAGGTGTTGAAACCTTCCTAAGGCCCACCGTGATGGTTAATTGCCAACCAACCGGTTCATAAGGTGGGATATGCCTGGATGAAGGGAAACCACTAATATCAGCTTGATCCAAAACCCAAAATATTTTCAACAGTAGGTCTTTAATTCTCCCAGTGGGCCCAACCTACTGGAAGGGTTAGATGTCGCGTGCACTTACTTCGGATCGTGCCCAAAGTAGGCCGCTCACATGAGAGGGGTATAAGACGTCGAAGATCCGAGTGTACGACACACGTGTCAAAGATCACGCGGATTGATGACGTTGACAATATAATTTTGTTAGTTGAATTTGGAATAATAAGTGTCCTTCTAGTTCTCCATTTGATGGGCATGAACTAGACGGTGAAGATCACAAGACCGATGTGGTTTTCTGCCAAATATCCATCCAGAATGGATGGGGACCATGGTTAGACGGTCAAGATTGAATGTATGCATGGATAAGTGCTTTGCCGGATTTCTCTTTACAGCTTTCCGACTTCGGCACCTTTGCAAATAAACATTACGGTGGGCCTCAAGTAGTTTTTAATGGGGCCGTTCAATCAACTGTGTTCATATGGTGTGGTCTAACTTAGATTTGGACCTGCCTCAATTTTGGGCCATGTCATAAAATGAGTTGGAAAAATGGATGGATGGCACGGATAAAACACATATATCATGGTAGGGCCCACAGAGCTTTGACATCAGCTATCTGGATGGTGTTGGGTCACTAGCCGAGCCGTCTCCCCTTACACGGGGGCACCGACAAGTCTATTCACAGCTGCCACATAACGCCTAAATCCTCTTTTCAGAGAACGAGAGACAGAATGGAAAGGTACTTCTGTTGAGATGATGCTCAACATTTTTACGTTTTTTTCAGTGTCTTCTCCCACTTTCACCTGATGCGATTGAAATGTTAATTTTGTAAGAACTCTATTCAGTGGGCCTCATTGATCAACGGTCTGAATTGTCATAAAGTTAAATTGGATGATTGAGTAGACCAGTGGGCCTCATTTTAGGTGATACGTTGTCTAGTCTATCTACGTAGCTCTGCGTACTACGGTTGAAATGCTATAGCTGTCTTACGCAGACAACAGTTTGAGTTGAACTGAGATACTACAATGTGGAGCGTGGGAGGGAGAGTTTTGATGAGTTTCAAACTTTCTCTCCACCAGCTCTATAAAAGAGAGCTGGGTCCCGATCTTACACCACAGAAAAATTTGAACCCATCTATTATATTGTAGAAAGGGTGTGAAGGAGAAGAAGATCATAAGCTCTACAGGAATTCTGATTTTCTTATCCGGCTTATATAGCGGTATCTCAGTTAGGTAAGCTATCTGACCCCTGATCGCCATGTCCCATGCACAGACAGATCTGTGGGCCTATTCCGCATATAGATTAGTCCCACACTTGGTATTAGAGCGATCTGTGCATAGGTATGGATGATCACATCCATCTATATCTGATCATATCTGGGATTTTTGAATTCTTGAAACAGTTGTGATAAGGGATTTTCGAATCCATGAATCCAGAAATATTCGGATCAGGAATTGAATTTCGAAAACCCTATAGACAACTATTCGAATTAGGAATTTCAATTCTCACATCCAGAATTAGGGCTTTTAGATTTGAATCCCCAGATTGTGAAATTAGGGCGTTCAGATTTGAATCCCAAATTGAGAAATTTAAGGATTTTAATCTCTAATACAACAATTAGGGATTTTGAATCCCGAATCCCAAATCCCAAATGGGGCATTTTAGATACCCATCCCCAATTCCAGATCGATTAGGGATTTCGAAACTCCAATCTTATACATTGAGGATTTCAGATCCTCCATCTCCAAAGTCGGTCAGATTGTAACTTACCTTCGATTCTGGAGACCAATAGAGATTGGGAAACTTTCGGATCAGCGGATGAAGGTCGTGGCTTGCTATTTTTTGGTTCTTCCTTGCTTCGGCGACCATTACCAACGTCTCTGAGCTGGTCTTCACCGCCATTCTTCCGACTGGAACCCATGCGTCTCGAAACAGATGAATGTCACCAGATCGTCCGCCTACCCAGGCGAGAGTGAGGAGCTCTGTCTCCATCTCAAAGCGTCGGGCGGACAGAGAGAGCGGCTTGCTTCTCTCTCTCTCTCTCACGCTCTCTCTCTCTTACAGTTGGATATTTCGGAGACAAAGAGTCTAGGGAGTTCTGCCCTATTGAGATACAACAGTCGGGATCTCTCTCGTTTTAACTATCGGGCCACCAGACCCGATTTCTATTCATTCAGGTCCACCTTCTGGACTCGCGAACGGGGAACGATCTGTTGGCTTTGTTGGGCCTCACCTCGATTGCGGGCCCGTTTTGCACATCTTGGCCCATTTGACCGTGTTCTCTATAACATAGTGGGCCTCATCTGATGGCCATACTTGTGCATCTTGTTTGCACAATTTGGATATGTTTCCCTGATCTAGACCGTTCATTTAGTTCACACTGAGCATGCAAAATGTTTCATTAGCTGGATAGACATTATTGTTATATGAAACATTAGACAAGTGGATCTTTAGTGTTTTGGTTTGGACTGTCCATCTAATGGACACTGATTTGATGATCTATTGATCCACCTGAATCATTCAGTGTCAAACGTCTATCCCGTGAATGTTAAAATCTTGACACATGATGCTCATTGATGATGAAACAAATTTGGCCCTATTGTTGGCCCATCACCCATCCTTATGAGTTGATATGGACCATTGGAATACATGATGTAAATATTATTCGCATGTTTCACTTTAAGGTTCATGTATTTTTCAATGATCTATACCGACCATCTTGTGGGCCTTATTAGACTAATTAAGATGTAATTCATTGAGAGGCAAGATTATTATCGCAATCCTAAGTCCATATTTGTAATGTTGGATTCGGTTGTGTTAACCACTATAGTGACCTCAATCGATGAAAACTTTACAAATACAGACTCGTAACATTGGGAAAAAGAGGATTGTATACAATTCCATTCATGTTTTCATGCATACAGTAATGAAAACACAAACGATTCCCGTTTGATATACTAGTGAACGGGTGGAGTAGATGGTGTAGGTAATGTAAATTTGAAAGGCTCATCTCACCTACAGGTGTTGGGTGTCTCAGATTTACATCACTGACATCACTTAGCTTCATGTTCAGGAGGATCACTAGCATGCTATTATTACCTTCCACAGGAGGAATGATGATGATGCAACAAATTCTCACCAGGATGTGATGGTTGGGCCCACTTCATCCTGGATGATTCAGTTGATGCTTCTCTTAACAACTGAATTGATTTAATTTGCTTGAAATTCTTTGTTTATAATCACGAAATTGTTTTGTGAAATAATGAACTAATGTGAGTATATGTGTATCTCTTATATTTCAATCTCAATTCTCACTAATACACATCAAGTCCCTGCCCTAAATGGGTCTAACTATGCTCAATGGAAGAACGCCATTAAAGTTGTATTGGGGTGTATACAATTAGATCTTGCCCTGATAACACCAGAACCGCCAGCACCATCTGATAATGCCACTGAAGCTGAATATAATCAATGTGTTGCATAGTTTAGGTCAAATGATACATGCCTGAAAGTCATTAAGTATTCGATTTCTGAATCTATGAAAGACGCCATGTCTGAAACAAATAAGGCCAAAGTTTTCCTGACTGAAATGGGAAAAAGATTCAAGAAATCTGATAAGTCTGAGGTGGGCATCCTTTTGAATAAGTTGGCTCACTCGTCCTACGATGGAAAAGGCAACATCCGTGAATATATTCTAGAGCAGACCGAGGTTGTTTCTAAGATTTGTGCTCT
Organism: Magnolia kwangsiensis; assembly: GCA_037074715.1. Taxonomy (NCBI): domain Eukaryota; kingdom Viridiplantae; phylum Streptophyta; class Magnoliopsida; order Magnoliales; family Magnoliaceae; genus Magnolia; species Magnolia kwangsiensis. The sequence continues at coordinate 5,807,939 of CM073575.1, read as the reverse complement.
AGGGCTTGTACTCACTGATGGTCAACTGGTTCATTTGATCATAAATAACCTACCTCCCCAATTCGGTACGTTCTTGGTGAACTATAACACTCTGAAGGACATATGGACATTGGATGAACTTATCACTCAGTATGTTTAAGAAGAAAACAGAATCAGGCAAACGGTTAAAGTTCAAAATATTAATATGGTGACCTCAGGTCATGTGTAAGGGCAAGGGAATAAAGGTAAAAGGAAAAGGAAATAAGGTTCTAATAATGGATTCTCTGATCCTCCATCTAGAAAACCTGAGAATCAATTTGGAAATGGATCTTCAGAGAACAGAAGACCTAGAACTCACATACAGAAGATCTAATCAGTTGGAGTTGGTCAGATATTCAGACGCAGATTTCGCAGGCTGCATTTACACTGAAAAGTCTACTTCAGCATACATTTTCATGATGGTGGGAGGAGTTGTGTCGTGAAAAAGCGTGAAACAGTATACCACAGCCTCACCACTATAGAAGCTGAATTTATTACTTGCCATGAGGCATCTAATCAGGCACTATGGTTACAGAGTTTCTCCTCAGGTTTGCGGGTACTGGAGCATATCTCGAAACTATTGAGAATATTTTGTGATAATTCGACTGCTATTTCCTTCTCTAGTAACAACAAGCATTCGTCAAGGTCGAGACATATCGACATCAAGTACCTTGTTGTAAAGGAAATGGTTTAGAATCATCAAGTGTCTATGGAATTCATCGGCACTAAGCAGATGATTGCAGATCCGCTCACTAAAGGGCTCTCTATCACGTCATTTCAGGATCATGTGACATCCATAAGAGTCATTGATCCTAGATATGTTTTCAGTTAGTGGGAGTTGAGCGTATTTTGATTTTCATAGACACTTAAAAATCTCATTTTATACAGTTTGTTTGGATGATTTTAATATAAAAATTTATTTTTGCTTATATATATATATGCGTAAATTTTGAGTAAGTAGAATTACAGTCATGTCTCGTTGGAGACATGTAAAAGCTTCATGACATCTTAAGTGTGTAATCCTTATACTACATTTTCTAGTTCGTGATATATGTCGTTGAGATTGAAAGTATTTGTGATCGCGCTTAGACTTATTTCACCTAAATTAAATATTGTGATAACCACCGTGTTTCGATACTGACTGTCTTGATGGACCAGATTGAATAGCATTACTCAGATTGTTCAACTGTTTTCATTGGTTAACCATTTGGATATTTTCTTAAAAGATCAAAACTTGTTTTCAAAATAATTCTATATGACTATCATTGATGTTGCTCAATGAGGTCTAAGTGGGAGAATGTAAGAACTTTATTTAGTGGGCCTCACTGATCAACGGTTTGGATTGTCATACAGTTGGACTAGATGATTGAGTAGACCAGTGGGCCCCACTTCAGGTGACACGCTACGCAGTCTATCTGCGCAGCTCTGCGTACTAGGGCTGGAATGCTATAGCCGTCTTACGTAGATAACAGTTTGAGTTAAACTGGGATACTACAATGTGGAGTGTGGGAGGGAGAGTTTTGATGGGTTTCAAACTCTCTCTCCACAGTCTCTATAAAAGAGAGCTGGGTCCCCGATCCTACACCACGGTAAAATTCGAGCCTCATCTATTGTATTGCAGAAAGGGTGTGAAAGAGAGGAAGATCCTAAGCTCTACAGGAATTCTAATTTTCTTATCCGATTTACATGGTGACATCTCAGTTAGGTAAGCTATCCGACCCCTGATCGCCATGTCCCATGCACAGACAGATCCGTGGGCATATTCCGCATATAGATTAGTCCCACAAATTTCAGATATAAAGCAGTGACTCTTAGAGGTTGGCTTGTGACAGAAGGGTGGATAAAACCGTCTTTCTTTGATAGAATCCCCAACAACGATCTTTTGGTATAGTGGTTTTCCCTGCTCAAACGTCACGTTTTTGTGTTATGTCTCATGGGGTCATTTGTAGATCATAAGGTTTTTTTTTTTTTTTTGTCTTAAAAATAAAAAAATTTATGTTATCATATGATCAATGGTCTTGATCTTCGTTAGGAAGGAACCCAAAATAAAATCCAACTCATCATTGTTGTTATAGCTTTCGGGTCATTTAAAAAAATAAAATATTGTGATATAAACTTATGTTATTAATCGTTTCTTTATTTGATTAGGATGGATACCAAATTTATCTATTGTCAGTAACGCAAAGGAAGTATCTTTGTGCTGAGAGCAGCGGTGGAACGGGCGTTGTAGCAAACAGAACAAATCCTTCAGGGTGGGAAACTTTTCAGGTAAGATCCTTAGGTTATTAGCTATTTGATTTTGTCTTTTAATTTACAAGAAGAAGTTTGATTATTTCCTTCTCAGTTGTTAGCTATTTGATCATTTCCCTTTGTATGCAGTTGTGGAGGATTACTGAGTCGAGCTTTCGTATGAGGGTATTCAATAGACAGTTCGTAGGACTAAATAAACAAAGGGAAAGTATTGACCTAGTGGCAGTTTCAAACACATCCGGTCCACTTGAAACATTTGAGATTGTGAGGAATGCTGATGATAAAAACCGAGTTAGAATCAAAGCCCCAAATGGGCTTTTTGTACAGGTGCATATTAAATAATTCCGTAAGTTGATTTGTTTCACAAGCATACATTTGATGAATGATTCATAGCGATTATTCACATGAGATTTCATTTGGAAAAAAAAGAAAGAGTTTTCTCATTTTTATTACTAGTAATTATGTATTAGAGATCTTCTTCTCTAATAAATGAGTTCATCTCATTTAGTTAACAATAATTATGTATTATATATCTTTAAATGAGTTCATCTCATTTAGTTAACAATAAATAAGTTCATTTCATTTTAATTAACGGTAATTACGTATTAAAGATCTGTCTCTAATAAATAATGAGTTTGTCTCATTTTAGACTTCTAGTTAACAGTAATTATGTATTAGAGGTCTCTAATATATAATTACTGTTTTAATATATAATTAAAATTAATTAAAATTAATTGAATTCATTTTTGGGCTTTTACCAAACCAGGCCTTGGTTCTTATAATGACTCTCAAGCAGCCTCCCTATGATATATGAATTCATTTTGCCTATGTTGTGGCTTAGGATCACCAGCATGTGATACACCATTGTGGCCACATTTTAATGATGATCTCAACTATCGATTTTTTGAATTATATGCATCTGCACATAAGTGACAATCACAATCATTCATTCAGTGTAATTTTTTATGGCGACTCTTATAGCATAGGATCTAGAACATGGATGGCTCCAATCAGATCAACTCAGCATGCAGGCCCAAAGCAGGGACACATGCAGACTGTCTTGAGTTGCAACATTGGCAAACAAACTCATACCACCAAACATATCTAAACAGATAACAAAACCGTTGGAAGTTGATCCAGTTGGTGGTCATTGGACCATTTTGAACCAAGACTCAGACAATTTGATAACAGAGGATTACTTATATTGATTTGTATTTATAAGAATAGAAAAGGGTATTATTGTAAGTTGTAATTCATTAAGGATTAACGGTTCATAACATTGGTTATTATGTTGCAAAGGTGAGGACAGAGCACTTGGTGACCGCTGATTTCTCAGGTGATTCGAGCTGGGGAGATGATGATCCATCAGTTTTCATGATGACGATTGCCAAGACCATGCAAGGAGAATTCCAAATAACAAATGGTTATGGACACGAAAATGCTACCCAAGTTCTCAGAGTAAGAGAGAGGAGGGGTGTGTGTGTTAAAGCATAGTGGTAAAGAAGTTAATTTATTCATGAGCTTTATGGGCCCTTAGCTGCCCCTCATTATCAAACATCATTAACGAATGAATGAAATGGACCACAGGAACATTGGAAGACTTTCATTGTTGAAGAAGATTTCAAGTTCGTGTCCAAGATCGGCTTGAATGCAGTTAGGATCCCAGTTGTATGGTAGATAGCTAGTGATCCAACGCCGCCATGGCCATTCGTTGGTGGGTCTTTGCAAGCTCTGGACAACGCTTTTTCATGGGCACAGTATGTTGGACTGAATCGTGTAGTGTTAAAAGAATACACTGGATGATAAAGATTAACTGAATGGGCATTATCATCATACATGATGCAAGTGGGCCATTTGGAGAGCCCACCCAATTTCATTTCACAACTATAACTAGGAGTGTGCCCCACTTATCACCTAGGTCTGATTGCGAGGGGTGAATAGCATATATATTGAACTTATGATGTATGTGCTGCACATTTTTATCAATTTTCATCTTATAATAGTAATAATAATTTCATAGCAAAGTATCTATAATTTTATTATTTACGCCAAAGATTATGATAATAAGTGTTATAAACTGTCTATCATTAATGGGTTAGTGAAAAGTGAGAAAACAATAAGAAAAACAACGTCACATTTGCATTACATAGTTTTTTTTTTTTTCCACAAAAGTGACAACGTCAATGGGCGTAGACAATCGAGGAGATTTTATTATAATGAAGATTTCGACTACAAGGTCTGACCGCTTTGTATGTGGAATTCCGGGGCCTTAATTCAACTGGGCTTAAAAGGAAAATTCACAATAAAAAAAAATAATTCACACAAACAATAAAATCATACTGTTTTTACCTGACAAAAATGCCCCTATTTAATGCGGAGTCGGCTGGGAACATCATCCGGCTTGCATTGACCTACATTAGAAGGGGGAGCCCTTTGGCTCTCATCATAGAGTTAAATGGAAAAATAGGAATATGGCATAAAAGTCGAGACATGCATAACATTAAGAGACTGATTTTTTATTTTTTTTCCTTCAATTATTTTTGGGTCAATGTGCAGAATATACAATGCGAAGGTTATAGTCGTTCTCCATGCAGTGCCAGGATCGCAGAACGGATGGGAACACAGTGGATCCAGGGATGGATTTCAGGATTGGGGAGCGACTGACGAAAACATACAACAGACTGTCGATGTTATTGAATTCCTTGCAGCCAGGTCTTGTACTCTCAAGTATTGCTTTTGAATTAACTACAATCTATAGTGATGAAGAAATAGTTCTAACTATACACTAGGATATAGTTTATAAACCTAGAATGACAGTCTTCCGAATCCAACCTCTGTTGAGGAAGTTATGAGGATTTCCATAGAACCTGGAGGTGTCAAAAATATTCAGGACCAACGACTGCTACCTGATGCCCGAATGGTCTCTGAATGCGATGATTCCACTCAGGATTGAAAGAGCAGTGAATTTCCTTTCCAATGACCCTGAAATCCACCCAATCCAAGAACTAACGAACCCAAACTTTAGGTTGAGTTGAATTGGTCTTGGGTGAAAATCCTCAACCCAATTGAGGTTGGATTGGGCTTGGCTTGAGGCCTTGGGCAATCCAAATCATCCGAAACAGACCTTATATTTAGTACATATATAATACATATGTGCAATGACAAATATATATAGGATAAATTTAAAATCATGATGTATATGGAAAATAGAGATGCCAGAACTGTCAATGCTATGGTCCAAACAGTATGAACGAATGAACAATAGGGCTCAGTAATTATTAGAATTAACCTAGTCAACCATGTTGAGTGGTCCAATATATTCTCTATAAACATTAGCGAGCTTTTTTCTTCAATTTTTTGGTGTTTTAGTTTATTAGTTGTAAGTATTTTCCTGTCTCAACCTGATCTAACACAACCCAATCCAACCTAACTCGAATTATGTTAGGGTTGAGCGTTCAATACCGGGGGTTGGGTTGAGCCTTAAGCTGACTCTTCTTAAGGTTGGGTTGGCTTGGGTGGACCATCGACTCAACCTACCCAAATTGAACCGGTTCTATGGCTCAGTGGAAGACCTCCCCCTACAACTCACAAAACCTTGTTCCTTGACAGAGCTGGGTTGGGCAGCCATCGGGTGGCCTGACCAGGAACCCTATTCTTCTCTGCTTTTTCCTTCTTTTCCTTTTTCTACTTCCATATGATAGGTGGACCAGTGCGCTTTTGCGTTGGCCCTGCCCGAAGAATTAGGAGCAGGAACGTGATTCAAAAGATTATGTGGAATATATACCTTATTAAAAATATTATGCAACTAAGAGTACACTACATTATCCTATAGTTTTATGATGGGACCACCAAACTACAAAAAGTAAGTAGCTGGTCATTATATAGGGGGAGCATTTTAGTTAGCCAACGAAAACTAGCTTCGAAGCCATTACTTGTGTTGGCCTTTACATCTTAATTGTTTTTTACCTAGTCCCTAATATTTAGTCAAAAGTTGTATTCATGTTTTTTTTTTTTAAAAAAAATTTATTAGCAAAGCATGGTACAGTATCGCCAAACTGATGCATTGTATTAACATGCTATCATAGTGTTATATTTAGAAACTCGACTAAAATAGTTTTTAGTTTTAATAATACAGAACAGTCGTATAGAGAATTGTGCTTAGTTAAACTTTGGTTGAGATTCAATAGGAATTATGGGCTGATAATTGTTTTTGTTTAAAATTTATATATATTGTAAAGTGACTGTTTAAAAGACTATTCATGCCTTTCTATTGGAATCTATATATAAAAGAGTTTCCTTTTATAGTGGATTGGAAAATGATTGTTTGGAAGGCTATTCATGTCATTTTGTTGGAATTTTTTTATAAAAGAGTTTCCTTTTGTAGTGGGTGAGATTTTATATTGTCGAGGTAAATTTTTCCTATAGTTATTATGTTCATTTTCTATTTTTCTTATTAGTTTGAATTACCACATTTACTTGAATATTAAAAAAATAATTAAATAACTAATTTAACTGGAAAACATTGAGCCTCGTTTTTTTATAAGCTATGCTTGAACCCAAAACCTCAATGTTGAAATGAAGGCTCCTATTAAACAGTCACTTTACAATGTAAATAAATGGAGTAGAGATGTTCAACGCACATCATGGTGGGACCCACATAGCTCGACCTCATGGGAAATTCCCATGAGGTCGACTTCATTGTGTGTGTGTATGTGTCTATACACACACACACACACACACACACACACACACATAAATGATCTCCTGCGCACAAGGCCACATGGAGATTTTATGCGAGCTTTTCATATGAGCTGCTAGATTATACTTATGGTTGAGATTCAACATTTGTGAGAACGAGAGAGCCTCCAAAATAATGATTCGCGGCGATACTTTCGTATTCTCATGGGATTGCATGTTGTACGGCTCGAAAACTATTGGACAGTGCTCTTTGGTTCGATCATGATGTACCTGTTTTATCCATGCTGTTCATCTAATTTTTCATATCATTTTCAACCATGAGCCCAAAAACAAAGTAGATCCAAATCTCAAATGGATCTCACCATACGAAAACAATTGTGATTGAACACCCATCGTCAAAAACTTCCTAGGGCCCACTATAATGTTTATTTGCAATCCAACCTGTTCTTTAGGTCACACAGACATAGATGATGAGAAAATAAAAATATCCAATTCATCCAAATTAAACTTGTGTCCCTCAAAAAGTTTTTAACAGTGGGCCAATGATTCACATCGTTAAAACATTCGTAGGGCCCACTGTAATGTTTACTTTTCATTCAATCTGTTCATCAAGTCACACAGACCTGGATGAAGAGAAAAAAAAATCACATTAATCAATGATTTTTGTGAACTCGAAAAGGGTGTTAATGACAGACGTTCAATCCCCCAGTACTTTTTATAGTGTGGTCCACTTAGTTTTTGGATTTGTCTTATTTTTAGGCTCAAGTATTAAGAGTAGATCACCAAGTGGACCGACGGTTTGGATATAACTCATACCACATGATGGACCCACATAACTTGGTGATGTCAACACACCAAGCAATCTGCATCCTTCACACACACACACACACACACACACACACACACACACACACACACACACGATGAAATTGGATTGCGTACTGAATTACTCAGTACGCTTTTATCGTTCTAAGTAGATTATGTTGGGACCACCGTAAATGTATGTGGTTTATCCATGTTGTCCATTTGTTTTTCATCTCATTTCAAGGGTTGAGCCCAAAATTGAAGCATATTCAAAGCTCAAGTGGACCATACCACAGGAAATAATGGAAACAATGATTTCCACCGTTGAAACTTTTCTACGGCCCACAATAATATTTACTTGTCATCCAACCTTTTCATAAGATCACACAGATATGGATGAAGAGAAAAAAATACAAATATTAGCTTGATAAATAACTTCTATGGCCCCCAAGTATTTTTTAATGGTATTAATTTAATTCGCACTATTTCTGTGATGTGGTACTCTTGAGGTTTGGATATACTTTATTTTTGGTCTCAAGCCCTAAAATTATCTGTTAAAATAGATATACGAAGTGGATAGAATACATAGATCAAAGTGGGCCCCACTGCAGGCAGACAGTGATGGTGAAGCGATTGGTGTGATTTAACGACTTTTATTTGAATGCGAATAAATGTTGCGTGCGTTCATGCTTCATGTGGTGTGGTCCACTTGAGCATCCGATGTGCCTCATTTTTCGGTTCATGTACTAAAATAATCTATCCAAAAAAATGGCCGGGGTGGATAAAACATATAGATCATAGTGGGCCCCAAAGAGGAACCACTAGAACCGTCCATCTCTAGTTGGGTCTAGTGAAATCAAATTGCGTACTTAGTTAAAGAGTAGGCTTTTATCATGTTAAGAAAAACTATGTTGGGCCTATCATGAATGTGTGTGGTTTTTCCATGCTGTCCATTCATTTTTCCAGTTCATTTTATGGGTTGAACCCAAAATTGAAGCATATCCAAAGCTCAGGTGGAGCACACCACAGGAAACAATGTAAATTGAATGCTCACCTTTAAAAAATTCTTCTGGCCAAAGAAGTTTTGGCTCAAGCCGATATTTGCGTTCATCCATGTTTGTGTAATCTTATCTAGTAAATTAGATGAACAGAGTGGATAAAATAGGTAAATTAATATAGTGGGCCCGATAGAGTTTATCAGTATGGTAAGCGTACTTGGTTACTCACTACGTAATGAGCTTCCATCTTGATGAGGGTGGTACCCATGCATCCAGGGGACACAGATTGCCTTCTGAGGCAGCATCACCAGATGACTACTACAGGGTACTCTGGCCTTACCATGATATACGTGTTTAATTCATGCTGTCCATTCATTTTGAATGCTTATTTTAATGCATGACTTAAAAACGACGTATATCCAAATCTCAAATAGACCACACCATAAGAAACAATGGTGATTCAACGCTCACTATTAAAAACTTCTTAAGGGCCACAAGTTTTGGATGAAATTGATTTTTTTTTCTCATCATCCAAGTTTTTGTGACCTAACGAACATATTGGATGGCAAATAAACCCTATAGGGGACCCTAGGAAGTTTTTAACGATGGGTGTTTAATTAGCACCGTTTTGCTATGGTGTGTTCCATTTGAGATTTGGATCTACCTTTTGTTTTTTTTTACTAATGTTAAAAAATGATCTGAAAAATTAGATGAATGGCATGGATAAAACACATACATCATGATCGGCCCGTACAACACCGTCCAATAGTTACCTAACTCCATACATCATGCCATTCCTTTGAGCGCGAGAGTCTCGGCGCGAGTCATAATTTTTGAGACTCTTATTCTCAATGGCGTTGAATCCCAGCCGTGGGTGTAATCTAACAGCTCACATGAATGCTTGCATGAAAGCTTCGTGCGGCCTTGTGCGCAGGATGTTGAGGAGAAGCCTTCAATCTTCAAGTTTTCATGTTGCTCGACCGGTCGTAGGTTCGAGCCCTAACACGACTCGAAGTCCAGCGAGTTGTGCTGTTTTTTTTTGGGGCCTAGGACTAGTCGTAGGAGAGCTACGACCGGTCGTATGAGAGCTACGACCAGTCGTAGGTTACGCAGTTTGTTCTACGATTTTGCACGAAATTGCGGATTTGAGTCCTTTCGTAATAGGGATGCGAAAGGGAAGTTGCCTAAACTATAAATAGGTGTTCCTAGGGCTTTTTAGAGGGATGAGAAAGTTTTCTAAAGGGGTTTCAGGAAAATTAAAGTGTAGCAAGGGTGAGATTCGAGGTTGTTCGAATCGGGTAAGTCCTTTCTCTTTGTAATTTCTGTTTTCATAGTGGAGATCTATCGCTTCGTGCCGTGATTTTTTTCCGAAAGGGTTTTCCACGTTAAATCTGGGTGTTCTCTGTATTCTCTTGTGTGCTTGGTGCCATTGGATTGCTATCCTAGATCTAGATCCGTGTGATTCCGCAGGGCAAAATCTCCAACAAGTGGTATCAGAGCGATTGTTGGGGCACAGATCTGAATATGAGGGATTAGTAATAATGGAGAGCGCTAAGTATGAGATTGAGAAATACTCAGAAAAAAATAATTTTAAATTATGGAAGGTTAAGATGATTAGCCTGTCAATCAAGCAAGGTGAGGATGGTACTCTTGAGGAGCGGAAGCCTACTATGAATGATGCTGATTGGAATGCTCTTGATAAGAAAGCTTTATCATCGATCTGTTTATGTCTCATGGATGAGGTTCTCTACAATATCATGAGGGAGAAAACTGCAGCTGGTTTGTGGGTGAAGTTAGACGATGTCTATGCGAAGAAATCCTCAGAAAATTGCCTACACTTGAAGCGGCAGTGGTATAACTTCAAGATGGCAGAGGGTGGAGATCTGAAGGCTCACATCAGCAACTTTAATAAATTGGTTTGCAAATTGCTGGATATAGAGGAAGTGATGAAAGATGAAGAACAAGCATGTATGTTGCTAAATTCTCTCCCGACGTCCTATGAGGCATTCAAGGACACTATGTGCAGCATGAATAAAACCCTAAGTGTCGACACTGTTATCTCAACCCTTCAAGGGAAGGCTATGATACAACTGAACATCGACATGGGGACATCTTCTGATGCACTATTTACAGTGAGTAGGAATTCTGGATAAGGTACAGGTTCTTCTGGTTCTAGATCCAAATCCAGGGGCAAGGGCAAAGGAAAGGTAAAGTACTGAAATTGTGGGAAGGAAGGATATGTGAAGAGGGATTGTGAAAATTCTAAATCGAAGAGGAAAGATTTTGAGGCTTCATGCAGGGAGGCTAATGTTGCCACGTCAGATGGATCGAGTGGATGTGATGGTGATGTTTTATCTGTGTTTTCGCTCAGACGGTCATACGATGATCGTAAGGATGAGTGGATGCTAGACAAAGGGGCATCTTTTCACATGACTCCTCATCGGAGTTGGTTCACCAGCTACAGGGAGTGCGATGGTGGACAAGTATTTATGGGCAATGACATTGCCTGTAATGTTGTGGCTGTTGGTTCTGTGCGCATCAGGATGTTTGATGGGGTGGAGCATATTTTAACAGATGTGAGGCATGTTTCTGATTTGAAGCAGAATCTGATTTCTCTTGGTGTGCTTGAGGTAAAAGGATGTAAGTACACAGGTAATGATGGTGCTCTTAATGTATCCAAGGGGGCACGGGTAATCATGAAAGCGCAACAGCTCGGTAACTTGTACAAGTTGATCGGGAGCACTTCAAAAGGTGGAGCTACGGTGGATGTAGCGGATTCCACCTCTGCACGTGTGTGGCATGTTGGGCATGGCCATATGAGCGGGCAGGGTAGGAACGCTGAGATGCGCGGACAGGGGTACAGAGCAAGTGGAGCAGCCACCTGTGGAAAGAAACATACGACATGATCGCGGGATATCGGCGAGGTACATGGACGACTCCAATATCGCAGAAGATTCATCCTCTATTCAGATGGCTCTAAGTGAGCCTGGTGCTGAGAAGTGAAAGGTGACTGTGTGTGATGTGATGGATTTGTTGTACCGGACCGACATATGGGAGCGGGTGGAGCTTCCAGTGGGCCGGGAAGCGATTGGATGCAGGTGGATCTTCATGAGGATACAACATAAATACAGAACAAGGTTGGTGGTGATGGGTTATGCTCAGGGAGAAAGGATCGACTTCTCAGATATATTCGTGCCGACGGTATAACAGGTATCTATTAGATCAGTGATTGGCGCTGGTTGGTCAATGTGATCTTGAGCTGGAAGGAAAGATGTGAAATCTGCACTTCTACAAGGGAAAGTGAAGAGAAGATCTACATGGAGCAACCAGGGCGGTTCGAAGTGAAAGAGGCTGAGAAAAGACTTTGCAAGAGGTCGTTGTTTGGCATGTCGCCTAGGCAGTAGTTTGATTCTTTCATGGTGGGTCAGGTATTGTATGTTGATAACGTGTGGATCGCCAATTGTGACATGTCTGAAATCAATGTACTGAAGACTCGAGACATCTAGGATGAAGGATCGGGGGGGCTGTAAAGATGGTTCTTGGCGTTGAGACTGAAGGAGGAGTAGGCTTTGGTAATCACAGGAGGAATACCTTGTGTGTAGGTATTGATCAAGGATGTGATAGGCCATGTAAAGCTGGAGAGCATTCCCTACGTTTCTCTCCTCAAGTTTTCCTCAGGATTTGTCCCAAAACAGATGAGGAAAAGCAGGATATCTCATGAGCCTTATTCGAATGCGCTGGGTAGTGTATGCCATGGTCTGGTTTGGACCGGTTATTTCATAGGCTATCAGTGTTGTGAGCAAGTACCCCGACAAGTAGTATTGGGTAGCGGTGAGATGGTAAGAAGACTACGTTTTTTCTTTTTTGAGAAGACAGGAGCAAAGGTGGTTGAGCATGTGGATCTTTGTCTGTGAAACTTCTCTGGGCTTGGCGATGGCGTAAAAGGAAGAAGGAGTGTGTACGAGAAGCTATGATGTGATGCAGAGATAAGAGAAGAGATCAAGTAGCTACACGGTTGAAGAATGAAGACTTGGTGGAGATTGTTGAGGAGAAGCCTTCAATCTTTAAGTTTTCATGTTGCTCGACCGGTCGTGGGGGAGCCATGACCGGTCGTGGGAGGCGCTCGATCGGTCGTAGGTTCGAGCCCTGACACGACTTGAAGTCCAGCGAGTTGTGCTGTTTTTTTTTCGAGGCCTAGGACTAGTCGTGGGAGAGCTACGACCTGTTGTAGGTTACGCAGTTTGTTCCGCGATTTTACGCGAAACTGCGGATTTGAGTCCTTTCGCAACCGGGATGCGAAAGGAAAGTTGCCTAAATTATAAATAGGTGTTCCTATGAATTTTTAGAGGGATGAAAAAGTTTACTAAAGGGGTTCCAGGAAAATTAAAGGGTGTAGCAAGGGTGAAATTCGAGGTTGTTCGAATCGGGTAAGTCCTTTCTCTTTGTAATTTTTGTTTTCATAGTGGAGATCTGTCGCTTTGTGCCGTGGTTTTTTCTCGAAAGGGTTTTTCACGTTAAATCTGGGTGTTCTCTGTGTTCTCTTGTGTGCTTGGGGCCATTGGATTGCTATCCGAGATCTAGATCCGTGTGATTCTACAGGGAAAAATCCCCAACACAGGAGACCGAGACTCTCTCTCTCTCTCTCTCTCTCTCTCTCTCTCTCTCTCTATATATATATATATATATATATATATATATAATTGTAAGGAAAGATCAGCTGCAGTCCCATTTAAGGTTTTTTATTTTATTTTATCATATGATCATTGTTGTGTATGTAGGTAAAAACAGAGGAGTTGGTAACAGCTGATTTTGTAGGCAATTCGAATTGGGGAGAGGACGACCCATTAGTTTTCATAATGATGATCCGCAATGCGGTGTGTGGAGAGAAAAATGATCGTGGACTTCTGTCCCTTTGTGGAGAATACCAGATAAAAAATGGTTATGGACCTGAGAAAGCCACACCAGTTATGAAGTTAAGAGATGCATAATGCAATATAGTAAGTATATACACCCTGATCCATAGCTCAAGTGGTAGACGGAGTGAAAGAAACCTCGTTTCAACACAGGTCTTGGTATCGATCCCTAATCGGGGTGGCTAACAGTGAAGTGTGAACTGACAGTGGGGTGTACTAACAAGCTAATAGAATATATATATATATATATATATGGAAAAAGGTACCATGAGCTCAACCTCACGATGAGCTCCCGTGAGGTCGAGCTGTGTGGGCCCCATCGTGATGCGTGTCGACCATCAACACCGTGCATTTGATGGGTACCCTTTAAATTATAGGATATCCCAAAAATCAGCCATATACGGAACTCAGGTGGGCTATACCATCTAAAATCATGTGAAACACCGTTAAAACATATAAAAGCACTTGGTGGGGCCCAACTAAGTTTTGAATGCTGTTGAAACTTGGTTTGAACCCTCATACAAGTGGGACACACATAATGGATGGGCTGGATTTGCAAACCACATCTTTTATGGGCCCCAAAAATGATTATGAATGTTTTAATGGTGCATGGCCCCTCTTCACTTCTGTAAGTGGTGTGGCCCACAAAAGTCACGGATTGACTTGATTTTTGAGACCTAGGCCCACGATGGAATGGCGCATCCGACTGATGGGGTAGATGTTCGAAAAGCATCACTGTGGGGCCCACACAACTTGACCGCATGGGACGGAGCCGTGAGCTCGAGCACATTGTACCTTTTCCCTATATATATATATATATATATATATATATATATATATATATATATATATATATATATATATATATATGGGAAAAGGTACTATGCGCTCGACCTCACGATAAGCTCCCGTGAGGTCGAGCTGTGTGGGCCCCACCATGAGGCGTGTCGACCATCAACACCGTGCATTTGATGGGTCCCCTTTAAATTATGGGATAACCCAAAAATCAGCCGTATAAGGAACTCAGGTGGGCCATACCATCTAAAATCATGTGAAGACACCATTAAAACATATAAAAGCACTTGGTGGGGCCCACCTGAGTTTTTAATGCTGCTGAAACTTGGTATGACCCCTCATCCTAGTGGGACACACATAATGGATGGGCTGGATTTGCAAACCACATCTCGGTGGGCCCAAAAAGTGATTATGAATGTTTTAATGGTGCACAGCTCCTCTCCACTTCTGTATGTGCGTGGCCCACAAAAGTCACGGATTGACTTGATTTTTGAGACTTAGGCCCACGATGGAATGGTGCAGCTGACTGATGGGGTAGATGTTCGAAACGCATCACGATGGGGCCCACACAGCTCGACCTCATGGGACTGACTCGTGAGGTCGAGCGCATAGTACCTCTTCCCTATATATATATATATATATATATATATATATATATATATATATATATATATATATATATAGTAAGTACTGATTGGCCCTAGCATACTACTGCCCACCCACAAGAAACCAGAGCCGCTGTTGTCGTGTAGGTGGGACTTGTATACAGAACAAAATCAAGGGACCATGCATTTGTGCAATGTCCCCTATAACCATGAATGCAAAGTTACTGAATATGTCTAGTGATTGATGAATGAGGATATTAATCTCAGGAACACTGGAGGAGTTACATCGTAGAGGAAGATTTCAAATTTATGTCGGAGCATGGTTTAGATGCTGTGAGAATTCCTGTAGGGTGGTGGATAGCGAGCGACCCATCTCCTCCGAAGCCTTTTGTTAATGGATCCTTGGAAGCTTTGGACAATGCTTTCTCATGGGCACGGTAAGCAGCAGTATCAACAAGACTAAAAAGCAATATAATGGAAATTGGTACAAACATAAACTAAATTCATGGTATGACCTAAACACACTGAATAAAGTTCATCCATCTTCTTGATGAGGAATTATCATTTGTATACGTCACAAAGAAATTCAATGTATAAACATCTCTACCGCCCAATTGCTGCGCATGCCCATCAATCAGGAACATCTATTTGATGGTCCGGCTTTTCAATGAGCAATTTGGAAGTTATGCTGATATGATGTTCCTGAATATCCTGATCTTTGAAAGTCATCAACAATTATTATCAGTGATCTATAAAGGAAGTCCATTAATTCAGATGATTAAGGTCATTTAATCAGCAACATCTTTAACTGATTCAATGAACGGCTGGGATCAATTGACAAAGTGATTTGATTGGATGGTAAAGATGGTTCCAGCACATAAATTACTCAAAAGACTAAACCACTTTCCGTTTTATATACCATGTATTGAAATTACTAAGACCATTCAAGACTTTTCAGTAAATGGTCTTAGATAGAAGATTATAATAAATGCTGAGAAATTTCTATTTTCCATCCATTTGCAGAAAATATGGTATCAAGGTTATTGTCGATCTCCATGCAGCTCCAGGCTCACAGAATGGAAATGAACATAGTGGAACGAGAGATGGATCTCAGGAATGGGGAAAAACCAATGAGAACATACAACAGACTGTTGCGGTAATAGACTTCCTAGCAGCTAGTTTCAAGAAGATTTTTTATTTTTTATCTTTTGGATTTTGCATACATGACGATATTCTAAGGAGTTCATGAACTCATACTTTTTGCGCGCATACGCAGGTATGCCATGAATCCAAGCCTCATTGCTGTCGAGTTGATCAACGAGCCTCTTGCACCGGGTGTTTCCTTTGAGAGCCTTACTAAGTTCTATAGAGCTGGTTATGATGCTGTTCGAAAGTATTCTTCGATTGCTTGTGTGATCATGTTCACTCGGCTGGGCCCAGTTGATTCAAGGGAGCTCCTCCCCCTCGCCGGTGGACTCAAGGGCTTGAGCTCCTCCCCCTTGCCGGTGGACTCAAGGGCACCGTCATTGACGTACATTACTATAATCTGTTTTCAGATGAATTCAAGAGCATGATGGTACAACAAAACATTGATTTTATTTACAACAACCGGGCTAACCAGTTGAACGTTGTTACCACATCCAGTGGTCCACTCACTTTCGTCGGTAAGCGCTTCTACAAGTATTTATTACAAGATTATGATTCGATGCGAAACGTCTAACAACAGAAGTTCACTACATGTGAATCTTATCACTGTCCAATCATTTGAAGTGGGCCCATTTGATTTCTTAGGAGGCTGAGAAATCAGAGGCTGAGAAATCAAGTGGGGTCACTTGTCCCCACCTTCCCATCCTTATGGTGATAAGATTTACCCCTAAAAAGAATAGCTAATAAAATGCTGTTGTTGTCCATTGGGTGGGCAAAACAATGCAGGGGAATGGGTCGCTGAATGGGATGTCAATGGAGCAACAGAAGGCGATTATCGCAAATTTGCAAAGGTGCAGTTGGAAGTTTATGGGCGGGCCACATTCGGGTGGGCATATTGGACATACAAGCACGTATATAACCATCGGAGTCTGAGCTGGATGATTGAAAATAACATAATAGCACTGTAGATTTCACTATGGCATGATCTCCTATTAAAATAATGCTCTCTTCAGAGTTCCCCCCTTTCGCTTAACTTTATATTAGAAATGCTTTGCTAGCTATGCATGTCTCTTCCAAGCATTTCAATTCATTAGATATATGATATGATATGATATGATGAAGATGTGTGTTTATGCTTGTTTACAGAGGCTTCATAGAATTAGAAGATCCAAGCTTTCAATTGTTTGTTATATTATGCAATGGGAGTAGGCTTGTCTTCATTAAGGGTCTTGATGTTTTTTAAGGATGGGACCTGAGTCCAATTCATGTCGGTTACACACAAGAAGTATCTATCAGTTGAGGGCGGTGGCGGAATGAAAGTCATTGCTAACCGGCCGAGTGCATCGAATTGGGAAACTTTCAAGGTATGTTCCTTATTTCACAGTAATGTTTCATGAAGAAATTTAGAAGAGAGAATAAACAAAAGAAGGCTCTTTTTTTGCATATGCAGTTGTGGAGAATTTCAGAGACCACTTTCAATTTGAAGGTATCTAAAAGTCAGTTCATGGGACTGAATAATCGTGGTGACGGGATCAATTTAGTAGCTGTTTCGATCACACCTCATGCATGGAACACTTTTGAGATTGTGAGAAAACCCAATGATTTGAATCGAGTTCGTATCAAAGCGCCGAATGGATACTTTTTACAGGTATTTACTCGTTATGGGGAACTGAATGTGGGTGAGAGCATTAGAGGAATGCTATGGTGTGACCATTTTCACCGAGCTTTTGCTTATTTGATTGGACCACTGCATCATGTGGTAGGTAGTCACTAACATTTGGGTGGTCGGGCTCGATGCCTTATCCACAACTGCTCATTCAAGATCATATGGATGTTAAGTTAGTTTACATTGAATCAGAGAAGGTGGTTACATTGAACATCCCTCATTAATTCACGGGGAATGGATGGTGGTGAAGCCCCATAGTTCACTGCGATTGAATGGGAAGGTGTTCTGTATCCCATTTACCGTCCAATCATAACAGGACGGTATATGGCTCAGACAGAGAAAAGTTCTGCTATGGGTGTTTTGCCTCCAGCCAATTCTCCAAACTCATATATATATATATATATATATATATATATATATATATATATATATATATATATATATATATATATATAGGAAGGAAAGATCAGCTGCAGTCCCATTTAACATATATTTTTTTTAATTTAATCATATGATCATTGTGGTGTATGTAGGCAAAAACAGAGGAGTTGGTAACAGCTGATTTCATAGGCAATTCGGATTGGGGAGATGACGACCCATCAGTTTTCATAATGATGATCTGCAGTGCGGTGTGTAGAGAGAAAAATGATCGTGGACTTCGGTCCGTTTGTGGAGAATACCAGATAACAAATGGTTATGGACCTGAGAAAGCCACACAAGTTATGAAGGTAAGAGATGCATGATGCAATATAGTAAGTACTGACACCCTGATCCATAGCTCAAGTGGTTGACTGAGTGAAAGAAACCTCGTTTCAACACTGAGGTCTTGGTATCGATCCCTAGTGGGGGTGGCTAACAGTAAGGGTGAACTGACAGTGGGGTATACTAACAAGCTAACAGAATATATATATATATATATATATATATATATATATATATATATATATATATAAAGTACTGATTGGCCCTAGCATACTAATGCCCACCCACAAGAAACCAGGGCCGCTGGTGTCGTGTAGGTGGGACTTGTATACAGAACAAAATCAAGGGACCATGCATTTGTGCAATGTCCCGTATAACCATGAATGCAAAGTTACTGAATATGTCTAGTGATTGATGAATGAGGATATTAATCTCAGGAACACTGGAGGAGTTACATCGTCGAGGAAGATTTCAAATTTATGTCGGAGCATGGTTTAAATGCTGTGAGAATTCCTGTCAGGTGGTGGATAGCAAGTGACCCATCTCTGAAGCCTTTTGTTAATGGATCCTTGGAAACTTTGGACAATGCTTTCTCATGGGCACAGTAAGCAGCAGTATCAACAACACTAAAAAACAATATAATGGAAAATGATACAAACATAAACTAAATTCATGATATGACCTAAACACACTGAATAAAGTTCATCCATCTTCTTGATGAGGAATTATCATTTGTATCCGTCACAAAAAAATTCAATGTATAAACATCTCTACCGCCCAATTGCTGCTCATGCCCATCAATCAGGAACATCTATTTGATGGTCCGGCTTTTCAATGAGCAATTTGGAAGTTATGCCGATATGATGTTCCTGAATATCCTGATCTTTGAAAGTCATCAACAATTATTATCAGTGATCTATAAAGGAAGTCCATTAATTCAGATGATTAAGGTCATTTAATCAGCAACATCTTTAACTGATTCAATGAACGGCTGGGATCAATTGACAAAGTGATTTGATAGGATGGTAAAGATGGTTCCAGCACATAAATTACTCAAAAGACTAAACCACTTTCCGTTTTATATACCATGTATTGAAATTACTAAGACCATTCAAGACTTTTCAGTAAATGGTCTTAGATAGAAGAATATAATAAATGCTGAGAAATTTCTATTTTCCATCCATTTGCAGAAAATATGGTCTCAAGGTTATTGTCGATCTCCATGCAGCTCCAGGCTCACAGAATGGAAAAGAACATAGTGGAATGAGAGATGGATCTCAGGAATGGGGAAAAACCAACGAGAACATACAACAGACTGTTGCAGTAGTAGACTTCCTAGCAGCCAGGTTCAAGAAGATTTCTTTTTTTTCTTCTTCTTTTTTTTTTTTTTTTTTTTAGTGGATTTTGCATACATGATGATATTCTTAGTTCATGAACTCATACTTGTTGCGCACGCACACAGGTATGCCATGAATCCAAGCTTCATTGCTGTCGAGTTGATCAAAGAGCCTCTTGCACCTGGTGTTTCCTTTGAGAGCCTTACTAAGTTGTATAGAGCCGGTTATGATGCTGTTCGAAAGTATTCTTCGATTGCTTATGTGATCATGTCCAATCGGCTGGGACAAGCTGATTCAAGGGAGCTCCTCCCCCTCGCCGGTGGATTCAAGGGCACCGTCATTGACATACATTACTATAATCTGTTTTCAGATGAATTCAAAAGCATGACGGTACAACAAAACATTGATTTTATTTACCACAACCGGGCTAACCAGTTGAACGTTGTCACCACATCCAATGGTCCGCTCACTTTCGTCGGTAAGCGCTTATATGAGTATTTATTACAAGATTATGATTCGATGCGAAACGTCAAACAACAGAAGTTCACTACATGTGAATCTTATCACTGTCCAATCATTTGAAGTGGGCCCATTTGATTTCTTAGGAAGCTGAGAAATCAAGTGGGGTCACTTGTCACCACCTTCCCATCCTCATGGTGATAAGATTTACCCCTAAAAAGAATAGCTAATAAAATCCTGTTGTTGTTGTCCATTGGGTGGGCAAAACAATGCAGGGGAATGGGTCGCTGAATGGGATGTCAATGGAGCAACAGAAGACGATTATCGCAAATTTGCAAAGGTGCAGTTGGAAGTTTATGGGCGGGCCACATTCGGGTGGGCATATTGGACATACAAGCACGTATATAACCATTGGAGTCTGAGCTGGATGATTGAAAATAACATAATAGCACTGTAGATTTCACTATGGCATGATCTCCTATTAAAATAATGCTCTCTTCAGAGTTCCCCCCTTTTGCTGAACTTTCTATTAGAAATGCTTTGCTAGCTATGCATGTCTCTTCCAAGCATTTCAATTCGGAAGATATATGATATGATATGATGAAGATGTGTGTTTGTGCTTGTTTACAGAGGCTTCATAGAATTAGAAGATCCAAGCTTTCAATTGTTTGTTATATTATGCAATGGGAATAGGCTTGTTTTCATTAAGGGTGCGTTTGGATTGAGGGAAAACTAACGAAAGCAAATAGTTCTTAGTTTGGTGTGACATTTTCTTTGTTCGAAAACATAATAAAGAGAAATCAATTTCCTTTTATCAGTAATAAGTAAGATCTTTTTATTTTATCTTTTCAGAAAGTTAATTATTGGAAGAAAAAAAAAACGTTTTCCTCTAATATGACTTTTTAAATGAAAAAAATCGAAGGAAAAAGAAGATCTGCTTTAAAATCGCAACCCAAATACAAGAAAATGGAAAGAAAGCATTTTCCATGACAGCTTCTATAGCAAGACAAACATGCCTAAAGGATTTTCTTTCCCAGCGGTAATAGTTTTTATATAGCAAGATCAACATAAAGCGGGACTTAACCATAAACAGCCTTGTATTATTTGATCAAGGTGCCTAGATGGACTTCAGGTGCATAAGGTTGGCTTAGCAACTATCTTGCAACAATGGAAAAACATAAGGTTGGTTGACAATGTAGATCAAGGAATTCAAGTTCAGATGGGCTTCCTTACTATGTCCCACTTGCTTGAATCATCAAGACCAGTTGCTGACTCTGGCTCTGGATAATTGTTAGGACTCAGTTCTAGACTCAACAGTGTTTCTTCCCTTCCCCTGGGCTGAAACCATTTTGATCACTGCAGCAGAAAGAACCTAGATTCACTTGGGGCAGCTGTCCAAACCAAGAAATTGAGTTGATTTCATGCCTTGCATTGATAGGTCTTTCATCTTGTCCAAAATCAAAGATGGGTCAGACTCTTGGTATGGCTCATTTGACTTCTGGCAGAGCTTAAGCAGTAGCTATTTTGATCTTGGAAATAGGGCTTATATGACAACTGCAGAAATTGAGCCTATTTGTTTTACTAATTACTATGGTAATGTAAACGAAATGTGCAGTGATTACAAATTACTATTCCTGTCTATTGACATCTGTATTTGACCACTAATTCCCGTATTTGATTTATTAATGGGAGTGTAACGATGACATTTTTTTACATTATGTTTGTTTGGATTCGAGATTTTCTCAATAATGCCATGAAAAAATGTAATGATTATAAATTTCTTTACATGTCTCCTAAATACATCTATATTTGGCCGACAATCCCATATTTAATAAAATGACAATGATGACACCTTTCCCTTACATTACCGGCATAATTGGTGCAACAAACAGGCTCGGCTCTGCTCTGCTAAATGAAAATTTTGTAACATACAAATTTAGCATAACGTGCCTCCATTTAGATGAATGATCACCATGCACCAATGTTATATAAAAATGGATACATTTGCCACGAGAAATTAGTTGTCAATGATATATTTTTCTAATATTATTTTGAGATGGGACTTGATGATGATCCACCTTCAAGTTTCAACAGAAGTTATTTCAGCGAGTCACCCGACCTAGTTTCCTGTCCTATTTAAAATGAAAAGAGGATGTTACATCAAAATACAAGAAATTCATAACATTGGGTGTACTTGAAGACTATTTGTCCATTTAATGTATCAGTCACCGATTATGGCAGTCACAGAGGTGTGTTATTAGTGGACCGCATTTAAACATTTATTAGCCCATTAAACCGAGCGACCCACACATTGAGTTACACTGAGTAACCACTTCTGAGTGAATTTCTTACCGATTAGTCTTGAGATCTCCTCGAGATGAGTTGACTCAGCTGAGTTCTTAGTCGATTCAGTGTGTGTGTGTGTGTGTGCGCGCGCGCGCACTCGATGGGGCTGGCATCCATGCATGGTCTACCATTTGAAACTAATCAGGCAGGGTACACCAATTTATCAGGCGGTCCCCACATACAATGAGGAATGACAGAGTCAAAACCATTCTCCTAAAGAAATCAGAAGTCTTTTGCTGTGAGGAGGCTGTTGCCCATGCCAAAAAATACAAAGCAGCAAGATAGAGAGTTTATGGACTAAGATGATGGGGACCAGATCACCTGCGCCCCCGAGTGACATGGAAGGAACCAGGGGGCATACATTGATTTGATTGGTCAAATAGTGAATGGGCCAGAATAAAAATAAAAATACAGGGTTTAGACAATCCTAACCCTTCAATCCATTGCATTTGGAATAGAAACTAAATGACAAGCATCAATGGCTCACATTCAGCAGAAAAAAGGTCCATTCACTACATGGTTTGGAGCATACCCCAATTTGGATAATCAAGCACATGCCGCACGTTTATGGTACCCAATCTGCAGCACGATAATGCTTTTGTGCCTGCAGAGGCAGTAGTTCCTGTATATTGAGTATCTACTGTGTGGACACATACTTATGATGGTTAGAAATTAGTTGAGATCAACCAACCACTCCAATAAAAGGAACTTCATTTAGACAAGGATCAGGGTCCACTGAAAGATGTTGACCCATCAGATTACGTGTGGGTTGCTTTGTACGTCTAGCATTGAAGTCTTTTCTTGAGAGGAAAGCTGTGAATAGGATGGCAACTGAGTTGAGTTGAACTTGCCTAGCCCCACTCCTAGCAACCAACCATTCCACATATTCAGGCCCAGGTGGGGCCCAATGAGTGAAGCATCTTCAGTGTTTAGAAAAGTTAGGCCAGGGTGGTAGTTGAAAATATGAATGGTGAGATTTGTTTAAGGTGGGCTATGTAAGTCATCCAGTGTCCGCCTCCACCATTACAGAATAAGAGCAAGGTATCATGGGCACGGGCTGTTTTGATTTGAAATTTAATATAATGGCATGAAATTTGCGAGTACGACTCTAGACATGGCTGGAACGGTTGATCTAGTGGGCCACCATGTTGAAAGGATCGATGCATTGAGTAGACAATCTCAAACATCCAATCATCGTGAATTCCAGAGATTCGTATCTAGCTGCTGCTCCTTTATTTGCTCAACTTTCCCTAGATGAATGTAGCTTGATCGAGACCCAATTCATTATCTGGTTTCCTCAAATATAATATATGAAGATTCGAATAGATTTGTACTGATTCTCCAAATAGATCAAACTGATATGCTCATCAGACAGGCCACAATTGTACAAGTACATGGACAACTGCTAAGAAATATCTGGTCGCATTCCCAGGACAGAGTATTCAACATGTCTAAAATTCTCCGGTGCTTTGGCTGTACGACGGAAGTCATATCCTCTTGTGACTTCACACTCATCCATTCCAAGCTCTTGCACATTTGTACTATACCAAGATTGGTCAACAAATGGACCAAAAAGAAAAGGGAAAATTGTAGGAGAAGCAGGTTTACATATGGTCATAGCACAGAGAAACCAACAACACAGTTTAAGGCCTTAGCAACACTAATTCTTCTAAGCCCTTAAACCAAATAGCAGTTTCAACTTCATAAGATCATATGACAAAGTCCAAGAAGACTAGTTCTCTTTCATTCTTTCTTTTTTTTTTTTCTTTTTCTTTTTTTTTTCTTTTTTTTTTTTGAATAATGAGCAATGAAGCCGTATAACAAATGATCCAAACAAACAAGCAGCCCCATATGTGATAACATTCAAACATGTTACCCAAAAAAAAAAAAAAAAGGATTGAGATCCACCCAACATTTCATCTCACAACTACTCATGACATTCACAATTAAAATCTATATATCAAATAAAGAAACCGTATAAAAATAAGCATGTAGACATAAATGTAACAAAATATCTAAACATACAAGCACATTACTCCACTAAGAAATATCCTGAGCAAAAGTGAAAAGGTTACATATACTATACATATCGGACATATAATCTAAACGTATTTCAAGGAGCCGCAAAATCACTATACAGCAAAAACCACAACAGCACAAAAAGAAGAAAAAGAAAATCTACCAACCAATCATTTCGAGACCAAAAGAATCTCTGGCTTCTTCGGTTTGCTCGGCGTGTTCGGATTCAATGCTGCATTGGCCGCTGCAACCTCCTTTGCCACCGCACGTGCCCTCTTATCAAGCTGAATCAGATTCCGTGTGGCCAAAATTGCCTGTGGGATTAGATCATGCAACGCCCGAGCATACAAACACTGTGCCGCCACCGATGCTGCGTCCCTCACCACCTGCGGATTCAGTGGGGCCAAATGGCAGTGACCCAGAATTCTCAGCACTGCCTGGAATAGCTCCCATGGGAGTGGAATTCTCGAACCTCTCAAAGAAGCCCTAGTTTCCACGCAATGCCCATTGGCTCTCTTGGGGCTGCATTTTCCAATCCCCAGCCTGCCCATCTCGTCCCCGACACTCTCAATTTCATCCCCGTCTCCTAAAATCCTAATCTCTGTAACGGAATTGCTATTTCCATCACTCCCATCCAAGTTAGCACTATCAAGTTCGTCCCGGCAAGAGCAATCCTGCCTGGCCCACGAAGTGGCAAACTCGCAGAAGTCAATCTTTGATCGGCTTGGCATGAGGGATCTTCTTATAGTAGCAGTCGAGCACGACGGAGACAATGCAAGCACGCTTGGTTGATTTGACGGCACTCTGGGGTTCAAGTGGGGCAGAGAGGACGCCAACGGACGGCTGGGACTGGACGGGAGGGGTTTGTTGCGGGGTGAGTGGTAGAGGGAGGGATAGGAGAGGTTGGGGACGGAAATGAGGGCGGGCTTCCTGGCACGAGCCTTGATCTCGGAGGCGTAAAGTGACAGGAGGACGGCCTAGAAGCCGGCGAGGGACGGAGCGGCGGGGCCAGTGGAGACGACGCGGGAGAGGTAGATTCCGGAGAGTAGGGGAATGAAGGAGAGGGCGACGAGGCAGAGATCGGGATCGGAGGAGAGGAAGGTGTCGTAGAACCAGTGGCAGAGAGGGTCGTCGCCGGAGCCGGAGTAGGGGGAGGACAGGGCGGCGGAGATGGATAGGGAGGCGTCAGGGGATTCGAGGAGGAAGCGAGCCGGGCGATCGGAGTCAGCGAGGGCGGAGAGGATGGATGAGAGCGTCTGTATTCGGGACCGGGCTTTGGAGATGGATTCCCACCAAGATTGCATGGAATTGTTGCCGTTGTTGCCGTTGGGGTTTTCATTCTGGTTGTGGTTGGAGGAAGCTGAGGAAGATGAGGCGAAGATGGTGGTGGGGCGGGAGAGTTGGATTTCCATCGTGGCCGTTTATTCTTTCATCGATGTGTGGGGTATTCTTGATCTCTCTCGATCAAGAATGAGATGGACTCGTTTGGAATTTCGGAGAGGAAACGGAGATTTTTATGCACACGGATTTCCTGCGAGAGCCTTTCGCAGGATGTTTGTTAGGAATCCACCCGTACATACTTTTCGTAAGGTGATCTTCGAAAATGGAGCTAAAAATGAGCCAGATCCAGTATTCAAGTGGGGTCAGTCACATGAGTTTTGAATCAAGCAAATATTTATTTATTTTAGTTCAACTAAGTACGAACGATGTTATCAACGGTGCGAATGTCATGCAAATATTACGGTGCACCCATCTTTTCCTTTAGTGTGGCGTACTTAGTCTTCCATTGTTATATATATATATATATATATATATATATATATATATATATATATATATATATATATATATATTTATTTTTTTTTATCTCAGGTCATAAAATGAGCTCCCAAGACCAATGAATGCTGTAAATTTCTCACAAATATCACGGTTACGGTGGGTTGTGTATATGTTTCCAATGCATAAACTTATTGTGAAAGCCTGTTGCAGGAAATCCATGTTCAATTTTTATGGTCTCCGCTTCTCTGCCTCTGTTACTATAGTTAGGAACTTACAATGCAAGGACACGGTGCAGTGATCCGTACCATGGAGCGAAGGGGTCCACACTCCACGGCGGTGCGGTTACGGTTCTCTGTGGGGCTCACGATGATGTATGTTTTTATCCGTGCTGTCTATTCCTTTGGGATCATTATTTTAAGGCACGGTAAGTAAGTGAGGCAAAACCAAATCTCAGGTAGACCACATGACAGGAAAACAGTGGTGATTGAGTTAATCATCATCATTAAAAACTTTCTGAGGCTCCCCGTAATGCTTATTTGCCGTTAAACCCTGTTTATTAAGTCACAAAGACAAAGATGAAGAGAAAACATGAATATCAACTTAGTCCAAGCTTTTTATGGCTCTTGAAAAGTTGTTAATGGGACGTGTTCATTCATATCCCTATTTCCTCTACTTCATTTTAGCCTATTGCCTTAAGGGCGTGTTTGGCTGGGTGGATTGGTTGGGATTGAATGGTATTAGGGTGGATGACATGGATTTCAAGGTAATGATGGCTTCATTAGTGGATTGGTGCAAGATCCATGGGATTAATATATCGAGTCTGTTCGGTACACCCAGTTAATCTTGGGATTGAACCTTCTCATCCCTTCCAATCCCTCAAACCAAACACGTCCGAAGCAAATTTGAATGGATTAGGGTAGATTGGATGAGATTTAAAGGTAATGATGGTGTTGTCAGTGGATTGTCTTAAGATCCAGGAGATTGCTATATCCCGGGATCAGATCACTCAGCCTGTTTGGCGCGACCAACCAATCTCGGGATTTAACTTCCAATCCCTTCCAATACCATCCAATCCCTTCTAATCCACTGGGCCAAACAGGCCCTAAGTGAGTTGGGCCAAATAGATAAATGGCATGCATAAAACACATAAATCATGGTAGAGCCCACAACTCCGCTCAATAGCAACTCAGTGGGAGCATGGATTGTGAATAGACAATGATAGGGCATTTGGATCTTAAGTTACTTAAGATTATCAATTTATGCTTTAAGTAGCTTTTATTTTTATTTTTTAATTTCAACTTATTAAATTAAAATGATTAAGTAACTTTAAATAAAAAATTACTTATAATTGATCATAAATCAAATTTACTTATGGAAATTAAATTACTTATCTAATGTTGTAAGCAGGAAAAGTAAGTTATTTGGTGGTATCCAAATGGGCCCTAACTTGCATGGCACTTGTGATGCACATTGTGATGAAAGAAGAGACATGAGAGAAGGGAGAGTGATAAAAATGCTTGGGGTACTAGAAGAGGTTGCCAATCCAGTGCTTTTGTACTAAGGCAGGGTGATTTAGCATATATAAGAATATGCGTCATCCATCAGGTAAATCACACCTTATTTAGCCTTATTTAAAACAAATTAAGCTGATTCAACTCTCTATTTGGGCCACTCTACCAAAAATCTACAAGTTTATATTGAATGACACACCTAAGCTTAAAACTACTATGATTTTTGGGTAATTCTCTAACATATGTAGAGGTGGGTGTCAAGTCAAGTCGGACTGGATTAAGTCTAACTCGACTCGATTTGGTTTTTACAAGTACCTGACCCAAACTCGATCTGATTTGGGATCGAGTCTAACAGTGCTAACTCAATCCGAACTGATTCCTTGCTGACCTGACCCGAATCGAGTCCGACTCGGTCAAAGAAACCAAGTCAGATCGAGTTGAGTCTATCTAGTCGATTCAAATTGGGTTGAGTCAAGCCGAGTTAAAGACTCTGGTACTAGGAAGGAAATAAGAAGAAAATCGGGAGAGAAAGGAGGAGAGAAAGAAGCAGATGAGGGAAATTGGGAGAGAAATAAGGAGAGAAAGAAGGAGGGAAGGAGAGAAAGTCAGCTTGAGTTGCGAGTAGGATTAGGATTTGGATAGAAAAAAGAATAAAGGTAAAAAAGAAAAAGAAAAATCTGATTTTATACTACTCGAATCTGGTCCAAATCGGACCGGATTGGATTCTGGATCGAATCGGATCGAGTTGCTACATAACTTGAACTCGATTCGGTTTGACGTCGCATCCGATTGGGTCTACTCAATCTGACTCGACCCTGACTTTCGGTTTGAGCCAGATAGGATCTGACCAGTTCGGTTGAGTCGGGTCGGATCCTGCCCACCCCTAAGTATATATATGCATATCAAATGAATGGATTGATGATAGATATGCCACCGTAGCCTTAGTAAAAGTAGGCATTTCCTCCCATCTAATATTTCTTATGGTGTGGCCTACTTAAGTTTTAAATGATCATAATTTTTAACTTCAGTAATAAAAATTTGGCAGCTTATGACCTGATTAACGGGGTGGATCTCATGAAAATCCACTCACATTTCACATGACCTTTTCATTGAAGGTAACCTGTGGATATCAAAGCTATCGGAATTTGAGCTTTGGAAGAGATAAAGTAAGTTAAGCATTAATGATTCTACGCTTTAGCTTTTCCAAACATATTACTTGCGTTTGTGGTTGAAATTTTCACTAAGGGCGCACATTTTTAAATTATTAAGATTTCCTTTTGCTAAAAGTATCTTTAAAAAATCAAGGTAGGAGGGGAAAAAAGGATTGGGATTGGACAGTGAACCTTTTAGTACTGAGCTTGGTGACGAAAAGTCATATGAGCCCTACCATATATGTATTTTATGTATGCCATACATTCCCATTGCAAACTTATTTTAAGGCATGAGATGGAAAATTGAGATCGATCCAAAGCTCAAGTAAACCACACCTCAGGAAGCAGTGGGTACAGTGATGCAACCTTCCTAGGGCTTACTATAGTGTTTATTTGACATTTAAACTGTTCATAAAGTAATATAATCATGTTAAAGATGTTTAACAAAACAATGAGCAATGGCTGAAATCCTCCTTACTGTATGGAGGAGATAACTTTGGATTATATACAAAATAAATACACTTGTGTGATCCTATATAATAGTAAAGAATCAAATACAAATATTCAAAAATATTTGTACATATCTCTACAGCTATACAAGGTAGCAATTCGAAATGGATTATGGCAAATATCAAAGAGAATCATTAGATTCTCCTTTATCACTCCTCTGCAAGGTGAGCGTGGCAGAAAGGATAACGCTGAGCTTGTGTCGAAAGAGAAAGAACTGAGGCTTAGTGACACCTTTGGTCAACAAATCAGCAAGTTGCATATGTGAAGGAATAAAAACAACTTTCAAAGCACCATTAGCAACAAGTTCATGAACAAAATAGTAGCCGATCGCAATATGTTTTGACCGAGGACGAGTAACCAGATTGACAGCCATAAAAATTACATTTTAATTGTCGCAAAGAATTTTCAGTGGCGCTGAAGGCGTAACACGAAGGTCCCGAAGCAGTTGAATAATCCAGGCAATATCAGCAGTGGCAACATCTAAGGAGCGATATTCTGCTTCTGCACTTGAACGAGAGACAGTGCTTTATTTCTTAGAGGACCAAGAGATTAAATTGGAGCCAAAAAATATAGCATAGCCGGTAGTAGAGCGGCGGGTATCAGGACATCCAGCCGAGTCCGCATCAGAGTAGGCAAGAAGACCATGAGTGGACTGTTTATGAAGTTGAAGTCCATGATGAGGAGTGCCTTTAACATAGCGCAAAATATGCTTGAGAGCACGAAAGTGGTCTTCGGTGGGAGCATGCATGAACTGGCATATAGAATTCACACTGAAGGAGAGATCAGGCCTGGTGATAGTCAAGTATTGAAGAGCACCGACAAGAGAACGAAACATAGTAGGGTCGGAGAAAAGCTTTTCTTCAGATGAGAGGTGCTGACCGATGACAAAGGGTGTAGAAATAGGTTTTGCATCAATCATGGAAGCACGTTGTAAGAGATCAAGAGCATACTTCGTTTGACTGAGAAACAAACTCTTCTCATTAGCTTGGACTTCAACACCAAAAAAATAATAAAGATCACCCAAATCCTTTATGGAGAATTCCTTGAAAAGCCGAGTAATAAGTGTTTGAACTATAGAAGTATTACTTCCAGTGATGACCATGTCATCAACATAAACAAGTAAGTAAACAGTCCCAAGCAAGGAGCGATACACAAACAACGAAGAATCAGCCTTACTGGAGAGAAGCCCAAGTCGAAGTAGAAAAGAGTTAAAGCGATGAAACCAAGCTCGAGGTGCTTGTTTCAAGCCATAAAAAGCACGCTTCAGGAGACAAACATGTCGAGGGAACTGTGGATCAGTGTAGCCAGGCGGTTGTTCCATGTACACCTCTTCATTGAGAAAACTATGTAGAAAGGCGTTTTGAACATCTAACTGATGTAAACGCCATCCAGAAGTAACAACCAAGGACAAAATGATTCGGACCGTAGCAGGGCGCACCACAGGGCTAAAGGTGTCACCGAAGTCAAGGCCATGAATCTGAGAAAATCCTTGAGCCACAAGACGTGCCTGATGGCGCTCAATAGACCCATCAGAGCGAAGTTTGGTTTTGAAAATCCAGAGACAGCCAACCACATTATGACGCTTAGGATGAGGTACAAGAACTTACGTATTATTTTTCTTCAAAGCTTGAATTTCATCATCCATAGCCGAGAGCCATTCAGGGTGTTTTGTAGCAGACTTGAAGCCCCGAGGCTCTTTTAGAGCAAGAAGTGCCTGAAAAGATCGAGAAGAAGACAAAACAGTCATAGCATGATATAACCGTGGTTTGAATATACCAGCTTTATCTCTGGTAATCATCGAATAGCTAGAAGTGGTCACATGAGGAACTGAAGATACGGGTGGAGGAGTAGTTGAGTCTCGAGTAGTAGAATCTGAGAGAGGTTCTGCAGGAAGAGGAACCTGCGGATCAAGGGGAAGATTCGAGGATAGGCATGGAGAATCACTGCACGACAAACATGGTGAACTCGAAAAGGATGGTGAAGATAATGAAGCAGAAGAATCAACATTAGAAGAACTAGAAACACACTCCTGACAATCAAAAAAATGAGTATAGTCAATGTTGGGCTGCACATGTTGCACAAAATCACCATTATAAGGAAAAATATTTTCATAAAACTGCACATGTCGAGAAACGTAGACACGATGTGTCTTTCGGTCTAAGCACCTGAATCCTTTATGAAGGGTACTGTAACATAAAAAGACATAAGGAGCAAATTTTAGAGATAATTTATTAGGTGAGTAGTCTCTCAAATAAGGGAAGCAAAGACACCCAAAAGTGCGAAGCATAGAGTAATCTAGTTGCTTACTAAACAAGAGCTCATAAGGAGTTTTTCCATCAAGGGACGGTGACGGGAGTCGGTTAATGAGAAAGACGGCAGTAGAGAAGGCCTCAACCCATAAAGAGAGCGACACATGCACATGAAACATCAAGGTAAGACCCGTTTCTATGACATGGCGATGCTTGCGTTCTGTAATGCCATTCTGGCTAGGAGTGTAAGGACATGCCAGACGAAGAACAATGCCACAAGAGTGCAAATGAGAGCGAAATTTATGATTTGTAAATTCGGTTCCACCATCGCACTGAAACGATTTAATTTTTGCTAAAAATTACGTCTCAATATAACGTTGTAAATGGATGAAAGTATCAAAAAAATCAGATTTGTGTTTCAACGAGAATATCCAACTAAATCTGGTACAATTATCAATAAACACCGCATAGTATCTATATCTAGTAAAAGAGAGAACTGGTGATGGACCTCATAAGTCATAGTGTAAATGATCAAAAGGCATGGCACAACGTTCATCATTTAGAGAAAAAGGTAAACGGTGGCTTTTGCCAAGTCTACAACCAACACAAATTTCAGAATCAATGTTCACCAATTTATTACTACAAGAAATGATCCTAATCTAGAAAGAGAAGCAATAGTACGATAGTGTGGATGACCAAGGGGAGCATGCCATAAGCGAACAGAGGCTCGTGGTGGACGAGAAGTGGCGGACACGAAAGCATGATGACGACGATCTAACACGTAGAGACCATTTTCACATCTTTCGACTCCCAGTACTGTTCTTGTGACCCGATCGTGTATGGTAAAACGAGAGGAAGAAAAGGTAACAAAATAATTATTGTCTTTAGTAAGCTGACCAATAGAAATAAGATTTTTCTTAATGCCAAGAACAACTAAGACATTTGATAAAAGAAGGGAATTGGACGGAACAAGAGATGAAATGGAACCAGTATGAGAGATTGCTAAAGACTGACCATTTCCAACCATGACACGTTCATTACCAGAGTAGATAGCCGGTTGATCCACACCCTCAGTGTCGCTTGTCATGTGGGACGTTGCACCAGAGTCAGGGAACCATTCTGAGTCATTCAGAGCTTGAACTGAGCAGGTATAAAATGCTTCAGCAAGATTAGCTGATTGCTTCTTCTTGAGTTTTAAGAAGCTCCAGCAACGTTTGGCCAAGTGTCCCTCCTTGTCACACAATTGACAGTGAATAGAGGAGGTGGATGACGATTTTGAAGTGGCAGAGGTTGTAGAAGAGGTTGAAGACCGATTCTTCCCTTTCTTAGCTCCTACCGCTTTGTAAGTCTACTGCACATAATAGGCAGAGTTGGAAGACGAGTGGGAGATCGACCGTTCAAAAATCTCATGGCTTAAAGCTTTCGGAACAATCTCTGCAAAAGAGGGTAGCGGAAGCTGTGACATCATGGTGGTAGAGAAGATCTTATAGTTGGCTCCCAATGCTCGTAAATACCAGTGGACTTTATCCATGTCGTCAATGGGACGACCAATAGCAGCCAGTTGATCACAAAGACCTTTGAAGGTGTGAGAAAACTCAGCAATGGACTGAGAGCCGCGTTGCATCAACTGGAGTTCATCCTTGAGTTGCACTTCTCGAGACTTCGATCGGTGCGAGAAGGAAACTTCAAGAGCGCGCCAAGCCTCATGGGAATGACGTAAACCCAGTACCTTACTCATAGACTCCTCTGTAAGAGAAGAATAGAGTAAATTGAGCAGCGTCTGATCAGTATGTATCCAAGAGGTATAAGTAGGATTTGGCGTTGTAGTGCCAACAGAGGTAGTAATCGTGATAGAGAGAGTCATGATGCTACCGTCCAAATAGCCAAAAAGCTCTTGACTGGCTAACAGAGGAACAAACTGATTTCTCCACAATAGGTAACTGGAGGAGGTCAGTTTAATGGTGAGCATATGCACCATTGTGTTGAGCGGAAGAGTAAGAGATGAAGAAGCTAAAACAGCCACGGTGAGAATCAAAAGAAAAAAGAACAAACTCTGATACCATAAAGATGTTTAACAAAACAATGAGCAATGGCCGAAATCCTCCTTACCGTATGGAGGGGATAACTTTGGATTATATACAAAATAAATACACTTGTGTAATCCTATATAATAGGAAAGAATCAAATACAAATATTCAAAAATATTTGTACATATCTCTACAGCTATACAAGGTAGTAATTCGAAATGGATTATGGCAAATATCATGGAGAATCATTAGATTCTCCCTTATCATCCTGGATAAAAAGGAAAACATAAAAATCAGCTAGATCTAAAACTTCGACGGTGCACAAGAAGGTTTTCAATGGCAGGCATCTAATCCTCACTATTTTTTATGGTGTGGTCCACTTGAGCATTGGATTTGACTCATTTGTTGAATGATGCCTTAAAATGAGCTGGCGAAATGAATGGACAGTATAAATAAAACACATACATCATGGTGGAGCTATCAACCAGTTCTGAGCTGGACACTGGAGGGTCACTGCAGAATCCAGGTAAGGAGAAAACAGTCCCCTTTGATCAAATTATTATATAGATGAATGGTGCTCAGAGTGAAACTTGAAGAAGGGGATTATTGAGATGTTAGACATTGTGCTGGATTTCTGGGTTATGGTTTAGCTATGATTTGTCCCATCAGTCAACAGTCTGGATCAGCGTGCCATGGGCCTAACTTAGGGAAAAGAGATAGAAGCTAAGTAAATTGTACAGTTCTTAACTTGACTAATGACTATAATGGAAGTAACTGGGCACCCAGTAACTCAGTATGCTTCGTATTCATACTGAGTAAACTCTGCTGAGAACACCGTGAATGTATGTGTCTTATCCACATGGCATTCATTTTTTCAGTTCATTTAAATGGTTGAGCTCAAAATTAAAGCATATTCAAAGCTTAGTGGTGGATTCTATCATAGGAAACAGTGGAAATAATGATATTCACTGCCAAAACATTCCTAAGGCACGATAATGTTTATTGGTCATCGTACTTATTTATAAATTTACACCGACTTGGATGGAGGGAAAATACAAATACCAGCTTATCCAAAACCTTCGTGGCCCTATTATGATTTCAATGGCAGGTGTTTAATTCACACTATCCTGCAGTGTGGTCCACTTGAATTTTGATTATGCTTCGATTTTAATCTCATACCCTAAAATAAAGTGGTAAAATCGATAGTGTGGATTGGATAAGATGCATAACTCAGGGTGGGCCCAAGAGTTTACTTAGTATTGAATCACCCAGTATGCAATTGGGCGTGTCAATGGGCCGGGCTCGGCCTGACAAAGTTTAAACTTTGAACATGCCCGACCCGTTGATATTCCTAAACTCCATGTTTTTTTTTTTTACCGTTTTTGAAACCAAAAGGATCGATGTATCCTGACTGTATGTGTGACCGTCAATGCTCAACTACTCCTGCATACATCCACTCAACCTCGTGTATATTTAAATCAATCCCAACCATCTAAATAGTGCATCAAACGGTGAATGGAGCAAGGTCCAAAAATTACATTAATTGGATGGTGCTTATCACTGGTTGATGGATATTGGTTTGTTGATTTTGGGCCCATTGATTGCTTTCAATTCAGCTGTCCATTTGATGACCATCAATCAGCATTTTAAGATCATCCGTTCAATAGAAATTTGGATGATTTTGGCCTCAGCTTGACTAGGCTCGGTCAACATATATACCCGGCTCATGTTTGACTCGGCTCGATCAGCGGCTTAGAACAGCTCGAGTGGAGTTCGAGCCAAGTTTGAGCTCAAGCTTTTAAGCCGAGTTCGAGTTCGAGTTTGTGCTTACCGACAGGCAGGGCAAGGTGATCGTCGGATTAATGAGTTGTGGTAGGGGTTGGGACCATCGGATAGTAGGGGCAATGCGATCAAGAGATCTGGGGCAAGCGAGCAGGTTGGGCGAGCAGCAAAGAGCCAGAGACGGCCAGGCAGAGCAGATACCACTGAACTAGCGAGAGATGGGTAGTGGCTACGGGGAGCACCGGTGACCAGACTGGTTGGCTGAGAGAGAGAGAGAGAGAGAGAGAGAGAGAGAGAGAGCTCGGGCGGCTAGGTTGAAATGTGAAAGAGGGGTAAACCTTAGGATTTAAAATTTTTCTTGTTATACCACTTGATCGAGTGAAGCCAAGTTTGAATTATATATCGAACCGAGTTGAGTCGAGCTCAGGCCAGCTTGAACTCGGCTCAAAAAATAATTTCAACTTAGCTCAAACTTAGTTTCGAACTGGGTCGAATCGAGCTTTTTCGAGTCGATTCGAGCTTTCTCTAGCCGAGTCAAGCAAGTTGACTAAGCTAGCTTGGTTCATGTACAACTTTACTCATGGGGGTTGATGTGTTCCCTACCTGATGCATACATGTATTTCATTCATTAACAAAATTAAAATATGCTATTTATTTCTTTTGATATCTTTGATTATCATGTGAAATAATCTCAGCAGCTTGGACTAGTTTTAGTGGAGTTCGAGCTCAAGCTTTTAAGTTGGGTTCGAGTTTGAGTTCGTGCTTATCGATGGGCAAGGTAGGATGATGGTCGGACTGACGAGTTGTGGCAGGGGCAGTGAGACAGGGCAGGGCAGGGAGCATCGGGCAACAGGGATAATGCGAGCAAGCGATCAGGGGTAGGCGAGCGGGTCAGTCAAGCAGTAGAGAGCCAGAGACGATCGGGTAAAGAAGATACCACCGGACCAATGAGGGACGGGCAGTGGATACGAGTGAGCATCGGTGACCAGACTGGTTGGCTGAGGGAGGGAAGGAGGGAGAGATTAGGCAGCTAGGTTGAAACGTGAAAGAGGGGTAAACCTTAGGGTTAATTTTTTTTTCTTTTTATATCACTTGATCGAGTTGAGTCGAGTTCGAGTTATATATTGAACAGAGTTGAGCTCGGGCCAGCTCGAATACGGCTTGAAACATTTTTGAGTTCAAAAAATAATTTCGACTAAGCTTGAACTTAGTTTCGAACTGAGTTGAATCGAGCTATTTCGAGTCAAATTGAGCTTCTTCGAGCTGAGTTGAGCGAGTTGACCGAGCTAGCTCAGTTCGTGTACAACTCTACTCATGGGGGTGGATGTGTTCCCTACTTGATGCATACATGTATTTTATTCATTAACATGATTAAAATATGTTATTTATTTCTTTTGCTATCTTTGATTTTCATGTGAAATAATCTTGGTGGAAATTCTCATTAGGTCTAGTTAGCCTACCTTTTATTGATGAAAAACCGTACAAATATAAATATAACTGTACAAGTGGTATAAGAGTATGAAGACAGCCGAGCCTGTGAACGATCCACAGGACACATAACCTTATCTCATTGAAGAAGAACTTATTATTATTATTATTGAAAAACTTAATGCTTTAGAATGTTTTTCATTTATTTATTTTGATTCATTTAGGATAGTACGGTTGTTATAATTTTCTTTTTATTCCATTTGTTGTGGACATGAATTTACTGATCAATATTTCATTTGAATAATACCCCAAATGATACATGGATTATTTGCATGAAACGGAACTTAGTTTGATGACGTCTTATACATAAGGGATGCTTATGATTTTGTTAACTTTTCTGATTTTAGTATACTTAGTATACAAGTCATGATGCAGAACTTGGAACGGAGAGATGGAGTTTTTTGGTGTGAAGCCGAACCACTGGTTCTTGTTTGTTTTTGGTGATCAATAACGGCTAATACACACTTAATTTATTGCAGCAGAAGCAGCTGCATTTGGGAAGAAATGATGTGGGCATTATGGGTGGCCCTAATCAAGGTATAGTGACATTTTAGCTGTGAACAAAAATGGTGGGAAATGTACGCGAGTATCTTTAAAAGGGAAGCGTTAAACACATGGGTGTCCGGAGGTCCAGGTGTGGCATGTGTCATATTTAAAAGGGAAGTGTCTAACAGGGGATGGGAACCAAACCATCCATTGTTCATGCGGATCGCCTTGTGTAAAATTCATCCCCACCCATTTATTGGGTAGACCATCCAAGTAATTTAGAAGTTATCCAATAGGTGGACCGTCAACTTATTGTCTAGCCAGTTGGAATAAGTATTTTTCTTTTATAATTTACCTTGGTTATTAACTGATCTGACTTTCTGGTAACAAAGCTTGTAAGGAAATAAACACACATCACAATTCACACAGGCTCATCCAATATTTATTATTCGTAAAATTAGATAGACATAACAACTTACGTATCTTACCGTGGGCAGGGCATCGATCCCTGTGTTCCTTAAAACACTTACACATACACACCTACACGAAAGACCCTAGGAAAAGCAGAGTAATATCAACCATGGATTGTCGACTCTTCCGAATCAGCTTGGAATTCGATCATGTTCAAATCCTGCTTGTGGCCATGGGTCATGATTGTAAATAAAGGGCAACTGCGACTGACGGTTTGCCAAGTCGCAATTAGACCTAGACCCGAACAAGTCAGTCCGAGTCACTGAGTCTTGGAACCTTTAAATCAAACACCTTATTACTAACATAAGCTTAATATTATAATAATGATAATAATCAAAGGAAAGTGGGAGTCAGACGGTGGGCCCGATTCCCACTACGGTCGCAAGTACTCTTATCTAAGCTGTCCAATCGGTCTTGATAAGATCGATGTGGATCCCACCAATGATGACTTCCCCAACTTTCGGGACCAAGCTCACCACCACCTTCTCGGAACCTTCAGCATCAATATCTTCCAACAGGTTCGATATTCCCAACTTAAGGCCAAATTTCTTTGTCTGCGCATCTTCGCTGCTACGAATGTGAAAGTGGGGCAGTTTCACAAAGCTCCCTGCGGACTCTCCTAGGTCAGGTCCCACAAAATCCCCTCCGTAAGGCGCTGCCACGTACACCTCAAACGTGACGGGTCCATTGTGGGGGATCTCTATGCCGTCGATGAAGAGGACCTCCACCTCATCCTCTTTCTCGCTCTTGGTTCGGGACTTCTTGGGCCTCTGCACCAAGGCCCGGATGGTCGAATCCAGGGGTCTCGGGTCGGGTCCGAAGTCGGATACCTGAACCAACGCGATTCTGGATCTAGGTTTGGCTCCAGACGGGGTCTTCACCACCTTTTTCTTAATGTTGCGATCAGTCCATGGAAGTTCCACGTCTTCGTAAGTGTACCGGAGTTTCTGCGGATTGAGACTGTCTTCCACCTGTTGTGTTT
The DNA here is from genome assembly GCA_037074715.1 of Magnolia kwangsiensis. Taxonomy (NCBI): domain Eukaryota; kingdom Viridiplantae; phylum Streptophyta; class Magnoliopsida; order Magnoliales; family Magnoliaceae; genus Magnolia; species Magnolia kwangsiensis. The sequence continues at coordinate 5,768,747 of CM073575.1, read as the reverse complement.
ATTCGTTTGTCAAATGCATGAATGACACATACAACTAGTTGGATGGTAGCGCATACACGAAAATATACCAAGTGAGGAGAACATGGTCACGATGAATATCTTATGCAAATATCAGTGACTGTTTATTATTATTATTTATTTTAACACACGCACACACACCCCCACACACTCACGCTAGTGGAATTTCACCACCTATATATGGGTACTCGAACCCTTGACTGGGAGTTGCACTCACCTAGTGGGCCTCAAAATAATGGCCAACTTGCAATCTGATCGAAATTACATTTGTGAACCATCGATAAATGGGGCGGTTTTATTTTAACCCTGCATCATTTTTTTGATGGAACAAACCTATTGGATGAATTGGATGTCATACACTTCGTCCAATTACACACTGATTGTGTTTTTAGACCTTCTCATTGGATAACGAGGGAGGTTCGTAACCCTTAGCCTGACAGTGGCTGATCAGGAAGTGAATCTGATCCGTCCATATAGTGGTTGAGAATCTCACCAAATAGAGGATCCTAGCCGTCAGATTTTCCTGTTGCATCCCATTTTCATCCTGACCGTCTATTTTAAGGCCACTGTGGACATAGATACTAGCTATTGCCTAGCCATTCAAGGTAAGTACACACAAATGGACAGTCATGGTTAGTGCCCATTAAATAGACAGCCTCGATCAACCGCACCACCTGCCACTTTGCAGTCATTAGGCAACAAACTACCCTAATCCAGGGTTAAGGCACGAATAGGAGGGTCAAGGGCGACAGTCATGAAACTACGACTCCAAACAAGTGACAGCATGTTATATGCATGATCCCCCAGCGGGTTTCACCGGATGAACCGCAGGGTCTGCAACTTGTTCATAAGGTCATGAATGAGCCGCAGGGAAAACACAAACATCAGCTTGATCCAAACTTCTGTGTCCCCATGAAGTTTTTAACGGTACCTGTTTAATCCCCAAAGTGTGGTCCATTTTAACTTTGGTTCTGCCTCATTTTTGAGCTTGTAATCCTAAATGATATGAATTTTTTTAGATAATTCAACTTGCCTAAATATAGTGGGATGCATGTAACACACTGTCCACCTATCATATCATGGAGATAGACCTGCATTATCCACCCACATCGGTGAGGAAACTCAAACACTAATTTTCCCCTTTGATATCATTTGATGCGGAGAGTATCGGCCAGTACTCCAGAGTTGTTGGGAGAAGTATGAGAATATATATATATATATATATATATATATATATATATATATATATATATATATATATATATATATAAAATCTAAGATTTGCCTCATTTTCAGGCAAACCGAGCAAGATCTTCCCATGGGCTACCCCACATCTTAGTGGGACCCACCCGTGGCCATTACCCATCTCACAGACCCCACCATGTGGGCCACCCCAACCCAGTGTGAAGACCTTCCTGTGAACTATCCTGCATCTCACAGGTCTTACAGTGGGCCCCACCCCATGATCATTTTACATCTCACTGACCCCATCTCGTGGGCCACCCCACCCTAGTGAGCAGATGTAACATTCACCAAAAAAAAAAAAAAAAAAAAGTTGGCCCACACCGAACTTAGTTGTTCGTCTAGTGGAGTGTCGATTTGCACGAGTCTAATGCCGAGTTTACTTCAAAGTTCTGTCGACTTGAGCCGAACCGAGCCAATCAAGTCTTCAAGTCTTCTACGAGTCGTGAACCAATTTGGTTATTTAGAATAGGTGGCAGTTTTGTATTTGTTTCTGTTTATTCTTCTTTTTGTTTTTGTTTATTTCTTCTGTACCCAAGTTTTTAAACATAGAATGCGCGGGAGAGAGGGAGGATTTGGGCATTCCTACCTTGACTCTCACCAACTGTCTGTTGTCGTCGTAGAAGAGGAAGGATGCGTTGAGCCAGTCTTTATCGTTGAAGTCGACCTTGTTTCCTCGCATCTGCCTGTAAATGTGCCACATCCGGTCCACGTTCGAATGGTGGCAGTAGAAAAGCGGGTCGTAACCCGCCGAGTAGAAGTTGCCCATGTCCCGGAAAGGTGCCTCGGGTGTCCCTACAAACTGGTGCATTGCGTTATGTATTGACTCTAACCGCCCCATTGTCTTTCCTGCGGAGGGCTCCTCGCCGGCCTTGACCGGATCTCCCAAGAACAGCTCTGGCAGCGGCAGAGACTCCTTAAATGTCTTGTTCATCTCATACAGGTTCTTCATCTTCAGCTCCTCGTCGGTATACGGGTTCCCTGAGCTTTTGAGGCTGTATTGGTAGTCCAGCACTGTCGGTGGTAGGTTATCCGGGTCACGCCTCTTGTCGTAGAGCGACGACGTCTTGTCATTGACAAAAATGCTCGGCATAGTCATTCCGTCCGGCGAGTCCCAGTTCCAGAACGGGAGGGCGAATGTCTCGTCACCAATCAGCTTCCCGAGGATCCTCTCATGGAAGTTAAGGTAGAAGCGGTGCCACGGTAGGAATATCCAGCTGAAGTGGACTTGCACTGGGACATTGAACCCCACCTGATCGTACGCACTATTGCAGTACTGGCAGTGCACCTTGGCCTGCTGCTCGAAGCTCCAAGGATCGGATGGGTCGAGTGCTTTCATGCGGCTATAGGCTTCCTTGTACTTGGCCAGGTCATCAGCATCCAACAAGTGTGCCGGTTTCCGAGTGCGCAGCGGCATGGAAGGGGGCGGGAACTTGAAATCGACGATCTTGCTGGGATCGGTGTAAGGCGGGCAGCACTGGACATTCTCCGCGCCTTGTCCAGCGTGGGCGGTGTGGCACTTGGATATGTCAGGTGGTTGCACTGGAGAAGCGACGGCCGTATTCTCATGGCCGAGGGTGGCAGCACCATACAGACCTCCCAATGTGCTAATGAGAACATTTCTTCTGTCCAACCTCACAATGGATTCTTTATCACCGCCATTATCATATGCACTAGCATTCGAAGCATTAGTACTAGCGCCAGAGGCTAATGGAGAAAAGTGAGTGGATGCCCGAGTAGCTTTTCGAGGGTAACGGGAATGGTGGTGGTGAAAGGGAGAGGCAATGGTGGCAAGAAATGAGAGAGACGACGACATGGTTGGTGTCTTAGCACTAGTGTTGCTTTGTTGAGAGGGAAGGTGACCGAGTCCTCTCTTATATAGAGAGAAACGTCGAGAGGAGGTTTCTTACTTGGCATTTGTGCATGCATGACCGCTCCTACACATGAACGAGTGTGTCCATACACATATACACCTATGAGAGAGAGAGAGAGAGAGAGAGAGAGAGAGAGAGAGAGGGAGGGGGGGGGGGGGGGGGCGGGGGGCGGTGGTGGAGGAGCTGACGCGTGTGGACATGTGCGGATGCAATATCAACCATGTGAGAGATGTGTGTGTGAACATGTGCGGGTGCAATATCAACAATGTGATACGTTACAAGGATTTCAGAATCATGCACATGCACTCGGTCATGATACACGTGTCACATATGTTACAAAATCCAAGCTGTCCAAGTAGTGGGGTGTGATCTAGATGGAGCATAGCTATTACAATAGACTAATTCGATGGTATCCAACGGTTGGATCGACAGTTTTTATGACCCAATTTGTATACTAATGTTTGTATTTTCAACTGGATGATTGCTATTCTATGATCATCTTTGATCACCTGCTACTCAGACATTGAGATATGGCATACATGTGTAACATGTGTAAGATCCAAGTCGATTGATGGGCTGCCGTTATCATGCAGCTGCATTTTCATGGAAATTAAGTTGATTTAATCTCTTATGGACCAACATTATTACTGGCACATAAGCACCTCTTACTCAAACCTATCTGCTTATGCACAAGCATGTGCCTTTCAATCACATGCATGTGCATGCGTGCACAAGGACATACATGCATGTACTTGTGCAGGCATACGTGTGAGAGAAATGTGCGCGTCATGTCAGTGGAGAGTGGAAGAGCTGTGCGTTATGTCACGGAGAGAAGGGGTGTGCGCCATGGAGATGGATTGGCTACTCCCCCTGACACCAGCCCCGTGGGTGATGGTTGGTGCTCTGTGGACCCCACCATGATGTATGTGTTTCATCCATTCCGTTCATCCATTTTTACAGATCATTTTATGACTTGATACAAAAAATGATAGGAATATAAATCTTAGGTGGACTACACTACAGGAAAACAATAATGATTGGATATCCACCATTAAAATCCAACTACGGCCACTGTACTGTTTATTTGATATCCAATATTTTGATTAGGTCATAAAGAACAAGATGAGCGAAAACAATAAATATCAGTTTGATCCAGAACCTTTATGGCCCCAAAACGTTTTTAATGGTCAACATTTATTCAATACTATTTCCTGTAATGTGGTCCACTTGTGATGTTTATGTACCTCATATTTTTTTTTCATACTGTAAAATGATCTATAGAAATAGATGGACAGTATGGATGAAACATATACATCATGATGGAGCCAACGGAGCTCCGAACATCAACCATTGGCTGTTGGGAGGGGAAGACGCCCATCCGTTTCGGAGACGGATTGGCTACTCTCCCAGACACCAGCCCCGTTAGTTGTGGTCAGTGCTCCATGGACGCCACCATGGTGTATGTGTTTCCCATTCATCCATTTTTACATATCATTTTAAAGCTTGATACAAAATATGATAGGGATATAAATCTTAGGTGGGCCACACCATATAAAACAAATAATGAATGGATATTCACTATTAAAATCCTCCTCAGGCCCACTATATTGTTTATTTGAAATCCAATATGTTGATTTGGTCATAAAAACCCAGGTGAAGAAAAACAATAAATATCATCTTGATCCAAAACTTTTATCGCCCCCAAAACATTATTAATGGTCAAAATTCATTCAACACTATTTCCTGTAACGTGGTCTACTTGAGGTTGAGATATATTTCATTTAGTTTTTCTCATACTATAAAATGATATATAAAAATAGATGGACAACATAGATGACACACAAACATCATGGTGGGCACCACATAGCACCGTCCACCAGCCAATGGCTGGTATGAGTGGGAGTAGCCAATCCGTTTCTGTGCGCAATGTGAGTGGAGAGGAAGCAGATTTACATAGCTGCTGTAGGTACGTGTCGTGCAAAGACGAGCACGGACGCTCCTCGAGCTGAAGTTGTACGAACGGTTTAAAGGAGATCAAAGTTACATTATGTATTTATTATATCTATACTATTTATTTATTTTTAGAGATCATTTTGAAATATTATCCAAAAAATGAATCATATCAAAAAATCATCTGGATCACACTAAAAATAGCAGCGGAGATAATAATTTTCACTGTTAAATAATTTGTAGGGCACACAATACCATCTATTTTCCATCCGATCTATTCATAAGGGCACAAAGACCTGAATTAAGAGGAAAAATAAATTTTATATTGATCCAAAACTTCTGTGACCCCAAAAAGAGTTTCAAAGGTATACGTTCAATTCTCCACTGCTTTTTGCAGTGTGGTCCACTTGATAGTTAGATCTATCTTATTTTTCATCTCAAGCTCTGAGACGAGCTCAACAAATTGATGGACAGTTTGGATATAACACATACATCATGATTAGCCCCGTAGAATTTGCTGACATCAATACTGCACCTATATAGCTGGTGTGAGGTACATCAGCCAATCCGCTTCCGAGTGGAGGGAGGATAAATTTCTGAAGGCGGATGTCGAATGGCCCGCAAGACAGAAGCAGATTGCGTGGTGTGCCGCACACCACCGACAACAATTGTTTGTTGACGTCAACAAGTTTTGTAGGACCTTCCGTGATGTATGTGTTATATCTACACTATCCGACCATTTTTTGAGATCATTTTAGAGCATAGGTCCAAAAATAAAGCAGATCCATAGATCAAGTGGACCATACCACAAAAAGAAGCGGGGACAATGTGGCCCATACTTGAAACCTTCAGGCGGCCACCAATGTTTATTTGCCATTCAACTTCACCCAGAACTTTTTTGTGCCCTCCAGAAGTTTTAAAGGGCAGGCATTCAATCCCGCTGCCTTTTATGGCGTGGTCTACTCGTCGAGCTCTAATCAATCTGGTTTCACGCCTTAAAATGATCTCAAACAATGAATAGACAATGTAAATATAACGCATATATTATGGTGAGTGTGGGTTCTACATAACGTAAACACACCACCTAAGACAATGGAATGTACCATTATGCTTCCATCGATCTGGACAGGGGAGCAGACCCTCACCAGGACCTAGCTAGAGACTGGTAGTCCGTTCAGGCTGTGGGACTCATAGCAGTATATATGGTTTATTTGAGTCATCCATTGAAAGATCATTTTAAGATACAAGCCTTGAAAGGAGGTAGATTGAAGGTTCTTGTTATCGTTACCATGACCCCTTCCATTGAAAACTTCCTAAGGCCTATTGAGATGGTTATTAATTAACATCTAACTTATTCATAAGGTCACATTGATCTACATGGAGGGAAAATAGATAAATAAATATTAACTTGATATAAAGCGTCCATGACTCCTATAAGGTTATTACTTATGGGAAAGAATAAATATTAACCTGATATAAAGCTTTCATGACTCTTAAAAGGTTTTTACTTATAGGAATTCAATCATCACTATTTCCTGGGCCTTTAATTTATTTTCGTTTTTGGCTGATGCTCAACTATGATTTTTCAAAATAAATGGATGGCTTATGTAAAATTCATATATCATTGTAGAGTCTATGAAAGGATTATCTGACCCTGGCTAGGCCTTAGTCCGTAGCATCGAATCCTGGCCATGTGGATTAGGCACAGGTCAGGCCTCATCCAAAATGGTGTAACCCTGGGGCAACCTTGATGTATTTATTCTTATATCTATGTTGTACATCTGTTTTGTCTGATTATTTTAGAGCATGAGCTAAAATATGAACAAGATTTATGTCTCAATGAACCCTTCTATAAGAAACCGTGGTAATTAAACGCCCTACCATTAAAATTTTCTTAGGACCCATTGAAGTTTTTGCGTGATGTTTATTTGCCATTTTCCCTGTTGATAAGTTCACATAAATCAGGATGAAAAAAAAAAAATCAACTTAATCCAAAATAATTGTAGCCCATTACCGGACAATCACCATTGTTACCTATAGTATTTTCCATCTGATAATTGAATTTGCTTCGTTTTTAGGCCCATCCCTAAAATGACTTGAAAAAGCAGATGGAAGGCTTGGATACGGAATAATTGTAGCCCATTAATGGACAATCCTCACCGTTTCTTCTCGTGTGGCCCATTTGAGTGTTGGATTCAGATCAGTTTTATCTGTATATCCAAAATTAAGCTTTTAAAGCTAATGGACGGATTGGATTTTTCACAAACATCACAGTGGCCCCACCTAGTTCCCAGCGCCGCAGGAACTTTGGCATTCCCAGGGAAATCCGCGTCCAATCCGCTCCTGGCGCGTCCAAGTGCTTTACATTCTTTTTCTCCGCCACTATTTTCTGGTCCATCACCGTATTATATCCCCACATGCGTTAGATGAAAGTCAACAAAACAAAGATTTCATTGCACTATTTCCTACCTTTAATAATTTAACTATGCTCATTCTAAGAGACGATCGTCTGTGTTGAAGGCACAGGGCTTCCTGTGCCCTAGCTTATCACCGGTCCAAGTAATCGCCGATGGCATCAACTAACGTAAGTATCGAAAATATGGATGCGGATTGCGTCCTACCCCCGTGATGTAAGTGTTTTATCCACGCTGTTAATCGCTTTTCTTAGATCGTTTTAGGTTCTGAGTCAAAACATAAGGCAGGCAAAGGGATTAAATGGACCACAAAGTGAGGATTTAACTTTTACCATTAAAAATTTCTTGGGAGTCAGAAAAGTTTCGAATCAAGCTGACATTTGTTTTTTCACTTCATCCACATCTACATTACCTTATTAATAGGTTGTATGGTAAAAAAACATCACGGTGGCCCTTAGAAAGGTTTCAACGGTGGATGTCATTATCACTGCAGCTTCCTTTGGTGTAGTCCACTGGAGCTGTGGAGCTGACTCTTTTTTGGGTTCATTTATTAAAATGATCTAAGAAAAATGATTAATGGCATTGATAAAACACTTACATCACGATGGGCCCCACATAGCCCTGCCCGAACAGTAAAGAAAATAAAAAAAGACTCTCCATTAGCTCTTGATGTATTGATTTTTTGTGAACCCCTCTACGATGTATGTGTTAGATCCACATTGTCCATCGAATTTTTCATATCAGTCCAGGGCATTAACTAAAATATGAGGTAAATCCAAAGATTAAGTGGAACACCAAAGCTCAAGTGGAACACAGTAGGAAGTAGTGGGATTGAAGGACAATCGTTGAAAGCTTCCATGGGCCACAAGAGGTTATTTGTCATCCAACCTGTTCATCAAGTTACATAGACCTCCATGGAGGGAAAAAGATAAATATTAGCTTGATCTAAGCCTTCTTTGACTATAAGAAAATTTCAACAATAGACATTTAATTCCCACTGTTTCCAATGGTCTGGTCCACTTGAGCTTTAAATCAGTCTTGATTTTTGTCTTTTTCTTTAAAATTGTTTCAAAAATTCAATTGATGGCGTTGACCTAACAAATACTTCACGATGGGGCTCACGTGAGATCTACCCCATCAAAACATTCTTTATGTGGGCATCAAACTTCTTGAGAAGCTAGGTAGGGCACACCATAATATTAGGTAGGGCCTACCATAATGTTTTGGAGAAATTCATTCTGTCCTTTAGTGTTTTTTTTTTTTTTTTTTTAAAATCATGTTATGATAAGGTGGCCAAAAAATGAGGCAAATCCAAAATTCAAGTGGATAGCAGGATAAGAAATATTAAGGATTAAATGTCTGCCATTAAAACATTCACAGGGTTTTGGATCAAGCTAGTATTTTTAGTTCATTTCAGTAAGAATGAACTTACAGATGATATGGATGATATATTAACACTATGATGAGCCCAAAGTGGTTTCTACTTGGCCACTTCTTGTCGCATGGCCACTTAAGTTTTGGATTTGCTTCTTTTTTGGGTCATATTCTAACATGATTTACCTAATAACTAGGAGGATTTATAGTAAACATCATCATGCCCTGCGTAACTCTATACTGAATGCTTTTGTGAGCAATCCTTGTCCAAGATTCCAGCAGATGGAAGCATGGACGTGTTTTGGTGTAGTGAAATTTCTATGAGCCCCATCATAATGTATTTATTAGATCCACACTGTCCATTCAATTCTTGAAATCATTTTAGGACACGAAATCAAAAATGAGAAAGATCAAAAGCTCAAAGTGAACCACATCATAGGAAACAATGGGTATCGGATGTTTACTTTGAAAACTTCTTGAGCATGTTGATATTTGTGATTTCCACTAATCCAGGTTTGTGTGACCTGATGATCAGGTTGAATAAAAAATAAATCATCTTGGTGAGCCCTAGGAAAGTTTTAACGGTATTCATTCAATCTCCATTGTTTCCTGCCGTATGTTCACCGGAGCTTTGGATCCGCTTGTTTTTTATGATAATGCCGTTAGGTTAATTTGAAAAAAATTAATGGATAATGTGGATCTAATACATGTATTATGATTGTGTCTCCAGAATATATCCGTGAGTCAAAAACTTCATTAATGTGTTGTGAAGTTACCATCCCACTAGGGAAATGGAAAACCGGTGTATGAAAAAGCAAATATATATATTTCTTTATTAAAAATACATTTGTACTTTCATTTTGATTTTCTTTATAGTTTCTCAATTGAAATCAGCACCTAAACCAATGACTAAAGTCCCATCGCATATCATATTATGATATACCATGTCTGTATTCGAGCAAACGCACTATGTAAGGTTATTTAAGTAAAATAGCCCTAATAATAAGGTCCTACTTTATGAACCAGTCGGATGTCAAATAAATAACATGGTGGGCCGGAGTAACGTTTCAACTGTGGGCATCATTGTCCCTACTGCTTTATGTGGTGTGGTCCATTTGAGCTTTGGATCTGCCTCATTTTTGAGCTCATGCCCTAAAATGACGTGGTAAAAGGGTTGGATGGTATAGATATAACACATAAATCAAGGTGGGGCTCACAGAACTTTGCCACGTCAGCACAATATGACGTCCTTGCTGTGCTATATAATACGCAATCCGAGTCCCTCCCGTGTGGATGCAACTTCCGAAAGGCGGTAATGCATGTGGTCCACATCCGAGTTCCTCAGCATGTGGATGCGCTTCCAATGGATAAAAGGTGGTCCACTTAGCAAGTTAGCTATGATGTTACAAATAAGTGGCCCAGTAAGGAAGCTTTGGCAGATTTTTCAAAACCATGCATATTTCCAGTGAGTGCGGATCGTATGTGGAGGTTTTCCTGTGCGGTAGCTTCTCATGGCCCAAGTCAATGACATTAGGTGACGTAAATCGAGAAACTACTGAGAAAATAGATAAAGAGAAATTATATGTCACACTCTGGAATTTGGGCATCCGAATAAGGTCTTCAGGACCTAAATTTTAAGGTTTGTGAGTTATAATATAATTATATTTATTACAATTTACGTGATTAAATCAAATTTAATAAATATTCAACATCATCTAAAAGAAAATATAACTGAAATGTTTATTAAATTCAACTCTCTCGATGGTTTTTCCTTTCTACCTCAAGAATTAAATATAAACTAAATCTAAATAATAAAAAAAAAAAACTGAATCGAATTAAAACTAAACTTAATTTTCTAAAAAATAAACTAATAATAGAGGCCCGCTACTCATAGTATTCCAGCTTTGCACCAATATATTTTTTTATAGTAAGGTGAGCAAAATAGCCTAGTAGGGTCATTTCTTCCTCAAAATTTAACATGTTTAGATAAAATCAAATTTTTATAACACTAGAGGAAAATAAAATAAAGATAATAAATTTAAGCAATAGGATTGTGAAGATGCGATGCATGTGATATTTTTCATAAATACTCATAATATTTATATCATTTCTCACAACACCGTACTTAAGTGGATGGTCACGTTGTATTAATGCCCACGCATTGGTACCTCATGGTGATGGACTCATTTATACGTTAGCTGATCAGACTACTGCTTTAGTTGTATCTCTGACGTATATCCATGCATACAATTGTACTCATACGCCGTACACAAAAGAAACTCCAAAGGATTTAATGAGTTTTAGGGTCTTTCACTCAAGGGACACGATTGCTCTACTTACTGGCTTTATGGTCTCTTACCCAAGGGATACAATCGCCATACTTACTGATACAACTATATATTTTTTTCTCACAATTAAATACTCAATAGAGAAGCATGAATAATATGAACAATTTTAAAATCAACAAAAATAAATAAATAATAATTTAATAAATCAAATTTCTACACTATAATGCACGTTTTATACAAGGTGCTTAAATTTGATGTTATTAAAATTTAGTTTTTGAAATTTGTTAAAATATCAAGTTGATTTCTATAATAATGCCAGAAAATTTACAAGAACTTCTAAAAATGCTGAAATACCAATTTTGTCTCAAATTTTGAATTTTGAATTTATTTACTTATTTACAATATAAATAATTTATTTTATTTAAAATTTAAATTCCTATTTATTAATTTATAAAAGTTTAGTTGTACCTTATATTTAAATTATTATTATTACTATTATCATTTTATTTTTATAACTTAAACCAGAGTTAAATTAGAATAATAATTAGAAGTTTGAATTAATATCATATTAAATTTTAACTTAATTAATTTAAGAAATCATACAAGTCAAAGTTTATAATACTTACAAAATAATTAAATTTTGAATTATAATTAATTATTTTTAAAGCCTTCAAAGTCACCTTAAATTTAAATTTACATTAATTTAATTCTTAAAAAAAAATAATAATTTTTAATTCCCGATTAATATAATTAATATTAATTCTCAAACTCTAAAAATTAAAATTTTAATTTAACCGCTTGTTAACAATTTAATTGTAACCACTTCACTTTAAATTTAATTAATCAATCATTTTAATATTCAAAATTTCACTCGATTTAGATTAATTTAAATTAATTAATTATTACTTATGAAATTAAATACATATAATAAACAAGGCTTAAAATTTACTAGTTAACTTAAGTTATTAATTCTATTTTTTAACTAAAAATAATTTTGAGTTAAATTCAACAATTCTGATATAAAATAATAAAATTTATCTATATATACTATATTACATTTGACTTAAATAATTCATAACTTAATTTGAACATATTTTATTTTTAATAATTTACCTTTATATAAATAAAATTTAAATTTTAGGAATAACTCATTTTAATTTTTATATTAACAAATATTTTTATATATAGAATTTCTAAATTAAAATATAAACTTAGATAAATTGTTTATTTTATTCTGTATATATATATATATATATATATATATATATATATATATATATATATATATATATATATATATATATATATATATATATATTACTCTCTCTTTTCAAAAGGCAGAAATAAATAATTAATATTTACTCTAATCAAATAAAATTTAAATCAAATATTCTAACTCATAATTTAAAATTAAAATTTAGTGAATTTAATTTAATATGTATAAAATTAAATTTTAGAATTGATGTTAGAATAAAATTGAACTTTATGAATCAATAAAATTCAATTAATATTAAAATTTAAAAAAATATAACATCATGTATAAATGAATTTGATAATACTATTTCTAAGAAAATTATTTCAAAATTAAATCTCAGAAATATATACAAATTGAAAATTCATAAATGAGTAGGATTACCCACATAATAATCAACTGAAATAACATTCCTATTAAAATTTTGAAAATAAATTTCATAATAAATAAATGAAAATGATAAACCTCAAGATAAGATCACCTACCTTAAAAGTCTGATGATTCGGCCTCACAATAATATCTCTCTCTCTCTCTCTCTCTCTCTCTCTCTCTCTCTCTCTCTCTCTCTCTCTCTCTCTCTTTTCGATATGATTCAATCTTTGTTTATATCTTTCATTCCTTTTTAATGAATGTGAGGAATGAGGCGGAAGAGTGGGGAATGTAGGTGATTTCGTTTCGTGGGAGGGTTTAGTGTCCATTACCGTACGAAAAGGAAAGAAGAATGGAGAAGGTGGGTTAGGCAGTGGTGACGTGTGGAAGATAAATTTTTTTTTATATATTTTTATTTAGATATAGTGGGTCCCACTAACGAGGATATAAATCTACTCCGTCCATCATCTAGGCCTGACCATGAGAGGATATAAGGTAAAAATTGAGGTTAATTCAAAACTCAGGTGGGCCACATGTAAGCGGATGGTGGAGTTAGTTCCCACAAAAAAAAAGGGTTGTTACATTATATCTACTTCTTTTTTAATGGTGGATCTTCTTTGGACCCCAACATGCTATATGTGTTAAAACCACACCATCCATCCATTTCTAGATTACTTTAAGGCATTAACTCAAAAACAAGGCATATGTAATGCTCAAGTGGACCATACTGCTGGCATTGAGATCTTCTAAGGGCCCACTATAACATTTATTTGCAGCCAATCTGTTCATTAGGTTAAGTAGACCTAGATGAAGGGAAACATGAATATCAGCTTAATCAAACCTTTTGCAGTCCTAAGAAATTTTCAACTGTAGGTGTCTGATTAACATTATTTCATATGGTGTGTTCCACTTGAGCTTTAGATCTACCTCATTTTTTCATCTCATGTCCTAAAATAATATGGTAACATGAATCGACAATATGGATCTAAGTACACATACTTTATAGTGGGGCTCATAGAATGTAAAAACATGTCAATGCTTTATCTTCCCAATCTGGTCCCCTCTCCGCGAGCGGACTATATGAGCCAACCCTCACTCAAGACAATGCAGCCCTAACCGTTGGGTTTACTTTTGTGTATGTATTTATCCATGTTGTCCATTTGTACATCGAGCTGAGCCGAGTCAAGTCGAGGTGGGCCAATCTTGGCTCGACTCATACGTCCTCTCCTTGAGCAAGACTTACCATTGGAGCTTGGCTTGTTTGCCAAATATTAATTCAAGGCAAGTTAGTGGATGGCAAGCTAGTAGATCGAGTCAAGGTGAGCTTACCTCAAGTTGAGTTGAGCCAATACCCAACCTAACCCTAGCCCAAACCCAGCTCGACCTAGCACCTAACCTGACCTAACCCATTTTCTAGCACTTACCCCCAACCCAACCAACACTCAACCCGACCCAATCCAACTTAACCCCAACACCCAACCCGACCTAATCCAGCAACCACGCTCGACCTAACTCGGCTACCCAAGCCAATTGATCCATGCACCCGACCCAACTCCCAAATCAAATATTTAATTATATATATAATATTAGGTAGATGCACCTTGTTGTGGGTGCTAAGAGAGAGAGAGAGAGAGAGAGAGAGAGAGAGAGAGAGAGAGAGAGAGAGAGAGAGAGAGATGGTGCTATGGGAGATAACATAGGGAATTGCATACTTCTTGGGATTGAAACGAACATACAGGTTGGCTCTCAAACTCCAACGAGGCCTCGTCGGCCCTAATCACCCCAAGATCCGTCTCTTCCTTCACAGGTCTCTCTCTCTCTCTCTCACTATTATACTGCTTCTTTCGATCTTAATATCCTTGAAGGTTTGAGATGTGAACTTTTTTTTAAAAAAGTTTTATAAGATGTTCTTTATGATTCTTCGACACTGTAAATAGGAATATTAAAAATCCAATTTTTTTTCTTCATCTTTACAAAAGAAAAAAAAGATTAGTTAAAGGAAAGGAATGATGGGCGAATGACGGGAATTGAGCCCACGCATGGTGGATTCACAATCCGCTGCCTTGAGCCATTGGCTACATCTGCCCCTCCCCTCTATATAAAGGATTCAATTTCCACCATTTAGATAAGAATTTTTTTTTTAAAGGTTCATAATCACAAGACATCCTTTATTTATTCATAGCAAGAAAAGGTGAAAAGGTAAGAGAGATTATTATAGATATAGGAATCCTTTTTGCATTTGTAAATAAATCTAATCACAGAAGCCAACTCTTGAATTTTGAATGAAACATGTATTCCTATTAAGAAATCGTGTATGGTGTTGTCTTCAATCCTAGGAAATGCAATGGAATTGGCTATCCTCTGGAAGAGGGATTGGAGGGGTGAATTATGGGTATACATGTTTGAGATCAGAATTAGGGGTGTACATCGAGTTGAACCGAGTCAAGCTTGCCTCAGCTCGACTTGGCTCGACCACTGGTTAACCTCAGCTCGAACTTGGTCCTCGAGTCCGACTAGCTAGCTCGGCTCAATTCGGTCAGAAGTTTGGGCCAATTCAAGCCAAGTTCGACCCAAGTTCTCCTATGTATCATTTTCACAAACACCTAGACTGCACCATCAAAATCCTACTGTATGTAAAACAACAACAATGGTTTTACAGGTATTTCATCAAACACCTTCTAAGCAACATAAAAATCAAGAAAAAAATATATTTGTTTCATATACATACCTTCCTTGCCATCAGCCACACTTCGTTGAGTCATTTCATCAAACACTTTGTGAGCCAGGGTTTATATCAAAGTAACCAAGTCACCGAACTGGTTCGATCCGAAAGTTTTAACGCGGTGGAACTTACGTGAGCCCCACCATGTTGTATGTGTTAGATCTACACTGTTCATCTAATTTTCCAGGTCATCCTAGGGTATGAGACAAAAAATGAAATAGATCCAAAGCTCAAATGGACGAACCTTAAGAAATGGTGGGAATTGGGAGCACACCTTTGAAAATTTCTTAGGACCACCCAAGTCTTAGATCAAGTTGATATTTATGTTTTCCCCTCAACCATTTCCGTGTGACCTAATGAACTAGTTAGATGGAAAATAAAGGTCATGGTGAGCCGTAGGAAGGTTTCAAGGGTACTCGTTTAATCCCCATTGCTTTTTGCCATGTGGTTCACTGTAACACCCTGAAAATCGGGGGTCGTGCATAAACTCAACTCTCGAGTTCCAGACTGTCACTTATGCAACAAAAATGATTATGATTCAATGTTGTCTGATTTAAAGCATTCACATGAGTAAAAGTATACCAAAACTACAATTCATACTTCAGATCCAGTGATAAAAGCAAGCGGAAGACTAAACAATATGTATATCACTGTATGGAAAAACAAAGTAAATCTCATCTATCTCTAAAGTATGAATACATCTCTGAGTCTCATATACATATACATGAACAAAAAAGTAATGTTCCAAATAGTCCTACTGAAACACCATCGATCC
Source organism: Magnolia kwangsiensis (assembly GCA_037074715.1). NCBI lineage: Eukaryota > Viridiplantae > Streptophyta > Magnoliopsida > Magnoliales > Magnoliaceae > Magnolia > Magnolia kwangsiensis. The sequence goes on along the minus strand of CM073575.1, from coordinate 5,752,469 downwards.
AGGTCGCCTACGGAAAGCCGTCGTGATACTGCATATACGAGAACTCGTCCTGGTCCTCGTCGATCTCTGGCTCCACCTCCTGGATCTCGGCCTCACCTACATCTACAACAGGGTCTGGTGGGTGTTGCAAACACCATCCCGTAACGTGGGAGTGAGTGATCAACTCAGTGGAATCATAGAGCAAGGATTAGCATATTCACAATTCAATCATGCGATAATAGTAAAGCAGTAAATCAGACAATCCTAATACTGTTGTTAATGCAAGATGACATGACGTGATGTATGCTCTCACCGACGATCTCCCTCATACGGCAACATCTTACGACCGCGGCATGTCACACTCCCTAGAGTGCTCCACATCTTCCAGGCACATGTAATGCTATGGTGATATGATTTCCAAGTTATTATTAGTCCATTCAAACAGCAGGATTGAGAAACTAAGGTACTTTCCTTGTATCAATCCCAACACAGATCCTGTCTAGGGTCGTCACTCCTAGTAATCTCATACGATGTATATTTCGTAGGTCACTGTAAGGGCTGCCAGGGCTGTTGCTCGCACTCGTTGCACCGCTCCCCCATCACCTTATCAATACAGGCCTACCGTACTCTACTGCAACGGAAGGGTCGTCGCCTCCCGTGGACTCAGAATACGCTCGCGGTCACTACAAAAGGGCTCGTCGCCTGATCAGTGTAGGCCGACAGCTAGAATATAGTGTCCCATACTACCATAATCTGCTCACGAGTCTAGGTGCTCACTGGTCACTACGGGGAGGTTTGTGGCCCCAGCGTAGGCCGACAGCTCGACCACGATGTCCCATACCACCATGCCCGGCTCATGAGTCTTCGTGGATCAAGGTACCATGATTAACAGGGTTTTCAGTGGTAAGTTCAGTACCCTAGGTTCAAGCAGTTATGACTCATACAAGGTGAACATACATCGGCCAGTCGGGTTGCTTGACGGGCTCGACTAGCGTGATCGCATCTCAAGTCGAACGACATGAAGTGCGTAAAATACTTCGCGTGGCCTAACCACTGCCACCAACTTCAAACACGAATCACGTTCATCGACGCGTCGTTCGTGGCTATGACCAGTCAGCCACGAATTCGCTCGGTTACCGACTGACTGGACTAAGTCTAGTCCCAAACAATTATGGAATCACATCAGCAATCTATGTAAGAGTTTTGGAATTGAAATATAATCATATGAGCATGTCAACACATGTTATAACATTCAACTTAAGCAAATCTTCAACACATACTTTCCATGCATGTAATGGAATCATGCATATGGTCAACATGTAGGAAATCATTTAGGTCAGCATATTAACTAAGAAATCAATCTCAAACTACCACATAACATCATTTAATTCAATACATACTAATACAAGCATTTATACAAACACATACACTACACCCTTAAGTCTACATATAGCATGTTGACCCAAAGTGCGCAACTAGGCGAATCTCTTCGCCAAACTAATTATGCAAGCATTCCTAACTCCCTAATGCGACAACAAACCATGTCAATCACGTCAGCAAAATATGAATGTAGACCGTACTTCCTACAAATAACTAAAATGCCCTAAATCTCATATTCTTCGTTAATTTAGGAAATAGGAAACGGAGAGCATGTTGTACATGTCAAACGGCGATGCCGTCAATAATCTACTATTAAACGACATTGAAAGCGTTGTAAACCGTCAATCAAAGCGTCTAAAATCCTCACCTTAGGTCTTACGAAAGCGTGATTTTGAACGGAGCGTGTATGCTTCGTCTACGGCAGTAGGAGGACCTGATTTATGAAGTACGTTAGCTAACACGCCATAAATCTGGATAAACCCTAAATCAGCAAGTTCTAGGGTTGTTTTGTACCTGAAAGAACGGAGAAATCACCAGCCAGGTGATTGGGAAGAGTTGCTGAAGCAGCAGCAATCGGTGGCTCGGAAGCGGGAAAAATTCCTTCTACTCTTTCTCTCAAACTCTCTCTCCTTTATCCTAGGGTTTGCAATTTTTGGATGGGAGAGGGAAATGAGGGTTTCAACCCCTTTTATAAGCTTAAAAATGCCGGAAACAGGCTCCGGAACGAAGTTTACTTGGTGCCTATCCATTTCGGGGCTGTTCGGTCCAAAAGTTGCTTTCTGGTGGTCCCCTGGTCGATTGCGATCGGACTTAAGCTCATGCGTACCATATGTAGCACGTATTAAGTTTTCAGTCTGGCAAGGTTCGCAGATCGCACGTGGCGGACCAGTTTCAGTTCAGCGGTCACCGCACGTAGATCAGGGGTGAAAGTCTCATGATAATAAATAAAAAATTTTCCTGATCCGAGGGTATAATCTGGATGAATTCTGACGGTCAGAACGCTCATTACTGACGCGTCAAGTCGTGTGCCAGATTTGAATTTGAAATTCCAATTCTGTCCCTATTCACGGTCTCTTCCGTCCGGGTTCAACGAAATAGTCTGTGATTATTGGTTTGACTTGATTTTCGAGATAATTGTCAAGTCCAGCTAGGCGGTTCTAACGGTCTAAGATAAGAGGTATCGGACTTTCGACGCGCGGTCTAAATCCAATACAAAAATTCAAACTGGTCCAGAGAACAAACCCGCTTAGAGTTTGATCCGAGGTTATAGAGTATTGTAGAGTTGTTTGTTCTACTCGATTTGGATCTTGTAGAACGTATTTAAAGTGATCAGGGACTATTTCCCAGCTACTTTAGCGTTGCGCTAGCTAACTTACGCTTAATTTCCATGGAAATTAATTCTACGCGATTTCGGGTCGAATTAGTGCTCGGGCCCAAGTACGGATTTTTCACGGGTGTTACATTCACTTAGCTTTGGATTTGCCTAATTTTTAGCCAATGCCTACATTGATATAGCAAATAAAATGAATAAAGTGAATCTAAGAAATATATCATGGTAGATTCACTACCAAAAAATAGGGCAACGCCGATGGCTAAAAACCGTCGGCCTTGACCTTCTCCGATGGCTTTTAGCCATCGGACAGGCCATCGAGAAAGGGAGCATAAGCGTTGCTCACCAACGGTTTAAATCCGTCGGAATTTCCAACGGTAGGCCGCCCTCAGCTAAAAAGCCATTCGCCGAGGGTTTTAGTTGTCGACGTTTCTCATTTAGTAAAAAAATAAAATAATGTTTTGAATTCCCTAATCAGTGCATACATTCAAAATTAGCTTAACACCCATTTCAAAAACATGTTTTCCAAAGCCCCAAACCACCTAACCAATTTGAAAAGGTTAGTCAAAACAAAAGAAAATGAAAAAATCACAATTAAAATCAAAATCAGATCTATACCATCCAAATCCCAAACATATAAAATCTGTATTCTATAAAAATAAAATAAAATTAATTGTATATATGACAACCAATCCCAGGAGATGATGGATCATGACAACTCCATCTAAAAACAATCTTCGAAAGAACGTTGATACAACAATTAAATCTATTCTAACAAAAAATATATAGCTTAAATATTAATTACAAATCATATGAGGTATCTTCCTAACTATAAGCTAATTCTCACTTTCTTAGTGAAGATAACAATTACATTTAAACTATCGCATAAACTAAAGTTTGATCTAGAAATAAACATTGGGCAGTTCGGATGCATTTAAATACAAAAAACCAACGATAGATAACATAAATGATTGGCAAACATTGTATTAAGAAAAAAAAAAATCCCACAGGGAAATGATGGCAAGGATCACCTTATTGAGGTGGATCCATTTTCAGCTAGAGAACCAGAATATTTTAATAAGTTACCAATGCCCTACATTATAAACAATTCCTTGAGAAACACAATTTTTCTAAAAGAAACAACAAAAGACGAAATGGGACTCTTGAAAATTTAACAGGCAAAAACTTCGTGAAAGAATAAGAAGACCTGAAAGATGATTGAATAGTAAGTAATTAACCTAGCGTTACCTTAACATTCTTCAACTCGAAGTCTGGATTATGAGCCAAGTTCCCAAAAGTCTAACAAGGATGCAACCTTGTCAAAGAGAGCACTTAGATAAGAAGGCGAACCAATCATCTACCTTTAACATGTACTGGAATTAAATTTCACGGATGTTTTTCATTCTAGGCATTTTTGAAAGAGTAAAAATTTCCATGTTTGAAAGAAAAGAAAAGAACTTACAAATCCCCATCCAAGCATAATGCAAAGCTAACACCCCGACCAAGTGCCAATAAGTCATTCCAACATAAATAGTAGTACCTGTTTGTACATGTGTCAAGTAAACATCTGATAAGCATCATGTATGCTCTTATACCCTGCCATAAGTGACAATAATAAATTGACAAATATAATATACATCTAAGACATAGATGTGTCCCTAGCATTGAAAATAAATGCACAAGAACTCAAACGAAGTTCATAGAATAGTGTGTATGCTAATTCTTCATGCAAGCAGAGAATTACGTGATGATGCATGGACATTGGACATCATTGGAAAGGACTAGCAACACAAAACATGCCTATGTTTAGTAATTCATATTCCTGTTGGGAGAACCTTATGTATAGAAATCATCATTACTGTTTGGGGAGCAATCAACTGCTGCAGGTTAAAAAAAAAAACAAACTCCAGCAGGTACTAAATCAAACCCCGCATACCATCTGTCCTAGACACATTCACACCCACACCACTCACGCCAACACACATCACAATGGGTACTAAAACTCATGACCTCTTTGTTGAAACTCCTGTGAGTTTACCACTGAGCCATGAGTAGACACCCAACACAACCAGTAACCTTGTGCTCCCATAGATCAAGGGAGGTGGAATCACAAAAATGGGAACTCTGTACTTGTAATACCTTACAAGAATTCTGAAATGTTTTATACGCTGCAAGTAACATGAACAAATACCAACAAGCAATTGAACATTAGTGCTGAAGGAAAAATTGAAACTGCAACAAGAAAATATACAGGATCTACTAAAATTGACTTAGATTGACAAATTATATCATGAGTCCTATGTTGATAATTGCAATACCTGGGGAAAATTAGTGTTTGAATCAAATTATGCCTAGTACCGGAAACTGCATTGACAAGTTCCTCATTACATTCCAATTTTCAATGGCAAATAACTTGCATACAGTTATTTATTGAGAACCGATTCCACACTTTCTAAAAGCAACGCTGAATGGGCCCTTGCTAAACATGGGAGAAGGTCAATATAAGATGATCTAGCCAACATGAATACAACAGGAAATAGATAAGCTCTCCACTTCCTCTGTGTAGCTTGTATCTTTAGAACATGTGGATCGAAACATAAACCAATCAAAAGACGTTGCATTTGTTATATTTCCAACAATTTCATTGAATCAGCCATAAAATTTCAAGCTCATTCAATGCACATTTGGTGTGTGAATGCACAATGAAACATAGGAAAGAAAGGAATAAGAGCAATATGTAAATTTATGTGGAAGAAAGAAAGTCACATTGAAGGCAGTTTCGAATTGTTTGCAGGGAACTGCTTCATAATATGGGTGGGCCTTGGCAGCTGCTGATTCACCGTATGCAGCAGGAACACCCTGAAAAAGAAGAAGATTCTAGAAGGTGGTGAGACATGAAGTAAAATTAGGGGCCTGTTTGTATGCATGTGGGTCGTATCCCATCAGAGTAGACCCACCATGAGATATGCTGACTATGGAACCCATTATAAAAGATTGTTTGTATGCATGTGGGTCATTTCCCACAGGTAACTAAACATTGATATCAAATACCTGACCCAACGTAAAACAGTGAGGTCCAATTTCCATCGTATAATATTCACTACAGAATATGAAGACAAATCAAGACTTTTTTTTTTTTTTTTTTACACGCATACACACCCCGCACACTCACGCTAGGGGAATTTCACCACCTATGGGTACTCGAACCCTTGACCGGGAGTTGAAACTCCTCGGAGTCTACCACCCAAGCAAGAGTAAGGACCCATACAAATCAAGACTTGCAGATCATAGACACATTCAAAAATATATAGAACCCTGAACTAGTCCGCTGTTCAACGATAACTTTCCTTTGGCCGCATCACCAAAAATCATTTGCAATATTGGGTTCACTATGTAACCAACTCCAACCAAAATCAGAAAATGAAGGTAAGCATTGCTGCAATTGTACTTTTAAGTTTTAGCAGATTTTAACTGGTTAAACATCCACGTATAGAACTGGCCAAGGGCACCACGCAACTCTGCTAAATAGAGCTGCAGCTATAACAATCATACTCAACACAAAGGCAACATGCATAGGGGTGCACATCGAACCGTTGATTCGTCAAACCAGACCGAAACCGTTGGATCGGTCCGGTTTGGTCTGGTTCCAGGATGCTAACGGTCTGGTTCCGGTTTCAAAAATCCCAAAACCGTTGGTTACGGTTCGGTTCCGGTTTTGGGCCCTGCAGAACCGATCCGAACCGTTAAACCGAACCGTAGATCCGAATCGTTGAACCAAACCGTGCAATGAACCGTAGATCCGAACCGTGCCAGGGACCGTTGATCCGACCATTCCTTTAAAAAAAAAAAAAAAACCCTAAAGTTCACCCTTAAAAAAAAAAATCTTTCATATACTCTCGCCCTCTCGCCCACTTGCAGCTGCGGCCATGCCTCACTGCCTCTCGCCCCTGCAAAAACGAGAACTCATCTCTCTCTCTTCGCCCTCCCTGCCTCAATCCCTCTGCAATCTGCAAGAGATCTCGCTGTCCGACCTCTCTCTCTCTCTCTCTCTCTCTCTCTCTCTCTCTCTCTCTCTCTCTGCAACAGATCTCGCTGTCCTAGAGTCTGCAGTAGATCAACACTCTCTCTCTCGCCGTCCCTTGCAGCAGATCGACACTCTCTCTCTCTCTCGCTGTCCCTTGCAGCAGATCGACACACACACTCTCTCTCTCTCTCTCTCTCTCTCTCTCTCTCTCTCTCTCGCCATCCCTTGCAGCAGATCGACACACTCTCTCTCTCTCTCGTCGTCCCTTGTAGCAGATCGGCACACTCTCTCTCTCTCGTTGTCCCTTGCACCAGATCGACATTCTCTCTCTCTCTCTCTCTCTCTCTCTCTCTCTCTCTCTCTCTCTCTCTCTCTGTGCAACAGATCTCGCTGTCCCAGACTCTGCAGCCGTTGGGCCCTCCCTTGACGGTTCGATCTCACTTTTTATTAGAATGCTTTGTGATGATTTGAGGAGAGGGTTTCGTTCTGTTTTGGAAAAATCTCAAATGGATTTTGCTTATTTTCTAATGATTCTGCTTCTGGCTTGGGATTTCTGATGGATTTTAGAGATTTGTGTTTCCTTTTCTAGAGTTTTCGAATTTCTCCCCCATTTTCAAAACCCTATATAAAAAGGTAGCATTCAGAATGTTAATTTACTTATTTTCTTTTTGCAGGATAAATTTCTTAAAAACATCACGTCCAGCTATCCCTCTCTTACTGGCCGTCCCTTTCTGGTCGTCCATCGAGTTGTCCCTGTTTGGCCATCTTGAATCTCCATTCGAACTTCAACAACGGCTTCATCATCAATCTCTGTGATGGTAATTACTATTTACTAATTATCAATGTGATTGATTTTTTGCAAATGTTTTATAATTTTATTGAATATGAACTATTAATGTTGCAATCAATAATAAAGTATAATGATGTGAGATTTTCACTACATTTACAAGATAATCAACTGTTAAAAATTTAAAACAGACCTTAAAAGGTGTTTGATGGCTATATATGAAAAGCCAAAGAGGATGGTATATATATCAAAAATTCTAAAAAGAAATACCATGATGGCAAGCCAGTGCGTTGCTGTTCATGCATGTGTGTCGCACATTTCCAAGCCCATGTTTGGGGTCAAATTCTTCCATAGGTAAAAACACTCTATTAAGTGAAGAAAATGTTTTGGATAACAAAGAATTATAACCAATGGATCAGGTTTCACAATTGATGGGGTTACCCTTTTCTAATTTCTCTTTTTTTTTTTTTTTTTTTTTTTTTTTTTTTTTTTTTTGTATATGTAATTGACTTTAATCCATCAAATTATGCTTGATTTATGCTGGATTAAGGCCTATTTAGTTGACTTTCATTACTTCACACAATAGCTTTAGCCGTGCCCATTGCTCCAATATTAAATACATGCCTAAAAAAACACATGAAATCCATATACATTTTTTAGCAATTTACCTATAATTTTAAAGTTTCTTTCTAAAAAAATCAGTACCTATGAGGTTGTATCACATCAACTACATCAGTTAATGCCTTCATGTAATACTTTGGAGTCACATTGTCTCCCCACACATCTTTTACACTAAAACATCTGCAAGAAAGCACCTCTTCAACACATTTGCAGATGGAGCAAGTGTGCATGATATTATAGTGGCCCATTATGTGGCCATCAATGTGGAGATGACCCCACATCAAAATGAAGCAACTCCAGTCATCAGGCTGGCCACTTATACAAACAGAATGATCATAGTATGGAACTTGCCCATACTTCACCAAAGTTGGATGTGTTAGAAACAATGGTATTATGAAAAATATTAAATCAAGAAATAAATAACAACACACCTGTTGAATGGACGTAATCAAGCTTATTAGAGCCAGATTAATCTACTTGAGATATGGTACATATTGAGCAATCTACTTATCAATGTTTTATTGAATGTTAGGTGTTTTATTGATTTTTGCATATATATATATATATATATATATATATATCTTAATTCTTATTAGATGTCAAGTACCGGAGAGAAATAATCCTCAGGAGCTCTCTGTTACTCATTCTTCATCTCATGCAAAGGTATGTCTTCCTAAAGACAAGGGTCATAAATCTGATGTTTGGAATTATTTTACGAAAATTGTAGATGATGGAAATGGAAAAGCGAAAGGGGCTAGATATAACTACTGCAATTCATCTTATGCTTGGTTGAGTGAGAATGTAACTAACACTTTAAGAAAACATATATCAAAGTGTCCTAAGAATTTTCAAAATAAAGACAAGAAACAGAAACTTTTGTCAATGTATTCAATATCAGAAGATGATGGTAGTACCCTTGGTATTTGGAAATTTGATCAAGATTTATGTAGAGAAGCACTTGTAAAAATGATAATCGTAGATGAGTTGCCTTTTAAGTTTGTTGAGTATGAAGGGTTTCGTTACTTTTGTAGCGTGATGCAACCTAATTTCAAGATATTGTCACGTACTACAATGGCAAGGGATTGTATGGCATTGTATATAAGTGAAAAAAAAATTGAAGGATTTATTAATGAACTCAAATCAAAGAATTTGTCTCACTACGGATTCATGGACCTCTGTGCAGAATTTTCTTACATGTGCCTTACAGCTCATTTTATTAAAGACTGGAAATTGCATAAAAGAATTTTAAACTTTTGTGTGATTTCCAGTCACAAAGGTGAAGAAATTGATCGAGCAGTGGAGGCATGTTTAATAGAATGAGGTATAGAGAAATTATGCACGCTTACGGTGGATAATGTAAGTTCTAATGATGTTGTTATTTCATATATGAAAAGAAAAATGTCTAAGAAGAGCGATACTTTCATTTTAGGCGGAGAATTCTTTCACATGAGGTGTTGTGCACATATTCTTAATTTAATTGTGAAAGATGGGCTAATTGAATTAAAAGATTCATTAACTCGAATTCGTGGGGCAGTGAGGTATGTTAGGAGTTCTCCACAAAGAGAACAATGCTTCAAGGCATGTGTAGAGAAAGAGAGGATAACATATAAAAGTTCTTTGTGCCTAGATGTTCAAATTAGGTGGAACTCCACATATCTCATGTTAGATGCCGCAACAAAGTTTCAAAAAATTTTTGAGAGATTAGAAGAGGAAGATCCATATTTCACCATAGAACTTCATGATGGACCTCCTACCACTAGTGATTGGGATGATGCTCGGGTTTTTACAAAATTTTTACAGAAATTCTATGATGTGACTGTTCGCTTGTCTGGTTCATTATATGTCACTTGTAATTCATATTTTCATGAAGTTTGTGCCATTGAAAGTTTCTTATCCGAATGGTCAATCAGTATAGATTCTACTTTAAATATCATGGCTAAGAAAATGAAGATTAAATTTGAGAAGTATTGGAGAAATATTAAAAAGGTGAATATGATCTTATTGATTACTGTTATGTTGGATCCCTGTTATAAATTGAAATATGTGAAGTTTTGTTATTTTGAAGTTTATGAACCTGCTGTGGTGATTGGGCTCACTGAGAAGATAAAAGAGGCATTCAGTTGTATTTATGATGAGTATCAAAAGTTTCAATCAGTTGATTACTCTTCAAGTCAAGCCGTTTTCGACATGGATGTCGACCAATCAATTAGTTGTACAAGTGAGTAATTAATTTCTCTCAAATCGAAGTTTCAAAAACATTTGGAAGAAGAAGAGAGTAGTGGAGGCAAGTTTGAAGTGGACAAATATTTGGAGAAATCTTGTGAAAAGGATGATCCAAACTTTGAAATTTTGAATTGGTGGAAGGTGAATAGCTCAAAGTATAGAGTTCTTTCTCAAGTTGCAGGGGATATTTTAGTCATTCCTGTATCTATCGTTGCTTCTGAATCGGCTTTTAGTACTGGAGGTCGTGTTTTAGATCAATTCCGTAGTTCTCTTACCCCTAAGCTTGTGGAATGCTTAATTTGTGCACAAGATTGGTTACGTGTTTCGCCTCTCCCAGTTCAAGTTGAAGAAAATATGGCTGAAATTGAAGCTCTTGAATCAGGTAAATGTTCATTTGATCAATATAATTTTGTCATATAATTTACTTCTAGTTATTGTGTTCTTCTTGATTTTAATAAATTATAATATTTTTGTAGCCCTATCTTCTATTTGAAGACTTTCATATCGAGTTTACTTGAGTGAGGTTCAATTGAATCAGGTAAATGTTCATTTGATCCAAACTTTGAACGTTTCTTTCTTCTTTTAATGGATCTACTTATGATGTTGATATCTAGGAAATAACAGCCTTTAAAGTTCTATGTGCTTGTGCATAATAATTGGATGGAAATGTAGCTTGGGTGTGGTTCAATTGAATTAGGTAAATGTGCTTTTACTTACAACTTAAAAGGAAGAATGCATCTGACTTGTGAAAGATCATCTGATAAAAGATAAGAAAATAGTCGAATTTCAAGATAAAGGACAACAAAAGGAGAAGGCCAAAATTGCTTCCAAAATAGCTGCAGTGGTGCTAGGATGCATTTGGATTAGACTGATTTGGTTAGAGACAGCAAATGGAGTAGCCCTCAAATTGACGTTACTTTCCATTCATGTCCAAATTGACATGATCTCAATTTTAGAGCCCATACCCCTCAACATGAATGCCAATGAATGCAAGTACAATTTTGGTTATCTCCATTATCCTAAACTAATAATTTCAAATCAATTCAATTGTGCATCCAAATGTTCCTTAATTTGTCTGATCCTTTTATATTTTATCCTTTATAGCAACAACCAATTCGTTTCAATCAAGTGCTCAAAGAAATGGTTACTAAGTAGATAAATTACCTTTCAAAAAAAGAAGTAGATGAGTTCTTTTCAAGGTTATTCAAGATCATGCACTGATTTTTATTTTTTATTTTTTGTTTTAAAAATAGCAAAAAATGTCATGACCAAATCTTCATTTATGTGTAACAATGCATGTTTGATGGATTTTTTTTCCCCTTCCTTGTGAGTAAATACTTTTTGCCTTTTATTAAGTCTCAGTTTCTTATTTACAGGGGCTTCCACAAATAGGGCATTTCGAACATCTTACAGTGTGTCCAAGAATCATTTGTCGTCATGATTCATGAGATAGGGGATGAGTTGTCTGTTAAGGAGCCATTTTCTAAGCTGCTTAGAAGGTGTTATGTATTTTTCTATGGTGTTGGTCACATGCTCAATGACATCAATTCCACTTGTTGGTTTACTTATCTCTTGTTGTTCTTGACAGACATTGGACTGAGTCCAAGGTATGTTTCTAGTTGTCTGTTTTTTATTGGATCAACATGCTTCTTTCAGCCTTCTCCTTTTGCTTCTAATGAATAGGCATGTCTCCGTGTCTTTGTTAGTGTTATTAGTGTTTGATCCATGCTGTTTTGGAAGCAATTTTAGCACTCTTGAATTTATACCTATATACTCATTTGACAACATTTCTTTACTTGGGTGCATTAGAGATACATACAGAACATTTGGTAGGATACAATTTCAAGATACATACAAAATTTCAGGATCAGCATGCTTCTTTTGGCCTTCTTTACTTTGCTAGGATACAATATACCAAAACATTTCGTTGGATAAAAGATAGCTGCATTGCTGCTAGGATGCATTTGGTTGCAACAAATCATGGTATTTTACACCAAATTAGACTGATTAATAAAAAAATATCATAGAATTTCATGATATTTGTTGCCACCAAATATAGCCTACGAGGAGAAAAAAACAACAAGAAGTAGGAAAGGCCAGTTTATTTCTTTGTTTTGTACTTTTTAAGTATTATTTGCATTCCACATAACTTTAGCTTAAAGTCTCATATGCAAAGACAAATTTTTCTCATCTTTCCTATCTTTTCAAACTAAAATATTCACATGACGATATATCTTCCAGGACCTTGGATTTTTTTTTTTTTTTCATTGCTTACCATTTCATTAGCTTCCAGACTTCATGAATAAGTTTTGGGAAGCAATTAATTCTCTGCAGCTATGTTTGGATATGCAAGTGATTTGAATTGAAAACACTCATACAATCAATAAAAGACCAAATTAACTAATTTTTCGAGTTCAGTTCACTGTAAGGATGTGTTTGGATGCACCATTTTTTGGTCGTTTGAATGCCTGTAAATGGGCTAAGTTACAAATGAGTTATAGGTAAATCATTTACACTGTTTGGATGGCCACTTTCTTCCATGTTTCCCTTTGTGTAGATGGTCATGGTGTTGTGTTTTCTGTGATATTTTCTCTTGGACAACACCTATATAACCTGTATTTTGTTCATCCACAACTTCAGGTCTCAAATTGCCATCAGGATGGTTATGGTGAAATATCTAGTGAAAGATCTGTTACATATAATCTTTTCATAGAGCAAAGAAATTCAAAGGAAAAGGCGAGCTGCAATCAATGAAACTGTGGATTTTGTGAAATTTGTTACAAACTGTGGACTTTGTTGCAACATTGATTTTGCAAAATGTGGATTTTATTGCTGATTTTGAGGAAGGCAAGGCAAATTGTATATGCTACTTGCTGATTTTGAGGAAGGCACATTTACTCCAGAATTTTAGATTTCATGCCTACCTGATTACCTTTTTAGCTGTATATGCTACTCATGTTTGCTATGTATGGTAAATCGTCCCTTTTCCCTTCATCTTAGGACAGCGGTTCAATGATCTAAAAACTTCAAATGATGGGCCTCAAAAACTTCAAATGATGGGCCTCACAACTGATTGGAATCCAACTGGGTTGGATTTTTTAAAGCCCAGAACCATGGAACCGATGCAGAACTGAACCGTTTTTCATGGTCCGGTTCTGTTTTGGTTCTGGGGTGTTAACGGTTTGGTTCCAGTTCCAAAAATTATAGAATCGTTAAGAACGGTTCGGTTCTGGTTTCACCCTAGAACCGGACCAAACCGACCCGTGTGCACCCCTAAGCATGCAACTCTGCTAAATAGAACTGGCCAAGGGCACCACGCAACTCTGCTAAATAGATCTTGCCAAAGGCAGCAGAAATTGAAGTAAAAGCGATCGAGCTGCGGCTACAACAATCAGACTCAACCCAAGGGCACCACGCAACTCTGCTAAACAAATTTCACGAGGCTTGTGAACAGCTCAACCAATTGGAAGTAAAACAAGAATTATTCTAGAAACAAAAGTCCAGGATAAGCTGGTTGGATGAAGGAGATCGAAATACAAATTTTTTTCATGCAACAACGATTGAGAGACAGAGAAGAGCTAGGATTACAAGAATTGAGCTGATGTCGGGTGAGGTAGTGACGGATCAGGCAGACATAAAGAGGGAAGCGGTTAGGCATTTTGAGGAGTTGTTTAAAGGGAGAACCAGTCCGGTGACCTCGCAATTGCTGGATTTGGTGCCCCCGCTTGTGATGCAGGAAATGAATGATTGTCCCTCCATCCAAGAGGTTAAGTCGGCAATTCGGTCCATCCCGTCAGAAAGTGCGCCTAGTGTAAATGGTTTTTTAGGAGTATTTTACTTGGCATGTTGGGACATCATTGATTAGGATATTCACAAGGCGGTAACTTATTTCTTCCAGGGAGGAAAGATATCCTGGGCTGTAAATTCTTCGTTGATTTTTTTGATTCCCAAGGGGGCTGTGCGTAGGAAATGGTCGGATTTTTGGCCGATAAGCCTATGAAAATACATCTATAAGATCTTCTCTAAGATCATAGCAATGCATCTTAGCTAGTTTCTCTCAGCCCTCATATCCCAAGAGCAAGGAGCTTTTATCAAAGGCCAGGCAATTTTGGAAAATATCACACTTTCACAAGAGCTTTTCAGGGAACTTAATAGGAAGACCAGAGGTGGGAATGTGGTGCTCAAGATAGACATAGAAAAAGCATATGACAAGGTCGATTAGGCCTTTCTAAAGTAAGTCTTGACGTGCTTTGGGTTCTCTTCAAAGTGGGTAAGAATTGTTGAAAACTGCTGGGCAAGTTGCTGGTTTTCAGTGCTGATCAATGGGGAAGCTACAGGTTTTTTCAAATCCTCTTGTGGGCTACGACAAGGAGACCTGCTCTCCCCAAGCCTTTTCATACTGGGGGTGGATGTGTTGAGCCGAGGTCTAAATCATTTGTTGTCCATTGGTTGTTACACTCCTTTTTCGCTCAGGAGGGACTGTCCAAAAATTTCCCACCTATTATATGCAGATGATACCCTTCTCTTTGTTAACGAAGGTATGAATTCTATGCGCCAGACCGTAGCATTGCCGGAGGAATATAAAAAAGCTTCAGGGCAGTGTATTAACAAAGGTAAAAGCTCCTTCTTTTGTTCCGAAAAATCCCCGATGTCTAAGATCAGGGCCATCTCCACCTTGCTCAATATCGACAGATCCATAGGCCCATTAATCTACCTTGGAGTTCCTTTGTCTGTAAGTAGGCTAAGAAATAGCGCTTTCCAGCCCCTGGTGGATAAAGTGGGAAGTCGTATACGGGGTTGGCAAACTAGGTTCCTATCATAAGCAAGGAGACTGGTCCTCATTAAGCATGTGTTGGGAAGCATTCCCTTCCACACAATGGCTGCCACCGTACTCCCAAAGCAAGTAATGTCTGAGCTTGAAAGAAGTTTCAAATCCTTCTTCTGGGGTTGGGCCGACGGGAAGCGGAAGTTATATTAGAGGAGTTGGAAGCATATATCAACGTCAAAAGATGAGGGAGGTCTCGGCATCAGGAAACTATCGGAAGTGATGCTCGCGTTTCATATCAAAATGGCCTAGGTTTCTCAGTTTCAGAAGAAGTGCAGTCTTTGGGCTTCGTTTGTGGCAGCCAAGTATAGATTCAATCAGGTTTCATTGGTGGAAGAGAATTCTGCAGGGAGAGGATCGCCATTCTGGAAGAAAATAATGTGCCTTCAACCGTTTCTTCATGACAGGGTCCAATGGAGTATTGGCATAGAGAATGCAATTTTTGGAGCTCCAACTGAACCAGTCTTGGCCCCTTACAGAACTTTCTGAATTCAGATATTTCACCCGCCGTCCTTGCACTAAAAGTTAACCAGGTGGTGGGTCTATGTGGCCTCCTCCCACCATCGGTGGCCCCATCCATGCTCCCTCAAGAGGTGAGTGATTATATCTCCCAGCGTGGCTTTTGCTTAACAGTGGATCCAGATACTCCTGTATATCCTTACACAACTACAGGTAGTTTTTCAGTGAAATCAACATGGGATGCTAGCAGACCTCGCACTCTAAAAAAGGGATGGGCGAGGTGGGTGTGGAATGAGAAACTTTCGCCGAAAATTACCCTCTTTGTGTGGAGGATGCTTCACAACACAGTGCCTCTTGAGAAGGCGGTCCAATCCAGGGGGATTTTCCTCGCATCAAAGTGCGTTTACTGCAGGGAGGGATCCAAATAGGGCCCAGCTGAAGAATCCATACCTCACCTTTTCCTCAACGGTCAGCTAGCTTCCTCCGTTTGGGGATATTTCGGTGTGCAGTTCGGGATATCTATAATGCAGGCAGCGATGGTGGAAGTGAGAATTAGGCAATGGAGAAGGGCATGCTTGAGCAGAAGAGGCCAATCAGACTACTAGCTTTTGGTGTCGGCCTATATACTTTGGGAGCTATGAAAATCAAGAAATGGGGCGATTTTCGACGATAAAGTTCCAGCAGCCTAGTCTATCATTGCGCGTCTCCTGGTGGCTTCACAGCAACAGAGGAGAGTTCATTTGCAGAAGGAATTTGCAGTCGCAACCTTCAACTGCCATTGCATCAAATGGTAATAATCATGAAACAAAGACATTGCGTCAATCCGTGGTCTTCTGGCAGAAACCTCCAAACGGGTGGGTGAAGGTAAATGTTGATGGCTCCTCTAGGGGGAACGCGGGATTGGTAGGGGGCAGTAGAGTTTGCAGAAATGATAAGGGAGATTTTTAATTTGGTTTCGCATTCGGTTATGGAGTTATGTCAAACATAAGAGTTGAGGTTCAGGCAGCTCATGATGGACTTCTTCTATGTATTGAGAAAGGCTTTTCCAAAGTGGTCATTGACTCGGATTCAAACTTCGTGATTAAAGTATTCAATGAGGATGCCAACATAAGATGGAGATGGAAAGGCTGGAAAACGTTAACGAATAGGATTCGCCAACTAGCTACAGTGGAATTCAAGTACATTTTTAAGGAGGGAAATGCAATAGCCGACAGTCTTGCACGACAAGGAAGCTTGTCCCTGTCTCCTTTCTACACTTCCAGCAGGTCAGAGTTGTCTCAACGGGTGAGGGGCCTCCTTTTCCTGGACAAAGTGGGACTAGGGACGATTAGGGAGAGGAAATCATATGTTCATTGAGGTTTTTGGAGATTTTGCACGTTCCGGTTTTTAATTTTGGGTACAGTTGTACGGGCTTTCTTATGATAGGTCTTTCGTATGTACTTTTTCTCCTACGAAGTCCCGAATGTAAGTTTTATCCAGATTGAAATACAAGTTCAACTTTAAAAAAAAAAATTACTGGCCATTCCTTTCAATTAACAAAGACAGTTGAAATATAAAAGAAAATACAGTGCTGAACTTAGAAGATCATTTCTAAGTTAAGGTAGAACACATCAACATAAACCCCTAACACTACCTTAACTTCCCCTCATTAGGAGTTGTTGGCCGCAACATTACATTTCAGAATGGACCTGATGCATTTGATGATGCTTAAACTCTTCGCTGGTACATGGATTGAAGACTCTCATCTTCGCTGGTACCCCTAGCAGCATATATATTGTCCATCATCGTCATCAAATTGTCCAAATTTTTAGATTTCTAAAATTTGTCATTTTTTTCTTTTTTTTGTTCATCATCTCAAGTGGTAGACGGTCTTTGAACTCTTGCATGTTCTAGCAGCATATATATATATATTGAAATATTTTAAAATGACAAGTACAATACAACCTCAAATACCTAAGTTATCTAAGGACAACTATAAAAATTGGTGCATATAAATAAAAGCCTTGTTTGAATCTCAAGATCTTTGGGAGATCATCGCTGACGGGTACGAAGAGCCCACAACGAATCAAGAAGCCACCTACACCGCCAAACAAAAGACCAATCTTAAAGATCAAAAAAAGAAAGATAAGAAAACTCTTTTCTTCATCTATCAAGGTTTGGATGATTCCACCTTTGAACGGATCACTAAAGTAACATCATGTAAGCAAGCATGGGAGAACCTAAGCACCATCTTTAAGGGTGTTGATCGTATCAAAAGGGTTCAGCTCCAAACCCTTAGAGAAGAGTTTGAAGCGACTCACATGAAGGAAGGTAAGAATATTGTGATTGTTTATAACTGTCAATAACCTAAAATGAAATGGTGAGAAGATTGAAGATGTACGGGTTATTGAAAAGATACTTCGATCTCTCACAACCAATTTTGAACATGTGGTTGTGACGATTGAAGAATCAAAAGATATTGAAAAACTCTCTGTTGAGGAGCTAATGGGATCGTTGCAAGTTCATGAGTAACGAATGCAGAAGAATGTCAGTTCCATGCCGATGGAACAAGCTTTGGAGTCAAGATTGACTTTGAATGATAACAATGGTAGATGTGGAAGTTCACAACGTGGTGGACGTATTACTGACAATCACATAAGATGCAGAGGACGCGGATACTAACAAAGACATGACCAAAACTAGTAGAAAAATACCAATTTTCATGGAAGAGAAAATGGTAGAGGCAGATCGATGCATGAATGGTAAAGTACAAAGAACATCCAGTGCTATAATGACAACAAGCTTGGCCACTATGCATCTGATTGTTTGAGCAAGCCGGTGAATCAAGACGAGCGATTTAACTATTCCGAAGATAAGGCCATGAATAAGAAAGCTCCACACTTCTCCTTGCACAAGAGAAAGGCAATGATCAGCAGGATGTATATTATCTCGACACGGGTGCAAACAATCACATGTGCGGTGATAAGAAACAACTCACAGAAGGAGTTCATGGTGATGTAATGTTTGGAGACTCATCAAAAATTTCGGTGAGAGGTAAAGGTAAAATTAAAATTTATCAAAAAAATGATGAGCAACAATTTATCTTTAATGTGTATTATGTAGCCAACATGAAAAGCAACATACTTAGTCTCGGACAACTCCTTGAAAAAGGGTATATAGTACACATGAAAAACTCAGTTATGTCATTGAAAGATGTAAGAAGGGGACTTGTGGCGCAAGTCCAAATGGCGAAGAATGGAATGTTCCTGCTCTATATAAATACAAGATTTGAAAAATATTTTTATGGAAGCGTAAATAATGATTCATGGAAGTGGCATCTTCGGTTTGACCATCTAAATTTTAATGGCCTTAAACTCCTGTCCTCATCAAACATGGTACATGGTTTGCCTATTATTGAAGCTCCAAAGCATGTGAGTGAGGCGTGCACACTTAGAAAGCAGCAAAGGAACTCGTGTCCAAGTGGAGTGTCCCAAAGAGCAAAGGAGCCACTACAACTAGTTCACATTGACATTTGTGGACCATTGGATCCACCCTCTCTTGGAGGTAATAAATATTTTATTACCTTCATCAATGATTTCAGTTGAAAATTGTGGGTGTACTGTATTAAAGAAAAGCCTGCCGCTTTCGTTATTTATAAAAGTTTCAAAGGCCGAGTTGAAAATGAAAGTAGTCATAAAATCAAGGTCCTAGGATCTGATAAAGGTGGGGAGTACACCTTAAATGCATTTCAAGATTATTGCAGGGAATAAGGAATTAAGCAACAACAGCCTACATGCCACAACAGAATGAAATTGCGGAAAAGAAAAACTGCACCATCCTCAACATGACAAGGACCATGTTGAAAGAGAAACGCCTACTGAAGAGCTTTTAGGGAGAGGCAGTTGCATGTACTTGCATATACCACATATCTGCTCAATTGGTGTCCCACTAAAAGTGTCAGATTTATAACACCACAGGAGGCATGAAGCGGTTACAAGTCGAGCGTGCCACACCTTAAGATCTTTGGGTGTGTCGCCCACACAAAAGTTTGAGAAGTGAGAAGAAAAAAACTTAATGATCGTGGTGTGAAGTGCATCTTCATCGACTACAGTGAAGAATCAAAAGCGTACAATGTAAGCCCCGTATCCTAAACCGTACCGTTCCATAGACTTCCGCGGTCTTACCGGTCGAATTCTGACAACCTTCGACCCTTAACCAATATTTGCGTGCGACCCTGATTCGTATGCCATCAACCCGTATCGACTCAACCCAAGACCTTAACCATAGCGACCGCGTCGTCGCTGCGGTTCCGATGCCGTGACTTGCGTGCCGAGGCGATACCCTAGTCAAGAGATGTGGGCCAACGTTCGGTGCGAAGAAAACGTCACGCATTACGAAACTCAAGAGAATCTCTACAAGGTGTCACATCAATCCCATCAATCCATCATATGTCAAGTACATGTCAAGTACACATCACCTTTCACCCATTCCGAAGTAACTACAAAAGTCAAGAATCTCTTACAAGCCCATACCTCTCTTACACCAAAAGCCCTCAAAGTTAAAAAGTTCTTACACCACCCATACTTTTCTTACACAAATGGTTACAAAAGTCAAGATTTTCTTACACCCATCACTCACCACATCCATCACCCATCTCTCTCTCCCTTTACAACTCTCTCTCTCTCTTTCTCATTTTCAAAATAAAAAAAATCTAAGGAGAGAAATCCCATACGTTTGAGAATTCTCCAAGCCTCTCTCTCTCTTTCAAAACTTCAAGTGTGGCCCACTTTCCTACCCCATGATCTCCCATCCTAACCATCCATTCCCCATCTCCTCCATTGGAATCAAAGCTAAGGTGTTAAGGAAGTCATAGGAGCAAGAAGATCGAACGGTGGGTGCTCCTCTAGATGTAAAAAAATCTGATTTCTATAGCCTACATGTTTTCTTTCTTTCATGAGGGAAGTGTGGGACCCACCAATCAATAGTGGAGATCTCACACAATCCCATGGTTGTGGCCTAATGGCCTACCTTATGCATGCATGATCCATGCATGGGGCCTTTCTCTATGAGACTCATCATGGTAGTTTTATTTCATATCATATTATGTTTGGATCATTTAGACCTTATAACCATGGTGGGGATGACATCCTCACCATGCATTTTAATTATAAGCCATGCATGTGCAAGATCCATGTTGTAAATGCAGATCTAGGTATGATGTGCGGGTGTGATTGATCTTGGGATGACTCAATAGTAGTGGAGCCCCTTTCCCTATGGCCGGATTGTCCTTCTATCTCTCTTTTCTCTCATTTTATTTCCTGATGTGTGTGGCCCATTAATCTATTTTCCTTTTTATTTAACTTATATAATAAATTTTATCTAAGTACATGTTGTTGTCCAGAATTTTCTGGACAGTTTCTGATTTTTTTTGTACCAGATTTTGAGACTGTTTGGGGGACTATTCATACCTATTAAATATACTTTTCTAAAAGATGTGGATCTCATCTTGATGTCTCCCATATTTCAGCCCCAACTGACATTCATTGGGGTCCCAAAGGTGTGGTCCAAGTGAAGTGGACAGTCTGGATTTTATGCACTGTTCCAGCAACATTCTACCATGTACAGTTGGACTTTTAAAATTTATTAAAATACCTATGGGTGTTTAAAAATTATAAAATTTTTTAAGGAGGTGGCCTACTTATGGTAAGACCTACTTACAAAATTTTGGGGCCAATGGTCGCCTGTACACACCATGGTGATGGCGGGACTGGCCCATTATATATGGTGTCCAGTTCAGTCCAATTTTCAGAATAGATTGATTTATGTAAATGAATTAAAATATTTACAGATGTCCAAAAATTTTAAAATTTTTTAGGAGTGTGGTCCACTTATTTTAGAACCCACCTACCAAATTTCAGGGCCAATGGACCCCTGTACACACCGTGGTGAGGGCCGGACTGGCCCACCACGTTGGGACGTCCAGGTCTGTCCGATTTTTCTGAACAGTATGTTTTGTTTAAATTAATTAAAATACTTAGAGATATCTAAAAATTATGAAATTTTGTGGGGGTGTGGCCCACCTATGGAAGTATCACTCTGTGAAATTTCAGCCTCAAGTGACCCCGTTTGGGTATCCAAAAGAATGGGCCAAGATGGTTGGACTCCCAGAATTTTTCTGCTATACAGTCCAGCAATATGCCTTGATAAAAAAACCATAATTCAAAAATATTTCTTCTGATGGTGGGCCAACTTTTTAGGTTTTCTCTCATTGTATGCATGATAAGGGTCCTTGGCCCTCAATTTTTAGAGTTTTAGAGGCCTTGGACCCACTCTAATGGAGTGCCCAAATTTAGGACAACAACATGTTATAATTATGCTGGCCTTGGGCTGAAATTTTGAGGAGTGGGGCCCACCATATTATAAAGATCTTAGAGAAAATGATTTATACCTTTAATTCCTTAAATGTTTGGCTTAATGAATGCACTTTTGAGGCCCACCACAATTGAATTTAATTGGGTCCGTGAATGTAGCTAGTTGTTGAACTATTTAAGGCCCATAGAGTGGACCCATTTGATGTGTTCCAAGGCCCATAGGATTAGGCCCATTTGATGTAATTTAAGGCCCATAGAGTGGACCATTTGATGTGTTCCAAGGTCCATGGGATTGGACCCATTTGATGTATTTTAAAGCTCATGGGATTAGGCCCATTTGATATGTATAAGGCCCATGGGTCGAGAACCATTTCATGCCATCTAAGGCCCATGGGTTATGACCCATTGCAATGCACATAAGGCCCATTGGTGCGGCCCATTGATGTGGCCCATTTGATGAGTAAAAGGCCCATATGACATGGCCTATTTGATGTATTTAAGGCCCAATAGGGTGTACCTAAGGTCCATTGCAATATGTGATCCCAACCTGGTTTACGTAATGTTATTCATTACGGGATACACCTTGGGAGAAATGTTGGTTTGACGTCCACATTGCGAGTATAATGTTGGTTAAATGTCCACATTGCGACTCTCCCTAGGGCCCATTGGTAGGCCTGTACTTGTTGTATGGAAGCCGTCTAGGCCAGCTACGTTGTAAGGATAGGGCATTACTTTATAACATGCTTAGTATAACTCCATGACGCACAGCCCATTTGTATCGGTCCATTTGATCGGCCTGCTTGTATCGGCCATTTGATTGATTTAACTCATATGATTGATTAGGCCCATCTAGATATATTTGTGGCCTGTTGCTAAGGCCATATATGAGGCCCGTTGTTGAGGCCCACCTTGATGTGTATGAGGCCTGTTGTTGAGTCTCACCTTGATGTGTATGAGGCCCGTTGTTGAGACCCACCTTGATGTGTATGAGGCTCATTGTTGAGGCTCACCTTGATGTGTATGAGGCCAATTGTTGAGGCCCACCTTGATGTGTATGAGGCCCATTGTTGAGGCCCACATTGATGTGTATGAGGCCTGTTGTTGAGGCCCACCTTGATGTGTATGAGGCCCGTTGTTGAGGCCCACCTTGATGTGTATGAGGCCCGTTGTTGAGGCCCACCTTGATGTGTATGAGGCCCGTTGTTAAGGCTCACCTTAAATATATATGAGGCCTATGTTGCAAGGCCCATTGTGATGTATGCAAGGCCCATGGGTCATGGCCCATTGCAATGTATGTAAGGCCCAATTGGTGCGACCTATTCGATATATTTATGGGGTCCATGTCATTAGGCTCATCCTGTTGTATTGGTGACCCGTCCATTGAGGCTCACCCGTGGTATTTATTTGAGGCCCATGTGTAGGGCCCACCTATTGTGTATTTAAAGCCCATGGGTTGTAGCTATAGTGATGTATATTAGGCCTATGTGATGTAGGCCATACTGATGTATATTAGACCCAGGTATGTGACTCACCTGCGTAGTATATTTAAGGCCCATTGTGATATATCTGAGGCCCATGGGTGCGACCCATCCAAATGTATTTGAGGCCTATGGGCAAGGCCCATTGTGATATGTGTTAGGCCCATGACCAAGGCCCACCTGTTTCGTATATTTGGCCCTTGTATGAGGCCATGTGCCCATTATATATTTGATTTTATGTGGGCCATTCCTTGGGGGCAATGTTGGTTAAAAGTCCACATTGTCGACGCCGGTTATTGATACCGTTTATGAGTATGTGACATCATAACATCATGATACATGCCCATTCGCATCATCTGCATGTTTGTTATGAGATGTGATTGACCATTGCATATGTCATTGAACAAGATTATGTGAGACTCCCTGCTAGGTGAAGATTATCTCACATGAGCGCATGACATGCGCAGGATTGATGCATGATTGGATTGTATGACTCATGCATCTTGCATTATTTTGTGATTACTGTACGCCCTAGTGACATTAGGGTCGTAGCCTCCACAGGCATATCGTGGATGGCCAGATGAGACACTGAAAATCTGTTCGAGCATCAGGGAGCCATAGATGGCCCTGGATGAAAATTCCTAAACACCCTCTTAGTTCCAGAGGATGCTCCAACGTCTAGACCGAGTGGGTAGATGAGCGTTGAGTGCCGATTACTAGATGGCTGCGCTCTCCACTGTGTCGTGGTCGGTTGGAAGGGGGTGCGGCCTTACCCACCCGAGGGAGTAGGCATGGCTAGGCTGAGTTTGAACAGATCGAGGAATGAGTCCGCTATCGGTGAGCCGGGTAGGTATTGATAGACTACTGACAGGCGGATAGTGAGGTCTTTTCCACTTACTCAGTTGTGTGCTTGATTGAGGCGGCAGGTGGTGTGAAGTGTAATAGACCCCGGTGATTTCCCCAGAGAGGAACCGTACTGATATGAGGACTGACATAATATTATGACACCCCGTCACTGTTGTGAATGTGGGCGGGCGCACGTGGGCGGACACTGATGTGGGCGGGTGTGATATGGATGGGGCTGAGGCCTGGGCGAGCTACCAGCGGTTGGCAGGCTACTGAGTAGGAGTTGCATACTCATTCATTCATCCATTCACTATCCACTCGGGCTGGTGGTGCACAACTAATTGTTGTGTATCTTTGTTATGGTAAGGATTTTGGTTGGGCGCGTGACTAACCTGAGATCAGAAGTTTACCACGTTGAGTCAGACTATCCAAATTTAGGTATGGGACTGGTTTGGATAGAGGTTCCTTGTGGTGGACCCCGTAGCCTACGATACTACGTACTATCATCCCGACATCACACTCCAGCATGGTCATTCCATTAGCACCATATACTGCATATTCCATTACATTTTCGGCGTGTGGCACTGTGGGTTGTTATGTTTCTGTATTCCTGTGACTTAGATGAGAGTGATGATATTTGTTAGCTCTTTCGAATTGTGTATTACATTATATCCTTGTCATTCGACATTTGATTATCTATGACTCATCATTTGCATAGCTGTCCTATATTGCGTATTCTGATATTGATTAACTTATGGACTTGTTCATACTTACGCTTATTCTGTTATCGCATGATTATAACCTTGTCAGTATTTCTGTTTACGCTGATAATTCCTGATCTTATCAGTGTTTCTGCTTATTCAGTCATTGTATGGTTTATGGATTAATAGCTTTCCGGTATTGTATGATTATGATATTGTATTGAATACTTGGTACTTATCTCGTGCACACACTTACACCACCCTCTAAGCTTTCTATAATCTTATGCGCGATAGATGTGTGCAGGTGATGTTAGGTTGCAGCAGCATTGAGTTTGGAGCGTGCAGCTATTTTCTGTAGCTTTGATTTTGACATATATATTTCTCTTTCATCATTGTATTCAAATGATTATATTAGTGAATATGTGATGATGATGTTGCCTTTATGATTTGGGTAAACTTGTGGTTATGCTTATTACTAGTTAAATTTATAAAAAAAAATCCTCCTTATAAGATCCCAGGATCGAAAATCTGGCATATGAATGCTAGGAGCCGAGAATGAGGTACTACGGAGGCTTTCGGCACCGGATTCGGTGATTAGGATTCTTGTGAATCCGATTTTCGGGTTTGGGGCGTGACATACAAGCTCTATAACCTATTAACCAATAAGGTGGTGGTAAGTAAAGATGTACTATTCTGCGAGGAAGAATCCTAGATGTGGAACCAAGAAGATTCGGCTAAAGAAAATCAAGTCGAGGCCAAAGAATATGAAGAAGAGAGGCATGTGAATCAAGACTAGGCACCCACATCACCCCCTTTGAATCGCAAAAGTCCAATGTTCACTCCCCAAGTGCAGGGTTGTGATGTAGTAATAACTCGGTAAGACCAAGGTCGAATCCCAAGGGACTGAAACTTGTACGTTATCTAAAATTAACTGGAAATAGAACTAGAATGAGATGAAATCTGAATTGAATTATAAATTGAGGAATAATTGTAAACTATTAATCTAAAACTTATAGGAGAAATCAGAGGTAAGGAAACTAGGGATTCAGAGGATCCACTTGTAGAGATCAGGGAGATCTTATGCCTGTTTCATGAATCATGGAATTTACTGAACTGCCATTGATTTAGTTTTCAAAGAGATGAAAGGAAGATGAATTAGAATGGATTCCATCACCAAACCATGCCCAAAGACTATGGTAAACAACAGAATCAAACTAATTACCACCCAATCACATGTATGCAAGTTAGGAAGGGTACCGTCAACCAACCATGCCCAGGAGACTATGGTGAACAACAGGGCTTTCTTACGTCATAAACATAAAGGGAAAAAGGACATGCTCCAAGCCATTGCAGACCCATTGTAATTTTAGTCACAATAGACCATTAAATATTAAACAAAACATGCCATTAATAATCAACTAAAATCAACGTTAATTCAAGAATTAAAATTAAATTAAAGACATAAAATAAAATCTCCTATCTCACCACAAGCTTCACCTCTTAGCCCTAGCTAAGAGGTTCAGCCCATCACAGACATGATGAAGCTGGACATGTTAAAAGAAAATATGAAGAAGAAAAAAAATAAAAATAACAAAATTACTCTACTCCCTCTGCCCTCGTTTCCAGCCCAAGCCTCAAGCTCTCCACCTCCTGATCTCCTTCCAAGACCTGAATGCCTGCTCCCCACGTCCAAAACCTCCTTTTATAGCTGCTGGAAGGCTGGAGTCAGTGACAGAGTTGTAGCAGGACACGGAGTGCAATTTTCGCAGCCAAGTTCAGTGCCTCGAAACACGCCACTTTCCTCACTCAAATTGCAAAGAAACACCATCCTTTAGTACTTTCTTGGGTTCTCTACATGATAGACGGTTCAGATCTGCCATATGATCAAAGATGGTGGGCCAAAACTGCCTGAAAAAGTCAGTTTTCGCGGATGTGCGAAACCTTTCGCACCATTTCGCTGTTGTGATCAGTGAGCCCCACAGAAGCATTTTAAGGAAAATCCACCCCATCCATTGGATTCAGAATAAAATTTCAATCAAGAATGGATGGTTTTGAACGTCCATTGACGTGGCCCAGAGAAGAAATCACAAAAAGATCAGATTTGAACGCTACAGGGCAGCCCTTTTGTGGCCCCTGTATCGCACACGTGTGTACGCATGGATGCAAAAGGTCAGCATGATTTTGTAGTGTTCGAACCCTTCTATAAGATGGATGGCTTGGATCAGACGTACAGCCAATGGGTAGGGCCCACAACAGTCCGCAAAAACGAGCGTCGGTCGGTTACGTGATCGTGAAAAACGGAGATTTTCACTTTTTAAAGAGGATACGGGTCAGCGCTTGCGCTGACCGATCGGTTGGTCCGGTGCACATCGTATGCAGGTACATGTGTAATGTACACACCATGTATACGGGCCCCATTGCAATGTATTTCAGAAATTCAATCTGCCCATTCTGTTCCTCACATTATTTTACCCATTCAGAACAATTATCAAGCATATCCAGCTGGCGGGTGGGCCCCAAATTGAAGATTGATGGGTTGATTTGCCCGTTAGGCCACTTCCGCAATGATCCAATGGATGATTTTTGACGTGTACGGTTAATTTATGGTCCTCAGGCCACGTATGAAGTTTCGAGCCGAACCGATATTGGAAACCCCGTGATCTTGCATTCAGGGTGCGTTTCAAGCCACTTGAGCTTCAATTTCTTAATTTTCTCAAATTTCTGACCGTGTATATCTGTCAATCTTGGTCCCCTGGAGTGTGTCCCTTGCCTTTGGTGTCATCAGATCGTTAAATCTCAACTTTTAACATCCTTTTTCCATCCATGCTCATAAAATCACATTGCAACACAAGAATGAGAAGACGAGCCATTAGACAGCATTATATTCGTAAATCCAGACAATATCTAGGGTCTAATATGCAATATTTGACCCTCAACATCCAAGAGTACATTCCATCTCCCCTGGAAGTACTTCATCAAATCAGAATTCAACCAGTACATCTTCATCCAATTCTCCTTCACCCTTGGCTCCTATTAAAATGAGAAGCCTCAACGACATTTACGCAAAAACTGAGGAAGTGAATTTGCTATATATGCCTGTATGAGGACCACGAGCCTCTCATATTCGAGGAAGTTATGAATGAAGAATGTCAGAGAAAGGCTATAGAAGAAGAGATTAATTCATATCATCGAGAAGAATCGAACATGGGAGTTGACCTCACTCCCTAAAGGCCAGAAGATCATTGGTCTCAAATGGATGTATAAAATCAAGCGGAATGCCGATGGTAAGATCAAATGATATAAGGTAAGGCTGGTAGCAAAAGGTTATAAATAGAAATATGAGGTAGACTATGAAGAAGTTTTCACCCTAGATGCTCGCCTTGACACTGTAAGAATGATTATATCCCTTGCAGCTCATCACAGTTGGATGATCTACCAACTAGATGTGAAATCCACATTCTTAAATGGAGTACTCGAAGAAGTCTACGTTGACTAGCCTGAAGGCTTTGTCATGTAAAGGGAGGAACATAAGGTGTACCGGTTGAAGAAAGCCTTATATGGGTTGAAGCAAGCTCCCTATGCTTGGAATGCACGGATCAACGACTATCTTCAAGAGAATAGTTTCGTCAAATATCCGTATGAACATGTCGTCTACACAAAGAAAAATGCTAGTGGTGATATGCTTTTATCTTATTTAAATGTTGATCTGTCGTTCACTGGGAACAGCTAGGCGATGTTTCAAGAATTCAAGTAGGCTATGTTCAAAGATTTCGAGATGACTCATGGTTGATTAATATCCTTCTTCTTGGGCATTGAAGCGAAGCAACAAGTCGACGACATTTACATATCCAAGAAGAAGTATACAAAAGAACTTCTTGAGAAGTTTTAGATGGTCGACTATAAAGCCGTAAATACACTTGTTACAATAAGCCTGAAGCTCACAAAAGATAGAGAAGGAAGAAATGTCGACTCAATCCTATTCAAGAGCCTAATCATAAGCTTAAGGTACCTCACAATCACTAGGCTGGATATAGTCTACAGTGTTGGGCTTCTAAGCTAGTATATGGAAGCCCCAAAATAGTTACACTGGCTAGCTGCAAAGAGTACTGAGGTATATCAAAGGGACTATTGAATTTGGTTTCTTTTATCCGTACGATGATGAGACGATGTTATATGGATACTCTAATAGTGATTAGGGGGGTAACCAAGATGAAAAAAAAACATCATAGGCTATGCTTTCTATCTTGGGTCGATGGCATTCACATGAAATTCAAAGAAGTAGAGTATGGTCGCCCTGTCCACATGTGAAGTTGAGTATGTAGCAACTTCATCCATTGTACGTGAGGCGATCTTACTAAGGAATCGGTTAAAGGAGTCGAACCATCTGCAAGAGGAATCCACTATTATATACATTGACAACAAGTCGGCAATCAAACTTACCAAACATATAGTTTAGCATGGAAGGAGTAAGCACATCGACACAAGATATCACTTTTTTAGAGATCAAGTAAAATAGAAATTGGTAAAGCTAGAATACTGTCACACTACTGAACAAGTGGTAGACATTTTCACCAAAGCATTGCCAACTGACACATTCAGGAAACTTAGATCAATGCTTAGAATGAAGTCGGTTTTTGTTTGAAGGGAAGTGTTGGAAATGGTGGTGGATTCTTGTAAATCCAAAACCGTGTAAAAACCGTTTATGCTAGTTGTGCATTTAGATTTTTTCTATGTTTAGTGTGCTAGCTGTGGTAAGATAGCTAGCCGCCCCTAAGAACCATCTAGATAAGGATATTTTAGTCATTTCACATAAAGAAAAAGCCTATAAAAAGGCATCATTGTAATCGGTTTTATTTATTTCAAAAGTTTAGCAAAATAGTTCTCTTTCTCTCTCTTTCAGTTTTTATTTTTTGTATCATGGTGGCCGCAACCACACGTTAGACGAAAGTGGGGTTTTAAATCCAACGCTCCCACCTCTCTGTTTAAAAAAAAAAAAACATAAACATTGAAAAGACAAAAATCAAAAATGTCTCCCGTTAAGCTAAAATTGGCCCCAATTTTTATTTTTTATTTTTTATTTTTTTTATTGCCAAGGCCTTTAGGAAAAAAAAAAAAAAAAGGCTGACAGGTGGGTCCCAACAAAGGAGACGGGCCTCACCTCAGTAGCAACCTATTCATAATTACACTCATTCGGACGGGGTGACAAAAAGACTCAGCCCTGGCTATCGTATAAACACATACAGAAAAGAAAGGCCTCACGTAGGCTAACTACTGGGGGAGCTAAAACGATCTAATGGTCCCAATCCCAGTATCGTCTAGGACCAAAATTGGCCCCAGTTAAGATAGAAAAAATTGATCGTGAGCAATTCATGTGCCAAAGGATGCCTGGTTTGGATCATCATAGATGTTTTCAACGTGTGCCTTGCAGTTATATGCCCACATCCAAACGGTTTGACGGTAAGTTATATCCTCCACCCAGCTGACAACTTTCAACATGTCATGTGTATGTCACGGAAGTAGATTGCCTGTGACAATCTCTGTACCTTGTGAGAAGCCCACAGAGATGTCTGTGATAAATCCACTCCATTCTATTGTTTCATGTGTTATACAACCCACATGAGTTTAGGATCTACCTGATTTTTAGATTCCTGTCCTATCGTAATATTGCAAAACAGAAGGAGTATATTTGTCACGGAGATCTCTTTGGGGCGCCCAACACAGCCCCAGGCGCAGATATGATCTCTGCAACCGGGGTCACAGGCAATCCACTCCCGATATGACCTCCGATAGGGTTGGCCCACGACGAGGATCACCTCATGTAAAAATCATCATCGTCTAGTAATTGGGCCGACCATACTTGTATTTTAAAGTTATCTATCAGGTAGACTATAACTTATCATCCAGCCAGTTGGAACAAGCATTTTTCTTTTATAATTTGCCTTGATTATTAACAGTTCCGAATTTCCAATAAAAAGCTTGAAGGAGAAACACGCACCACAAAGGGTCAACCAATATTTATTATTCGTAAACGTAGACAACATATCTTACTGTTGGCAGGCCATCCATATACTCCCATAAACTCCTACACATACACCCTACGCGACCTTAAGAAAACCGTAGTAATATCGACCATGGATTGTCGACTTGTCTGAATCAGATTGAACTCCCTCAAGTTCGATCCTGTTCAGTGCTACTGTTCGTGATTGAATATTAAGGGCGACTGCTCCTGACGCTTGGCCAACTCGCAACTCGACTCAGGACCGAATCATTCCGACTCATCGAGTCTTCGAACCTTTCAAATCAAACTCTTTATTACTAACGTAAGCTTAACCTTATAATAATTATGGTAATCAAAGGCAAATGGGGGTGAGATGGTGAACCCACTGCCACTACGGTCGCAAGTACTCTTATCTAAGCCGTCCAATCGGTCTTGATAAGATCGTTGTGGACCCCACCAATAGTGACATCCTCCACTTTTGGGACCAAGCTCACGACCACCTTCTCTGAGCCTGCAGCATCAATATCTTCCAACAAGCTGGATATCCCCAACTTCAGGCCAAATTTCTTTGTCTGTGCATCGTCCCTTTTACGAACGTGGAAATGGGGCAGCTTCACAAAGCTCCCTGCGGACTCTCCTAGGTCAGGTCCCACAAAATCCCCACCATAAGGCGCTGCTACGTACACCTCAAACGTGACAGGCCCGTTGTCGGGGACCTCTATGCCGTTGATCACGAGGACCTCCACCTCATCCTCTTTCTCGCTCTTGGTTCAGGACTTCTTGGGCCTCTGCACCAGGGTCCGGATGGTCGAATCCAAGGGTCTCGGGTCGGTCCGAACTCAGATACCTGGACCAACGAGACTGTGGATCTGGGTTTGGCCTTGGCCTTCTGCTTTTTCTTGACGCTGCTATCAGCCCATGGAAGTTCCACGTCTTGGTAGGTGTACCGTAGTTTCTGCGGATTGAGACAGTCTTCTACCTGTTGCGTTCATTTCTTAGTCAATGCATGAATGACACACACAACTAGTTGGACGGTAGCGCATAAACGTAGGTCACGATGAATACCTTATCAAATATCAGTGACTGGTTCACTCACCATGTGGGCAACACCATGAAAAATAATGGGCAACTGACAATCCGGTCGAAATTATATTTGCGGACTAGTGGATAGGTGGGATGGTTTTATTTTCAACCAGCATGAACTTTATGGTTGGACAAATCTTTTGGACGGATTGGATGTCGTGCACCCCATGACATATCAGTAATTACACACTAATTGTTTTTTCAGACCTTCTCATTAAAATTTTATATTTTTGCTGGACAATGAGGGAGGTTCGTAGCCCTTAAAGTGACACGTGGCTGATCAGGAAGTGAATCCGATCCCTCCATACGGTGTGTCCTATTCAAAGACTGATGGTGGTTGAAAATCTCACCTATGGAGAATCCCAATAATCAGATTCTCCTCTTGCATACAATTCATCCCGACCGTCTATTTCAAGGCCATTGTCGACATAGATACTATTGCAAGGCCATTCATGGTAAGCACACACAAATGGACAGTCATGGTAAGTGCCCATTAAATGGACAGTCTGGATCCACTGGATCATGTGCCACTTGGCGGTCATCAGGCAACAAACTACCCTAATCCAGGGTTAAGGCATGAAATAGGACGATCGGGGCTGAAAGCCATGAAAATACGACTCCCAATAATTGTCTGTACGGCATGCTGTGCTACATTGGGGCTGTTCGTCCATTGAGTTTCAGGGTGTGCAAATCAAACAGGTCAGCATGACGGACGCAAATTGGGCATGAATACCCCGCCCATCCACGGACAGCGTCCTCTGAGGGCCCGCCAGGATGTATAGGTTTTATCCACACCGTCCATTCACTTTCTTTAAATGTAATTTTAATACAAGCTTAAAAATGAAGCAGATCCAAGACTCGATTGGACCACACTACGGGAAGCAGCGGTGATAGTGATACAAACTGTTGGAACCTTTCTAGAGTCCAACGGAACCTGTTCATAAGGTCATATAGACTTGGATGTTTAATCCCCACTGTGTGGTACAATTGAGCCTTGGATCAGCATCGTTTTTCATCTTATATCCTAAAATAATATGCAAAAATGTATAGACGGTGTGGATAAAATTTACACATCATGCTCAGAGGCCCTGCCGGTGAAGGGATATGCATGAGATGTGATACACTAGCAACCCACAGCTCCCCGGTCCCGTGGAGCCCACCATGTTGTGTGTGTGACTTTGACATGCACTCCATATAGCCCTTGTATTTTACATCCACGGACTAAAATTCAGTCCCATCCACACTCAGGTAGGCAGGACTACAAAGAACAATGGAAGGAGAGGCCAACGCTAGGGTTTTGTTTGAGGGCCACCAGTGTTTATATTCGATCGATCCAACCTTTCAATGTGGCAGATACTCTAAAAATTATGCTGATCTGAACCTTGAACGGGTCTCAGTGTGGGATGTCCTGTGAAATTGAATTAGCCTGATCCATCCTTTGGCCCATCTGAGTTCCAGATCAGGCTGAATTTTAGGATTTGCTGTGAAATTGAGAAGTGCACCTTTTGGAAGGAGTGGATGTTATATTCACAGAAATAAGGGCGCCACCAAGCACAGTTGTATTTACAGAGTACAGCTATTGTAGGCCTTGGTGGGGTCAGTGTCCAGAGTTCCGTAAAGCGTCGAGTTTTTCCGAGTTTTCTTGAAGACTCGTCGAATTTAGCTGAGTCCCGAGTCTTGAACAAATCATCACCAATTTGGTTATTTCGTGCCCAGTGACAGTTTTTTTCTAGGGAGAGTTTTCAATAAACTACCAAATTAATATGTAGTTTACAATGGGGTGCCTTTTTCATAAAGGTTTTCCAAAACTATAGCTCTCTATATAGCTATCATTCCACTACTTTTAATAATCGCCTCATATGAGAAACAAATGTGTGGGTGGCTGAGGTGGCCCCCACCTTGATGTTCATGTAAAATACCCCACCATGTGGAGGTGGACTACATGAATAAAAACAGTGTGCAAGGCAACACTTGTCCGCCAAACTGTTTCTATCGGTGTATCCCTCATGAATCATGGATGGATATGATAGTTTGGACAAGGACCTAAATATTTGTGTAAAATCTACTTATTGGAGTGGATTTTATATGATTATCACAGTGGGCCCCGTAGAAATAAAGAGGGGTCCTCAAATATCAGCTTATTTTTTACCTCTCAGCCTCGTATGGTACTAAATATCTAATGATCAACGATATCTCTTACATAAAGATTGAGGTGGCTATGTCAAAATCAAGAGCATAGTTTATGCCGGTGGTGTTTTTTTTTTTTTTCATAATCCTTACCAACATCAGGTTTCTTTGATTTTTAGCCTGCTCAAAATGATGTTAAAGTAACATTTACTCCAAAAGTTAGATGCATAATCCTAATTTAGTTCCAAATATAAAAGGGACACACCAAAGAAAATAGTTAGAAAAGAGACATGTACCCATAATTTTTACGGGCCCACCATAATGATTATATGGAATCTACTCCGATCATTAGATGCCACAAATATTTAAGCTTGAGTTCTAAAATTGAAGCCCATCCGTGATTCAGCTGATCCATACTAAGGGAAACAATTTGAAGGGTGATCATTTGCCTTGTATGGTGTTCCAAAACATGTAGTCCACCTGAAGCACAGATAGGGGTGAATTTTGTACCCTTGGCCTAACATGAGGTGACCCACCTACTAGTTAGTGTGGATTTTACATAAACATCAGAATGGGCCCATCCGAGTAGCCGACTCATTATTCCTACACACTCCCAACTGGCCGTTAAGAAAATGAAACGGAAGGCAGTGGGACGATAATGACTCCGATTACGGAGGTAGTGTTTGAAAACCTTTTTCAAAAAATTGTACCGGAATATTGTAAATTCCATATTAATTAAGTAGTTCTTTGTAAATTTCTCTTTTTAATTTTTCCAAAGTTTTCAAGCATAGAACGGGCGGGAGAGAGGGGGAGTTGGGCATCAGTACCTTGACTTTAACCAGCTGTTTGTTCTCGTCGTAGAAGATGAACGATGAGTTGAGCCAGTCGCCATCGTTGAAGTCTATCTTGTTTCCTCGCTTCTGCCTGTAAATGTGCCACATCCGGTCAACGTTCGAATGGAGGCAGTAGAAAAGCGGGTCGTAACCCGACGAGTAGAAGTTGCCCATGTTCAGGAACGGAGGCATGGGCTCCCCCACAAACTGGTGCATCGCGTTATGTATCGTCTCAATCCGCCCCATCATCTTTCCGATGGAGGCCTCCTCGCCTGCCCTCACCCGATCTCCCAAGAACAGCTCCGGCAGCGGCAGAGACTCCCTAAATGTCTTGTTCATCTCATACAGGTTCTTCACCTTCAGCTCATCGTCAGTATACGGTTTCTCATAGTTTATGAGACTGTATTGATAGTCCAGCACCTTCTTTAGGTTATCCGGGTTGCGCTTCTCGTCGTAGAGCGGCGATGTCTTGTCATTGACAAAAATGCTCGGGATCGTCATTCCGTCCGGCGAATCCCAGTTCCAGAACGGGAGGGCAAATGTGTCATCACCGATCAGCTTCCCAAGGATCGCCTCATGGAAGTGGATGTAGTAGCGGTGCCACGGCAGGAATATCCAGCTGATGTGAACCTGCAGCTGGACGTTGAACCCCATCTGGTCGTACGCGCCATCGCAGTACTGGCAGTGCACCCTGGCCAGCTGTTCTAAGCTCCAAGGGTCGGATAGGCGTCGATAGGCTTCCTCGTACTTGCCCAGGTCATCAGCATCCAACAGGTGTGCGGGTTTCCGAATGCGCAGTGGCGTGGAAGAGGATGGGAACTTGTAATCGACGATCTAGCTGTTGTCGGTGTAACGCGGGCAACACTGGACATTCTCCGCGCCTTCTCCAGCGTGAGCGGTTTTGCACTTAGATAGGTCCGGTGGTTCAATCGGAGAAGCGACGGCTGTATTCTCACGTCCGAGGGCGGCAGTACCATACAGACCTCCCAACATTCCAAGGAGAACATTTCTTCTGTCCAACCTCAGAATGGATTCTTTGTCGCCACCATTATCATGTGCACTAGCATTAGTAGCATTAGTACCAGCACCAGAGGCTGAGGGAGAAAAGTGAGTGGGTGCTCCAGCAGCTTTTCGAGGGTGGCGGGAATGGTGGTGATGGAAGGGAGAGGCTGTGGTTGCAAGAAATGAGAGGGACGACGACCTGATTGGGGTCTTAGCACTTGTATCGCTTTGGTGAGAGGGAGGGCGACCGGCTCCTCTCTTATATAGAGAGAGATCGAGTGGGGGTTTCTTACTTCGCATTTTGCATGCGTGACCGCTCCTGCACGTGAGTGCATCCACACGCATGTGCACCTGTTTGAGTGAGAGGTGTGTGTGCACCTGTGAGTAATGAGGTGCAATATGAACTATTTGATATATTACAAGGATTTAAGAACCAATGCACTAATCAGGAAACATATTAGAAAAGATACGATTTCAGTTCATTTTTTTTTTTTTTTACCAATTTTCAGTCAAAGCAAATATTCTTTAGATATTCTTAAAGTATGTATATATTAAAACTTGGTATGTTATTTTTCATATATAATAGAATTTTCATTTGATTTGATTTGATTGATGATTTTGGCATTATTCTTTCAAATCCCTCCCCATGTTGTTAAACGATGCATATACTTGACCACTGCCTAACCCAAAATTATTTTTGGGGTCAACATTCTCACTCAGTTCTTCCACATTGCATGCCAACCCCATTATGATGTAATCATTCAAATAATCCAACATCCCATGTCTTTCATGTCTTTTCCAGATAAGAATATATTGTGCACAACCACCACACATTAGGTGTGGAAGTAACCTTAAAACGAATTAACCATGCAACAACAAATAAATAATTTTTTTTATCAATCATAGAGAAAACATAGATTTTACATGGAAAAAAACCTTTTACGAACAAAACCACGGCACCAAGCAATAACGAATCGACTATGAACAAAAAACTAAAAGTGATGGAAAACTTGCAGATTTGAAATCCTCTCTTTTACAAGTGAATTCCCCCTTCAAAATACTAGCTCTCTTACCTCTCACATATCGCACTCTCAGTGATAACCCTAATCTCGCATAAACATACTTTATATAACTTACATAAAGAACTAGAAAGAAAACCCACCTATAAATCGTGTTACCTTTTACGATTTTATTTTTAACAGATTGTTTCGCGTTGTCAACTGCTGAAATTCTTCGATGTAACCTGTGACTGTTCGATTCCTCTGTTGGCAATTTTTGTATTTCTGGAACAATATATGCTCGTAATTACTAGGGAGGAATCGTGATTGAAGAAGGTGTCTTATCCGTGGCCATGATGAAATGGGTGCCTTGTTGTGTCGAGTACGTGAGATTTGTAATTGCTCCTACCATACAAAATTACCAGATTTTAATTTAAATGCTACTAATTTTTTCCTTTTATGATCTGACACATCCATATAATCAAAATATCTTTCTACTTTATCTGTCAATCAAGAAAATCTTCTATATATAATAAACCATTAAAACTAGGAAGTTCGGCCTTACTTCGATAGTCTCTTTTAGCACGATCTAGACGATCGCCTACATGGAATGGTCATCGAGGAAAACCTTTATTAAGGTCATTGTCACTAAAACTCGAATTATCTGGTGTAACCCTATGATTCACCACTGATGGTGTTTTACGAAAATCATGGTTGTGTCGTACAACAACTATAGGCGGTTGAGCATCACATAGGGCTCGGGGATGAATTAGCACATCCGTAATACGAGCAACCCTTACATAGTCAACTGACTCTCCTGGTGGAAAGCTTATATTTATTCTGAAAGATAATGAATCCCTAGATCACCGTCCATACGATTTTTGTTCATACCTTCGTTGTTTGCAATCGGCACAAGGAAAATCCTCGCTTTGATATCAATTGACGCAGAGATGAACATGATGAGGTTGATCATCGTCTTCCTCAAGGATAACTACTTCGAATCTACGGAGCTTCTCTGAACTCCTCACAGAGACTTCTCGAATCCACGAGAAAAAGAAATAGAAATAAATTTAAGATATATATATATAAAACTTCTTGATTGATTGATATATGAAATAAATGAGCATATATACAACCCTTTAAATTGGGATACCAAGACTTAGAATAAGTTTATGAATTAAACTATAACTAAAACTCCCTAAAATTCGTAACTTACTATAAATAGTAAATTTATTATTTATAGTAAGTGTCCTATGTGGCTTAACCATGTTATTCTCCTAATTTTTTTAAACACTATTCATGTTGGACATAACTCCTAGAGCCCAACGGATGAAGAGTTATAATCAAACTAAAACTTACTAAAAATATTAAAAACAGAAATAAACATGGAATTTGACCGTCGATAGGATGGAATCTCACAAATTCGGCATGGGTAACCCAGCATAGCCGGGTTGGTTGGATAAAGTAGCTCGACTATCCCAAAATCATGTATGGTACATCGAGGAACTCATTCTGGTTTGCGAGATATGTCTATTTTAAGGTTATAACAATCTTGATGATTTCTGTCTCTGAT
Source organism: Magnolia kwangsiensis (assembly GCA_037074715.1). NCBI lineage: Eukaryota > Viridiplantae > Streptophyta > Magnoliopsida > Magnoliales > Magnoliaceae > Magnolia > Magnolia kwangsiensis. The sequence continues at coordinate 5,713,852 of CM073575.1, read as the reverse complement.
TGGGCCTTCTCTGGTCCATCTTAGGCATGAAAGTGTCTGTGACCCGCTCTACATCACACTTTAGACTCTCCTGTTCTTTGGACAGAATTAAAACAAAAAAATAAAAATAAAAAGCAAAAAGAGTACACTTTAGGGCGTTGTTGTAGGATGCTTCCCGAACATAGTGCTTTTGCCGTGCGTGTGTTGTGGGTTAATGTAGACATTAATGAGTTAAATGACACAGGTATGATATAATAACTATTTCTTATAAGTAGTTGATGCCTCACATGTTATTTTTTATGGGATTTTTGTCTCATGCTCGATCGGTCGTGGGCTGGTGCTTGACCAGTCGTGAGTTGCACGACTCAAAGTCCAGCGAGGTCTGGATATTTTTCTTCGGGGTGCTCGACCAGTCGTGGGTGGTGCACGACCAGTCGTAGTTACGCAGATTCGTTCCGTGATTTTGCGCGGATTTTGTGTCGCAAGTCCTTTCATAACTGGGATGCGGAAGAGAGTTTCCTAAAACTATAAAAAGGGGTCTCTAAAGTTTTTCTAGGGTATGATGATGATAGAAAAATACAAGAGAGATATCAAATAGGTGAGAGACAGAGAAAGAGAGAGAGGAAGCTTGTAGAAGGAAGATTATGTTCGTGGAGGTGATCTACCATATCTTAGTGTTTCTATGTCTTCGTAATCGGTGAGATCTCTCAGTTTTTCTTTGTTCTCTTACTGTTTATCCACTCCTGCGTGAGTGATGAAGGTTTGATCATAGCAAGGTGTGCTTGTGATCGGTTGTAACGTTCTACTTTATAGTGGATTATTGATCTGGACGAGGTCCCGTGGTTTTTATCTTTTTGAGGGTTTTTCACGTAAAAAATTTTTATGTGGTGTGTGATTGATGCTTTGATTTATTTCATTACTTTTATTATCTCATAATTCTAGTTTGTTCTGGAGGGCTAGATCCTGAAGTTTTGTGCAAGGCCCCCAACAATTTTCACCCCTATTTATACATATTAAAAATAGTTGGAGAAGATAAACATCCTGTTTACACATTCTATACTTTAATAGAGACAATTAGAACCACCGGCAGCACAACCTGCGCAAAATGCCGTATTTCATGGGCTTTAAGATGTCATCACATGTACAGAGAAGGGTTGTCTTTTTCCTTTTTTTCATTGGTCATGTACTTGATGTGTAACCATTCTGGTGTGCTTTTAAACCATCCAACTTTTGCTTGGGGATGATGTAGTTCTCGGTGTTGACTGCGAAACATTGGATTGACCATCTGAGTTATTGGTTGATGTGGGTGACTAATAAAGCATGATATGCACTTAATCTATTGCAACAGAAGTAACTGCATTTGAAAAGAAATTATATGGACATTATGAGTGATCCAAAATAAATTTTAGTGAAATTTCAATAGTGAATAAAAAATAGATGGGAAACGTATGCAAGCATCTTTTAAAAGGAAAGTGTGGGACACATGAACTGTTGACCAGGTGGTTCAGGTGCATTGCAGTTGCCATCTATGCAAATTATCTTTAGAAGGGAAGCGTCCCACATAAGGATGGGATGGTTACTAAACCATCCGTCTCATATTTCCAAGAGTAAGCTAGCAATGGCTCAAAAACCACAATGTTTGGAAGATTCTTGTTGGCTTTACAAAGCCTTTGAACCGTACACAACACAAGTTTGTTGGCTTTACAAAGCCTTAGAACCGTACACACCACAAGGATAAAAATAATTTTACTTGCTTTTCACTTGCTTTTATAGGCTTTTTCACCAACTGCGAAATGACTACAATACCCTCACTAGACTCTTCCATTATTTAATATTCCTAGAAACTGACATTGCCCATTTATCTTCCAAAATAGCTCCTTTAGAGCTTCAACTGTTATGCATGGGGAGTTCAATGGTCACTAGCTGTTGCTGGAAACGTCTGTTTGGGTTTGCTGTTTCCAACATTCCCCTTCAAACCAAAATAGGCTTCATTCCAAGCATCGATCTAAATTTCTTGAATGTATCAGTCGACAATGCTTTGGTGAAGATATCCGCCACTTGTTCAGTAGTATGACAGTGCTCTAGTATCATTGATTTCTGCTTCACCTGATCTCTTAAGAAGTGATACCTAGTATCAATGTGCTTGCTCCTTCCATGCTGCACCGATTTTTTTTCAAGTTCGATTGACAACTTGTTATCCACATATATAATGGTGGATTCCTCTTGTGGGTGTTTCAGCTCTTTTAGCATGTTCTTCAACTATATTGCTTCACAGACTGTGGACGATGTTGTCATGTACTCTGCTTCACATGTGGACAAAGTAACAACACTTTGCTTCTTTGAGTTCCATGTGAAAATAGTCGAACCAAGATAGAATACATATCCTGTGCTGTTTTTCCTTTCATCATGGTCACCTCCCCAATCACTGTCTGAGTATCCATACAGTATTGTTTTATCTTCGTATGGATAGAAAAGATCAAATTCCATTATTTCTTTGACGTATCTGAGGATTCTTTTTGCAGCTAGCCAGTGTGATTCTTTTGGCACTTCCATGTACCTGCTTAGAAGTACAACACTGTAGATGATATCTGACCTTGTGATTGTGAGATACCTTAGGCTTCCAATCACACTCTTGAATAGAGTTGAGTCCAAGCTTCTTCCTTCTCCTTCTTTTGTCAGCTTCAGGCCCGTTGCTACAGGCGTGTTCACGGCATTACAATCTGTCATCTTGAACTTTTTAAGCAACTCCTTGGCATACTTTTTCTATGATATATAAATGCCGTCAACTTGTTGTTTTACTTCGATGCCCAAGAAGAAGGACATCAATCCACCATCAGTCATCTCGAATTCATTGAACATAGCATACTTGAATTCTTCAAACATCGCCTGACTGTTTCCTGTGAACATCAGATCATCAACATATAAGCATGCTATGAGGATGTCACCATGAGCATTTTTCTTGATGTAGACAGCATACTCATATAGACATTGGGCGAAGCCGTTCTCTTGAAGATAGTTGTCGATGCGTGCATTCCATGCACGAGGAGCCTGCTTTAACCCATAAAGGGCTTTCTTCAGTCGAAACACTTTGTGTTCCTTCCCTTGAACAACAAAACCTTCAGGCTGGTCAACATAGACCTCTTCTTCCAGAATTCCATTCAGGAATGCAGATTTCACATCTAGTTGGTAGATCATCCAACTGTGATGGGCTGCAAAGGAGATAATCATCCTCACAGTGTCAAGGTGAGTAACAGGAGCGAAGACTTCTTCATAGTCCACCCCGTACTTCTGTTTGTAGCCCTTTGCTATGAGCCTTACCTTGTAGTGATCAATCTCACCGTCAGCATTTCGTTTGATCTTATACACCCATTTGAGACCAATGGTCATCTGGCCTTTAGGGAGTGAGATCGGCCCACCTGCTATCTGGATACGCTTCAAATTTGGTCCCTACGGTTAAAAGGAGATGATGAAGAGGATGAATGGAATGGATTTCACATAAACATCACAGTGGACCCCACGTGCAACGTGAGTATACACAGCACGTCCGCACGTGAGCCGCACCGGACCAACCAATCGGTCAGCGCAAGCGCTGACCCGTCTCTCTCTCCGTCTCTGCGTAAAGAGTCCAGCGGACGGACGCTGGCTCTCACTTTTTGTGTAGTGGGACCCACACATCATCTTTTCAGATGATCTGAACCGTCTATACTCTCGATAGGGGGGAAAAACCCTCACCTAGCTGTCCTTTTGATCCCATGCATAGGTACGGACGTAGATGGATGAAAAACGCAGGATGGACGGCTGGGTTACAGATTCTTTGGGCCACACCGAAAATGCTCCAAAAATAACCCTTCTCGGATGGTTTTTCGTCCTGAAGCCAATGGACGGTGTGGATTTTTCAAATTAAAGCTAAGTGGACCCCATCGATCATCACAGCGGAAGAAGCTTCCGTTTTCGCGTCCGCATAATGCACGGCCGCTAGCCGTTTTGCGGAAGCTAGTGGGCCCTACACGTGCCCTGTAAGCTCAATCTGAACCGTCCACCGTGTAGACGACATTGAATACTTCAAAACCATGTTGTCACTTTTCACCTATGCATGCACACGTGTGAGATACAGAGGCCACAAAAGGGCTGCCCTGCAACGTTCAAAACTGTTTCTTTTGTGATTTCTTCTCTAGGCCAGGTCAATGGACGTTCAAAACCACCCATTCTTGACTGAAATTTCATTCTGAAGCCAATGGACGGGGTAGATTTTCCAGAAAATGCTTCTGTGGGGCCCACCGATCACGACAGTGAAATGGTGCGAAAGGTTTCGCACATCCGCGAAAACTGACTTTTTCAAGTGGTTTTGGCCCACCATCTTTGATCATATGACAGATCTGAACCTTCTATCATATAGAGAACCCAAGAAAGTACTAAGGGATGGTGTTTCTTTGGAATTTGAGCGAGGAAAGTGGCGTGTTTCGAGGCACCGAACTTGGCTGTGAAAATTACACTCCGTGTCCTGCTATAACTCTATCACTGACTCCAGCCTTCCAGCAGCTATAAAAGGAGGTTTTGGACGTGGGGAGCATTCATTCAGGTCTAGGAAGGAAGAAGAAGAGAGACGTGGAGGCTCAGGCAAGGACGTGAACCAGAAGAAAAAAAAGAGTATTTTCTTTTTATTTTTTAGTTTATTTCAATTGTAGAGATTTAGCCCATCCATGTCTGGTTAAACCTCTTAGCTAAGGCTAAAAGGTGAAGCTTGTAGTGAGATGGGAGATTTGATTTTATTTTAATGCATGAATTGACATTGATTTTAGTTAATTATTATGGGGATGTTTTAAGTTTTTAATGGTCTGTTATGACTGAAATTACAATGGGTCTGCAATGGCTTTAAATATTTTCGTTCTCTTTAATGTTTATGATGTCAGGAAGCCCTGTTGTTCACCATAGTCTCCTGGGCATGGTTGGATGTCGGTACCCTTCCTAACTTGCATACATGTGATTGGGTGGTAAATAGTTTGATTCTATTGTTTGCCATAGTCTTTGGGCATGGTTTGATGATGGAATCCATTCTAATTCATACACCTTTCATCTCTTTGAAAACTAGATCAACGGCAGTTCAGTAATTTTCATAATTTTTGATGCAAGCATAAGTTCTCCCTGATCTCTACAAGTGGATCCTCTGATTCCCTAGTTTCCTATCTCTGATTTGTTTCCTAAGTTTTAGAATAATTATTCTACAAGTATTCCACCATTGCTAATTGATTTAGAATTCATCTTAGCCTAGTTCTAGTTCTAGTTAGTTTTAGATAACGTACAAGTTTCAGTCCCTTGGGATTTGACCTCGGTCTTACCGAGTTATTACTACATCACAACCCTGCACTTGGGGAGTGAACAATGTGCTAGCTGAATTTTGATTTGATGAAGTACTTCCATGGGAGATGGAATGTATTCTTGGACTTCTGCATGCAGACGTTTCGGCGGAAGAGGGTGTTGCAGGTGTCTGTTCCTGGTTCTCATGCTTATCCTCTTCATGTTCTTCAACCTCGATTTGATTTTCTTTGACCGAATCTTCCTCGTTCCATTTTCAGGCTTCTTCCTCACAGAATACTACATCTCTACTTACCACCACCTTGTTAATTAGTGGGTTGTAGAGCTTGTACGCCTTCGATACTTCACTTTAACCGATGAAGATGCACTTCTCGTCACGATCATCAATCTTTTTCCTTCTCGCTTCTGGAACTTGAGCATAAGCGACACACCCAAAGATCCTTAGGTGTGCCACGCTTGGCTTGTATCCACTCCATGCCTCTTGTGGTGTCATGTTTCTTACGCTTTTGGTTGGACACCGATTGAGCAAGTAGGCAGTACATGCAACTGCCTCTACCTAGAAGCTCTTTGGCAGGCCTTTTTCTTTGAGCATGGTTCTTGTCATGTCGAGGATGGTGAGGTTCTTTCATTCTGTAATGTCATTCTGCTGTGGTGTGTAGGCTGCAGTGTGTTGTTGCTTGATTCCCTGATCCCTGCAATACTCTCGAAAGGCATTTGAGGTGCACTCTCCACCTCTGTCAGATCTAAGGGTTTTGATTTTAAGACCACTTTCTTTTTCAACAAGGGCCTTAAAATTTTTAAAAATAGTAAAAGCTGCAAACTTTTCTTTGATTACATACACCCACAATTTTCTACTGAAATCATCAATGAAGGTAATAAAGTATTTATTACCTCCAAGAGAAATTGGCTCTAATGGTCCACAAATGTCAGTGTGAACCAACTACACCGGTTCTCTTGCTCTTCGGGATACTCCACTCAGAAAGGAGTTCATTTGTTGCTTGCCGAGTGTGCACGCCTCATACACATATTCTGGAGCTTCAATAGCCGGCAAGCCATGCACCATACTTGATGAGGATAAGAGTTTAATGCCACTAAAATGGAGATGCCCAAAACGAAGATGTCATCTCCATGAATCATTCTTCATGATTCCATAGAGGCACTTTTCAGCCTTTGTGTTAATATTGAGCGGAAACATGCGATTCTTTGCCATTTGAACTTGAGCCACAAGTCTCCCGTGTGCATCTCTTATAGAGAGAGAATGGTTTTTCATGTGTATGACATACCCCTTCTTAAGGAGTTGGCCGATACTGAGGATGTTACTTTTCATGTTTGGTACATAATATACATTAGAGATAAAATTCGGCACACCATTCTTCTGATAGATTTTAACTTTTCCTTTACCTTTCACAGGAACTTTTGATGAGTCTCCTAGACTCACATTTCCATGAGCATTTTCTGTCAGTTCCACGAACAGCTCCTTCTTTCTACACATGTGGTTACTCGCACCAGAGTCCAGATACCACACGTCATGTTGATCACATGCTTCTTCTTGTGCAAGAAGAAGTGTTGAGTCTTCTTTTTCATGATTTGATGCTTCTGCATAATTAAAATGCTCATCTTGATCTATTGGTTTGCTCCAGCAGTCTGAAGCATAATGGTCGAATTGTTGCAATTGTAACATTGAATATTTTTTGTATTTCCACGTCCACGTATGGATCGACCTCTACCATTTCCTCTTCCACGAAAATTGATAATCTTTTGGTGATTTTGTGATTGGCTTGGATAATATCCACGCCCTCTGCCTCTTGTACGATTGCTAGTGCCACGGCTCCCTCGTTGTGTAGGACCATTCTTTAGAGTAAATGTAAACTCCAAGGCATGTTCAAGCATTGAACATGCGTTCTTTTACAGTCGTTGCTCATGTACTTGCAATGAGCCCATCAATTCTTCAATGGACAGATTTTTCAAGTCCTTTGATTCTTCTATGGCAACAACCACATGGTTAAATTTGCTTGTGAGGGATCGAAGTACTTTTTCAACAACTCATATGTCTTCGATCTTTTCACCATTTCTTTTCAAGTTGTTAACAATAACAAGTAACCTTGAAAAAAAATTAAAAATGGTTTCACCTTCCTTCATGTGTGAGGTCTCGAATTCGGCTCTAAAAGTTTGGAGACGAACCTTCTTCACACGATCAACTCCTTTGAAGATTGAGCTAAGAATCTCCCATGCTTGCTTGCATGTTCTCGCTGCAGCGATCCGTTCAAAGGTGGACTCATCCAACCCTTGATAGACAAGAAACAGAACCTTCTTGTCCTTCTTTCTTTGATCTTTAAGGACCGCCCTTTGATCAGCGGTGTAGAGAGCTTCCTCTTCTGTTGTGGGTTGTACATACCTAACGGTAACAATCTCCCATAATTCCTGAGATCCGAACAAAGCCTTCATCTGGATGCACCAGTTTTCATAGTTATCCTTAGATAACTTTGGAATCTGCGGCTGGATCGAGGACGCCATCACTTCTTCACACCACGGATCAACAAAGCCTTTTTCTTGATGTAGCAGTGGCAACACCTTGATCACACGATCTGAACCTTCAAGCTATATCTGGTCCAACGGGATTGTCTCGCTCTGATACCAATTTGTTGGCTTTACAAAGCCTTAGAACCGTACACAACACAAGTTTGTTGGCTTTACAAAGCCTTAGAACCGTACACACTACAAGGATAAAAATAATTTTAGTTGCTTTTCACTTGCTGCAATGATACTACAATCGGATATACAACGGGCCTTTTATAGGCTTTTCCACCAACTGTGAAATGACTACAATACCCTCACTAAACTCTTCCATTATTTAATATTCCTAGAAACTAACATTGCCCATTCATCTTCCAAAACAGCTCCTTTAGAGCTTCAACTGTTATGCATGGGGAGTTCAATGGTCACTGGCTGTTGCTGGAAATGTTTGTTCCTGGTTCTTATACTTATCCTCTTCATGTTCTTCAACCTTGATTTGATTTTCTTTGGCCGAATCTTTCCCGTTTCATTTCCAGACTTCTTCCTCACAGAATAGTACATTTTTTTTAATTTTTTATTTTTAAATAATTTTACTTGCTTTTCACTTGCTGCACTGATACTACAATCGGATATACAACGGATATACAACGGGCCTTTTATAGGCTTTTCCACCAACTGTGAAATGACTACAATACCTTCACTAGACTCTTCCATTATTTAATATTCCTAGAAGCTGACATTGCCCATTTATCTTTCAAAACAGCTCCTTTAGAGCTTCAACTATTATGCATGGGAAGTTCAATGGTCACCGGCTGTTGCTGGAAACGTCTGCTTGGGTTTGCTGTTTCCAACAATTCTAACGCTTCAATCCGGCTCATTAAAGTGAATCCTAAAAGACAAAAACCAGCAACGGCTCCCATTAAGCTAAAATTAGCCCTAGTTAAGATAGTAAGCAAAAATCGATCGTGAGCAATTCACCTATCAAGACAAGGAATGCCTGGTTTGGGTCACCGTAGGCGTTTTCTATGTGTGGTCCACTTGTGTGCCCACATCCAAACGGTTTGACTACAAGTTATCCACCACCCAGCTGACAACTTTCAACATGTCATGTGCGTTACACAACCAATCCGTACAACAGGTCGGTCCCACGATGAGGATCACCTTATGTGAAAATCATCCTCAGCCACTCATTAGCCAGACCATAGTTGTATTTTAGAAGTTATGCACCAGGTGAACCATAACTTATCATCCAGCAGTTGGAGTAAGCATTTTTCTTTTATACCGTGGACAGAAACACACAGCACACAAGCTCATCCAATCTTTATTATTCATAAACGTAAACAGACACGACAGCTTACATTATTTACTGTGGGCACATCCCTGTGATCCCATACACACTTACTTGACACTAGTAAAAGCTGAGTAATATCAACCATGGATTGTCGATTCATCCAAATCAGCTCGAACTCAGTCAAGTTCAATCCTGTTCGGCGCCACGGTTCATGATTGAAAATAAAGGGTGAGTGCGCCTGATGCTTAGCCAACGAGTCAGTCTGAGTCACCCGAGTCTAGGAACCTTTAAATTAAACTCTCTATTACTAACATAAGCTTGGATCTTATCATAATGATAGTAATCAAAGGGAAGTGGGAATGAGATGGTGGGCCCCACTCCCACTATCGGTCGCAAGTACTCTTATCTAAGCCGTCCAATCGGTCTTGATAAGATCGATGTGGATCCCACCAATGTTGACTTCCCCGTCTTTTGGGACCAAGCTCACGACCACCTTCTCCGCTCCTTCAGCATCAATATCTTCCAACAGACTAGATATCCCCAACTTCATGCTGGATTTCTTTTTCTTCGCATCACCCTTTTACTAATGTCGAAGTGGGGCAGTTTCACAAAGCTCCCTGCGGACTCTCCTAAGTCAGGTCCCACAAAATCCCCTCCGTAAGGCACTGCCACGTACACCTCAAAGTTGACGGGGCCATTGTGGGTGATCTCTATGCCGTCAATCACGAGGACCTCCACCTCATCCTCTTTCTCGCTCTTGGTTCGGGATTTCTTGGGCCTCTGCACCAGGGCCCTGATGGTCGAATCCAGAGGTCTTGGGTCGGGTCCGAACTCGGATACCTGGACCAACGAGACTCTGGATCTGGGTTTGGCCTTGGCCTTCTGCTTTTTCTTGATGCTGCTATCAGCCCATGGAAGTTCCACGTCTTCATAGGTGTACCGGAGTTTCTGCGGATGGAGACAGTCTTCTACCTGTTGCATTCATCTGTTAGTCGATGCATGAATGACACATACAACTAGTTGGACAGGAGCCAACTGTGTCTTGAACGATTCATGACTCAATCTGGTAATTTCGAGCCGAGTCGGCGGTTTTTTTTTTTTTTTTTTCCCGAGTTTCAAATATAGACTTGGCGGGAGAGAGAGGAGGAGAGTTGAGCATTTTTTACCTTGACTTTGACCAACTGTTTGTTCTCGTCGTAGAAGATGAAGGATGACTTGAGCCAGTCGGTATCGTTGAAGTCGACTTTGTTTCCTCGCATCCCCCTGTAGATGTGCCACTTCCGGTCCACGTTCGAATGGTGGCAGTAGAAAAGCGGGTCATAACCCGACGAGTAGAAGTTGCCCATGTCCCGGTACGGTGCATCGGGCAATCCCACAAACTGGTGCCCCGCGTTATGTATCGACTCAATCCGCCCTATCGTCGTTTTAATAGAGGCCACCTCGCCTGCCCTGACCGGATCTCCTAAGAACAGCTCCGGCAGCGGCAGAGACTCCCTAAATGTCTTGTTCATCTCATACAGGTTCTTCACCTTCAGCTCCTTGTCAGTGTACGGATTCTCATAGTTTGTGAGGTTGTATTTATAGTCCAGCACCTTCGATAGGTTAGCCGCGTTGCGGTTTACGTCGTAGAGCGGTGACGTCGTGTCTTTAAGAATGCTCGGGATCGTCATTCCGTCCGGCGAGTCCCAGTTCCAGAATGGGAGGGCGAATGTGTCGTCATCGATCAGCTTCCCGAGGATCCTCTCATGGAAGTGGATGTAGTAGCGGTGCCACGGCAGGAATATCCAGTTGTTGTGGACATCTATCGGGACGTCGAACCCCACCTGGTCGTACGCTTCATTGCAGTACTGGCAGTGCACCTTGGCCTGCTGCTCCAAGCTCCAAGGATCCTCTTTGTTGAGCGCTCTCATGCGTTTATAGGCTTCCTTGTACTTGGCCAGGTCATCAGCATCTAACAGGTGTGCGGGTTTCCGAATGCGTAGTGGCGCGGAAGGAGACGGGAACTTGTAATCGATGATCTTGCTGCTGTCGGTGTAAGGCGGGCAGCACTGGACATTCTCCGCGCCTGGTCCAGCGTGGGCGACATGGCACTTGGATAGGTCTTGTGGTTCAATCGGAGAAGCAACGGCTGTATTCTCGCGTCCGAGGGCGGCAGCACCATACAGACCTCCCAACGTTCTAAGGAGAACATTTCTTCTGTCCAACCTCAGAATGGATTCTTTGTCGCCACCATTATCATATGCACTAGCATTAGTAGTGTTGGGGAAAAATGTGTCAAGCTCGGGTCAAGTTCTGAGACTCGGATGAGAGTAGGTCGGCTTCGCTGACACTGCCTGAAGAATCCGAGACAACACCAACAGAACAGAGGATAGGCCGGGAGGCATAAGCAAGGACGAGTAAAGTCGCTCTGTCAGAATCACGGACCAAGGAATGACCGATAGAAACTGAGATTATTCCGTCCGTGGAAGGGACAGGAACCCATTCTCCTGTGTCGGCCGAGACTCCCCCAGGGTCGGTCACGACCTGGCCGAGATTCCCCAGAGTCGGTCGAGATCTAGCCGAGATGGATAGTGGCGGAATGAGGACAGATGCTGATTTACGGAAATCCAGGGATACGGGTAGCGGATCCCGAGATTCTCGGGATCCTGAGCAATCCCAGGAGAAGAATCCTATGAGGATAAGGATTGACAAACGGTATAAATCTCGAAGCTTGGAATAGAAGAAGGTACGCAATACTAACCGAGACAAGCTCTTGGCTATTGACCCGATAACTGACTCAAGCATCGGAGGTTCCCCGATTCTAGCCAGGGTTCCCTTGACATTGTTTTCTGTGCAGGTGAAGGAGGGTCCATCTCAAAGAAACCATTCCATAAAAACACTGCTACAGTTTGGCGCCGTCTGTGGGATCCAGACAAAAAGTCGTTTTCTCCAACCATTCGAATGGCAAGAACAAGAAGGACGGACCCAGATGAAGCTGAGGAGGCCGCTGCTAGCGTACCTCAGGGAGCTCCCCCGGCAGCACCGCCTGCGACTGCAAGCCAGCCCAACCAAGGGAACGTATACCTGGATCGCGAGGTTCAAAAAATGCGTTCCGAGATGGCTGCCATGAAACACATGCTGGAACAACTGTGCAACCAGCAGATGCAGTGCCAGGAGTCGACACAAGCTCATCCACCATCGTCTGTAGCGCAGCCTCCCGCGCCACAGTCGCATAGACGATTGAGTCAGCCTCGAGAACCAAGTCACCCAGCGCCTGCCCGTTCAGCAACAGCCGTTTTTCCTCCCTCTGATCTGAGGCATAGATAGATCAGAGGAGGCGCAGTCGGCTACTTGCAGACGCTGAAGAAACGGCAGAGAGCGCCGAACCCTGGAAGGCTGACATACAAGACTTCAAGAATGAGGTCCGAGAGAAGATGGCAAAGGAAATGGCGGATATAAAGCACGGTCGGAACTCAGATCCGACCAAACACGAAGAAAAAGCTTCTCTGTTCGTGGACGAGGTAATGCGGGCCCGGTTGCTGGAAAAGTTCCGCTTACCCCAGATAACTCCTTTTTCCGGAAAGACCGATCCGACAGAACATCTTTAATGCTTCAGGACTTACATGGAATTACACGACGCCTCGGACGCTGTGATGTGCCGAGCGTTTTCTCTGACCTTGACGGACATAGCCCGACTTTGGTTTAAGCAATTGAAACCCAGGTCGATAAAGTCGTTCGCTGAACTCAGTGACGCCTTCCTCAGCAATTTCATTGGCGGGAAAAAGAAACTGAAGCCTCCCGCGCATCTGAACAACATAGTTCAGAGGGAAGGAAAACTACTAAAAGACTACATTAAACGCTTCAATTTCGAGTCCCTGCAAGTTTGAAAGCATTCTGAGGAGACATCTTTAAACGCTCTCATGCAGGGAGTTAGAGACAAGCCTTTCTGGCGTCACTGGACAAAAACCCGCCCGATACTCTAGGCGAGTTTATGGTTCGGTCAGACAAATACGCCGATACGGAAGAGACGCGACTCCTAAGAGAGAAAATTCAGAATAGGAAACCATCGGCAAAAGAGTCGGCCAAAAAAGAAGCCGACTCGGCCGAAGGGAAAAAGCGAAAAGACGACCGGGGGCGAGACGACAGCAGGCCAGGAAAGCGACCAGACAGAAAATTCTCTACATACACCCCCCTGAACAAATCTCCTGAATAAGTACTAATGGAGATCAAGACCGAAGGCTTTGTCAACTGGCCTCGAAAAATGCGAGGGAATCCTGATCGTCGGAACAAGAACAAATATTGCCGCTACCATCGTGACCACGGTCATAACACGAGCGACTGTTACCACTTGAAGGACGAGATTGAGCGGCTGATTAAAGTGGGCCGGCTAAGAGAACATACAGTAGGGACCGGCGTCATCGCGGGACCGAGTGAAGAGCACCCCCAAGAAGAAATTCGAACAATCATCGGGGGTCATCAAGGCGGCGGGGACTCAAATAACGCCCGAAGAAACCACGCCAGAAGCCTCGATCGCCCCGAGTCTGAGGTTCTCTTACTATCTCGGCCTACCAAGGAGAAAAAATGAGAGAAATATTGTATCTCGTTCACTGAAGAAGATGCTCGAGGCATTCATCATCCTCACGATGATGCACTCGTAGCCACCCTCACCATCGCGAATAGAAAAGTATTCCGGATACTGGTGGATATAGGATCATCAGCGGACGTCCTATTCACCCAAGCATTCGATAAAATGGGGATAGGTCGGTCATCACTACGGCCTGTCCGAACCCCGCTCATCGGGTTCTCGGGCGAACAGGTACTCCCAGAGGGAATCGTCTCGCTGCCGCTCACCGCGGGAAACGCGCCCCATCAAAGGACCGTGATGGTCGACTTCCTGGTCGTGGACCGACCATCAGTGTATAACGCCATCCTCGGCCGACCGTCCCTCAGCCTCCTTCAAACCGTGGTGTCTACCTACCACCTTTCCATGAAATTTCCGACCGAGTCGGGAGTAGGAATAGTGAAAGGAGATCAGCAAGAGTCTCGAAAGTGCTACGCCATCGCGGTAAAGGCCCCGGCTGAGATTTCGATGATTGAATCACTGGACCGCCGTATCGGATCGCACGAGTGGGGAGAACCGATGGAAGAACTCGTCTCAGTGCCATTGACCGAGATGAACATTTCAAAAGTAGTCCGAATCGGCTCATCCTTGAGCCAGCCTCTTAGAGAACGGATAATCACTTTGCTTCGACGGTATGCCGATATCTTCGCATGAAGTCATGAAGACATGCCTGGGATCGATTCCTCAGTCATAACACACCGACTCAACATCGACCCAACCTACAGGCCCATCCGACAGAAACGTCGCCCTCTCGGCCCGGAAAGGTACGCTATCATTGGAGAGGAAGTCGGTAAGCTTCTTAAAGCCAAATTCATCGAAGAGATATACTATCCGGAATGGATAGCTAATGTCGTGCTCGTAAAGAAAGTCAATGGGAAGTGGCGAGTCTGTATAGACTATACAGATCTAAACAAAGCCTGCCCCAAAGATAGCTTCCCTCTTCCTCGCATCGATCAGCTAGTTGATAGTACAGCGGGTCATGAACTGTTAAGCTTTATGGACGCCTATTCAGGCTATAATCAAATTGTAATGCACGAGAATGATAAATCGAAAACTGCCTTTGTCACCGACAAAGGCCTTTACTGTTACCGAGTGATGCCGTTTGGGTTAAAGAATGCCGGAGCAACATATCAGCGGTTAGTGAACAAAATGTTCGCTCAGCAAATAGGCCGAACGATGGAAGTTTATATTGATGATATGCTCGTCAAAAGTAAACGGGCGTCCGACCACGAGAAGGACTTGGAAGAAATATTTTTGATTCTGCGTAAATATAAAATGAAGCTTAACCCCAGCAAGTGCGCGTTTGGCGTGAGCTCGAAAAAATTTCTCGGTTTCCTTGTTAGTCAGCGAGGAATCGAAGTGAATCCCAAGAAAATCAAAGCCTTACTCGAAATAGAATCTCCTAAAACAATCAAAGATGTTTAAAGGTTAACAGGAAGAGTGGCCGCGCTCAATCGCTTCCTTTCCCGAGCCACAGACAAGTGTCTCCCATTCTTCAAGCAATTGAAGGGACGACAGACGATGGAGTGGACGGACGAATGCGAGAAAGCGTTTCAAGATCTGAAGGTTTACCTCGGATCCCCACCGCTGCTATCTAAGCCCGAGCCTGCTGAAGTGTTGTTATTGTATTTGGCCGTATCTGAAACCGCAGTGAGCTCAGCATTAATACGAGAGAATCAAGGGAAACAGCTGCCAGTCTACTACGTTAGCAAAGCCTTGCTACCAGTAAAGACGGAGTATCCTCAGCTTGAGAAAGTAGCCTTCACTCTTGTAGTTTCATCACGACGCCTTCGACCATACTTTCAGGCCCACACCATTGTCGTTGTGACCGACTTACCACTCCGCCAGATTCTCCAAAAGCCGAAAGCCTCTGGCCGACTTACAAAGTGGGCAGTCGAATTAAGCGAATTTGACATACATTACAGGCCCAGGGCGGCTTTAAAAGGACAGGCCGTCGCCGACTTCCTTGTCGAAGTGGTTCCTAATCTCGATAGTATGCCCGAACCAGAGGGAATTAATGTACCTGAGGCTTCCTCCTCTCTCGGGCCGACACCCTGGAAGCTATTTGTCGACGGATCATCCAACTCGAAGGCAAGCGGGGTAGGAGTAGTGTTAAAAACTTCCGACCAAACCTGTATGCAATATGCCTTGCGACTCGGCTTCCAAGCGTCCAACAATACAGCAGAATACGAAGCCTTATTATTAGGCCTTAGACTCTCCGCGAGTCTGGGCGTGACCCATTTGAACATCTTCAGCGACTCAGAATTGGTTGTTAACCAAGTTTTCGGTGTTTATCAAACTCGGAAAGAGCAGCTAAAGGCGTACATGGAAAAGGCTAAAGAATTGATCAGCGGATTCCAGAAGTGTGAAGTTGTTCGAATACCCAGAACCGACAACGCCAAAGTCGACCTATTAGCAAAGCTTGCCTCAGCAGATGAGAAAGACATACCTCGATTGGTTCCGATTGAACATGTCCCTAACCAAGCGTAAATGAGCCGAACGAGCCGACAGTCTCTGCCCTATTTCCCATCGATCCAGCGACTGCCTGGTTCGACCCACTCGTCCGCTACCTAAACAATGGTGAACTGCCAGAAGACCGCGCCGAGGCACGGCGGTTAAAAATTCGAGCCTCGCGTTACACTATCTTGAATGGAATTCTGTATAAAAAAGGCTTTCATGCTCCTCTACTAAGGTGCGTCGACTCTGAAGAAGCTGACTATATCTTACGAGAGATACACGAAGGGATATGTGGAAACCATTCAGGAGGACGCTCGCTCGCCAACAAAGTGTTACGGCAGGGATATTACTGGACGACCATACAGCATGACTCCAAACGATTCGTCCAAAGATGCGACAAGTGTCAGCGGTTCGCAGTGATCCCGAGACAACCCCTCGAGGAGCTGACTCCGATGTCGGGACCATGGCCCTTCGCACAGTGGGGGATAGACATAATCGGGCCCTTTCCATTGGGGAAGGGTCAGACTAAATTTGTCGTGGTTGCGGTGGACTATTTCACGAAGTGGGCTGAAGCAGAACCATTGGCGAAAATTACCGAGCAAAGGGTCACGAGTTTCGTTTGGAAGAATATCATATGTCGGTTTAGGATACCTCGGACGATAGTGACCGACAATGGAAGGCAGTTCGACAGCAAACAATTTCAGGAGATGTGCAGTAACCTCGGGATTCGTAACGTGTACGCCTCGCCTCATCACCCTCAGACGAATGAACAAGTCGAGGCGGTCAACAAAATCATAAAGCAGCATCTCCGGGCGAGACTCGACGAAGTAAAGAGAGCGTGGGCCGAAGAACTTCCGCATATACTGTGGGCCTATCAGACCACAGCACGGACCGCGACGGGAGAAACCCCCTTTTCTCTATGTTACGGTGCCGAAGCAGTCGCGCCGGTTGAGATCGGTATTGGTTCAGCCTGAGTCAACTTGTATAATGGACGAGAGAATGGTGAACTCCTCTCATTCGCACTTGATTCGTTGAAAAAAAGAAGAGAAAGTGCTCGATTGAAGATGATGGCCCGACAAAGACAGGTATCTCGATTTTACAATCGCCGAGTTAAAGTCCGACGATTCCGAACCGGGGACATGGTCCTCCGAAGGACCTTCCTAAACACCAAGGAAATTGGGTCGGGTACATTAGGGCCAAATTGGGAAGGCCCCTATGTCGTCTCAAGCACCATCCGACCGGGAACCTACCTGCTGGAAGACCTGAACGGGCAGCTGTTGTCTCATCCTTGGAACGCCGAGCATCTCAAGACTTACTACCCGTAAGATTGAATTAAAAACGCTGTAATTGAAGTCGACTCAATAAAAGTTCTATTTCATACAAGTACCCAATGTCGGGTCAGTAAAAAAAAAAAGTTCTATTTCATACAAGTACCCAATGTCGGGTCAGTAACAAAAAAAAATCACAAAAAGAAAAGTACATTGTCCGACTCTCCCGTTCAGTCGGAATTCGAATCCTATGCGAAGCCCGAAGGACCGGCCTCGTCAGCAGCGGCATCTCCTTCAGCGGCTTCGCCCTCGGCAGCCTCGGCGGTCGGACCGTCGACTTCGAAGGCGGAGAGATCAAGATCAGGGAAGGCCGCCCTCATCTCCAAGACGCAGGCCTTGTAACCACCTTGATAAAGATGGTCCCTCTCCTCCACAAACTCGGTAGATTCGAGGAAGGCGTCCACGGCTCGATCTCGCTCCTCTTTCGCTCGGCGCGTTTCTTCCTGAGCTTCTTGAACAAGGCCGGCGGCCTCGGCCTTCGCGCAAGCAAGAACACCCTCGCACTCGCCGTGAACTCGGAGAAGGCGCTGCTCCCTCTCCTCGGCCTCTTGAAGGAGCGAAGTCAGACGAGCACAGTCGGCCTTGACCCCTTTGAGAGCTGCACAGGCATCCGCGGCCATCTTCCGAGCGATAGAAAGATCGCCGGTCATGATCCCAATCCGGCTCTCAGCGATCTCTCTACGGCCCTCAGCCTCGGCCGCGACCTTCTTCGCAGTCTCCGCCTCGGATGCGAGCTTCTGGGAGGCGACCAGCTCCGAGCTTGCTTTGACGAGGCAAGGAGCCAGCTACAATACAGAGACGATGAGCTGTGCTGAAAAACTTAGCCAGAGAGCGACACAAGATTGGAGAAAAGCTTACCTCAAAAAGCAGCCTCGCTACATGCGCGAGGGTCTGGGCCGTCGGGGCGTTGTAATAGTTGGCGAAGTCTCTCTACCTCTCGTGGACAAGCGCCCAAGGGACCATCCCCGCAACGATCTTCGTGAAGGGGGACTCCTGTTGAGTCATCTCCCTTCTCGGGGATTCTTCGCGCGGGGCCTCCCTCGGCCTTGAGACCTCCTCAGCAACAGGCCCCGACTCAGGTGTCACCTGAGTCACTGGATGGGTCGGTTCCGCTTCCTCGGCCCTCTCGTCGGGGTCGAAAAGGACGACCACCTGGGGAACGGCGGGCGCAACAGCAGATGGAGTGACCGTTTCCTTCCCCTTGCCCGTGGTCTTCTGCTGCTTTGAGGGTCGAGACCCGGACAACAGAGCCGATCTTGGGGGGGCCTTCACTTTGGAAAGAGGCTTCAAGGCGGGGCGAGGCTCAGCCATGCTCTCAGGCGCAGGTCTCAGAATAGGGCGAGCTTCAGGGAGGTCTGCAAGGATGAGTAATAAGATTGAGAGAGCAAATAGAAAACTAAAAAGACAAATATAAGGAGGGCGAAATACCTGAGACGAACGAGTCTAAGCCTGCGAGGTGAAGACGCTCAGGTTGCAGAAGCAACTTCCAAGAACGCTCTGCCGCGCTTAGCTTCCTCAGCTCTCTTATCCGAGTCAGAACCCCGGACTCGAGCTTCCCTCTCCTCTTCGAGATATCTGCAAGACATTGGAGAGTCGAGGTCAGCGGAAGAGGATATAAAGATAAAGAGTAAGAAAAGGAAAGATCAGTGAGCCGAGGCACCGAGTCACCTGCTCTACGGAACGTGCGGGATACTTGAGGCTCGTACGGCCACAAGTCGGCCGACTCCCACCGACCGCACGCCCAAAACCACCTCTCCTTCCAGAACTTGTTCGAAGTAAGTGGGTCGGTTATTAGAGATCCCCCCTTGCCTCTCCACGCGCTCAGAAAGTAGAGGCCAGGGAAGTTAGGATTTGGTCGGACTTGGTACAGATAGAGGAACTCGTCGACCGTGAGGGAAGGTTGCTCTAACTCGGACCAAAGCACGGCACACCCGAACAAGTTCCTCCACGCATTTGGGACAATTTGGCCGGAGGCTATTTTGACTAGAGAGAAAGTCACGAGCAATGGCCTGGAGTGGCAGGCGCAAGCCACACTGCATCGAGACTTGGAAAATTGCGACCATCCCTGCAGGGGGATGGTCGGCAAATCACCCGGACGAGGGAGATGAAGGACGACCAAATCAAGGACATGGTAACCAGTCCTGATCCGGTTTAAATCAGATTCATTGAGAATGGAGGCAACGAGACCGCTGGGCTCGTCTCCTTCCCCTCTCGAAGACAACCCAGAAGCCTCCGCAGTTCGGTTCACGGGGTATGGAACGGCCGTTCCTTCACCCGTGATTAAGTCATCCTCTCCCTCTCCATCCTCGTCCTCCATCTGATCCACCCAAGGGTTAAGCCTCCGTGGACGAGTCACCAGAGATGTCTCACCGCTGGATGGACCGGTCTGGGCAGGACGCTCAGCCGATGGGTTGCCGGATTCTCTGACAAGCCGAAATGCGGCGTCAGCTCCGACGGCGAACTCCGTCAACAGGGAAGGTGGGTCTGCAACGTCCCAAAGGTATTGGGACACACCCTCATCTACGGACATTTCCTCCCGAGGGCTTTGAGAACCGTGTGCGGCCATTAAAGCTGATAAAAGAAGGAGGAAAGGACTCATCAAGGAATCGACGACGACAGCGAGGAAAGATTGACGGAGAAAGAGGCGACAGCGGAGGAGGAGGAGAAGAACAAGCGAAAACGCGCTCGGGAACAAACACAGACGGGAGGAAGGAGGGCGAAAACAAAGTTCGCACCGTCCTTCCGCCCGGGCCTTTTATAGCCGTGCCACGTGGCCGGGCCATTATGGCAGAAGCGAATCGACGTTCGCCTCGGCTCCCCCGTTCGACGCGTGGCGACTGCTGATTGACTGCGGTGAAATCGTGGCCACGCGTCCGCCTTTCATACGCGGACGGAGCGAATTAACGGCTGGCAGCACGTGCGACCTTGGGAGGCGCAACGTCGCACGCCAGGGACGACTCAAAGAACATTAAATGCCTCATCATTGTCTCGGATGCTAATGCAAACCGACCGATAAAATTGTACTCCTTATGCCATAGACGACACAAGGAGTAAGGGGGGCTCACTGTTGGGGAAAAATGTGTCAAGCTAGGGTCAAGTTCTGAGACTCGGATGAGAGTAGGTCGGCTTCGCTGACACTGCCTGAAGAATCCGAGACAACACCAACAGAACAGAGGATAGGCCGGGAGGCGTAAGCAAGGACGAGTAAAGTCGCTCTGTCAGAGTGATAACCTCGCCTGCATAAGCCCACTAAAGGCCGAGCGTGTTAAAGCCATTCAACCGAGAGAATAAGGTCCACCCGAGGAGTTGATTCTGTCGGTCACGGACCAAGGAATGACCGATAGAAACCGAGATTATTCCGTCCGTGGAAGGGCCAGGAACCCGTCCTCCTGTGTCGCCCGAGACTCCCCCAGGGTCGGTCACGACCTGGCCGAGATTCCCCAGAGTCGGTCGAGATTTAGCCGAGACGGAGAGTGGCGGAATGAGGACAGATGCTGATTTACAGAAATCCAGGGATACGGGTAGTGGATCCCGAGATTCTCGGGATCCTGAGCAATCCCAGGAGAAGAATCCTTTGAGGATAAGGATTGGAAAACGGTATAAATCTCGAAGCTTGGAACAGAAGAAGGTATGCAATACTAACCGAGACAAGCTCTTGGCTATTGACCCGATAACTGACTTAAACATCGGAGGTTCCCCGGCTCTAGCCAGGGTTCCCTTGACATTGTTTTCTGTCCAGGTGAAGGAGGGTCCGTCTCAAAGAAACCATCCCATAAAAACACTGCAACAGTAGCATTAGTACTAGCGCCAGAGGCTGAGGGAGAAAAGTGAGGGGGTGCTCGAGCAGCTTTTCGAGGGTGACGGGAATGGTGGTAGTGGAAGGGAGAGGCAGTGGTTGCAAGGAATGAGAGGGACGACGCCATGATTGGGGTCTTAACACTTGTGTTGCTTTGGTGAGGAGGGTGATCACCTACTCCTCTCTTATATAGAGAAACGCGGGTCGAGAGGGAGTTTATAACTTCTCATTGGTGTTTACATGACCCCTGCTGCGCATGCGTGAATATCATGCGCATACACTAAATTATTTTAAACGTGTTATATATTTTTTAAACTGTGGGATCGACAGCTTTTATGACCCTATTTGTATTCTTATGTTGGTATTTCTACACCGAATGATTGCTTTTTTATGAAAAAGCTTCACCTGCCACTCGGGCACAGAGATATGGCGTACATGTGCAAGATCTAAGTTGATTTTTGGACTTCCTTTATTATATAGCTGCATTATCATAGAAATTAAGTTGATTTATTAATCTCATGCGCCTACATTACTACTGTAACATGAATACATCTCTCTTCAGCCCAACCGCGCATGAACGGGCATCAACTCACAAGCATGCATCTTTCATTCACTTACATGTGCAGACGCGGAGATATGTGTGTTAAAGAGAAGGGAGATGGAATTGAAGCGTATTGGGTCCTGCCCTGGCGTGGACGATTCTGTCCGGGCAGGGTCTCTGTGCGGGCCACGGTGATGTAAAGGTTTTATCCACCTCATCCTTCCATTTCCCAAATCAATTTATAGTATGAGCTAAGAAATAAGGTAGATCCATTGCTCGAGTGGGCCACACCACTGGAAGCAGCAGAGATGATGACACCCACCGGTGAAACTTTCTAAGGTGCTAGAGCTGAGCATCGAGTCGAGTCGGACTGAAGTCTTGACTCGATTTTGAAATAGACCTGAGTTCACTCAATCCGACTCAGTACCAAGTCCAGCATGCCTAATCCCATCTGAGTCTAGGTTTAGCATAGACTAACCTAGATTTAGTCCAACTCGGTCATAGGATCGAGTCGGTTCAAGTGAGCATCAAGTTAAGTCCAGTTGACCCCTTTTTTTTTCTATTGACCTTTTTTTTCCTGTTTGTATCATAATTTAGTAATGTACTCGAGTTGAGTTATTTAAAATAAATATTGTCAAAAGTAAATTATAACAATAAATAAATAGATAAGATAAATAAACATGATCAAAATTCAAAAGTATGTTCAAAATCTCAAATGTAGTTGCATATACAAATCATTTATTCATTTAACATTATTTATATGACGAATGCCTTTATGGCATTTAACCCGATTAACCTTGTCTATAATAGTAACCCCCTTATCCACCTTCGTCGTCAAAATCATCATTTAATTCTCTTTTTACGACTCGAACTGCTGGAGAAATCTGAGCTGAGTCTGAGCTGGAGGTGTCTAAAAGATAATAGTAACCCCCTTAACACAGTATGCATTCATACCAATAAGCTAACTCAAATTAGGGCGCCTATTGTGAATGGATCATGGCCCAAAAAGCCACATGTATCAGATAGTTTCAAACCATCAATATTAGTACGTATAAGGTACCATCCTATTGCACTAATTGTTAGTTAGCATAAGGTACCATCCAATTGAGCTAACTGATAATGAAAGACCACTACATGAAAGGAGAGACTAGTTGTAATAAAAAATAATAAAATAATAAAATAAAAAAAAACCTAAAAAATAAAAAATAAGTAAAAAATGCTCCTTAATAATATCTAGAACACCCATCGATCATATCGACATAACTTCTCGATATTATTGACCTACTATCGATATTATCGATGACTTAAGTCATTTTCTGCAGTAAGCAAAGGTCTCGAAACTCATATCGACATATATTGACCATACATCAATATTATCGAAATATACATCTCGATATTATCAACCATGGTTCTATAATATCGAAGATGATGCCAAAATTGTCCAGCAACAAAACTAAAAAAAATTGATGAATTTCCGATATTATTGAAACTGGTTCGATAATATCGAGTTCTAACTGAAAAATTTGGTCGTCGATATTATCGAGCATAAGTCATCGATATATCGATGACTTATTAATTTGGTCCAGCGATGTTGTTGTAGAAGCTCATATTGACATATATCAATGCCCTCTTGATATTATCGAACATAATAATTCGATAATATTGAGCATTGATCAATAATATTGAAGTTGATAGCCAAAATCGTCCAACAACCAATGCAAAAATAAATAAATAAATCCATATTTTGTCGATAATATTGATTGAGCCTCGATAATATCGAGATTCAAATCTTGATATATCGAGGATCAGTCAATAATATCAAACGAGGCCTATTTTTTTTAAAATACTTTATGTTCTGCGTTTACTATTTTTGTTTTTACTTCATTGGTTCTTGTGTTTCCCTTTTCATCTTTACTTTGCATTGCTTCTTCTCTCAAGCCATCCTCTCAAGCCCTTCTTCTAAGCTGTTTGGAGCATCGGACACCGTCTATCAATTAAATAATAGAGGACTGAGAACTCGCTTTCCCTTATATATGAGAATGATACAAAGCTTAAGGAAATAAAGAGTAACCAGCGTGTTAAAATTTCAGGTAAACAATTGGAGCTTATATGGATTAGGCCTTCAAAGGTATGAATGATTTCATATGGTATTTTATTAAATTAAGCGAGGCTATCTATCATAACATTGAGAAATTAAGCGGGGCAAACATGAAATTAAGCAGGGCAAACTGGAAATTAAGCGGGGCAAACATGAAATTGAGTGGGGCAAACTAGAAATTGAGCAGGGCAAACATGAAATTCAGCAGGGAAAACTAAAAATTGAGCGAGGCAAATTAGAAATTGAGCGGGGCAAACTACAAATTGAGCTAGGCAAACTAGAAATTCAGCGGGGTAAACATGAAATTCAGTGGAGGAAATTGAAAATTGAGTAGGGTAAACATGAAATTGAGCAGGGCAAAATAAAAGTTGAGCGGGGCAAACATAAAATTAAGCGGGGCAAACATGAAGTTTAGCGGGGCAAACTAGAAATTGAGCTGGGCAAACTGAAAATTGAGCGGGGCAAACATGAAATTCAGCAAGGAAAACTTGAAATTAAGCAGGAAAAACATGAAATTCAGTGAAAAAACTGAAAATAGAGCGAGCCTAGCATGAAATTAAGCTAGGCAAACATTAAATAGACCGAGCCTAACATGAAATTCAGCTGGGCAAACATTAAATAGAGGGATCCTTACATGAATTGAGCTAGGCAAACATTAAATTGAGCAATCCTAACATGAAATTGAGTGAGCCCTAACATGAAATTGAGTGAGCTTCAAATAGAATTGAGTAACTTTCACATGAATTTGAACGATCAATGCATAAAATTGACTAAGCTTAACTGAATTTCACAGTAATCAGTGAATTGTCATTGCATTGTCATTCAATACTACAAAGGGAAGTAACTATAAACCCCATTAGTCTTATTTTTAAAGATTTGTACCTTCAATAACCATAGTACCGGTCAAATGCAAGTTGAGGAAGGGTGCTTTAGG
Source organism: Magnolia kwangsiensis (assembly GCA_037074715.1). Lineage (NCBI taxonomy): Eukaryota > Viridiplantae > Streptophyta > Magnoliopsida > Magnoliales > Magnoliaceae > Magnolia > Magnolia kwangsiensis. The sequence goes on along the minus strand of CM073575.1, from coordinate 5,689,001 downwards.
GTGAGGGAATATTTTGAACCTTTTCAAATATTGCATGTGCAACTAGTTTGGAGGATTTCTCGTAACCCTTGCCAAGTTGAAAACTGGCAAATGTGGAATGATAATATGTAGATGATAAATGGAGATTTTAGTAAGAAAAATGAGAAGAAAAATGTGCTTACGAGTGTTTTTCTTTGAAATGGCGTGAGAAAGGCATGTATTTTGAAGAGCAAGGGTATTTCGTGTTTTCCCCGTTCAATTTCTAGTTTGACCCTCTCAATTTTCAGTTTTCTCTACTCAATTTTATGTTTGCCTCCCTCAATTTCATGTTGCCCCGCTGAATTTCATGTTTGCCTCACTCAATTTTCAGTTCCCCCCGTTGAATTTCATGTTTGCTCTGCTGAATTTTATATTTGTCTCTCTTAATTTTTAGTTTCCCTCGCTGAATTTCATGTTTGCCTCACTCGAATTTCAGTTTGGCCCACTAAATTTCTAGTTTGCCCCGTTAAATTCCATGTTTCTCTCACTTAATTTCAAGTTCGCCCCATTCAATTTCTAGCTTGGCCCTCTTAATTTTCAGTTTGCCCCGCTCAATTTCTAATTTGCCCTGCTCAATTTCATGTTTGCTCTGCTCAATTTTGTAAGAAAAAAATGCAGTACAAGCGATAGAAATTCATTATAATCAAAACTTTAACGTTTATAAATTCATATTCTTCGATTATAAATATACTCGATCTCCCTTTATAATACACAACCTCTTGAGAAAACTCTTTTAAAGCCCTTTCAAGTGTTGAAAACCCTTATCACCTTGTAAAAATTTTTATCATTTAAGAGAACACTCATAATTATAATAGTATCTAAATCCTAATTATACTCGTGACTTAAATAGCTCAATTTGCACAACTCTATATAAGAAATTCGACATTACAAATGATCAAAATATCATAGCATGCAAACTGAGAATAGGGCAAACTAAAATTCATCTCAGTCAAACTAAGAACGGATTTCCTTGCACAACATATTAATTCAATTCATTCTGCACGACACAAACAAAGCGCGAATAGGAATCCGTTTGCAAGCGCGCTCATGACTCGCACGTCCCATATTGGCACATGTATGATAGATCCAAACGGCTCATCAACGGGGACAAACCATGAAGAAGCTATGCCCCAAAGTGTATAACATTCTTATCATTCACATGGCTACACTTGTATGCTGAACATGGACCATTTGTCAAAAAAAAAATCAAATTTCTAATATTTTATGCATTTATTGCCTGCCGGTTTAGCAGCTCAGACTGAGTTATGGCCTATGGGACATTTCATCTAAACTTCTGTTGCTAGAAATAGAGAAAATTACAAGTGGGTTTTAATTAGGAGGCTCTTTATTGCGCAAATGCAAACAAAACTAACTTTAATTGACCGCGGAATCAAAAATATATAGATTCGTACTTTACACCCTCCTGACATCTGGACAGAATTAAAGAAAAAAAAACAAAAAAAAAAAAAAAAAAAAAAAAGGCAAAACAACTTGGGGCGTTGTTGTAGGATATATCACGAACAGAGTGCTTCTGCCGTGCATGTGGTGTGGGTTAACCACGACGTTAAGGAGATAAATGACACTAGTGTGGCATAGTAATAGCTTCTTATAAGTTGGTGATGCGCCCTTATCATTTTATTTTCACCTCTATCTATAGGCATTAAATAAGGTTGGAAAAGATTAACATCATGTTTACACATTCCATACTTTTATAGGAGAGGATTAAAACCACTGGCAGTACAACCTGCAGAACATGTCATATTTCTTGGGCTTCAAGATTTCATGACATGTACAAAGAAGGGTAGTCTTCTTCCATCTTTCATTGGCATACTTGATGTGTAAGCATTCTGGTGTGCTTTTAAACCATCCAACTTATGCTGGGGATTATGTAGTTCTTGGTGTGATGCCGAACCATTGGATTGACCATCTGAGTTCTTGGTTGATGTGGGTGACCAATCAAGCCTATAATATGCACTTAACCTATTGCAACAGTAGTAACTGCATTTGAAAAGAAATGATATGGACATTATGAGTGGTCCAAAACAGTAGTAACTGCATTTGAAAAGAAATGATATGGACATTATGAGTGGTCCAAAACAAGTTTTAGTGAAATTTCAACAGTGAACAAAAAATGGATGGGAAACGTATGCAAGCATCTTTTAAAATGGAAGTGTGGGACACATGAACTGTCAATCAGGTGGTTCAGGTGCATTGCATTTGCCATCTATACAAATTATCTTTAGAAGGGAAGCGTTCCACACAAGGATAGGATATATGGTTACTAAACCATCCGTCTCATATTTCCAACAGTGAGCTAGCCATGGCTCAAAAACCACAATGTTTGGAAGATTCTAACGCTCCAATCCGCCTCATGAAAGTGAACCCTGAAAGACAAAAACCAGCAACGGCTCCCATTAAGCTAAAATTGGCCCTAGTTAAGATAGTAAGCAAAACTTGATCATGAGCAATTCACCTGTCAAGACAAATAATGCCTGGTTTGGGTCACCGTAGGCGTTTTCCATGTGTGTGGTCCACTTTAGGTGAAAATCATCCTCTGCCACTCATTGGGCAGACCATAGTTGTATTTTAGAAGTTATGCATCAGGTGGACCGTATAACTTATCATCCAGCCAGTTGGGAGTAAGCATTTTTCTTTTATAATTTGCCCTGTTCATTAACCATTCTGACTTTCTGTGGGCAGAAACACACGGCACACAGACTTTTCCAATATTTATCATTCCTAACCGTAAACAGACACGACAGCTTACATATCTTACTGTGGGCACATCCCTGTGATCCCATACACACTTACATGACACTAGGAAAAGCAGAGTAATATCAACCATGGATTGTGGATTCATCCAAATCAGCTTGAACTCAGTCAAGTTCAATCTTGTTCGGCGCCACGGTTCATGATTGAAAATGAAGGGCGACTGCGCCTGATGCTTAGCCAAGTCAGAACCGAACGAGTCAGTCCGAGTCACCCGAGTCCAGGAACCTTTAAATTAAACTCTCTAACATAACCTTGAATCTTATCATAATGATAATAATCAAAGGGAAATGGGAGTGAAATGATGGGCCCCACTCCCACTATCGGTCGCAAGTACTCTGATTAATTTAAGCCGTCCAATCGGTCTTGATAAGATCGATGTGGATCCCACTAATGTTGACTTCCCCGTCTTTTGGGACCAAGCTGACGACCACCTTCTCCGCTCCTTCAGCATCAATATCTTCCAACAGGCTAGATATCCCCAACTTCATGCTGAATTTCTTTTTCTCCGCATCACCCTTTTTATGGAAGTGGGGCAGTTTCACAAAGCTCCCCGCAGACTCTCCTAGGTCGGGTCCCACAAAATCCCCTCCGTAAGGCACTGCCACGTACACCTCAAAGTTGACGGGGCCATTGTGGGGGATCTCTATGCCGTCAATCACAAGGACCTCCACCTCATCCTCTTTCTCGCTCTTGGTTCGGGACTTCTTGGGCCTCTGCACAAGGGCCCTGATGGTCGAATCCAGGGTTCTTGGGTCGGGTCCGAACTCGGATACCTGGACCAACGAGACTCTGGATCTGGGTTTGGCCTTGGCCTTCTGCTTTTTCTTGATGCTGCTATCAGCCCATGGAAGTTCCACGTCTTCATAGGTGTACCGGAGTTTCTGCGGATTGAGACAGTCTTCTACCTGTTGCATTCATCTGTTAGTCGATGCATGAATGACACATACAAGTAGTTGGACAGGAGCCAACTGTGTCTTGAACGAGTCATGACTCAATCTGGTAATTTCGAGCCGAGTCGGCGTTCTTTTCTTTTTTTTTCCCGAGTTTTCAAATATAGACTTGGCGGGAGAGAGAGGAGGAGAGTTGCGCATTTTTACCTTGACTTTGACCAACTCTTTGTTCTCGTCGTAGAAGACGAAGGATGAATTGAGCCAGTCGGTATCGTTGAAGTCCACTTTGTTTCCTCGCTTCTGCCTATAGATGTGCCACATCCGGTCCACGTTCGAATGGTGGCAGTAGAAAAGCGGGTCATAACCCGAGGAGTAGAAGTTGCCCATGTCCCGGTACGGTGAAGTGGGCAATCCCACAAACTGGTGCGCCGCGTTATGTATCGACTCAATCTGCCCCATCGTCTTTCCCGCAGAGGCCTCCTCGCCGGCCCTGACCGGATCTCCCAAGAACAGCTCCGGAAGCGGCAGAGACTCCCTAAATGTCTTGTTCATTTGATACAGGTTCTTCACCTTCAGTTCATCGTCGGTGTACGGGCTCTCAGTTGTAGGGCTGTATTGGTAGTCCAGCACCTTCTTTAGGTTAGCCGCGTTGCGCAACTCGTCATTGAGCGGCTCCTCATTGAGAAAAATGGACGGGATCGTCATTCCGTCCGGCGAGTCCCAGTTCCAGAATGGGAGGGCGAATGTGTCGTCACCGATCAGCTTCCCGAGGATCCTCTCATGGAAGTAAATGTAGTAGCGGTGCCACGGCAGGAATATCCAGTTGAAGTGGACTTGCACCGGGACGTTGAACCCCACCTGGTCGTACGCGCCATTGCAGTACTGGCAGTGCACCTTGGCCTGCTGATCCAAGCCCCAAGGGTCATCTGGATCATCTTTGCTAAGCTTTCTCATAAGTCTATAGGCTTCCTTGTACTTAGCCAGGTCATCAGCATCCAACAGGTGTGCGGGTTTCCGAATGCGCAGTGGCGTGGATGATGTCGGGAACTTGTAATTAGGGAGGATCTTGCTGTTGTCTTTGTAAGGCGGGCAGCACTCGACCCATATCGGTTCGGTTTCTGATCCTGCATTGGCGGTCTTGCATTTGGATAGGTCCGGTGGTTCAACCGGAGAAGCGACGGCTGTATTCTCGCGGCCGAGGGCGGCAGCACCATACAGACCTCCCAACGTTCCAAGGAGAACATTTCTTCTGTCCAACCTCAGAATGGATTCTTTGTCGCCACCATTATCATATGCACTAGCATTAGTAGCATTAGTACCAGCCCCAGAGGCCGAGGGAGAAAAGTGAGTGGGTGCCCGAGCAGCTTTTCGAGGTTGGCGGGAATGGTGGTGATGGAAGGGAGAGGCTGTGGTTGCAAGAAATGAGAGGGACGACGCCATGATTGGGGTCTTAGCACTTGCGTTGCTTTGGTGAAAGGGAGGGTGACCGACTCCTCTCTTATATAGAGAAACGGGTCGAGAGGAAGTTTATAACTCCTCATTGGTGTATGCATTACGCCTCCCCTGTACGTGCGTGAATATCATGCACATACACTCAATTATAATAAACGTGCTACATATTTTTAAAACCGTGGGATCGACAGCTTTTATGACCCCATTTGTATTCTTATGTTTGTATTTTTACACCGAATGATATTGCTTTTTTATGAAAAAGCTTCACCTGCCACTCGGGCACAGAGATATGGCGTGCATGTGATCTAAGTTGATTTTTGGGCTGCCTTTTATCATATGCCTCCTTTTTCACCGAAATTAAGTTGATTTATTCGTCTCATGCGCCAACATTAGTACTAGAACATGAGCACATAATCTCTCGGACCCATTTACACGTGAACGTGCTGTGCAGCACGCCAATAACGCAGTGGGCCTAGATAAAATCTTAGGCTTCACCCACAAACGATAAATGGAAAGAAATATAAACTACAAACAGATCAAAGCTATCCAAACAAATCACAAGACAACATATACATGAAAAAATCCTAAATTAGGATAAAAAATCACGGATGCAAACTTCCACTATAAAGAAAAACAAATATTACAAGGCAAAATACTAACCTCTCCCTTGGAAGCATATAGAAAACCCTTAGCCCACACCTTAGAATAACTTTTATTCTACCTAGAAAAATCCTAGTAACCCCTATTTACAGTTTAGGTAACTTCCCTTCTGCACCCTTGCGAAAGGCGACACTCAAATCTACAGTCCGCATCAGATTCGGAAACGAATCTGTAACATACCACTAGTTGAAGGGGAGCTACAACTGGTCATACTACAACCAGTCGAACAGTTCGTACGACTGGTCGAAGGGCTCAAACATGAAAAAAACAGGACTCGCTGGACTTTGAGTCGACGGTCCACGACCGGTCGAGCAGGCCCCTACGACCGGTCGAAGGTGGCCTAGATGTGGCTCCACATTCTCAACAGAACGAGCACCAACGCACAAGCATGCATCTTTCATTCACTCACTTGTGCATACGTGTGAGAGATGTGTGTGATGTGACTAGAGAGAAGGTAGAGGGAAGCGTATTGAGTCCTGCCCTGGCGTGGGGGCAGGGGCTCTGTGGGGGCCACCGTGATGTAAAGGTTTTATCCACACCGTACATCCATTTCCCATATCAATTTATTGTATGATCTATGAAATAAGGTAGATCCAAAGCTCAAGTGGACTACACCACCGGAAGCAGCAGAGATAATGACACCCACTGATGAAACTTTTCGAGGAGCTAGAGGTGAGCATTGAGTGGAGTAGAACTGAGTTAGGACTTACCAAACCCGACTCAATTTCGAAATAGACCTGACCCGAACTTGATCTCACTCGGTACCGAGTCCAGCATGCCTAACCCAATCCGAGTATGGGTTTAGCATAGACTAGCCTAGATTTAGCATGACTGAGTCAGGTCAAGTAAGCATCGAGTTAAGTCGAGTTGACCTTTTTTTTCTTCCTATTGACCTTTTTCCTGTTTGTATCACAATTTAGTAGTGTTTATTCTCAAAAGTAAATTGTAACCAAAAAAGAAAAAGAAGAAAAAAAAGAATAAGGTAAATAAACATTCTTCTTAGGCTGGTTTCCAAGGAACAGGGCACGTTCGTCAAAGGAAGATCGATTTCAGAAAGTATAGCCATCGCCCATGAAGTTTTCAGAGATATAAATAGGAAGGTGAGAGGTGGGAATCTATTACTAATGCTGGATATGGAAGGCCTACGACAAATTGGATTGGTCCTTCGTCAAAGGGGTTCTTCTTCGCTTTGGTTTTGCACCTCCCTGGGTCAAGATGATTGAATCCTGCTGGATGAACAACTGGTTCTCCGTCCTCGTAAATGGGGAGAGTTGTGGTTTCTTCAAATCCACTCGGGGGCTGCACCAGGGCGACCCGTTGTCCCTGTACCTCTTCATCCTCGCAGCCGAGGCCCTTAGTAGGGGCTTTCACCGTCTGATTGCAGATGGACTGTGCAGTCCCTTCAAGTTGAAACAGGGCAGCCTCCAACTCTCTCACCTCCTCTATGCTGACGACACGGTTCTCCTCATTAATGGGTCCCGACGGTCGCTTGTTGTTGTTAGGGATTTCTTGCAGAATTATCAGTCTGCTTCTGGCTAGTGCATTAACCAGTGGAAAAGTGCCTTCTTCTGCCCTTCTAAGCTCCCGGCTGGAAGGATCAGAAACACCGAGAGGATCTTAGGCTTTGGGAAAGCCCCCAGAGGGCTCACTTATCTGGGTGCCTCCATTGTTCATGGGAGAATGTACACATCAGATTTCAGTCATTTAATTGCAAAGATTTCAGCCAAGATTCAAGGGTGGAATGCTCACCTCCTCCCTCAAGCAGGTAGGCTTACTCTTATTTCTTCAATCCTGTGCAGTGTCCCGGTGCATATCATGTCAGCCCTGCTGGTTCCTTCTAGAGTCCTACAGTAGATTGAAAAGGTTATTGCTAATTTCTTGTGGGGCTGGAGAGAGGGTCGAAATAAGGCCCATTGGAAAAGTCGGGGTCTAGTCTCTTACCCCTAAGGTTGAAGGTGGGATGGGGATTCGAAAATTACAGGATGTTATGAGGGCCCTTCATCTTAAAATGGTGTGGAGGATTAGAACCGGTAACAAAGATAACCTGTGGGTGAAGTTTATGATGTCTAAATACGGAATGGCTGCCCCGAACTCCGAAAGGTTTAGATCTAGCTTGGGATGCTCGCCGTTTTGGAATAGGCTTGTGCATCTTTTTTGTATTTTGGACAAGCATGGCCAGTGGGACATTAGCTACGGCAATTGTAACATGTGGCATTGCGTAACTGATCAGGTCTAGGACTGTTACAAGATATTTCGTCCATCAACATTCCCTCTGATAGCCAGGATCTGCTTGTGGCTGATTTCCTGTCGCACAATGGCCTGAAGCATGTCATGCCGGTAGCTCTCCCTCCCTCGATTCGTGCTCAAATCGTTAATGGTGGTTTCTACAATTCCAACATTGGAGATACTTTCATCTGGCCCCATGGTCCCGATGGATCTTTCTCTATCAAGTCCGGTTGGCAGGTGGTACGGGCACACGGTCCAAAAATGCACTGGGCGAAATGGGTGTGGCACCCAACTCTTCCCCCCCCCCCCCCCCAAGAACTCGGTTTTCGTCTGGAAGGTGATGATGAATGCCCTTCCCATTAATGTAAATATCCAGAAAAAAGGGATTTATCTCGCGTCAAAGTGTGAATGTTGTAAGTCTGGGGATAATAGCCTTCCTTCCCCCGAAACTCTCTCCCATCTCTTCTTGTTCGGATCTCTAGCTAAGGGGATTTGGAACCTCATGGCCAACAAGTTGAATGTGTCGCTTGCCCCTCACTCCTCCATTGACTCTTGTGGTGGTGGGGTCTTCCCTGCCCTCATACCTGTAATTCTGCCACTTTCCGGCTGACGCCTGCTTTTCTTTTATGGGAGATTTGGAAGGGTAGGAACAAGTCCAGATTTGATGGCCACAATCTTTTGATTCAAGGGGTGTTTCACAACGCTTCCTAGTGGTTATGGAATAGTGACGCTTGGTCCAGATCTTCTCAGTCTTCGCCCGCTAGCCCTGCAGCTCCTGGATTCAGGTTTGATCATCCTTCCATCTGCTTCGAGGTCATGAAGTAGCAGAAATATCTTACCGGTTAGTACAAGATAAATGTCGACGGGTCAGCCATCGGGAATCCAAGGCCATCCGGAGTTGGCGGCATATGCTGAGACCATAAGGGAGCCATGGTTTTCACTTTCTGCAACGGATATGGAGTCGCTTCCAACAACAGTGCTAAGATGAGGGCCCTGCACGATGGGTTGAAATTGTGTGTCAGCCATGGGCTCCAAAACGTTCTCATTGAATCTGACTCAGGTTGGGTTGTTGATAGCATTCTCAGGAAATCCACTGTTGAGTAGAAGTGGAAATATTGGATCCATAGAATCAAGGAGCTCCTTTCCAAAGGATCCTTTTCTCTCGTCCTCATCCCTAGAGAGGTCAATGGCCCAGTGGACTATTTAGCTAAGCTGGGTAGCAAATCCCAAGATTCCAAGCACCTCTTGGTTCCCTCGGATCTCCCGCCTCTCGCTAGAGGCTCCTTTGTTTTGGACAAGTTTAGGTTAGGCTTCATCAGAAAGAAAAAGATTGGTTTGTATAGGATATGATAGACGATCCAGCTATTTTGTCGCTGCTAGCTGCCCAAATGGTAATTTGTATATCTCTCTTTATCAATGATATTCTCCTTTAAAAAAAAATATTATCAAAACTCAAAAGTATGTTTAAAATCTCAGATGTAGTTGCACATACAATTCATTCATTCATTTAACATTCTTTATATGATGAATGCATTTATGGCATTTAACCAGAGTAACCTTGTCCATAATAGTAACCCCCTCCTCCACCTTCGTCATCAAAATCATCATTTAGTTCTCTTTTACTGCAACAGCGGTTGGACTCAACCACCTTCTTGGATGTCGCTCCTCCTGTTACTCCGATTCGAACCCAAGTTCTTCAGTCCAAAGCTTTACAGGCCCCCGGTTAGACCAGGGCCCTGCCTGTGAATGGGAGGGATCAAATTTTTCACGGTCCTGCCTCCTCAACCAGCCTCGATATCTTCCCTCCCACCCATCGATCGGTGAGAAGGCTCCCTCAAGAGCAGTCCTCTGAAGTTCAGTACCAGCTCCCCCCTCTCACGGTGAAGAAAATTTGAACCATTTCTTCTGTTTGGGACAAATTTGAAGAAACTGCAATTCATACTTCAGATCCAGTGATAAAAGCAAGCGGAAGACTAAACAATGTATATATCACTGTATGGAAAAACAAAGTAATCTCATCTGTCTCCAAAGTATGACTACATCTCTGAGTCTCATTTACATATACATAACAAAAGAATAATGTTCAAAAGAAGGTCCCACTGATGTCCCCTCGATCCAGGTCGCCTACGGGAAGCCGTCGTGATACTGCATATACGAGAACTCATCCTGGTCCTCGTCGATCTCTGGCTCCACCTCCTGGATCTCGTCCTCACCTGCAGCTACAACAGGGTCTGGTGGGTGTTGCAAACACCATCCCGTAACGTGGGAATGAGTGATCAACTTAGTGGAATCATAGAGCAAAGATTAGCATGTTCACAATTCAATCACGCGATAATAGTAAAGCAGTAAATCAGACAATCCTAATACTGTTGTTAATGCAAGATGATATGACGTGATGTATGCCCTCACCGACGATCACCCTCATGCAGCAACATCTTACGACCGCGGCATGCCACACTCCCTATAGTGCTCCACATCTTCCAAGCACATGCAATGCTATGGTGATATGATTTCCAAGTTATTATTAGTCCATTCAAACAGCAGGATTGGGAAACTAAGGTACTTCCCTTGTATCAATCCCAACATAGATCCTGTCTAGGGTCGTCACTCCTAGTAATCTCATACGATGTATATTTCGTAGGTCACTGCAAGGGCTGCCAGGGCTGTTGCTCGGACTCGTTGCACCGCTCCCCCATCACCTTATCAATACAGGCCTACCGTACTCCACTGCAACGGAAGGGTCGTCGCCTCCCGTGGACTCAGAATACGCTCGCGGTCACTACAAAGGGCTCGTCGCCTGATCAGTGTAGGCCGACAGCTAGAATATAGTGTCTCATACCACCATAATCTGCTCACGAGTCAAGGTGCTCACTGGTCACTACGGGGAGGTTTGTGGCCCCAGCGTAGGCCGACAGCTCGACCACGGTGTCCCATACCACCATGCACGGCTCATGAGTCTTCGTGGATCAAGGTACCACGGTTAATAGGGTTTACAATGGTAAGTTCAGTACCCTAGGTTCAAGCAGTTATGATACATACAAGGTGAACATACATCGGCCAGTCGGGTTACTTGACGGGCTCGACTAGCGCGATCGCATCTCAAGTCGAACGACATGAAGTGCGTAAAACACTTCGCGTGGCCTAACCACTGCCGCCAACTCTCAACACGAATCACGTTCATCGACGCGTCGTTCGTGGCTATGACCAGTCAGCCACGAATTCGCTCGGTTACCGACTGCCTGGACTAAGTCTAGTCCCACACATCTATGGAATCCTATCAGCACTATACGCAAAGGTATTGGAATTGAAATACATCATGTGAGCATGTTAACACATGTTATAACATTCAACTTAAGCAAATCTTCAAGGCATACTTTCTATGCATGTAATGCAATCATGCATAAGGTAAACATGTAGAAAATCATTTAGGTCAGCATTTTAATCATGAAATCAATCTCAAACTACTACATAACATCATTCAATTCAATACATACTAATACAAGCATTTATACAAACACATACACTACACACTTAAGTCCACATATAGTATGTCGACCCAAAGTGCGCAACTTGGCGAATCTCTTCGCCAAACTGATTATGCAAGCATTCCTAACTCTCTAATGCGGCGACAAACCATGTCAATCACGTCAGCAAAATATGCATGTAGACCGTACTTCCTACAAATGACTAAAATGCCCTAAATCTCATATTCTTCGTTAATTTACGAAACAGGAAACGGAGAGCATGTTGTACATGTCAAACGGCGATGCCGTCGATAATCTACTATTAAACGATATTGAAATCGTTGTAAACCGTTAATCAAAGCGTCTAAAATCCTCACCTAGTCTCTTACGGTTGCAGGATTTCGAACGGAGCGTGTACGCTTCGTCTACGGCGGTAGGAAAGCCTGATTTATGGAATACGTTAGCTAACATGTTAAGCATCTAAGCAAACCCTAAATCAGCAAGTTTTTGGGGTTATTTTATACCTTAAAAATGGAGAAATCACCAGCCAGGTGATTGGAAAGAAGTGCTGAAGCAGCAACTGTCAGGGGCTCGGAAGCGGGGAAATTCTCTTCTTCTCTTTCTCTCAAACTCTCTCTCTTTTCCTCCTAGGGTTTATGATTTTCGGATGGGAAGGAGAAATGAGGGTTTCAACCCCTTTTATAAGCTTAAAATCGCCGAAAATAGGCTCCGGGACGAAGTTTACTTGATGCCTATCCATTTCGGGGCTGTTTCGGTCCAAAAACTGCTTTCTGGTGGTCCCCTGGTCGATTGCGATCAGACTTAAGCTCATGGGTACCAGATGTACCTCGTATTAAGTTTTCAGTCTGGCAGGGTTCGCAGATCGCACGTGGCGGACCAGTTTCAGTTCAGCGGTCACCGCACATAGATCAGGGCTGAAAGTCTCATGATAATAAATAGAAATTTTTCCTGATCCGAGGGTGTAATCTGGATGAATTCTGACAGTCAGAACGCTTAATACTGACGCGTCAAGTCGTGTGCCAGATTTGAATTTGAAATTCCAAATCCGTCCCTATTCGCGATCGCTTCAGTCCGGGTTCAACGAAATCATCTGTGATTATCGGTTTGACTTGATTTTCGAGATGATTGTCAAGTCCAGCTGGGCGGTTCTAACGGTCTAAGATAGGAGGTATCGGACCTTCGACGCGCGGTCTAGATCCAATTCAAGAATTCAATGTGGTCCAGAGAACAAACCTGCTTAGAGTTTGATCCGAGGTTATAGAGTATTATAGAGTTGTTTGTTCTACTCGATTTGGGTCTTGCAGAACGTATTTAAAGTGATCAGGGACTATTTCCCAGGTACTCTAGCGTTGCGCTAGCTAACTTACGCTTAATTTCCATGGAAATTATTTCTACGCGATTTCGGGTCGAATCGGTACTCGAACCCAAGTACGGATTTTTCACGGGCGTTACACCTCCCCTGGGCTGGGTGAAGTTGAATGTTGATGGATCTTCCCGTGGCAATCCAGGTGAGACAGGCGGAGGTGGAGTTGTGAGGGACCCCCATGGGCAGGTAATTTTCACATTCCACAGGTACTACGGCTGTGCATCCAACACGATCGCGGAGGCTCAAGCAATGCTGGATGGTATTACTCTTTGTAGCAAACTTGGGATTTCATTTGTTGTCGTTGAATCTGACTCCAAGCTGGTGGTGGAGGCTGCTGCGGACCCTTCAGCCCACTGCCCTGGAACATTTGGTATAGGATGGGTGTCATCCACTCCTTCAACCGCAGCCTCAATCTTTCTTTCCAGCACATCTCCCGAGAGGGCAATTCAGTGGCAGATTCACTCGCTAGGATGACTAGTGAAGGCTATGGAAATTCGTTCTTTCGTTCCCCTTCAGAGCTGCCAAGGAGTGTTAAGGGCCTCCTGGTTCTTGACAGCGCTGGGCTGGACTACTTGAGAGTCTGATTTTGTTCTTGCATCTTCCGATGCTTTTTATTTCCTTTTCTAGCTATTTGCATCCTCAGTTGTTGAGGTCGTATTAGGAGCGTTAGCCTTGGTTTTTAGCTGGGTTTTGGTGCCTTCTAGTTGTTGCATGTGCAGAGTTTGTCGTGGGCTGTGTTTACAGCGTTGCTCTTCTTTTGTGTAGTTGGTTTATATGATAGGCTGGGTCCGTTCCCTTTTTGTTGGGACCAGCCCAAATGGTTGTAAAGTCTGGTTGTAAGGCTCTCGCTTTTTCAATAAAGGTCAGGTGGAATTCCTTCACCGCTTTTTCAAAAAAAAAAAAAGAACTACGGGAGAAATCTGAACTGAGTCTAAACTAGAGGTGTCTAAAAGATACTTGTTTACCTCTTTTGAATTGGATGAGGGAGATGCCTTTTCATTATCCTCATTCATAAATTCAACGAGTTTTTTAACCCATTTTTTATGATCCGATTTGTACGGGATTCTCAAGCGCCTATAGAATGTAACGAGACTTTTAAGAAACTTCGATGATTTATCACCTAACTTATGTCCCGTATTCGTACTTACTTCAGTATCATATTATCTTGGAGGGGGTTGATCTTCTCTGGTCTTGGATGTCAATTCCAAGCTTTATTTTACGGCTTATTTATAATTTTTCTTTTCTTGTAATAATATTTCTTCTCCACTAAGTGTAAGGGCTTTTCCTCTTCTTGACCCTTCTTTATTTATTATAGGTTTACTTCTATATATTATGTGGCTGATTGCATTGGTTGTAGGAGAAAAGGTGGAAGCCTTTGTATTTCACGTAAGAATGGCTTGAAATAAATCCCAAATTTCTAAAGGAACTTTGTTATATGGGGCAATGTCTCCTCCCCAAAAAGCAACATGTAATTTTAACTAATTTATTTTGTTTACAAATTGTTTGCAATAAAATTTTTATTATGACTTTATATTTTTATCCTGAGAGTACACTTAGACTCCATAATCCTAAATGTCCACCGATGGATTATCTTCCGATAATATATTTATAAGTGTAAATTTTGAACAAAAAAATATTTAGTTAAGCTAAGACAATATGAATAATTAAGTAATGAAGATAAACAAATACAATCATCCAACCATATGAGATTTAAACAATATTAAGTCATTTAAAAGCATAAACGAAAGGAGAAGAAATATATTTTAAAAATATTAAAATACATAAGTTGATAAGCATAAAAATATCCATCTACCCATCAAATATTTCAATTCAAGTCCATAAATAATAATTATCAAATTATCGTAAGCAAATGAAATGGAAACAGAAGGTACTATCTTATCCTGGTTCATGGAATTGTTGCAAGTACTATTTTTTTTTTCACAAAAAGGTACTATGTATATTTAATAGGAATAAAGATATAGTGATTGGGCAAGCCAGGGGTCGACAAATAAAACCCCGCCTATCATGTCGAAAAAACTATGTCCAACCAACGAAATTTACAAAGGGCTTCTAATGGACTCCCTAATGGAACCAAGGCTTAACTTGTCTAACCTGAGGAGGCCCCTAATGTAGGTTAGGAGTGCACTGACATTGTCATACATCGACTCATTCTGACTCAATGCACCAGCCTTTGTTAAACCATCAGTAGGGCCATTCCCTTCTCTTGGGATAAGGGATAAGTAGAAGGTTCCCCCATTCTTCAAAGTGGAGATTCGAGTCCACTAATATCTCCACCACCAAGCTGGAGAGGAGCTCCCATGGAAAGCACCACATTTTGAATCCGATTCAAGTTGAACCTGATTATATCTAAATTTCACGCACAGGTCCATCACATCATGCAGAGCCTGGAGTTCCGCTCTGTTGTTCGTACCAATCCCGTACCCAAAGGAGAATGCAAAAAGAAAAGAGCCGGAGGAGTTTCTGCAAATCCTGCCTCCCCCCGAAAGGCCGGGGTTGCCTAACGCCGAGCCGTCCACATTTACCTTCACCCACCTTGCGTTTGGTCTGGACCATTTAACAATCTGTACCACCCTTACAGTGGAAGTCCTGACCGAAAACCCCAGACAATGGTAAATGAGAGGCGCAGAATGGGGGATGGGCGAAAGAGAAGGGGGACTAATCCCTAAATTCGCCAACCACCATTTAACTCTGTTCACAACCTTTTCCACGGTAGGACTGATCCCATCGAACCTGGCCGCATTCCTAGCCTTCCAAATTTCCCAGAGAACTAAGCACGGTGTGAGCCGATGTAAACCGGATGAAGAAACGTACGGGAGTTGAACGTTCCACCAAGAACCAAGTCTCTCGCTGATTGAACTTTGGGGGGGAATGTGGAGATTGAAAAGGCCGTTAAAAGTTGTCCATACCTTTTCCGCTAAAGTGCCAGATAGGAAGAGATGAGGGATCGATTCTGATTGGGGAGGTTATCTTGATTAGCATCACAGCAGCTACGTTTTGAAGTCATACTAACTCCCTTCCTTTGTATCCTAACATCAACAGGGATGGCCCCTTAGATCAGCCTTCAGATGAAAATAGAGATTTTGAGTGGGATGTTGACATTCCAAATCCTCTTAGCCCATGGTTTTTCTTGTCCTCTGGTTCTATAGATGCCCCAACAAGATTTAACCGAGAAACAGCTCGTGCGATCGTGCGGCCAAAATAACTGATCAAGATCGGTGGAGATGCAGAAACCCCCTACCCTGATGTGATCAATAACCTCGATGGGTAGAAGGTTGACTGCAGGGGAGTCAGCATGAAAACCATCCTAGTGCAATACCTCTCGGACCTTGAGCTGCCCAAACTGAGAGGGGATAAGGTGGGGAATGTAATCAGCCAGAGGACCGAGCCCAGTCCAGTTGCAGTTTTAGAAGCTCAACTCTCCCTGCCCCAAGTGCGATTGAGAGGAGCTATCGATCATAGGGGTTAGTTTTGCAATCTACTTCTAAAGCGGCGAAGCGCACGCAAGCAGAGCGAAGTCTGTTGCGTTCAAGCGCACCTGTCCATATTTAGAATAAACAAAATTTTTCCATAAGTTAGTCCCATTCCGGATAGCCACTGCCCAAGCCATCTTCAATCTTAGAGCTTTCAGCATATCCTTTAACCTTCTAATACCCAAACCACCTTCCTCCTTAGGCTGAGCAACCTTGTCCCAGTTCAGCCAATAAAGCTTTTTCTTTCCTTCATACCAACCCCAGAAGAAATTTTTCATTTTTGCTTCTATCTTCGCCAGCACCTGGGCTGGGATCGTAGCTGCCGCCATTGTATGAATTGGGATACTGCATAATACGTGATTGATGAGAGTACATCTACCTGCCTGGGATAGGTACCTAGCTGTCCAGCCAAGGATTTTACCTTCAATTTTATCTACCAGTGGCTGGTACATCGAGCACCTGATCCTACCTGTTAAAAGAGGAACGCCAAGGTAAGTGAACGAAGCTGTAGAGCTTGGAATCCCAAGGATACTCTCAATGGCCCTCGTTCTACTAGCCAGGAGAGAGGAAGAATGGTAGAAACAGCTCTTTGTGTGGTTGATCTTCTAACCAGAAGCAGACTGATAGGAGGCTAGAAATTTGGTCGTTGCTTTAATTGAAACACTCCCACCGTTAAGAAAAAGAACCGTGTCATGCGCATATAGCTGATGTGTAACAAGCTTACATCCTTGCTTGAGTTTGAATGGAGAGCAGCGACCACTTGACACCAGATTAGAAAAACCTCTATTGAGAACCTCAGTGGCCAGAATGAATAAGCTTGGGGAAAGTGGGTCTCCCTGACACAGCCCTTTGGAGGACTTGAAGAAATCAGTCCCCTCACCATTGATTTGTACCGAAAATCAATTGTTGTTCCAACAGCTTTCCACCATTCTGATCCATGAGGAATTGAAGCCAAAGCGCTGTAAGACTTGCTTAAGGAATTTCCATTCGATTCTGTCATAAGCTTTTTCCATACCTAATTTTAATATAATGTTTCCTCCACGGACCTTTCGGTTGATATCTCTGATGATTTCATATAACGCCCTGAAAAAATCCGTACTTGGACTCGAGTACTAACTCGACCAGAAATCGCGTAGGAATAATTCCTTTAGAAAATAAGAGTAAGTTAGCTAGCGCAACGCTAGAGTAGCTGGAAAATAGTCCCTGATCACTTTAAATACGTTCTACAAGACCCAAATTGAGTAGAACCAATGACTCTATAATACTCTAAAACCTCGGATCAAACTCTAATCAGGTTTGTTCTCTGGACCACTTTGAAACTTTGTATTGGATCTATACTGCGCGTCGAAAGTCCGATATCTACTATCTTAGACTGTTAGAACCGCCTAGCTGGACTTGACAATCATTTCGAAAATCAAGTCCAACCGACATTCGCAGGCTATTTCATTGAGCCTGGACTGAAGAGAGTAAGAATAGGGATAGATTTGGAATTTGAAATTCAAATCTGGCACACGACTTGACGTGTCAGTATTAAGCGTTCTGACCATCAGAATTCAGTCAAATTACACCCTCGAATCAGAAAAAATTTCTATTTCATATTATGAGAATTGCAGGCCTGATCTACGTGCGGTGACCGCTGAACTGAAACTGGACCGCCACGTGCGATATGCGAACCCTGCCGGACTGAAAACTTGATGTGTGCTAGATCCTGTATCCGTGAGCTTAAGTCCGATCGCGTTCGGCCAAGGGACCACCGAAAATGTACTTTTGGACCGAAACAGCCCCAGTTTGGATATGCCCTAAGTAAACTTTGTTCCCGAGCCTATTTCGGGCATTTTTGAGCTTATAAAAGGGGTTGAAACCCTCACTCCTCTCTCCCATCCGAATTTGAGAGAAACCCTAGATTGGGAGAGAGAAAAGGTGAGAGTTTGTGAGAGAGAGTAGGAGAGAATTTTTTCGCCGTTGCACCACCTGTTGCAAGTGCCTAAGCAACACACTCCGATCACCTGGCCGGTGATTCCTCCGCGTTTTTAGGTAAGAAAATACCCTAGAAGTTGCTGATTTGAGGTTCACTAGGATTCATAGCATGTTAGCTGACACATCTTGTAAAACAGGTTGTCTATTCGCCGTAGACGAAGCGTTTACGCTCCGTTCGAAACGATACGTTTATAAGAGATAAGGTGCGGATTTTAGACGCTTTGATTGACTGTTTCCAACGCTTTTAATGTTGTTTAATAGTAGATTATCGACGGCATCGCCGCTTGACATGTACAACATGTTGTCCGTTTCCTGTTTCGTAAACCAACGAAGAATATGAGATTTAGAGCATTTTAGTCATTTGTAGGAAGTACTGATTTCATTCATATTTACTGATGTGATTGACATGGCTTATTGTCACATTAGAATGTTAGGAATACGTGCATAATTAGTTCGGCGAAGAGATTCGCCTAAATGCGCACTTCGGGTCGACATAATATATGTAGACTTAAGTGTGTAGTGTAAGTGTTTGTATAAATGCTTGTATTAGTATGTATTGAATTAAATGGTGTTATGGATTAGTTTAAGATTGATTTCTCAATTAATATGCTGATGTGAATGATTTCCTACATGTTAGTTATATGCATGATTTCATTGTATGTATGAAATACATGTGCTTGATGATTTACTTAAGTTGTATGTTATAACATGTGTTAACATGCTCACATGGTTGTATTTCATTTCCAATACTCTTACATGAATTGTTGATGTGAATTCATATGTGTTTGGAACTATAGCTAGTCCAGGCAGTCGGTAACCGAGCAAATTCGTGGTTAGCTTATCTTGGCCACGAACGACGCGTCGATGAACGCGAGTCGTGTTCTGGAGTTGGCGGCAGTGGTTAGGCCACACGAAGTGTTTTACGCACTTCATGTCGTTCTACCTGAGATGCGATCGTGCTAGTCGAGCCCGTCAAGTAACCCGACTGGCCGTTGTATGTTCACCCTATATGAGTCATAACTGTTTGAACCTAGGGTACTGAACTTACCATTGTAAACCCTGTTAACCATGGTACCTTGATCCACGAAGACTCATGAGCCGGGCATGGTGGTATGGGACATCGTGGTCGAGCTGTCGGCCTACGCTGGGGCCACAAACCTCCCCGTAGTGACCAGTGAGCACCTAGTCTCGTGAGCAGATTATGGTGGTATGGGACACTATATTCTTGCTGTCGGCCTACACTGATCAGGCGACGAGTCCTTTGTAGTGACCACGAGCGTATTCTGAGTCTACAGGAGGCGACGACCCTTCAGTAGCAGTAGAGTACAGTAGGCCTGTATTGATAAGGTGATGGGGGAGCGGTGCAACGAGTGCGAGCAACAGCCCTGACAGCCCTTACAGCGACCTACAAAATATACATCGTATGAGATTACTAGGACTGACGACCCTAGACAAGATCTGTGTTGGGATTGATATAAGGGAAGTACCTTAGTTTCTCAATCCTGCTGTTTGAATGGATTAATAATAACTCGAAAATCATATCACCATAACATTGCATGTGCCTGAAAGATGTGGAGCACTTGAGGGACGATTGCATGCCGCGGTCGTAAGATGGTGCCGTATGAGGGAGATCGTTGGTGAGGGCATACATCACGTCATGTCATATTACATTAACAATAGTATTAGGAATGTCTGATTTACTGCTTTACTATTATCGCATGATTGATTTGAGAACATGTAAATCCTTGCTCTATTATTCCACTGAGTTAGCTACTCATTCCCACATTTCGGGATGGTATTTGCAACACCCACCAGACCCTGTTGTAGATGCAGGTGATGCTGAGATTCAGGAGGTAGAGCCGGACTTTTATGAGGACCAGGACGAGTTCTCATACATGCAGTACCACGACGGCTTTACCTAGGTGGCCTGGGTTGACGGGACTTCATAGTGGGACTCTTTTGTACTTTTGATTTTGTTTATTTACATGTATATGAGACTCAGAGATGTATTCATACTTTAGTGACAGTTGAGATCTACTTTATTTTTCCATACAGTGATATATATATTATTTAGTCTTCCGCTTGCTTTTATCACTGGATCTGAAGTATGAATTACAGTTTTGGTATACTTTTGCTCATGTGAATGCTTTAACTCAGACAACATTGAAGTATAATCATTTTTGTTGCATAAGTGACGGTCTGGAACTCGGGAGTTGAGTTTATACACGACCCCCGATTTTCAGGGTGTTACATTTCATGACCCAACACTATACTTTCTGCAATGGATCGACTTTTCACAAAAGCCCCTTGCTCAAAGGAAATTAATTTTGGGAGGAGCTTGGCTAGCCTAGAGGTGATGACTTTGGCGAATACCTTGTATATGCAATTACATAAACCGATTGGCCTGAAATCAGAAAATCTTTTGGGGGCTATTACTTTCGGGATCAGACATATTAGAGTGGTGGTGAATGCTCTTGGCAACCCGCCCCCCTAGAAAAGAAAAATGATTGCCCTGAGGATGTCAGCCCCAATAACCTCCCAGCTTCCCACAAAGAAGGTTGCTGAGAAGCCGTCCGGGCCGGGAGCCCCGTCCTTAGGCATGGACATAACCGCCTCCCTGACTTCTCCAAGGAGGGTGGACCCATCAGGTCCCTATTGTCATCAACTGTCACAAGGTTTAGAATTTCAACCAGTAGGTGTTCCGCATGTACTTGGTCTTCCGATTGAAATAGATTGGAGAAGAACTCCTCTGCTGTAGCTTTGATCTGCATTGGGTCAGTAGTGGTGGTGTTCGAGTCTAGCTGAATCTCCCTAATAACAGTCCGCCTAGCCTTCTCTGTGGCTGCCAAGTGGAAGAGCTTGGTGTTACGATCCCCTTCTAGAAGCCAGTTGTTTCAAGATTTCTGCTTCTAAAAAATTTCCTCTGCTAGTTCCATCTGCTCCAGCTGACGTTTTGCATCTACGAGAGTAGCCTGGCTGACCTCTGTCATTCCGATCTGGGCCTAATTTTCCAGTTGTGCTAGGTTGTTCTCGGTAGCCCTAATTTGCAGGAAAATATTCCCGAAAATGTTCCTGTTCCAATCCTTTAAATGGCCTTTCATCTTTCTAAGCTTGAGCATTAGATTGATCATAGGCTGATCGGAGAGGTCATTAGCCCAGGCATCTGAAACAACTTGCTTGTAACCTTGGTGAAGCTGCCACATGCATTGAAAATGAAACGGCTTGGGAAAAGTATGAGTTCTTCTAAGACAATTTAGTAGCAAAGGGGCGTGGTCGGAGCTGATCCGGGGAAGATGCTCAACTTGAAAACAAGGAAAACGGGTAACCCAATCTCCATTATAGAGCACTCTGTCCAGTTTAGCCCAAACTCGAGTGTTTCCAGGTTGATTGTTGCACCAAGTGAAACGATTGTCCGTGAAACCCGCGTCCAAGAGGATTGCATTTTCAATAGCTTCAACAAACTCTGACGTGCTACCACTGTCGAAATTTTTACTTCCTCTTCTCTCTGAGATGAATAGGACAACATTGAAGTCTCCTTCAATGACCCAAGGGCCTGAAATATTTCTGGCCAAAGTCAAAATTTCAGCCCACAGGGCTCTCCTCTACAGCTTAGAGCATTTGGCATAAACAATGAAAAGAGAAAAATACAGCAGGGAGCTTCTAACATTCACCGAAAAGGAGATCATTTGAGAAGATGATTGTAAAACAGAGACATCTAAATTAGAATGAAAAAAGAACCAGATTTTACCACCACCCTCCGCATTGGAGTATGAAGAGTGAAATCCCAGCTTCAATCCCACGTTAATTCTTCTGTCATCCCTAGCCATAGGTTTCAGGATTGCCAGCACCAGGGGTCATGCTTTCGGATGAGTCTGTTGGCTGATCTCAAAGTCACCGAGTTGGCCACGCCTCTAGCATTCCAGATGATGGCTTTATCCATCGGTCACATTTCCGGAAGTGATCGCTCGCCTTTTAAGCCTCCTAAGCCTCCCATACCATTCCACTGCCATCCCTATGTTCCTGTGATTTGTTGCTCTTCTTCCACCTGTGCTTCTCTTGCCTTTGACAGAAGCTTTCCAAGTATGAGGCAAAATACTGGATTGGGGAATCTTAGATAGAGCTTGGAGTTCCTAAGTTGAGGGAATATCATTCTTGTGATCGAAACCCTGGTCATCGCTGTCCTGCTCGGCCTGTATTAGCTTTTGTTGTAATCTAGACGTTCATAACGTCGCTTCTCCGCTGATGAAGTGTGACGCATTAGCTGAACTAGGCTCGTGGCATTCATGTGGCTGACCTGCATGTACAGCCTGAGAGCCCTGGATTGGGGGGAGTTCAACTGTGAGGATCAGCAAGCATTCATCATCCATGGAGCCAACTGCAGTATGAGATGCCTGTGTGAATCTTGTCGGCCATTGTGAGCTCACGCTGGGGGGTCTACAACTCTTCCAGAGATTTAGAGGAGAGTTGCCAACTGATCTAGACCGAAAAAGAAAGGGGCTGCACTCTATTTCATTCCCCAAGACCAGCTCTGGCCTGGTCAGAATAATAGGGATCTGTTGGCTAGGCCTCAAGGAAGAGGGAGCCTACTCCGAGGCTAAGGAAGAGCGGGTTGGGACATGTTCGGGTGTAGCTCTAGTGTAAATTTTTGCCCCTGGAGCTCCTCAAATGTGAAAGATACCGGGGCTATCTAGGTGTGACTCTTAGATCTATCCTCAGCTAGTCTTGGGAGAATGTCCAGCGGGGCGGACGGGTGATGGTGGTGGTCAACCCAGGCAGGAGAAACAGGAGGTTGAGACGAGTTTGGTTGATTTGTGATGGAGAGAGGGGCACGGGGTGGGATAGAAGGGCAGAATGTGGGTGGGGAGGGGACTGGAGGGGGTTGAGAGGGTTGGGATGGGATGGCTGGGCAGATTGTGGGTTGGGTGAGGAAGTTCTCAGGACAGGTAATGGGAGGGGTATCTGAGGGTTAGGGTGGGATGGCAGGGCAACTAGGGGTTGAGTGAGGAAGTTCTCTAGACAGGTAATGACAGGGGTATATGAGCAAATGGATAGGGGGTTAATAGTTTGGGAAGGCTTTAAGAAAGAAGGTTGGAATGAGGAGGAAGAAAGACCGGTCGTGGGGTGGGTGGGTGGGCAGGATGTGGCTCGGGATTGGGAAGGCAGCGGCTCGGTCGCAAGAATGGTAGGGGGCAACCTGCCCAAGGGCTCTGAAGCAGTTTGTAAATCGAGGGTAGTGGTGGAGGGAGAAAAGGTCGATGAGGCATTTATGCAAATAGGTTCCGGGCGCAAGTTACTCGGTTCATCACACCCCCGGAAAGTCCTAACCACCCAATCTTTAGTCGATTCTAGAGCTGTGGGGATGGCCATAGATAAAGGCTTCTTAGCAACCATGACGCTGTAGTCTTCAAGGTATCCCAGAATTGGGAAATCCTTATCATCTACTGATAGATTCCTGATTCTGGTGAAATCTGAACCAGAGTGTGGCCGGACCCGCACTCTAGGAAAGCCTTGGAAAGTTTCGAGAGTAGCAAGTCGATCAATCTCTAAAACTTCTCTAAACGTACTTGCTAACTAGCAAATGACCGATGGGTACCATGAGTGAGCTGGGATTCCCATGAGGCGAACCCAAACTCCCTGAGATAGGGAAGTTATGGTCGGGGACGAAGCTATAACGGTGATTATCTTCATCTGGCGGTGGAGATCCGAATCCCTTTCGAAGGCAATCATCACATCTTTGGATTTGAAGATGATGAGAAATCTATCTGACGCTATTAAATTCAGCGCATTGTTGCAAGTACTATCTCATTATGTTTTTCACTCCCATATTCCTCGAACTCATCATCAATATATTTGCCTTTTCTCTAGATCAAACGCAGCCAATCCTATGTACAAATGAGTACTTTAAATGATTCCAGTATGAGTGAGCTTTAATACTTGTTCACGACCCTACTCCCCATGTTAAAAGTTAATTCTGATGCCACGTTTGAAATTGAAATTGATAATATGTCTCGTGCGATCAACGAAAGAATAAGGTATTGTGATTCACAAGCTTTCAACTTTCACCGATCTAAAAC
This sequence comes from Magnolia kwangsiensis, assembly GCA_037074715.1. Taxonomy (NCBI): domain Eukaryota; kingdom Viridiplantae; phylum Streptophyta; class Magnoliopsida; order Magnoliales; family Magnoliaceae; genus Magnolia; species Magnolia kwangsiensis. Next base: position 5,664,590 of record CM073575.1, on the reverse strand, counting down.
ATCAAATTATTCACCTTTATACTTTATAAGTGGTTCCTTGAGATAGTGGTCAACTTCTATTTGGGATATTCATATTTAGGCCTCAACTTTCTTTCCTTTTTTTTTTGAGTTAGCTTGTTAGTACACACCCATGTTAGTATACACACTCCATGTTAGCCACCCCCGCTAGGAATCGATACTAAGACCACAAGTGTTTAAACGAGGTATCTCCACTCAGTCTGCCAGTTGAGCTATGGATCTGGGTGCATTTTTAGGCCTCAACTTGTGGCGCCATTAAGGACATGAAATTGTTGATCATGTTTCATTGTGTAACAACACTATAACTATAACCCACTTGAGTAGTCTAACCTACGGTATTGTCATTTGCAACCCCCAAAGTTTATATATAAAAATTGTATAAATCTCTGACTGCATCACTCTTTTCACTATACAACTTTTTTAAAATGGATATAACTATGAACATCTTGTACAAAGGATCAAGAACGATTGCAATGGCCATTACCAAACTTCACTTAGACCAATATTTATCAAACTTTAATTGCATACCTGTAGTCATTATTTGTATAAAGTCTGGTACACCAAAGCTTATGTGCAAAGCATCATTTATTCTCAAAAGTTTTGGTAGAAATATATTTATTGTTAAATATTTTTTCAAATTTTTTTATATTTCATTTCGTATAGTGAGAGAATAAATCTCTAAAAGCAATCGCTAAATTTAATATTTCGTAAGTTGAATTCCAACGTATCATGACATCTATCTTTATCTTTTTCTAATATGACAAATTTATTTGTTTCACGATCTTATTCCATTATTTAATTGTGTAGGTAACCCCCGTATTTACTTTACACTCTCTATATTCTCGATCATTACTAAACTATTTTAAACCCATCTTGTACAATCAAGTTTAGGATGTGGGCACAACACCTAACATGAAATATTTTTCTACCAAAATACAAGTCATCGGTGGCCCTAGACTGGTTCTGCAAAATCGTTATCATATTATTATTTGCAGAGGCATTATTTAAAGTTAGTAATGAGATTTTATTCTCAAAGCCCCTACTCCACATGACATCTGTATATGTAGTCTAAAATCATCAAATCAGTGTGAGGAGGCGCCAGATGACAGAAGTTTATAACTCTTTTGCAAAGCTTTCATTCGGTATTAACATAGTTTGCAGTTAGTGACTTATACCCCTTTCGTTAATTGGATGTTAGGGTGATTCAAGAAACCAATTCCAACGGTCCTTTCAACTTAATCTTGCCACTTGCTCACATCTTCATACATACTCTTTTTATTATTTGTACAGAAGACCTTCTCATATTTGGGATTAAAGAATTTGGTTAATTTGATAAAAGATGGACTCTCTACCATCTGAAATGTTTTTTCATTTGCAATAATAAATATGGTCGTCAACTTATTCACGTGATCCATGTTATACTTATATGTGGACAAGGTACCTTGTGACAAACCCACCACAGATTAGGTAAATGAAAGTGTTTGTTAGCCTGAAAGAGTTGTAATCAACTTGTCTATTTGTTTAGCATATTGAGCCTTGGAATACTTGCATTGTATCTAGAGGTGTACACGAGTTGAGCCGAGCCAAGCTTTTCCTAGCTCATGCTCGACTCGAACAGCTTGAGTCTCAGCTCGTGCTCGACTCGGCTCGGCTCAGCACCTAAATCCATGCATTTAATGTAATACAAGTTTATTATTTGGTGTGGCCAATTTGAACGTTATATTTGACACATTTTAAATGATCAGGGTAAAGAGATGGACGGCGTGGATAACAGATATATCACCGAGATGTATTGATTTTATCCACACTCTATACATTTTTCAATATCAATTTAGCCTACGATTTAAAAAATAATAATAATAATAATAATTTTAAAAAAACGAGGCAGTTCTAAGGTTGGACCACACTAGTGGAAGCAGTGATGCTAATAATGTCCACCGTTAAAAACTTTTTAGGGCTCGCTATGATATTTATTTTTGATCCAACCTATTCATAAGTTCATATAACATATAAATGAAAGTAAAATACAAATATCAACTGCATCCAAAACTTCTGGTGCCGGTATGAAGCTTTCAACAGTAGATGTTTAATCTCTACTGTGTGGCCTACTTGAGTATTCTATATACCTCATTTTTAATTTCGTATTCTAATGCTATGACCATTCATTCGAACCTCTCATTTCTCTCACACGCACCAACATGGCATGCATGCGTGAGTTCTGCCATGTTACAATGATTTGAGAACCATATACATGCATTAGTCATAATACACGTGTTATATAGGTTACAAAATCCAGCTGTCCAAGTAGGAAACGGATTGGCTACTCCCCCTGCCATCAGCCCCTTGGCTGGTGGTCGGTGCTCCGTGGGCCCCCACCATGATGTATGCGTTTCATACATTTTTACAGATTATTTTAGGGCTTGATCCCAAAAATGAGAGGGATATAAATACCGGGTGGACCACACCACAGGAAAATAATTGTGATTGGATATCCACCGTTAAAATCTTCCTAAGGCTCACTGGGCTGTTCATTTGACATCCAATCAGTTGATTGGTCATACGTACCAAGATGAAGGGAAAAAAACAAAGATCACCTTGATCCAGAACTTTTATGTCTCCTAAAAAGTTTTTAATTGTAATATTTCATTCAACACTGTTTCCTGTAATGTGGTCCACTTGAGATTGGGATATACCTCTTTTTTGGTCTCATAATATAAAATGATTTAGAGAAATAAATGGATGGCATGGATGAAATACATATATCATGGCTGGTGGCAGGGGAAGTAGCCAATCCGTTTCCGTCCAAGTAGTGGGGTATGATCTAGATGGGGCGTAGCTAATAAAATAGAATAGTTAGATCTTATCCAACTGTTGGACCGACAGCTTTTATGACCCAATTTGTATACTAATGTTTTTATTTTTCCACTGAATGATTGAATTTTTGTATGAACGAGCAACCATGCACAAGTATGCACCTTTCATTCACACACGTGCATGCGTGCACACGGACATACATGCATGTGTCTGTGCAGGCATACGTGTGAGAGAGATGTGTTTTATGTGAGTGAAAGGGCGAATTGCCATGTGAGTGGAGAGAAAGCTACGGAAAAGTTATTAAAGCTAACGTGGAAAGGGTGATGCGCCGGACAGCATGGACCTCCTGATCCATCAGCTCATGTCAGGAACGAGGTGGTCCTGGGCGTGGCTTTAGAGGATAAGGGAATCCACTGAGGTCAGTGGATCCCTGACTATGGGGTCCATCTTCATGCATTACTTACACGCACGTCTCCATCCGTTTTGAATGTTCATTGTAACTATGTAAGATGATATCGTAAAAAAAATGATGCCGTAAAAAAAATGATGCAGATTCAAATCTTAGGTGGACCACACCTCAAGAGAGAGTTGTGATTGATCATTAAAAATTTTTTATGGGCCACAAAGGTTTTGGATTAAGATTATATTTGTGTATATCCTTCGTCCAGGTCTTTGTAACCTTATCAGCAGGTTGGATGGAAAATAAACATTTTGGTGGCCCTAAGAATTTTTTAATGATAAGATTCAATTACCACTGTTTCATGTGTTGTGGTCCACCTAAGATTTCTTATCTACTTTAGTTTTGAAATTATAAATAAAATTAGATTTTAAAATGGATGGATGGATTGGATGTAAGTAAAATACATCGAGGTGGCCCCACATTGGGGGTCTCACTTACATTGGTGCGGCGGCACTCTTGGTAAGGAAACGGATTATGTGCGGCGGTGCGGCGGTGCAGCCCTTACGTGGGGAAACGGATTAGCTACTCCCCCGCCACCAGCCCGCTGGTTGGTGGTCGTGCTCCGTGGGCCCACCATGATGTATGTGTTTCATCCATTTTTACAGATTATTTTAGAGCTTGATCCCTAAAATGAGAGGGATATAAATGTCAGGTGGATGACACCATAGGAAAACAATCGTGATTGGATATCCACCATTAAAACCCTTGAAAGGCCCACTGTACTGTTTATTTGACATCCAATCTGTTGATTAGATCACACAGACCTAGATGAAGGGAAAAATCAAAGATCAGCTTGATCCAAAACTTTTATGTCCCCCAAATTTTTTTAAATGGTTGACTTTCACTCAACACTGTTTACTTTAATGTGGTCCACTTGAGATTTTGATATCCTCATTTTTTGCATCTCATATCATAAAATGATCTAGAAAAATAGATGGACGGCATGGATGAAACACACACATCATGGCAGGGCCCACAAAGCACCGACCACCAGCCATTGGCTGGTGATAGTGGGAGTAGCCAATCCGTTCCCCTTACATGGGAACATGTATTTAATGTGCATCCGTATTTTCAGATATTTTTGGTTATGATAGTGCCGGCCGTAATTTTTATTCAATCCAACCCGTTGATAAGAACAATGAAGGGTAAAAAACAAATATCAGTTTGATTCAAAAATTTTGTAACTTATTAATGGACAACTACCACTACTTTCTATGGTGTGGTTTATTTAAGGGCTCGTGCTCTAGAATGTTTTGGAAAAATGAATGTACTGTATGGACATAGAATATATACATCAAGGTAGGCTGCACAGTAAGTTCCCCTTCATCTTCGTGAGGGAGGCGGGGACCACCTATTCCACTCCCTTGGCCAGGGACAGTGACTCATCCACGTCGCATTCATCTACTGCTTTTTCTCCTCCTACAATTTCCTCGTCCATCACTGTATTATTGCTTCGGGTAGGTAAGTTCCTGGAAAGTCCACAAAAAGAAAGATATCGTTCCATTATTTCATGTTTTTAATAATTTCAACTGTTTTACTTGTAAAGTTTCATTGATGTATAAGGTTTATCTATATCCTTGTATCATTTTGATATATCATTTTAGGGCGTGATTTAAAAAAGGAGGCAGATAGAAAGTTAGAGTGGACCACACTAGAAGAAGCAGTAGAGATTGAATGCCTACTGTTGAAACCTTTCAACAATGGGCGATCAATTCTGTTTGCTTTCTCTTGTGTGGTCTAAATAGCCTTTGATCTGTCCTCCTTTTCAGATCATGCCTTAAAATGATCTCTCAAAATGATGGATGAAGGAGATAAAATACATAAATTACAATGGGCCCACGTAGCTATACCAAGAACATTCGTCTCTAGCTAGGTCATGGTGAGGTAGCATCGGAGCCTCTCTTGCTGCTCCGTGCTCCATGTGACGTAAAGGAGGATGTGAGGTTGAGCACTATCTTCCTCAGGGGGATAACAAATCCGAATGTACGAAATTTCTTTGGACTCTTTACGGAGAAATCTCGAATTCACGAGGAAAAAATAGAAATACTTCTAAAATATTCAAAATAAATTTATTGATGATGAAAAATGAGACTACAACTCTTTAAACAAGAATATGAACTTTCCGGAGAAGTTTCGGAATTAAACTATTAACTATAACTCTAGAAATCATGACTTACTTCTACAAATAGTAAACTTACTATTTATAGATAGTTGTGATTCCTATTAGTGTGCATGGTTTTTGGCCAAAAATAGTAAGTATCCTGTTTGGCTGAACCATGATGTTTCCCTAACTATTCTAAGTACTTTTTATGTTGGACACAACTCTTAAAGTCTAATGGATGAAGAGTTATACTCAAATTGAAATTTACCATAAATAGTAAAAATGAAATTAAAATAAGAATTTGATTGTCGATATGATGGTATTTCACAAATTCAGTGAGGGTAACCTGGCATAGTGGGTTGGGTGGCTAAAGTAGCTCGTCCTACTCCAAAATATAGTGAGTCTGTTAGATCATTCTGATACGTCTGTTTTAAGTTTTGACAGTTCAGATAATCTCCATCTTTGATTGGGCCTTTTCTGGTCCATTTTGGCCATAAAATTGTCCGCAACGTGCTCTACATCACCATGCATGTCCCAAGCTTAGACGTGGTGGATCTTTTAAGGGCCCCACCATATTGTATGTATTAGATCTACACTATTCATCCATTTTTTGTCAAGTGGACTACACCACAAAAAAAGTGGGAATTGAGAGCCTATCATTGAAAACTTCTTAGGTCACTTAAGGCTCAGATTAAACTGATATTTCTGTATTCTCTTCATGTTGGGTTGTGTGACCTGATGAACTAGTTAGATGATGAATTTGTTAGTAGTTGCGGAAGTTTGAGCTCTCAAGATCTGACGATCTACATGATATGAAACCTTCACAAAACTAAAGATGAACAGTCCAGATCTAGTGGTCCATTTAACCACTAATGGAGCAGATGTGTCTAATCATCTCTCTAATTATACGGTATAGATTGCCCCAGATCACGATTTATGGTTTAGATCGTCCCATGAATAAGCTAAATGAATACATTTCTATGTACCACTATTCCTCCTTTTTACTCTCATTATTTTTTATGTTCTTAGACGGGAGTGCCTTATCCTATTTATAAGAAATGATGAGAGTTTGCATGAGACCTGAAGTTATTTGGTCTTAGCCTATCTCTCAATCTAAAACCAAATTCAAATTTGAATTTGAAATCCAACTGAAAGGAAGAAGCCGAAAGAGAAATTCAACTGAAAGGAAGAGGCCGAAAGAGGCCTAAACTCATGAGACCTACCCACAAGTGAGTTTGAATTGGACGAAGTTAGCTCAATTAAAATTGACTCACCCACTTCGTTCATATCGAGTCGGATAAGTCAAGTTTACCAAGTCGTCATTTGGCTAGCCCTAATCATGGTGAAGCCCACAAAGGTTTTTATTTTTAGTAGCACACAATACCAACATTGGTGATATGTACTATGCCACGTGATCCGAGTGTAAAAGAAAGGACCCGACAACTCCAAATCCCCTTATGTGAGTGGCACCCATCTAATTGTATACAATGAATATCTATGTCATCTATCCATTTTGTGAGCTCATTTTATAAAGTAGGCCAAAAACTGAAGCCTATTCAAATCTCAAGTTGACCACATTACAAGAAACCATAGTCACTGATTATTAAAACCTCTTTGTAGGCCACAAATAGTTTTAGATCAAGTTGATATTTGTGTTTTTCTTTCATCCAGGCTGTGTGACCTTATCAACAACAGATTGGATGGAAAATAAACATTACAATGGACAATGAAGTTTTCAATGATTAGCATTCGAGGACCACTGTTTCCTATCGTGTGGTCCACTTGAGAGTTATATCTACTTCATTTTTTGTACAATTCTCTAAAGTAATATGAGAAAACAGATGAATGGGGTAGATATACAATACATAGATTAAGGTGGGCCCATGATGAGGATCTTACGAACATCACTCATCTTGGGTCGCAGCTCATATTCCTTGCTAATCTGGCAGATTTTATAAATATTTTTTTTAATCTTATAAAATTTTCGTGAGATGACGTGACGTAATTAAATTTTAGAAGAAAGAAATTAGAGGTGGATTAGCTAAGGACCGCGGGTTGAGTAGTTAGACTCGCTACCGAAGTGACTTCACCTAATTATATGGGGCCCACCATAATGCATGTGTTGTATCCATACTGTCCGTGCATTTGGAGAGATCATTTTAGGGCATGATCAAAAGTATGAGGCAGATCCAAAGCTGGAGTGGACCCCACCACATAAAACAGTGAGGAGAGTGACATCCATCATTGAAACCTTCCTTAGGTCCACTGTGATTTTTATTTGAGATCCAAACTATTTATAAGTTAACATAGACATTAAAGAAGGGATGATCAAAAACTTTTGTGAACCTTAGAAGTTTTTAATGGTGGGTGTGACTCTTTCCACTTTTTTTTGTGGCGAGGTCCACTCGAGTTTTTGATCTGATTCATTCTTTGGCCCATGCCCTAAAATGATCTCCCCAAATGGATGGATGGTGTGGATATAAAACATACATGATGCTGGGACCCACATAACTAGGTGATGTCACTTTAGTGGCGAGTCTCGCTACTCAACCCATGTGCTGAATCCCTAAATGAAAGGAAGCGGATTGCGGGTTGTGAGTAACTACCTTAGCATACTGAGTAAACTCCGTGGGGTCCACCATGATTTATGTATTTTATCCGCTCCGTCCATCAATTTTATCAGATAATTTTAGGGCTTGAGACAAAAAATAAAGCATGTACATTGTTATGGAAAGATCCGAGTTTTAGAGTAAGCGTTAAGTTGATTCGACTAAATGTATGGGCATCCGAGACTCATGCTCGTCCGACCCGAAGTAAGCATCCCCAAAAGAGCCGTGCGGTGAGAAAGTTTTTTCGCTTCAGGGCTATGGGTCGGACTATTCCTGCATTTCGAGCGGAAGCCATAAGCTCGGCTCGGACTGAGGAAGCGTCCCAGTTTGACAAGATAATAAGCCAAGGCCGGTTGGTCTCATGACCACTAATTGAGTTGAGTCGAGATATAAAAGTGGGTACTCTTGCTAAATTATGAAACTATTATAACTCAACGTGGCCGGTAACTTCGTTCGGAGATACGCAATATTCGTCTGATACGTTATACGATCCATAGATTACGCGCAATATCTCCACGATCTGGGTATCCCGTTGATTGAGTAAATTGTGCCGACGATAACGGACTCAGACCATCCAACAGCCAGATATAAATACATTGAGACCCCAATGCTATAGGTATGCAACATCTTGCACTCTCTTCTACTCTCTACTTAGACCCAGATTCCCTTGACTTGACTTAGGCATCGGAGGGTCTCTTAGCTTAGCCAAGGTCACCTTTGTCTGTCCTCACTGCACAGGATCAAGATGTTGAAGTGATCAATGGTTTGAGAGACTGAAGAGAGAGTCGACCAGATTTTGACATCAACATACATGTTCAAATGAACCACACCATAGGAAACAGTTGAATTGAATGTTTATGGTTGAAAATTTCTTGGGGGCTACAAAAGTTTTGGATCAAGCTTCTATTCATGTTTTCCCTTCATCCATGTCTGTATGATCTTATAAACAGATTCGATAACAAATAAAAAAAATACTGTGGCGCCTAGCAAGGTTTCAACGGTGGAAATCATTATCCCCTCTGTTTACTGTGGTATGATCCACTTGATATTTGGATATACTTCAATTTTAGACTCAACCCCTTAAATTAGATGGAAAAACAGATGGACAGCCTGGATAGACCACATAACATACAAGGTGGGCCTAACTGAGTTTACTCAATACGGTAAAAGGCTACTGTACCCGGTATGCAATCCGATTTCCAAACGAAACCATCTGACGTTTACATTGGACTTTTCTTTAAATGTAATTTTTTAAAAAACTGGTGACGTTACACTTACAGTGACGTGGACCAATAATACTGGTGGAATCATCTGCTCACTGTTTCCACGAAATAGAGGATCCGAACGCCTAACATTCCCCCAGCGTACCACATTAGTATCACAAAAACTGTAGACCTCATCAAGAAGCACTTTTTTTTTTTTTTTTTCCGGGTTAGCTTGTTAGTACACACTCATGTCAGTACACACACTCCATGTTAGCCACCTCCGCTAGGGATCGATACCAAGACCTCGAGTGTTTAGCTTGTTAGTACACACTCATGTCAGTACACACACTCCATGTTAGCCACCTCCGCTAGGGATCGATACCAAGACCTCAAGTGTTGAAACAAGCTATCTCCACTCAGTCAAGAAGCACTTGTTTCTCGTAGAAAGCTGGGTGACACTAATGCGAACGACGTGGCAATAGGAATCCCCTGTAAAAGTTACTTGGGCCTGCCGAGATGTCTCAGTTATAACCACTCACACTATCCGTTACTGCAATTTGTGGGGGGAGCGGATTAGGTACGGCTGGGCCTCACCCAAGATGGTACGATCCTTACCTTGGGGACCACCTTGATGTATGTATTTTAAATCTATGTCATTCATCAGTTTCACCATATCATTTTAGGGATTGATCCAAAAACGAAGTAATTCCAAATCTCAGGTGGACCATACCATAGGAAATGGTAGAGATTGACCGTTAAAAACTTCTTGTGGGCCACAAAAGTTTTGGATCAAGCTTATATTTGTTTTTTCTCTTCATCCAAATGATGTCACCTTATCAACATATTGGATGGCAAATAAACATTACGGTGGGCCCCAGAAAGCTTTTAATGGTGAGTGTTAAATCAACACTTTTTACTATAGTATGGTCCACCCATAGATTTGGATCTACCACATTTTTCGGCTCATCCACTAAAATCATCTGGCAAAACGGATGGACAGGATGGATGTGGAATACATACATCAAGGTGGGCCACATGGTAAAGGCCTCATCGTCTTGGGTGGGGCTGGGCGGCACCTAATCGGCTCCCTAATTTTTGGTGGCCCGCCGAGATGTCTGACTTATATCCACTCAGCCCACCCATCACTGTAATTTGTGGTACCGTTCTGTCTTTCCAACAAGCATTCCACCAGTGCATCGCATCAGTTATATCAAAACAGTGGGCATTGCCGAGCACTTTTGTAGCACGAAAAGCTTCATGGGACTGGCGATTTCAATGATGTGAAACACGTGGTAGTAGGCATCCCCTATAATCCTAATGTACTTTCATTTGTTTATTTTCCTATATTTGTTGCACATGATTTTAATCATTTTGCAGGTATTAGAATTGTTGTTCTAGCATACTCATGGTGTAACTTGCTATGGTGAATAGCATGGATCTGAGTCCTTTTTCAAAAAAATAATTATTTTATTTTATTTACACACGCACACACACCCCGCCCACTCACGCTGGTGGAATTTCACCACCTATGGGTACTCGAACCCTTGACCCGGAGTTGAAACTCCTTAGAGTCTACCTCCCGGGCAAGAGTAAGGTCCCTTGGCTCTGAATCCTTACTCGTGCTTCAGTAGTTAGCAGTATACTCATAAGAGTTTCCATGCTAGCTCACCGTTTGAATACCTATTGTAGTGAAATCTCACCTTGGTGTGTGGTGTTAGTGTGTGGCTGTGTAAGGGCTTTGAGTATGTTTGTTAAAAAAAAAAAATTAACAATAAAATAAAATAAAAAAGAGAGAAAAAAAGAAAGAAAAATTGATACGGATCTCTAACACGTGTGCCATGTGACTGCTGAGGAGCTAGTCATGGCAGCCATGCCATATTAATTAATATAGTTGAATAAATGCACGAGCCGAAGACCAACCAATAAGGTTATGGTATGATCATGGAAACCTAGTTTTTTCATCATTGGCATATGCCTTAGAACGTGGATTTACTTACTTGAGTTGGACCGGCTATTGGCCAACGTGTGTTATCTAGAGATAATCTTAGTGGACGCGGATTGCTTACCACCCAGGCCTGTCCCTATCTCTGAACGGGCAGTTCTGTGGGCGGCTCCACCATGATGTATCTGTACATCCAAACTGTCTATCCCATTTATCATATTATTTTAAGGCATGAACACAAAATGAGGCATGTACAACGCTCAAGTGGACCACACCAAATAATAAGCTTGGTTGCATTAAAATGCACAAAGCATTAAATGTCCGTTGCATTAAATACAAGAGTGATCTTTGGTGTGGTCCATTTGATCGTTGGATCTGCTTCATTTTTGTGTTCATGCCTTAAAATAATCTTAAAAAAGGGATAGACGGTTTGGATCTAGAGATACATCATGATGGGCCTGCTCACAGAACTACCCGTTCGGAGCTAGGGACAGGCGGGGGTAGTACGCAATCCGCATCCAATCTTAGTGGGCGACCTAGTGTAGACACTCCGCATTCTCCCATTCTTTGAGAGACCAGCACATCTCAGAACGATGAGGCTAAGTAAAAAGCAGTCGCCGAAACCGCACATACCACCAATCTCTTTGGGAACTTGGGCCACTCTCCATCTCTTTTCTTTTGTTTAACTAGCCTGCCTTGAAACTGTGTGGATTTGCAGCTTAGCTCCAATCCATATGAAATGCTGCAATGCACACTAACGAACACTGCGCACCTGAATGGTTTTTATTGATGCAAAAATTTGGTTCCCCTCGTCGAGCTCCAAGCACCTGCACAGGAGAAGAACAAAGGAGACCCTAGCTAGAGTAAGGGACCCTCCGATACCAAAGTCAAGCTAGGAATCTGGGTCTAGTAGCATAGAGGGGTTTTAGGTAAGAGATTTTGCGTACCTATTCCTGTAGACGAGCATCTTAATTGTAGTGAAGATAGGACAGTGTGGTCCATAATTCCGGGCACAATTTCAGTCATTAGGCGAGACATGCGTGACTGGCGCTACTGGCGGTTACACTAAGAACGTGCTCCGAATGTTACTCCTATCGTGCGTTATTGGAGTAGAGATTTAGTCTTGCTAGTCAGCTGAGGACCGTTTGAGCCGAACTTGCTCCAACTAAGGATTGTTCTAGTCGAGCTTGCCATTGAGCCATGTAGGAAGTATCGGGCTAATATGTCTAGAGCTTTACGCCTAGCCTCGTCGGCTGGCCGATCATGACATAGCTTATCCAGGTATGGATGGGATGTGACAAGTAGACATTTCAGCTCAGGCAAGGATTCTGATCTAGACTGCTCGTCCGAACTACTCCATGTCTCTGATGGATTTCTTGTCCTTTGGTAAGTTATTATTGAACATAAGCTCGGCGTTTCATATTGTTGGAAATCGTCTTTATGGGGTCGGATATTAGCCATACTTTACTTCTAATAATGGTGATATTACTAAGCCGAGCTGATAGTGGTTAGACTACATTTCTCATAAAAGTTTTCATGTCCAAAACAAGTATACATAACTGCACACCAATTCTAGGAAAGTAAAGTTATGTTGATTTGCATGAGAGATTGAGAGGCAATTCGCCATGTGTGAGATTGGAGTGTTGTATATGAAGAGGCCTTTAACACTCATAGATATCTAAATAAGCCAGAAGTGGGACAAGAGGATAGACTTGGAGATAAAAAAGCTCACTTGTATTGAATATTCTTCACTTGTAATGTTACAATGAAGACCCTTACATGTATAGGCCTTTAGGGTCCCTTTTATACAATTCTTTACATTTAATGAGATTTTATCTACTCTGATTGCCTATGTCATTTTCCATACGAATTTAAATTATGAAGCTTCTAGATCGCTCTCTTGAAGTTTGTAGGTGACTCTCTTGAAGCTTCTAGTCTTACACTATTAGTTTACCACACCATAATAATTTTACAAAATTTATATTTATTTCTTAACATGGAGTCATTCATCAGGTCGGACCATCATAGACGTTGCCTAGATCAAAAGTTAGATCGGTCCCTCATTAGGTGGACCACACATGCATGTTTAATGTAACCTTGTGTAGTCATTGATAGGAGAAGATGTATTTATACACATCATTGGAATTTAGAGAAGTATAGTTGTATACTGATGTAGAATGTGTCACAGATATGTTCCTAGCATGGTTGGGCCAAAAGAAGGTGGATCGCAAATTGATCATAACTTTTGATTTGAGTATTGTTACGTGGCGCACAATCTATCAATCTTTACTGAAACGGGTCATCCAAGGTGAACTTACCCACATATAGTAGGTCGTATCTGTCCATTTCGTTAGAAAACGCGTGCTTTTAGTTCAAAAATGAATTTTTAGAAAAAATTTACTATTTTTAGTAATTCTGAATTTTTTAATATTTATCTATTTTTAGAGTTTTAGATTTTCTTCATTTTTAGAAATAACTTGTAATTATGCTAGGACTCTTTTAGCAAAAGTTTATTTGAAAATTTTATTTTTAGAAATTAGGCTTTAAGAAATTTTAGAAGAATTAAGATTTTTATTAAAGTTAGAAAATTGTTATTTTTGGTAATTATAAATTTTAGTTTTTTATATATATTAATAATATAAAAGTCACATATAAATTAATCAATTTCAAAATTTATAGAATTTATTTTTCTATTTTCTTGTTCTTTTTCTTGTGGATTCGAGGAGTCTCTATGAACAGTCCAGAGAAGTTCTATGGATTTGGAACAGTTATCCCGGTGAGGAAGACGGTGCTTGACCTCATGTCCTTCCATGCGTTAAACTAACCGAGTATAAGAGTTACTTGAGTTGGACAATCTTATGATTTTTTAACCCTTGAGAAATGTTATGATTTCTAATTAGTTATAGATTGTAGGCTTTTTTGAAGGCTAGTGGTCACTCCAAATAAAATGCATTTTCATATAAATCAATACCACTCCCAACTATACCAATAGTAAAGAATGAAAGCTGAGAAAGTAAGGGCGTTCAGAGGCATTTACTGTAGTGTTTTACTGTAAAGTTATATTATATTGGGTTGGTAAAGACTTAGAAATCTTTAATCTTTCCCTTATTTATAATGGTTGAAGAGAAATCTGTGTAATTACTTCAAATGTTGGTTGAAATGTAAATAACTGTATAAGCTCATTGATATCTTTAAAATGGAAATGTCAAACACATGGACTATTCAAGTGATCCAGGAGCATTGCATGCGCCATGTATATAAATATCTTTTAAAGGTAGTGCCGAACACATGAATGGCACAGGTGATATAGGTGCATTGCATGCCCCATGCATACGAAGTACCTTTAAAAAGGAAGTGTACGTACTACAAAAAAGGATAGAGAGCCAACCATCCATCTCATATTTCCAACAGTGAGCTAGCCATGGCTCAAAAATCACAATGTTTGGCACATTCTAACCCTTCAAGCCACTCATGTTAAAGAGCTCTAAAGGACAAAAACAAGCGACGGCTCCCATTAAAGCTAAAATTGGTCCTGGTTAAGATAGCAAAAATTGACTGTGAGCAACTCACCCGTCAAGAAAAAGGATGCCTGATTTGGATCTTCACAGGTGTTTTCCATGTGTGTGGTGAACTTTTGTGCTCACATTCAATAAGTTTACCTCCATCCAGCTGTAGAGGTGTTAATGGGGCTGGCTGGCCCGTCACGCTTTCAGGCATGACCCGTCTCGAGCTGGGCTCCCCCTGAAATATCAGGCCGATGGCCGAGCTTGGGCTTAAATTTAAAGCCCATCAGTAAATCAAGCTAGGCCTGGACTAGGATGTGTGCAACCCATAGGCCTGGCCCAGCCCGCATGATGTGAAAATCAGTTTCAAATTTCATGGGTGGAGCGAGCGGGAAAATTAAAAAGCAGACAGGAAAAGTTAATTCATACTGCAAAGGGCTTGGGTGGGCCCCATCACGATGTTTACGTGAAATCCACCCAGACCCCTAAGGAGTCTCTCCACGTTAAGCCTATGGTCCAAAAATCGGCCCCATCCATATTTCATGTTGACCCCACGATTGGAAGCAGTGCACAGGGAAACACTCACCCTCCAAATTGTTTCCCTTTGTGTGATATGAATAATTGATGGACATAATGTTTGGGCCCAATGTCTATGTTTTAATGTGGTATTTAATGGTCGGAGTGGATCTCACTCTTGATTGCAGGGTCCACTGAATAAACAGACAGGATATCTTAAACGAAATATGCTAGAGTGGCCCCACCAAAAGCCCCTTTACTTTACTCTTAAGAGGTATGGGCTTGGGCTCTGTCAGGGCTGGACCTATATGAAAATTCTTAGTGTTAAAGCTGGAACTATTCTGGTCCATCACGGGCGGGGCCAGGTTTGAACAGGGCTTGGCCCCAACCCAGCCCACTGACACCCACACCCAGCTGACAACTTTCAATATGCCACGTGCATACAACTTCTAACTTGTCCAATAGGTTGGCCCTACGATGAGGATCATCTTATGTAAAAATCATTCCCATTAGCTCTGGGCATTTCATACCCGAACCGATGGATCCGACCGATCTGACCTGATTCGAACAGAACCAATGGTTAGGATCGGATAGCATAAGTCGAATCCGAAATATTTTCACCTCGGATTCGGATAATCCTTGTTCCGAACTGACGCTATCCGATTGGATCTGATTCGACCCGATTTAGAGATATATATGTTTCATCCATTCCGTTCATCCATTTTACATATCATTCCAGGGCTTTATACAAAAAAACGATAGAGATATAAATATCAAGTGGACCACACCACAGGAAAACAATAATGATTGGATATCCACCATTATAATCCTCCTAAGGCCCACTGTATTGTTTATTTGAAATCTAATCTGTTGATTAGGTCATAAGGAGCCAGATGAAGGGAAACAACAAATATCAACTTGATCAAAAACTTTTATGGCCTCCAAAACGTTTCTAACGGTTAACGTTCATTCAACACTGTTTCCTATAATGTGGTCCACTTGAGATTTCAATATACCTCATTTTTTTTTCTCATAAGTAAAATGATCTATAAAAATAGATAAAGAGCATGGATGAAACACATACATCATGGTGGGGCTCACAGAGCAACGACCACCAGCCAGTGGCCGGTGGCAAGGGGTGTAGCTAGTCTGTTTCTGGTACAGGGTACCAGCGCCTGGCGCAACTCAAGCTCCGAGTTGTACGAACAGTTCAAAGGAGATCAAAGTGATATGGGCCCCACAGTGATATATTTATTATATCTACACTGTTCATATGTTTTTAGAGAAAATTATAGAGAATTATCCAAAAAATAAACAATATCCAAAGATCATCTGAACCACATCACAAATAACAGCAGAGAATGATTTTCACCATTAAATAATTCATGTGATAGTTAAATCTATCTTATTTTTCGTCTCAAGCGTAAGAAGTGCTCGCCAAATGGATGAACGGTTTAGATATAACATATAGCCTATGATCAGACCCACATAACTCGCAAACAAAATATTGATTACGTGGACGCTGCGCTTGCGTGAAAGGCAAAAGTCAAATTCCAGTGAAAGTATGTATACGGTAGATTGAAATCTTTCAAAACCATGTAGGGTCAACCTTGATGTATTTATTTTATCTAAGCTGTTTATCTATTTCGAAATATTATTTTAGACTATGGGCACAAAAATTTAGTATATTAAAGACTAATGTGGACTACATCACATGAAACAGTTGAATTAACGTTCATACTATCCAAATCGTACCCAACTCGATCCGACTCAGTTTTCCTTACTGAGTGAGACTCGATTCAGGTCTGGCCAATCATGCATCAGATTTGTCCGAATCCGGTAACCTAGATTGGGTCTCAGATCTGATCAGGTTCGGGTCAAGTTTTTGGAATTCTGGATTGGATCGAGTTGGACGTAATCCGTTCCGATCCGGACCGTTGCACAGCTCTAATTCCCATCTATTCATTGGGTTGATCATACTTGTATTTTACAAGTAATATTTACTAGGTGGACCGTCACTTATCTTCTAAGCCAATTAGAATAAGCAATTTTATTTTATAATATGGCTAATTAGCAACCGGTCCAGATTTTCTAGTAACAAAAGATAGGAGGAGAAACGCACATCACACGGGCTCATCCAATATAATTTACCATTCGTAAATGTAAACATAAATACATATCATACTGTGGTGGTCGCATAAACGTACACATACACACCTACACAACCCTAGGAAAAACAGATCATAATATCATCCAGGGATTGTCGACTCGTCGGAATCAGCTTGAACTCGGTCAACTTCAATCCTGTTGATCACGGGTACCGTTCATGATTTCAATTAAAGGGCGACTACTGATGCTTGGCCAACTTGCAATTCGACTCAAGACCGAATGAGCCAATCCAAATCACCGATTCATGGAACCTAACTCAAAGAATCTTATTGTAATGATAGAAATCAAAGGAAAGTGGGAGTGATATGGTGGGCCCCACTCCCACTACGGTCGCAATTACTCTTATCTAAGCCTTCCAATCGGTCTTGATAAGATCAATGTGGATCCCACCAATGGTGACTTTCCCGTCTTTTGGGACCAAGCTCACGACCACCTTCTCCGAGCCTTCAGCATCAATTTCTTCCAACAACTTGGATATCCCCAACTTGAGGCTGCATTTCTTTTTCTCCGCATTACCCTTTTTATGAATGTGGGTGTGGGGCAGTTTCGAAAACCTCCCTGCCGACTCTCCTAGATCAGGTCCCACAGAATCCCCTCCAGAAGGTGCTGCCACATACACCTCAAACGAGATGGGCCCACTGGGAGGGAGCTCTATGCCGTCGATCACGAGGACCTCCACCTCATCGTCTTTCTCGCTCTTGGTTCGGAACTTCTTGGGCCTCTGCACAAGGGCCCGGATTGTCGAATCCAGGGGTCTTGGGTCGGGTCCGAACTCGGATACCTGGACCAACGAGGTTGTAGATCTTGGTTTGACACCCGACTTGGTCTTCACCAGCTTTTTCTTGATCATGTTACGATCAGCCCATGGAAGTTCCACTTCTTGATAGTTGTAACGGAGTTTCTGCGGATTGAGACAGTCTTCCACCTGTTGCGTTCATTTGTTAGTTATTGCATGAATACGAGGTATAGTTTTTAAAGACTACAATACAAATATTGTAGGGCATTGGCGAGCAGTTATATCGAGTTTTTCCGAGTTTACTTCAAGATTTATCTAGTTAAGCTGAGCCAACTGAGTCTTGAACGAGTCATGATCCAATCTGGTTATTTCGAGCCGAGTCCACGGTTTTTTCTTCGTGAGTTTATGAGAAATCCACTCCGTTGGATTTTCCATCTCATTTTAGGGCATTGGCCAAACATTAGGGGATACAAATCTTATAGGGCCACACGAAAAGGAAAGATTTGGGATCGAACGTCTACCGTTGAAACTTTCGTGGGGCCACAGATTGATTGTCAAAAATCCACCCCGTTCATCCGTTTTTCCAGTTCATTTTTCGGGCGTGAGTACAAAAATGTGGCTGATCATGATCTCAGGTGGGCCACCCGACAGGAAATAGTGGGAAAGAACTTCAACAGTTGAAATATCTTGGGGCCATCAAGGGACCAGTTTGAGCTTTGGATCTCCCTCAACTCTCTGACCGATGACCTTAAATGAGCTGTTAAAACAGATGGACGGTGTGGATTTCTCATAAACATCAAGCTGGCCCCACGTACTGTCGTGGTAACTGATAAGTACGGTAAAGCAAGGGCAATTTTGTCAATACAAAAATACAGGCGGCCATATGAAAAAAATTAAAAAAAAAAAAATCAATTTCATATAGAGAGAGATGGGGAGTTGCATGCGCGCGTTTGTACCTTAACTCTCACCAACTGTCTATTCTCGTCGACGAAGACGAACGACGATTTGAGCCAGTCGTTATCGTTGAAGTCGACCTTGTTTCCTCGCATCTGCCTGTAGATGTGCCACATCCGGTCCACATTCGAATGGTGGCAGTAGAATAGCGGATCGTAGGCCGACGAGGCCAAGTTGCCCAAGTCCCGGTACGGTGCCTCTGCCATCCCCACAAACGAGTGCCCCGCGTTATGAATCGCCTCAATCCGCCCCATCGTCTTTCCGATGGAGGCCTCCTCGCCCGCCCTGACTGGATCTCCATGGAACAGCTCTGGCAGTGGCAGAGATTCCCTGAATGTCGTGTTCATCTCATACAGGTTTTTCAACTTCAGCTCCTCGTCCGTGTACTTGTCCTCGTAGTTTTGTGTGCTGTATTGGTAGTCCATCACCTTCGTTAGGTTATTCTGGTTACGCTTCTCGTCGTAGAGCGGTGACGTCGTGTCATTAAAAATTCTCGGGATCGTCATTCCGTCCGGCGAGTCCCAGTTCCAGAACGGGAGGGCTAATGTCTCGTCACCGATCAGCTTCCCGAGAATCCTCTCATGAAAGTGGAGGTAGTAACGGTGCCACGGCTCGAATATCCAGTTGAAGTGGACATTTACCGGGACGTCGAACCCCACCTGGTCGTACGCTCCATTGCAGTACTGGCAGTGCACCCTGGCCTGCTGCTCAAAGCTCCAAGGGTCAGATGGGTCGAGAGCTTTCATAAGTTTATAGGCTTCCTTGTACTTAGCCAGGTCATCAGCATTCAATAGGTGTGCGGGTTTCCGAATACGCAGTGGCGTGGAAGGGGACGGGAACTTGTAATCGACGATCTTGCTGTTGTCAGTGTAAGGCGGGCAACACTCAACCGGTAACGGGTCCTCTTCTGATCCAGCATTGGCGGTTTGGCACTTGGATAGGTCTGGTGGTTGTAACGGAGCAGCGAAGGCGGTATTCTTGCGGCCGAGGGTGGCAGCACCACACAGACCTCCCAATGTGCCAAGGAGAACATTTCTTCTGTCCAACGTCAGAATGGATTCTTTATCACCACCTTTATCATATGCGCTACTATTAGTAGTATTAGTGCTAGGGCGAGAGGCTGAGGGAGTAAAGTGAGTGGGTGCTCGAGAAGCTTTTCGGGGGTGGCGGGAATGGTGGTGGTGGCAGGGAGAAGCTGTGGTTGCAAGAAATGAGAGGGACGATGACATGATTGGGGTCTTAGCACTTGTGTTGCTTTGTTGAGAGGGATGGTGACGGATTCCTCTCTAATATAGAGAGAAAGGTCGAGTGGGGGACCACTCCTGCACATGCGTGCGAATCAATGACATTGACTTAGTCATATTACACGTGTTACGTGTTACATAAGTTGTTGGACCGACGGCTCATATGACCCAAAAGGGAGGATCCGGACTCGACCCAAAATGTTATTACTTTTCTACGGGATAATGCCATACAGGCCCTCTGTGATTTTAGCCTTAAAATTTATTTTTTTTTAAAAAAAAAAAAGAAGAAGAAGAAGTAGAAGAAAGAAGAAGAAAGAAGAAGAAGAAGAAGCAAAAAGCTTACATCTAAAACCTTTCCTAAAAGCAGCTCACTGTATTAGTAAAAAAGAGAGCTTATTTTTAAATTCTTTCCTAAAAGCAGCTTATCTTGAGCCTCCGTCTACTACTTGAAAGCTATAATTAATTATTATTTTTTTATATATAAAAAAAAAAAACCGTCTTTTAATAAAAAAAATAAAAATAAATTTCATCTCATTTGGATCCTTGGCCTCTCTCATGCTATAGATTTATCGTTCATTATCCGAGCCCTCCTGTGCGGGCCACCTGTGAATTAACGGTAACACCATTTTTTGAGCTATCAAATAGTCCTTTCCATTAATTTATTCGATCTTTCATTTGACAATCTAATAATCCCTACTGTTTTCTGTCTCGTGGCTCACTTAATCTTTAATTACAGGGCTCATGCCCTCAGATGAGACGGCAAAGCAAATGTACAAAGTGCATACACCCATATCCATAGCTCTGGAAGACTGAGTGGAGATACCTCGTTTCAACACTTGTGGTCTTGGTATCGAATCCCTAGCGGGGTGGCTAACATGTAGTGTGTGTACGTGTGCGCTTAACAAGCTAACCCATAAAATAATAATAATAATAATAATGTACAAAGTGCATTTCTCACAAGCATCCTGATCCGCGGTAACACGTTGCATCCGACAGCTTTTGCCATGGTTTACGTTTCCTTGTCCAGGGATGAGACCGTTGAAGGACATGACAAATAATATGTGATCCCACCACAGGAGGGGCTCACCATGATGATTGGCTAAAATCAAAGCCGTTCATCCATTTTTTTTCAGCTCAAGTTAAGATTAGATTTAAAAAACGAGACGGATCATCAATTGAAGCGGGCCCACATTGGGAAATGACCGGAAAGAGATGTGCCTACCGTTGAAAGATGATTAGGGTCCATTGTGACGTTTGCGGGTCATTCAAACTGTTTATAAAGCATAGAAACCGTTCATAACGTCATTCTCGGTAGGATGAACTGAAAGAAGAAAACTATTGGACCCGTCCAAAGATTCTGTAGCACCAAGAATGTTTAACGGAGACTGTACAAAGTTTCCTTCCAAACAATATGGTTGGGATGGATATCCATAGAAACATCGGCACATTTGTACAGAAAATACCAAACCAATCGCTGCATGTCCCGGAGCAGATTAGGTCCGGCCTCGGCCTCACCTGATGGTGCGGCCTTTGCCGTGGAGCCAACCTTCATATACACATTCTCTATCCATGCCGTCCATTTTCTTTGTCAGAACATTTTAGTGAATGAACCAAAACATAAGACACATCCAAATCTCATGTGGACCTTACCATAAGAAAGAGTTGGTGAGTGACCATTAAAAGTATTTTCTGAGCCACAAAAGTTTTGGATTAATCTTTTATATATATATATATATATATATATATATATATATATATATATATATATATATATATATATATATATGCTTGGTTTTTATGACTTCCAACAGGTTTGATGGAAAATAAACATTAGGGAAATGTTACCACAAGCCCTGGATAGATTTTGATGGCTAACCGTTCAATCACCACTTTCTTAGAGTATGGTGAACCTGTGATTTGGTATTTAATTTTTGAGAACATGCTCTAGAATGATCTGAAAAATGTATAGACAGCGTGGATGCATAAATACATAGATTAAGTTGGCCCCACGGTAGGAGCGGCATCATCTTGGCATGGCTGGACCGCAACTAATCCACTATCAATGTAGATTGCTTCCCGCCCAAGTTGGAAAATAATCCGTAAAGTCATAACTCTGTAGGGCACACAGTGATGTATGGGTTTTCATCCGCGGCCTCCATCAATTTTTTATTTTTATTTTTAATTTTCAGATCATTTTAATAAATGAACCTAAAAGCAAGGTAAATCCAAGGCTCAAGTGGGCCATACCGCTGGAAGAAACGGTTGTAACGACATTTTATTTTATTTTATTTTATTGGGTTAAGCTTCTTAGTTCACACCCATGTCAATACGCACACTCCATGTTAGCCACCCCCATTAAGTATCGAAACCAAGACCTCGAGTGTTGAAACGAAGTATCTGCACTCAGTCAATTGAGCTATGGATCTGGTGCGGTAGTAATGACATTTACCGTGGAAACCCTTTTAAGAATCAGGGTGCTGTTTATTTGCTATCTAACCTGTTCATAAGATCCTGTAGACATGGTGGAAGAGAAAATACACATATCATACTGATTTGAGACATCCGTGGCTCCCAGGAAGTTTTCAATGGTAAGCGTTCAATCACCTCTATGTGGTCCACTTTATCCTTATATCCTACTCATTTTTGGATTCTTGCTATAAAATAATCGAAAAAAAAAAGGATTTATGGCGTAGACAAACTTATACATCACAGTGGGTCCCACAAAGACCAGCTGTACGGAGACTCAATATGCTCTGTTTTTATGCTCTTTTAAAGGAAAAAACTTTGTAAGTCACCTGGCATGACTTTAAAAATGAGGTGGCCCATTGTGACGAGTATTTGAAATTCACCCATACCACCACATGCGTCACTCATATTAGGCACAAGGCCCAAGCTTCTTGCCTATCCGTGATTCAAGTGGGCCATTTGATTAACAAAAGTACAAGGCAATGCTCAACTCGAAATGGTTTCTAATTGTGTGACCTATCCAAATCACAGTTGGACCCGATGTTTTGAACGTGGGCATAAGTTTTATTAGGCCACCTCCTGGCTAGATTAGATGTTGTATTATTATCAGACTGGGCTACATAAAAATCTAAGCCCAGCATTCATTTGTCATCTTTTTTAATTGTGGGATCTAGGTGAGATTTGAATCTTCATCAATTTTTAGATCATGCTTTAAAATTATGTTTCAAAAGTAATGGACAGCATGGATCAAACAAACATGTGGGCGTACAATCTCTACTATTTTTGTTGTGTGGCCCACTTGAGCTTTGGATCTATACCCATTTTAGGGTCATGCCATATATAAAACGATAAGGCAAAACATATGAATTGGTTGGATTTCTCACTAATACCATAGTGGGCCCCACCTAGCTACGGAACACTAGAGGCAAAAGCTCTTCTATGGTTTAGTTGGAAATGACGAGTATTTTTACCTTTTAAAAATTAATATTGTAAAATTGTACTCGTAGCGTACCACGGTAGTGGTTATACGGAGACGGTCTACAGAAGGTAGCGGCTCCTTTCCAATACATCAAAAGCAAACGTATTTTTAAAAAATAGATTAAAAGATAGATTTTCATAAATAACTTTATTTTAAAAGGTTAGGCAGGTTTTAAAAAAGAATAAGAAAGAGTTTTAAAAAAAGTAACTGGTTAGGGGGAAAATGCAACAAATATGGGAACTCGGTTATGGGATGAACCAACCCTGCTAACATAATCCGATACAACAGGTAAAACCAAATGAAGGTAAAGCCTCAAGGAAAGACTCAGCTCGGATCTGTAGGATATGAATCCTAACCGAATCTAAAAGAGTTAAGAGCCATAAGCAAAATATGTAAGACGTATGAAGCTGACTCGATTAAAGAGACAGCAATGTCTAAAGGGACCAATTAAAGGCTCTAAAGCTAAAAGTCACATGACCGACTATGAAACCAACCCACATAAGGTTGGTTATAGTGTCGGCTATCGGATTAATAAAGAAAGGGCATCGGTTCCAAACCGACGCTGTTTCGTCCGACAATAGGTAAAAAGCTTTATCTTTGTAAGCCAGCTGAGATTAAAGAATCTATTGAGGCCAAGCCAAGCAAAGGAGAGACGATGTAATCTTAAACACCGTCCCAAGAATCTTGTTAAAGGATTCCCGACCCCAAAAATCTTGGGATCGAGAAGTATCCGTAAACAAAATAGCAATTAAATCTCCCAAAAAATAGGAGAGAATCCCATTACGTCGGGACCTCTCACTTCTATAAAAAGAGGATTCTTCAAGATCAAAAGTACGTAAGAAAAATCCTAAGAAACTCCTCTTCCCGGATCTTTATTGACTTGAGCATCGGAGGTTCCCCGGCTCTAGCCAGGTTCTCTTCCCCTCTTATTGTGTTGCAGGTGGAGGTGTAGGGAGAGGCTAATTCAGTTTTTCGCATCAACAGTTTAGCGCCGTCTGTGGAAAACGATATAAAAGTCATTTTCTGCATTTTACCCAAGGAGCTGTAAATTTATTATAATGGTAAGAACTTGAAGAATGAGCCCAAAAGGACCGAATGATGCTGCTATTGCTGGACAACTGGGTACAAGTGCGGCCCAGGGGGCTCAAAATCAACCCGATAACTGCCAAGGTTCCGCACTTTGTCTCGCCGCTTTTGCGACAATTAACGTCCAGCGGAACCGAAATAATGGACGGTTAGATCGGGAGGTACAGGAGCTCAGAGCCAACGTAAACATTATACGACAAATGTTGGAACAGGTACACCAACAACAAATGCAGCAGTTTCGACAGGGTCAAGCGATAAACGCTCTGCAACAAGTTACCGACCCTCAGCCACTGTTCCGCGATCCCTTCCACAGCTGAGTCAGCCCCATGGCCCGACCAAGCCAGCACCTGTTCATTCGGCAACCACCGTGCTGCCTCCCACAGATCTCCAACATGAGATAGATTGGAGGAGGTGCAGTCGGCTTCCGGATGAAGTGTGGCAGAAAGTGACGAGCCCTAGAAAGCTGACCTCCAGGACTTCAAGAAGGAAGTGATGGAAGAGATGGCGGACATGAAACAGGGTCGAGATGCTCGAGACTAAAGCATCCCCTTTCATTGATGAAGTAATGCAAGCTTGGCTACTGGAAAGGTTTCACCTACCACAGATTACACCTTTTATTGGAAAGACCGACCCAACTGAACATCTCGAGTGCTTTCGGACGTACATGGAATTGCACGATACTTCGGATGTTGTAATGTGCCGAGCTTTTTCTCTCACCTTAGCCGACGTAGCTTGACTTTGGTTTAAGTAGCTGAAACCGAAGTAAATCAGTTCATTCTTGGAGTTCAGTGACGCCTTTCTTACCAATTTCATTGGCAGAAAAAAAAAATTGAAGCCCCCCTACACATCCGAACAACATAGTTCAGGAGGGAGAGCCATTGAAAGACTACATTAAACGTTTCAACTTCGAATCGCTACAAGTTCAGAAACACTTAGAAGAGACAGTGCTCAACTCCCTCATGCAAGGCATTAGGGTCAAGCCATTTCTAGCGTCATTAGACAAGAATCCACCAATGACTCTGGTCGAGTTCATGACTCAATTAGACAAATACGCGGATGCCGAGGAAACACGAATCCTACGTGAAGCTGCCCAAAAAGTAAAAGTCTTGGCTAAAGAGTCAGCCAAAAAGGAAGTTGACTCGGCTGGAGGAAAGAAGCGTAAGGACGACCGAACGCCTGATAAGCGTAAGTCAAGTAAACGACCCGACCAAAAGTTCTTTACGTACACTCCACTCAACAAATCGTACGAGCAGGTGTTAATGGAGATCAAGAGTGAGGGATTTGTTAACTGGCCAGACAGGCTTCGATGCAATCCCAATCGGTGAAATAAGAGCAAGTATTGCCACTATCATCGGGATCACAGGCACAATACGAGCAACTGTTATCACCTAAAGGAAGAGATCGAAAGGCTCATCCGAGAAGGTCGACTCACAGAACACGTTAAAAGGACCGGGACAGTTAAAGAACGCCTAGGTGACAACCAACCCATAGAGAAAATTTGAACTATTGTCAGTGGTCCCAGAGGCGAAGGCGACTCTAGCAATGCTAAAAAAAATATGCCAGAAGCCTCAGCCAACCCGAGTCTGAGCTCCTAGTCATATCTTGGCCTTCAAAGGAAAAGAAAAGAGAGAAGTACTGCAGCATCTCATTTACTAATGAAGATGCCCAAGACATCTATCACCCTCATTACGATGTACTAGTCGTTACTCTCACGATTACAAACCGAAAGGTATTCCACATACTGGTCAACATAGGATAGTTGACTGACGTACTTTTCACTCAAGCGTTCGACAAAATGGGAGTTGAACGATCGACATTGCGATCAGTTCATACCCCATTGATTAGATTTTTGAGATGTCAAGCACTCTCAAAGGGAACCATCTCACTACTACTCACAGCCAAAAACCCTCCACATCAGGCAACAGTCATGGTCGACTTTTTGATAGTTGATCAGTCGTCCGTATACAACGCTATACTCGGTCGACCCTCTCTGAGTCCCCTCCAAGTAGTGGTATCTATATACCACCTTTTCATAAAATTTTCAACCGAGTCAGGAGTAGGAGTTGTCAAAGAAGATCAACAAGATGCGAGGTGCTGCTACGCAACAGCTATTAAGATTTCTGCCGAGAAAGCTCCAGCCGAGGCATTAATAATCGAGTCACTGGACCCCCAGGTCGAGATTCCTGATCGAGGACAACCAGTTAAAGACCTTATCTTGGTACCTTTGGTCGAGACAGATGGATTTAAAACAGTGCAAATTGGCTCGTCTTTGTGATCGCCCATAAAAGACAATTTGATAGCCCTGCTCCGACGATACGCTGACATATTTACATGGTGCCATGAAGACATACCGGGGATCGACCCATCAGTGATCACTCATCAACTCAACATCGATCCGACATACCGACCAATCCGACAGAAGCGACGACCACTCAGCCCTAAAAGGTACGCAGTTATTGAAGAAGAGGTTAGCAAGCTCCTCAAGATAAAATTCATAGAAGAGATATACTACCCAGAATGGGTAGCTAATGTCGTACTTATGAAAAAAGTCAATAGAAAGTGACGAGTATATATTGACTATATCGACTTGAACAAAGTCTGCCCAAAGGATAGTTTTCGTCTTCCGAAAATAAATTAGTTGGTAGATAGTACAGCGGGGCATGAACTTCTTAGTTTTATGGATGCATATTTAGGGTATAATCAAATTATAATGCATCAATCTGATAAATCTAAAACTACCTTTGTCACCGATAAAGGCCTTTATTATTACCGTATGATGTCATTTAGTTTGAAAAATGCTAAAGTAACTTAATAAAGATTAATGAACAAAATCTTTGCTCAGCTGATCGGCTGAACCATGAAGTATATATTGACGACTTGCTCGTTAAAAGTGTACACGCAGCTAACCATATAGCTGACCTGGAAGAAATGTTCTTGATCTTACGCAAGTACCAAATGAAGTTAAACCTGAGTAAGTGTGCCTTTGACGTAAGCTTGGAAAAGTTCCTCAGATTCCTGGTTAGTCAGTGAGGGATCGAGGCAAATTCGGAGAAGATAAAAGTATTACTTAACATGGAGTCTCTAAAACAATCAAAGACATACAAAGATTGACTGAATGAGTAGCGGCACTCAACCGTTTCCTCTCCCAGGCCACCAACAAATGTCTTTCGTTCTTCAAACAATTGAAGGGATGACAAGCAGTGAACTGGATGGAAAAGTACGAATCTGCATTCCAACAATTAAAGTCTTATCTCGAATTTTCACCTCTCTTATCGAAGCCCAAGCTTGAAGAAGCTCTGCTGCTGTACCTCGCAGTGTCCGAGGCAGCAGTTAGCTCGGCCTTGATACGATAACATAAAGGAAAACAACTGCCAATTTACTATGTCAGTTAAGCACTCTTATCGGCAAAGATGAGATACCCACTCTTGGAAAAAGTGGCCTTAGTTTTAATCGTCTCCTTACATCAACTTCAACTATATTTTCAAGCCCATACCATTGTTGTCAAGACCGACCTCCCGCTCCGTCAGATTCTACAGAAATCGGAAGTATCCGACCATCTTACGAAATAGGCGATTGAACTCAATGAATTCGATATTCAGTATAAGTTGAGAGTGACAATCAAGGGACAAACTGTGGCTGAATTAATTGATGAAGTCATACCACAAGCCGACACAAGTACTATCGAGCCAGTTGCAGAACCGACGACCGCTTCTCCCGAGTCATCGCCCGACCCAATCCCTTGGAAGCTGTATATCATAGCTCCTCCAACTCTAAGGTAAGCGGGGCAGGAGTAATACTAAAAACTCCTGATCAAACGTATATACAATATGCATTAAGACTTGGATTTCAAGCCTCGAACAATACAACAGAATATGAAGCATTATTACTCGACCTTCGACTTGCGGGCAGCTTAGGTGTTACGCATTTCAACGTTTTCAACGATTCTCAGTTGGTCATCAATCAGGTTATTAGTGTGTACCAAATATGGAAAGAATAGCTGAAAACGTATATGGAGAAAGCTAAAGAACTGATCGGTGACTTTCAACGTTGTGTCATCACTCGAATCCCTCGGACTGTAAACGCTAAAGTTGACCTATAGCGAAACTCACCTCTGCTGATGAAGATGACATACCTAGGTCTGTTCCGATCGAGTACGTAACTAAACCGAGTAGTACTGAACCAATTAGTTCGATTGTACTCGCTATCGATTTGGGATTTAGTTGGCTTGACCCGATCGTCCGATATCTCGACTGTGGAGAATTGCCTGAAGATCGTGTCAAAGCTTGGCGATTGAAGATTCAAGCTTCCCGCTATACCATACTCAATGGAACGTTGTATAAAAAGGGTTACTATGCTCGGTTACTACGGTGTTTGAACCCCAGTGAAGCCGATTATGTGCTACGAAAAATTGATGAAGGGATTTGTGGAAATCACTCAGGTGGACGATCTCTCGCACATAAGGTCTTATGTCAAGGATACTATTGACTGACTATCCAACACGACACTCGTAAGCTTGTCCAGAGATGCGATAAGTGTCAGCGATTCGCAGCTATCCCGAAGAACTAACTTTTATGACTAGTCCTTGGCCCTTTGTGCA
This sequence comes from Magnolia kwangsiensis, assembly GCA_037074715.1. Taxonomy (NCBI): domain Eukaryota; kingdom Viridiplantae; phylum Streptophyta; class Magnoliopsida; order Magnoliales; family Magnoliaceae; genus Magnolia; species Magnolia kwangsiensis. The sequence goes on along the minus strand of CM073575.1, from coordinate 5,635,191 downwards.
GTGGGGAATCGATATTATTAGACCTCTCTCTATGGGGAAAGGACAAATCAAGTTCGTAGTCATGGCAGTAGATTACATCACGAAGTGGGCCAAAGCAGAACCGTTAGCAAAAATAACCGAACAAAAGATCACATACTTTATATGAAAAATATCGTCTATCGATTCGGGATACCTCGGACTATGATAACTGACAATGGGAAGCAGTTCGATAACAAAAGCTATCGCGAAATGTGTGATAATCTCGTAATCAGGAATGTGTATTCATCGCCCCATCATCCTCAGACGAATGGGCAAGTTAAAGCAGTCAACAAGATCATCAAACAACATCTTCAAACCAAGCTCGATTGAGCCAAATGAGCATAGGTAGAGCAACTCCTGAAGATACTATGGGCTTATCGAACCACAGCCCGAACCGCTACAGGAGAGACCCCTTTCTCCCTTACTTATAGCTCGGAAGCCGTTACTCCAGTCGAGATCGGGTTAATTTTGACCCAAGTCAGCTCGTTTGATGAGGAAGAAAATGAAGAACTCCTAGCCCTCGGACTCGAACTTATAGACGAACAAAGGAAAAAAAGCTCGGTTACGCATGATGGCTCGGCAGCAACAAGTAGCTCAGTTCTATAATGCCCGAGTTAAGGTCAGACGCTTTCGAGTCAGAGACATGGACCTCCGAAAAATATTTCTCAATATTAAGGAAGTTGGCGCAGGCACATTGAGACACAATTGGAAAGGACCCTATGTCGTCACAAGCACCATCCAACCGGGAACGTACAGATTAGAAGACCTGACTGGGTAATTACTATCTCATCCATGGAATGCCGAGTATTTAAAAACCTACTACCCCTAAAGTTGACATAACAAAGCAATGAAAGATGCTCAAAAATGACAAACATGTAAACTTAGCCAAAATGAATAAAAGAACTGAGTATATTTATTTATTAGTATATTTGTTATATCGAGTTATATCTTGCTTCAACATTACATTGTCAGAGTAAAAGGGTTAAAGGTAAACGAAAGATCGACTAAAATGTATGAACTTCTCCCTTGGCTAAAATTACCCATGGGCTTGCTCGGAGCTGATGATGGTACCAAAATGGAGCTGATGATGATACCAAAACGGAGCCGATAATGGTACTAAAAATTGAGCTCTGAGACTCATCAAGGGTCACTCGGAGCGACCTCAAGAACCGGAGCTGCTTCAGACTCGACCCCGGTACCAGTCGTAACATCAGCAGACTCAGCCACTTCAGCCGCTGGATCCTTGGGAGGGCCTTCCTCAATTCTTGAGAGATTAAGGTCGGAAAAAAATTATTTCATCACTTTGATGCAAGCTGTATACCCGCTCTCATATAAGCGATCCCTCTCATCTTCAAACTCCGGAGATTCAAGGAAGTCTTTTATAACCTTCTCCCTGACCTCTTTCTTGGCCAACTCGAGCGCTGCATTTGTATCGGCCTTCAACCGAGCCAGCTTCTCCTCAGAGGCGTCACGAGTCAGGCAGAATTCCCGACCCTTATTATGGGTTTCTTTCAGCAGCTGAGTCGTTCGATCACATTCATCTCTAGCATCTTCAGTTGCCTTCCAAGCAAAGCTCAACTCGCCAGTCAAACGGCTGACCTAAGCCAAGTTAATTTTAAGTTGAGCCTCTGCCTCTGTTTCCCGTTTTCGAGCTGCTTCGACATCCGCCACATCTTTCTGGGCCTTCTCAGCCTCAGTCAGATCTCTGCTGGCTCTCAGCAAGTAAGGAACAAGTTGCATGAGAAAGGAACGAAGTCAGATCAAAGCCGAAAGAGACAACGAGATAAAAGATAAGTTTGAATCCTACCCGAAGAAAGATCTTCGTAACATGGGAGAGTATCCAACTCCCAGGGGCTTCGAAGATAGAAGCAAACTCCTTGTCGCTCCCGGCAGAAACAACCTAAGGGACCATGTCTACCACGGCCCGACGGAAGGATGATTACTCCTATGGAGCTGACTCCCCCCTTAAAGTCTCCCCTCTTAGCTCCTTTCTTCGTCCCGAGACCCGCTCTTAAATAGGTCCTGGCTCAGGAGTCGCATGGGACTCGGCAAGAATAGTGCTCACGTCCTCTACCCTCTCCTCGGGGTTAGAAAGAATGATGACGATTGAGATGGTCGAAGCAGGGGCGACATGGGCGGAAGGCTCCACGATCGAGGGAGTAGTTTTCTCCTTCTTTGGAGGCCGAGGTTCCAACAAAAAGTACTGACCTAGGAGGAGCCTTCAACTTGGATGTTGACTTCGGAAGGGGTTGAGCTTCAGCCATTTCTTTGTCAGACAAAGTAAAGAGTCAGAAAAATCTGACGAAGATGCATCTGAGTAACTAGAAGATACCTGTCACAGATGAATCCAAGCCCGAGAGAAGAAGACGCTCTGGTTGTAGAAGGGACTTCCAAGACCGATCCTCCGGACTTATCGTCCACAGATCTTTGATTCGAGCTAAAGCGTTGGCTCCTAGCTTCAGCTTCTTCTAAGAAATTTCTACAGAGTACGTTCAGTCAGACTCAGAAGGATCATAATAAGAAAAGACAGGAAAAAAGGCATGCCGAGTCACCTGCTTCGAAGAATACCCAGAGAACACGCGGTTCGAAGAGCCCAGGCTTGGCATTCTCTCAGAGACCGCACACCCAGAACCACTTCTCTCTCCAGTGCTTGTTGGACGTAGGAGAGTTGGTTATCAAAGAGCCGCCCTTGTTCCGCCAAGCGCTCAAGAAATATCAGTCGGGCTGTGAAGTGTTCGGTCGTACTTAGTACAGATAGAGGAATTTATCCATGATCAGAGGGGGCTGTTCTGCCTCAGCCCACAACATTGCACATCCAAACAAGTTCCTCTACCCATTCGAAACTATTTGTCCAAGAGCAATTCTGAGTCGAGAGAAAATCTTAAGCAACGAGTTGAAGGGGCAGACGCAAGCTACATTGCATGGTGACTTAAAAAATTACGACCATCTCAGGAGGGGGATGGTCGGGCAATTCACTCGGGAGTGGAAGTCGAAGAATTACTGAGTCAGGAACATGATACCCGACTCGGATTCTATCCAAATTCACCTCAGTCAAAATCGAGGGGACCGGTCCTTTTTGCTCGTCTCCGACCTCCTTACTCTCGGCAGCCTCTCCTTCTTTAGTTGTTGATTTAAAAAACCGAGCCGACCTCCATGGAGAAACTGACTCAGTGGTTCCCCCAAGCTCAGTCCTCACCGGTCTCCTAGGAAGAGCTGGCTCAACAGTTTCTTCGAATTCTTCCTCTTCTTCCATGTCATCTTCAGGAAAATGAGGAGTAAGCTTGTCAGGGGCATGTCTTAAGACAAAGGAACCCACTGGAGCATGGCGTTCCGTTGAAGCCCCACTAAACAGCCTAGTGGTAAGCTGGAAAGTCTTATTAGTGCTCACCATCATCTCCGCTAGTAAGGAAGGCGATTCCGAGACATTCCAAAGATTCCCCGTTTCGCCCTCATCACTGAAAATCCCCTCCCGGAGACTTGAAGGATGCATTATAACTGAAAGTCGAAAAGAAAAGGGAGGGAGAGAAAACTCACTAGAGAGGCAAAAAACACACGGTTGAGGAGGAAAGAAGAAAGCAAGGACGAAGAAAAATGGCAGATTGCAAGCACAGTAAAGAGAGAAAATGGAAGAAAAGGAAATCGAGCGGGCGGACAAAAGTGTAAAAATCGACCTTGCTTCTCCTTTTATAGCTGAGCCACGTGGCAATCGCATTTAAGGAGTCGAATCAACTCCTGCTTCGACTCTCCCGCCCGACGTGTGGCGCACGCCGATTGACGCAAGTAACATCTTCGCCACGTGTTTGACGCTCATAAGCGGGCAAAACGATCTAACGGCTATCCGCTTGTGCGACCTCGAGTAACGAACCGTCATACGTTAAGGATGATATAAGAAACATTAAATACTCCATCATAACTCTGATTCTTAGTGTAAACTGACATAGTAATTCATTACTCCTTTGTGTAGACATAGCTAACACAAGGAGTAGGAGACTTACTGTTGGGGAAAAATGCAACAAGTTTGGGAACTCGGTTATAGGATGAACCAACCCTGCTGACGTAACCCGAGGCAACAGGTAAAATCGAGTGAAGGTAAAGCCTTAAGGAGAGACTCAGCTCGGATCTGTAGGATATGAATCTCGACTAAAGCTAAAAGAGTTAAGAGCTACAGACAAAATATGTTAGATGTATGAAGTTGACTCAGTTAAAGAGACAATAATATCTAAATGGACCAATTAAAGGCCCTAAAGCTAAAAGCCACCTAACTAACTATGAAACCAACCCACACAAGGTTGGTTGTAGTGTCAGCTATCAGATTAATAAAGAAAGGGCATCGGTTCTAAACCGATGTTGTTTCGTCCGACAGTAGGCAAAAAGCTCTATCTTTGTAAGCTAGCCGAGATTACAAAATCTATTGAGGCCGAGCCAAGTAAAGGAGAGACGGTGTAATCTTAAACACAGTTTTAAGAATCTTGTAAAAGGATTCCCGACCCCGAAAATCTCAGGATCAGGAAGTATCCGTAAACAAAATAGTAATTAAATCTCCCAAAAAATCAGGAAGATTCCCCTTACGCCAGGACCTCTCACTCCTATAACAAGAGAACTCTCCAAGATCAAAGGTACGCAAGAAAAATCCTAAGAAACTCCTCTTCCTGGATCTTTACTGACTTAAGCATCGGAGGTTCCCCGGCTCTAGCCAGGGTTCTCTTTCCCTCTCATTGTGTTGCAAGTGGAGGTACAGGGAGAGGCTAATCCATTTTTTCGCATCAACATAGCTCTCTTGAAAATGACTCGAAAATATAGGCGGCTATCACCCGCCACTTGCTCACTGAAATATGGCGTACAATGCAAGATCCATGTTGATTTTTGGGCTGACTTTCATCAGATAGATGCATTTTCATGGAAATTAAGGTGATTTATTAATTATCTCATGCACCAACGTGACCACCGGTACACAGGCGCCCACTGGATACTAGCGTCACCAGCACCTAGCTGGAAAGGAAGAGTCCTAGTGAAGATATGCAGGGCCATTAGGGTGTATGTATTTTATCCATACCATCCATCTATTTTGACATATTAGTTTAAAGCCCTTAGTTGAAAAAGACTGTATATTAAAGGCTCAAATGAACTACATTGTTTACAAGAAGTAGTAGGGATTCAATTCCTACCGTAGGAAATTTCCTAAAGTCGCTACTATGATGTTTATTTGCCATCCAACCTTATTGTAAGGTTACATAGATGGTTGTTCACTCCCCAAGTGTAGGGTTATGATGTAGTAATAACTCGGTAAGACCGAAGTCGAATCCCAAGGAACTGAAACCTGTACGTAATCTAAAATTAAGTAGAACTAGGACTAGAATGAGATGAAATCTAAATCGAGTGTAAATTGAGGAATAATGATGGAATAATTATCTAAACTTAAGAGAAATCAGAGGAAGGGAACTAGGGATTCAGAGGATCCACTTGTAGAGATCTAGGAGATCTTACGCATGTTTTATGGAAATTAATTGAATTGTCGTTGATATAGTTTTCAAGAGATGAAAGGTATATGAATCAGAATGGATTCTATCACCAAACCATGCCTAGGAGACAAAGCCGAAAATAGAATTAAACTAATTACTAACCAATCACATGTATGAAGGTTAGGAAGGGTACCGTCATCCGACCATGCCCAAGAAACTATGGTGAACAACAGGGCTTCCTGACATCATAAACATCAAAAGGAAAAGAAAATATGCAAAGCCATCTCAGACCCATTGTAATTTCAGTCACAACAGACCATTAAAGACTAAAAATATTCCCTTTAATGAACTAAAATCAACATCAGATCAGTCTTAAACAAAAGGTACAAGCAATAGGTCCTCTCATCACACTACAAGCTTCACCTCTTAGCCCTAGCTAAGAGGTTTAACTCAACATGATTGGGCTAATCTCTAACAAAACACATAGACAATAAAAAAAACTCAAAATTGTTCCCTGTCTTGCTTTCTCTCCACGTCTCCCTTTGCTTCACATCCCAAGCTCCTGCTGAGATCCTCTCCCTCTGTCTTCTTTTTACCTTTTATAACTGTGAAAGACCGTAGGTGAAAACGCTGGCTGGAGTCAGTTTCTGCAACAAAGAGGGCTCGAAACTTCTTACGCAGCAGCTATACGCAGTGCAACGTATTTTCGCAGCCGTAACGTGCACTAACGCAAAACAACCTGCAGTTGGCTTCGAGTTTTAGAGCAATAAACATGTTTTAATCCGGAATTCCTCCATGGTTAGGGTAAAGGCCACCCTATGGTCATATTGGACGGTTCGGATCAGAGATACGATCGTCATCTGGGCCGTACAACACCCCCGACGATCAGACCCATGTCCGTGCGTAACACATGTGCGTAAGGACAGATTTCGTAACTGGTGGACCCATGATCTTGATTTTATGAGAAATCCAATCCGTTCATTAAATTCTACTTGAAAAACCAGTCTGAAATGGACATTTTTTCCAGATTTGGTGCGGTCCAGAGAATCTCTTTCTCTGTCATCTACGGGACGTTTGAACGGTTGAAATCCATTCTCCATTGTCTCCTTGAAATATCCTCCTCTAGTCCTTGATCAGACGGCCCTTTTAAGTCTAATGAACAGTCCAGATCCTTGCCCAGAAGGCTGCAGCATGGCCCATCTCAATCGTCCGTAGGTGACGTTCGTAAACAGAGCATGCGTTTCTTGAAGTGTGATGGTCGGCGGTGCCCATTTTTGATTTCCACCGAAAAGTCCAAGCCGTCCATTGGATTTTCTGTGGAATTTCCATGCAGGAGGAATGGTTTTTGATTTCCGATATTGCGGTCCATTGAATCCATTCTTCAACTGTCCGACCTGCGTTTGAGACTTCCTATGCATGCATTGATCTTGAAAATCAGACCTCAGATCATATTATGGTCGGTTTTCCCTCCTAAACTCTCTGAACGGTGTGGATCATTACGATGCGTGATGATGGTGGCCCACAAAAATGGACCGCAAGTCCCTGTTTAAAACAGAGAGCCGTTTTTGAATTGTAGTCGGTCAACCCCATGGCTGACCGACTTCACTTTCTTGGTGCACAGCGAATCCTAGTGTACATGGTGTACATGCACTGCAGCATAGGGTCCACTTTAATGTTTTCGTAAAATCCGCTCCGTCCATCCATTCTCCCATATCATTTAAACCGTCCAGACTAATTTTGAAGCATATCCAAATAACAGGTGGGCTTAGAATCAATGGTTTATGGTCTGATCTATCTGTTAGCCCACTTTTGTAGGGATATAGGGGCTGAAATTTGACGTGTACGGTTCATTTGTGGTCCTCAGGCGATGTATGAAATTAGGAGCTGATCAGATGGTGGGAACTCTGCAATCTTTCATTCTGGATGACTGTCTGGCCTCTTAACGTGAACGCCTTGATTTCCTCGAATCTCTGGTTTGTAAATTCATCGTTCTTGGTCCCCTGGGGTCCTTTCCTTTGGCTTGGTGATGTTAGAGCATTAAATCCATGCTTTTAGCATCCTATTTCAGTGTAAGCTCGTAAATACACCCTGCAGCACAAACACGGTTAAATTGGCCATTAAACAGTATCATGTTCGTAAATTCAGGCAATAACTAGGGTCTTATATGCAATATTTGACCCTCAACAATGGTACAAAGGGAAAATATAAATACCAGCTCAATCCAAAACTTAAGTGCCATCCAAGAAATTTTCAACTGTAAGCTTTTAATGTTGTGAAAAAATATTAATTAAAAATATTTTAAATTATATATATATATATATATATATATATATATATATATATATATATATATATATATATATATATATATAAATGTTTTATTTAAAATAACTTGCATTTTGAAAATGATATAAGAAAAAATAGTGTTTATATGTGAAGTGTGGAGTACCTTTATATTTCTTTAGTTGATCCGTAAAGTATTAGAACTTGCCTGTTCTAGCTTCACACTGGAATACTCGCGCGCTTGGGCATGAGCTCGGTGTGAGGGCATGGGCATGTGAAGCAGTGTGGTTGTAAGGGTGCTAGTGACACACTTTGCACTTTGCACGTGAGTATCGTGTTACAGATAGATTGCTCATTCACGACCTTACGCAAACCGGTGCGAGTGGCTAGCCCAACATAAATTCAAACCATGTAGAAACTACTGCATGTGGCTAACTCAACAACCATAAAAAGACTAGCCAATTAGGCTAAATAGCTAGCATGCAATAACAATTATCTTACATACATGACGGTCAGAAATTGCCAATAATGGCTTGTTTCTCACCATCGGCCATAAAACAATCATATTGGTTTATAACTCTATACTAAAACGGTCAGCCACCTTATCCTATATAAACAGTGCATGGTGGTTCAATAGACCATCACCAACACTCGAACCATACCCACTTATAAACTAGCAAAAAGAACAACAGTGTATTTTGATTAGTCAGCAAAGTTCATACGAACCTTAGTCAGAAGAACTCAAGGAACAGAGTAATACAGTGATCTAAAATTTTCTAATTCTCTTTTTCGAATCTAAGACTTTTTCTTTTATTTCTCTATTAGAAAAATTATGTATAAAGTTCCATCTCGTGGTTCTTCATATTTGCTGAACGCATATCCACACTCAAGTTAGCTTGTCGTATCCTAGATGTTGTTTGTCTAAAACGTATAAGTATTCTCAATCTTTTTGAGAATGGGTGAATAAGGCTTTAATGATATAGTAATTACACGTGCTTCAATTTATCCTTATATTTTCAGTCTAAATATATTCTACAAAAACTATAAATTTCGTAATTTGTGTTAACATTGAATCTCATTCTTTCCTACGGAGTGGTCCATTCGGGCCTTCAATTTGACTTTTTATGGCTTTATGGCCTAAAATGACTTGTCAAAATTAGATAGACGGCCTAGATCAAACAAATACATCATGGTGCCGTATAAAGCCACTCTAGTGAAGCTAGTACTGAAGCCGTGTCCCCGGTCCTAGAAGACATCTCTCTCAAACCCTTCCGCTCACGAGCGAGCATCAATGCACAAGCATGCCCTTTTCATTTACACACATGGGTATGCGTATACTCGGATATACATGCGTGTGTCTGTGCAGCATACATGTGAGGGAGACGGGTGTTACGGGATAAAAGATCGAGGAGAGGTGACTCATGCGAATGGAAGCCAATTGCGTCCTGGCCCCGCCGAGATGCATTAAATGCTTAATTCGTCCGGGCAGGAGCCCTGTGTAGGGCCACTGTGATGTCTCGTTACCCGCACTGTTCATCCGATTTTTCAGATAATCATAGGATATGAATCTAAAAGTTAGGTAGGTCTAATGCTTGAGTGTACCACACAGGAAGCAGCAACAATAATAAAATTCTCCATTGAAACCTTTCTAGGGGCACCGTGATATTTATTTTCCAATCCAACATGTTCATACGGTTATATAAACCTATAAGGGAAAATACAAATATTATATTGATACAAAACTTTTGTCACTCGTAAAAAGTTTTTAATTGTGTGAGTTCAATCCCCACCGTGTGGTCCATTTGAGCATTGGATCTGCCTTATTTTTGAGTTTGTATACTAAAATGCTATGTTAAAATGGATGGACGGCATAGATAAATCACATATATATTATTAGGCCCCATAAATGCCTGCCTGAATGGATTATCGTCTACGCGCGGGAAGGACGCAATCCGCTTCATATGCGAATCGGGAAAGAATTAAATAAAGATATTAAAGCGGACGCCGACGGAAAGTTCCTGCGGTCAATAAGCTGTGTGAGGCCCACAGAGATGCCAGCGACAAATCCACTCTGTCCACCAGTTTTGCAAAACCACAACGGGATAGGAGCCTAAACATCCGTCTCATTCAAAATTAATGTGGGCCCCACACAAAACAGCTGGCATTGACCGCCCGCCGTTGGAAACTTTTTAGGGAAGACAGAAGTGTTGTATCGAGATGGTATTCGCGCCCACAGTTTATCTGAATGCTAATAACCTTGTTTTGTTTTGTTTAATGTGGCCCACGTGAGTTTCGGATCTGCACGATTTTTAAATTGAGTGATTTTGTGAAGGGCATCTCTTCGGCCCTAGACAGCTTCCGCCCCGGAGTATACTTGGTGGTAGCCCTTGCCGTGGCGCTGAACTTGAAGCATATATTCTCGGACGTGGATTTCCTGCTAGGGCAAAGTTACTGTCAACTTAGGTAGGGCACACCCTGATGCTTGTGAGAAATCCACCCTGTCAATATATTTTATGTGCTAATTTTAGGACATGTGATAAAAAATGAGCCCGAAGACTCAAGTTGGCCATACGCATGGAAACAATGGGAATTGAACAGCCACTATTGAAACATTCGAATGGCCCCAAAAGTCTTGTATTACGATAAGTTTTTCTGTATTCTTATTTCATCCCAGTGAAATGACCCATAAAATATTTTGGATGGCACATAAGTATCAAGGATATGATGAGCCCACGAAGGTTTCAAGGTTTGAACGTAGGCGTTGCTTTACTAATTTTTCCTCTTGTATGGCCCACTTGAACCTTGAATCCAGTACGATTTTAGTCACATTTTGTAAAATGAGCATACAAAGATGTACAAGGTAGAATTCTCATAAATATCATACTAGCCCCACATATTCTAAATCTAGGAAGAATGGTAAAATAGAAAACAATAATAATTGATCGTTCAAAACTTATAAAAGTTTTAAATAAGCTGACATATATTTGTTACTTCCCTCCGTTCGGGTTTATTTGATCTCATAATAACTTCCGAGGCAGACAAACATTGTATCATTCCCTACTCAGTGTTTCTTTAGCGTCTTGCACTGCTTCATTTTTTTAGCCAATGCTCTAAAATGATTTGGCAAAAATAGATGGTTGGACTGTATGGATGTAAAATACATACTTTTAAGGTGGACCCCACTTGGCATTGATGCAGATTACATACTTGAAGGTGGGCCTCACTCACACACCCCCACATATGCCTGCACACATGCTACAATGGGTGCTCGAGCTCATGACCTGGTGTTGAAACTCTTGTGAGTCTACCCATGAGACAGGCTGCAAGCATGGACCTCGTGGTCCATCAACCCAGGTGAGGAACGAGGTGGTGCTGTTCCAGGCAGTCGTACTCAATCCACGTCTCATTGTTTTACTCGCGTCCACTTGCTTAACCGGAGGCAATTAGGTGCAGTCCTGGCCTCATCCACGACGGTACAGGCCTTACAGTGGGCCCACCTTTAAGTATGTATTCTATATCCAAGCGGCTCATACAGTTTTCAAGATATTTTTAGGGTATGATCTTAAAAATGAAGCAGAACTAATTCTCAAGTGTAACATTTTATAAGAAACAGTGGTGATTTATTATTATTGGGCTACAAATGTTGGATCAAACTGATATTTGTTTTTTCCTCCCTCCAAATAAACATTATATTTCCGGTGGGCCCTAGGAAGTTTTTAATGATAGAGCATTCAACCACCGTTGTTTCTTGTTTCCTATTATCTGTCCACTGGAAAAGGGCCCTCGGTAATCTAGGTGAGCCATAGATAAGGGTTGCATGGTCTTGGGTGAGGCGGGGCCGCACCTAATTAATCAGTTTCCTTGCTTTTCTCGGTCACTATTTCTTCCATTGGCTATTTCAATGTATTCTCCGTCGGGCTTATCTTCCCTTCACCAACTCAACGGACCGAATTGCATGTGACCCCTCCCACAAGAATTTCATGTGGTTGGACGCTATGTGGAGCCCACAGAAATGCCCATGAGAAATCCACTCCATCCATCAGTTTATCAAGAACGCAATAGTACACAAATCCAAAAATCAGATAGATTCAAACTTAGGGGCCACAGCACACTAAAAAGGGAAAACGGAAGCATCCACCGTTGAAAGCTTGCTAGAGCCGAACATGATGTTTATATGCCACCCAAACCGGCCGTTCATAGGGTTATTACGAATCAGATAAACTGTAGGAACAAATATCATACTGATACAAAAATTATGTGGCCAACACAAGGTTTTCAATGGTGAGCATTCATTCCCCTTTATTTCATGTGGTGTGGCCCGGATGAGTTCGAATCTGACTGATTTTTTCCCTCGTCTCCTATTGTATTCTTGAGAAACTGATGGGCGGATTGGATTTGACATAGCATCTCTATGGTCCCCACATACCTGCCATGGATAAGCTTGTACGAGGAGACTTGCTTGCTCTCCGTGGAATTATTTCAACCCTTTGAAAATTTGGCATATGGATATTCACGGTACAGTTTTTATCATTAAAGTTAGAAAATATCCAAACAAAGAATCCTCTGTGTTTGTCTTCTTTTGGTTTTTTTCGGCCCATCTGAGGTTACCCTATCAAATAAAGAGTCTGGTTTTTTATTTTATTTTTTTAAAAGTGAGATTATATTGACAATCACAGACAGGTTACAGCAGCGGAGATACAAATTGTAAAATCGGGAGGGCCAGGAATGAAAAGGGGGCAGCCCTCTTATCATAAAAAGAAAAACAACAAAAAAGCTTAGGATTCCCGAATAAAGAGTCTGGTTGCTTTAAAACACCTAAATTCCACGAACCATGATATTGGAATATGCCACGTTTTATTCGTGTAAACCCTCTGTATAAGGTCATAGCTAGTTTGTCCCATTAGTTAATAGTCATTATATATTGGGTAATAATAATTATATTAAAGGTCATGATTATTGTCAAGATTATTTTTTATTTAAAAAATAAATAGATTCACTAGTACATAATTACATACCTAAAATGAGACGACATCATTCTTAGGTCGTTCCAATCGATCGGGCCCTTAGATTGCAAAACTTAGAAATTAAAATAATTTATTTTATAATATTTTGTACTTTACTATTATTTATTAATTTATGATCATTTCAAAAAAATATTGGCTTAGAAAGTTTTTGGGTGTCAGCCATCAATGGTGTGGCCCATCAGTTGGATGATCCTGATCACCAAGCAAAGAGCTCCACACTTGCCAGTTATGCGTTAGGGATCCTATCATTTCTCTACTTGAAGAGTGCTAAATAAGGTCATTCATGATATTAAACAGTAATCCCGTATATTTAATGATTAAAAAGGCCTAGACAGTCCGGGTTCAACTCATTCGTGTGGGCCCCGGAAGAATAGCTCCACCTGACTTACGTGCCGTCTCACCAACGCAATAGGCGAACATCACGCAAAGATCAGATGTCGCATTAGTACAAGAGAGGCTTCAAAATAGTAGTTGCAAGGAATTTGGTTGACTTGGAAGCTTGCAGAAGGTACGAGGCTTGTGTACTCCACGGACGGACGCGGTTTTCCGGCCAAAGCCTTTCGGAAGTTCCTGCGCTGGGACCCATGTGGGAACCACTGCAATATTTGTGCAAAATCCTCCCTGTCCATTCGTTTTATGAGTTCATTTTAGGATCCCAGCCTAAAAATGAACTGTATCTGGTGCCTAAGTCGGCCAAAAGAGTGATAATTAAATGTCCACAATTGAAATATTTATAGAGCCACATAAGTCTTGAGTCATGCTAATATTTGTTTTTTCAGTTCATCCCCAATAAGAAAGAAGCTATTAAATGGTATGGATGTCATGTAAACATCAATTTAAAACACGGGAGGTTTCAAGAATTTACCTAACCACCTTTTCCTTTAATACGCCCATTCAAGTCTTGGATCCTGCTCATTTTTGGTCTCATGTTTTAAAATGATCTCAAAAAACAGATGAACAAATTAGATTCCTTACAAACATCATAGTGGGCCCCACCTAAGATCCCAGGGCAGGAACTTCTTGCGAAAGGCTTTCCCAAGAAATCCGCGTCCTCCACGGACTCTGTTCTGGCAGCTTCTCCGTGGGGTCTACTGTGAGCTATTGGTTTTATCCATTTCGATAGATTATTTTAGGGTTAAAAAAAAGATAGATCTAAGGCTCAAGTGGACCACACCACAAGAAGCAGTGGTGATAATGACGCTCACTGCTGAAAACTTCTTAGGGTCCACTGTTTTATTTGCTGTTGAACCTGTACATAAGGCCGCGTGGATTAGGATGAAGGGAAAACACAAATATCATAATATCAAAACTTTTGCAGCTCTCAAGAAGTTTTTAATGGTGTCCAATCCCCACTGTGTGGTCCACATATGCTTTGATTGTGCATTATTTTTGAGCTCATATCCTAAATAGATAGGCAAAATGGATAGACTGATAAAACGCATACATCACAGTGGGTCCCACAAAGCCCCTGGACTGAGTGAGTCCGACTAGGGGAGGGACCCAATGCGCCCCTCTAGAGGAGCTGAGGGAGAGGGTACGACGGATAGAATTTCCAGACCTTTTTCTTTTGCTTACAAGATAGTGTATGAACGGATAAAGATAAGGGAGAGGTCATATGTGAATGAATTGTAGGGCTGTCAATGGACCCGGCTCATCCACGGGCTTTCGAGCCTAGCTCAGCCTTAGCCGGGCTTGGATTGCAGGATTAGGTCCTCAGGCCGGACTCGGGCTTAAAATCAGAGCCCAGTAAAGCAAGCCTCGCTTGGGCTACAATTTCAAAAGCCTGTCTGGCCAACCCCGCCGCTTACAAAAGTTAAATTTTCAAATTTCACAGCCGAAGTTGATGTAGTCAGGATGCTGTATGGGGCCCACAGAGATGCGTGTGACAAATCTACTCTGTCCATCACTTTTGCAAGACCACAATAGGAAAGTAATCTAAAAATCAGTTAGATCCAACAATCATGTGGGCGATAACACACGAAACAACGCTGATTGAAGGCCCACCATTGAAAACATTTTGGGGCTATAGAAGTTTTGTATCAGTCTGATATTTGTGCCTACAGTTTATCTGAGTGGTAACAACCCAATAAATGGCTTGGATGACATATAAACATCAAGATCAACTTCAGCAAGGTTTCACTGGTGGATATTTCTGGCTTAACTAATTTATCTGGTGTGGCTGGCATGAGTTTTGGATCAGCATGATTTTTCAAGGGCATCTTTGTAGCCCTCCATAGCTTCTGTGAAGAACTTCCTGCGGTGTGCCCTGCGGCTCAGCAGGCACCACTCCAGGTCAGATTAAGTGCAGTTGGGGTCCGGCCACCTCGGTGTATCTATGTATTATATATTCATGTCATCCATTCATTTTGCGGCATGAGGCCAAAAATAAAACAGATCCCAATCTTATATCAACCATGGAAATAGTAGTAATTTACTATTCAAAACTTCTTATGTGCCACAAAAGTTTTGGATCAAGCTGATTTTTGTTCGGGTGGGGAGTGGATTAGATGAGACCCTGGCCTCACCCAAGGTAGTGTGGCCATTACTATGGGGTACCATTGGGCCCACCTTGATGTATATGTTATGCATCCACAACGTTCATATGTTTTTCCAATCATTTTAAGGCATCATTATCCCAAAAACAAAGTAGATCCAATTATCAAGTGGACTGTACCATAAGAAACAGTGGTGATTGAACGTCCTACTATTACAAACTTTTTAGGGCACACCTTAATGTATTTATAACATTTATTTACCATCCAATTTGTTGACAAGGTTACTTAAGCCTTGATGAAGGCGAAAATAATACCAGCTTGATCTAAAACTTTCGTAGCTCATTAATGGTCAATCACTAGAGTTTCTTATGGTATGGTCCACCAGGTACTTGGTTCTACTTCATTTCTAGAATAATGCCCTAAATGATATGGAAAAATGGGAGGATGGCATGCATACATAATATATACATCAAGGTGGGCCCCATGGTAACCCCATGATGAGGGTCGCACCATCTTAAGAGAGGCCAGGATCTCACCTAATCCGCTGTCCTTCGTGTGACCTCATCAACAGGTTGGATGGTAAATAAACATAACATTAGGGCCAAAGAAGTTTTTAATGATGAGGTGTTTCATTGTTTCTTATAGTATGGTCCACTTGAGATTTGGATATACTTCATTTTTTAGCTCATGGGCTAAGATGATTGGCTAAAACAGATGGACAACCTGATATATAATACATATATTAAGGTGAGCCCTATGGTAATTAGGCTGCACCATATTGGGTGAGAGAGCATATTAGGTGAGCCCTTGCCTTACCCAAGAGGGTTCAGCCCTTACTGTGGGGCACGCCTTGATGTATGTATTCTATATTCATGTTGTCTATTCATTTTTCCATATTATTTTAGAAAATGATCCCAAAAATGAAGAAGATCAAATTTCAAGTGGACCATGCTTTAGGAAATAGTGGTGATTGAACACCCTACCATTAAAAACTTCTTAGGGCATACGTTAATGTTTCTATAGTATTTATTTTCCATCTAATCCATTGATAAGGTTATGTAAGCTTGGATGAAGGGACAAAGCAAATATCATCTTGATCCAAAACTTCTGTGGCCCATTAATTGTTAATCAGCATTTTTTCCTATGGTATGATCTACTTTACATTTAGATATACTTCATTTTTTATGCGATTCCCTAAAATGATATGGAAAAACGGATGGAAGGAGTGGATATAGAATACACACATTGAGATGGGCCCCATTGTAAGGGATGCACCATATTGGGTGAGGCCGGGGTCTCACCTAATCCGCTCCATTTGAGTGAGGCCGGGACCGCATCTAGTCCGTTCCCTTAGGCCAGGGCAGCGCGCCATCACTACCCATTGCTTTACTTGCTTTTTCTCGGCCACTATTTCTTGGTCCATCACTGTACTATTTCCTCACGTAAGTTCATTCGCTGGAAAGCCAACAAAAGAAAGGTACCATTGCATTTTAGTGTTTTACTTTGAATATGGACATTCACGGTAAGATTTGTTTTATTAAGGCCAAAGGATCCTTTTTCACTGAAGGCATATAAAGAAAATAAATAATGAAAATACATATCCATTTCTAATAAGAAATTATATGCATTTCTTTTTTAGTGAATTGCCTGTGTTGAGAGGCTCATCCTTGGTGCATGTATTATGTATCCATGTCATGCATTCATTTTTCCATATCATTTTAAGGCATCATCCAAAAAATGAAGCAAATTTGATTATCAGGTGGACCATACCATAAGAAACCATATATGGTGATTGACTATTAATGAGCCGCAAAAGTTTTGGATCAAGCTGATATTTGTTTTCCCCTTCATTCGGACTTATGTGACTTTATCAACGGATTAGATGGTAAATAAACACAACAAAAGGGATTGGAGTTGAGCTCTTGTACACTAAGGATGTGCAAGTGTATTCCATGGGCTCATACTTGTGTATCCTAAAGTGCTAAGGAGACAAGCAACTAAGAATAGTGGATGAATGAGAACAAAAAAGATGGATGTGCAAGTCCCAAGTGTGTTATATTAATACACTTGCTGCCAAGCAGTAGCCCAAGTTAGATAAATCTATCCTAACTTAGTCACTTGTTGAAGTGAAAATATAATTAGGTGAAATTACATGATAATAAACAGGGAATTGAGAAGGGAATGGGTGTTGCCTAATGCATAATGTGGTTTGGATGAAGCTAGCCAAGATGGATATATAATTATTTTTCAAGTAGTAGATTGAGTGATTTAGATTGGAGTTTTATTCACTTGTGGGCTAGAAGGTATGATAGATTGACCAAGGTTGACATGGGTTTGAGTCATTTCTTCCTACTCTCTCCCTCTCTTGGTATAGGGATGGAAACTTTTTAAGGGATTTATGGGATAGGATGGTTTTTCTTAATATTTTTTGAGTGCCTTTGAATGAAAGGGAAGGAGGCTATTTATAGCCTCTTGACTAGGTTTTTCAACAATTTCTGAGAAAGTTGAGGATAAAAATGGGTTTAATGGACTGTATTTAAGATCCCCATGTGATAAGATATCAACAGTTAGATGGGATGATAAGATGGTAATTTTCACTCAAAGGAACCAAGATGTTTCGCATTTTCATATGGTTTCATATAGTTTCAAAATAACCATTCATGCTTTGTGTCCTCTTATGCCAAGGTAAAAGAGCTGCCTCATGGTGGGTAATGCCTTTGGCTGGCTAAGTGGCCTGCAGGGGGTGCAGCCCTATTTTCCATATGAGTTTACTTTGATGGGGTGTGATTTGGCTGGGTGAGTATACTGACTTGAGTTGACTGGATTAATTGGGTTTTGCTGGGTTTATCTCACAGAATTGATTGGAATTGACTGGTTGAATTGATTAGGTTTAGCTGAGCAAGTTGACTGTGATGTAAAAAATCATTCTTGTCCATTCATTGGGCTGACTATACTTGTATTTTAGAAGTTATTCACCTGGTGGACCATAACTCATCGTCCAGCGAGTTGGAATAGGCATTTTTCTTATGTAACTTGCCCTGATTAGTAACAGGACGAGATTTTGGTTACAAAGCTCACAGGAGAAAAACAGATCACACAGGCTCATCCAATCTTTATCATTCGAAAATGTAAGCAGACATAACAACTTGCATATGGTACTGTCTGCGGGGCATTCCTGCAGTACGGTCACATAAGCGCATACACATACATGCACATACACACCTACACAACCCTATGAAAAACAGATCGTAATATCAACCAGCTATTGTCGACTCGTCCAAATCAGCTTGAACTCTTGTTCAGTGTTCGGTTCATGATTGAAATTAAAGGGTGACTGTCCTGATGCTTGGCCAAGTCGCAACTCGACTCAGGACCGAATGAGTCAATCCGAGTCACCGAGTCATGAATCTTTAAGTCAAGCTCTTTATTACTGACGTAACCTTAACCTTACCATAACGATAGTAATCAAAGGAAAGTGGGAGTGAGATGGTGGGTCCCATTCCCACTACAATCTCAAGTAGTCTTATCTAAGCCGTCCAATCAGTCTTGATAAGATCTATGTGGATCCCGCCAATGTTGACTTCCCCGACTTTTGGGACCAAGCTCACAACCACTTTCTCCGAGCCATCAGCATCAATATCTTCTATCAACTTCGATATGCCCAACTTGAGGCTGAATTTCTTTTTCTCTGCATCACCCTTTTTATGAATGTGGAAGTGGGCCAGTTTCATAAAGCTCCCTGCAGTCTCTCCTAGGTCAGGTCCCACAAAATCCCCTCCATAAGGGGCTGCCACGTGTACCTCAAACGTGACGGGCCCATTGTGGGGGATCTCTATGCCGTCAATCACGAGGACCTCCACCTCATCCTCTTTCTCGTCCTTGGTTCGGGAGTTCTTGGGCCTCTGCACAAGCGCCCTGATGGTCGAATCCAGGGGTCTTGGGTCGGGTCCGAACTCGGATACCTGGACCAACGAGACTCTGGATCTCGGTTTGGCCTTGGCCTTCTGCTTTTTCTTGATGCTGCTATTAGCCCATGGAAGTTCCACGTCTTCATAGGTGTACCGGAGTTTCAGCGGATTGAGACAGTCTTCCACCTGTTGCGTTCATTTGTTAGTCAATGCATGAATTACACATACAACTAGTTGGACGGGTAGCGGATAAACGTAAATATATCAAGTGGGTACAACATGGGTCATGATAAATATCTTATGCAAATATCAGTGACTGGTTCACTCACCATGTGGGCCACACCATCTAAAATAATGGGCAACTGATAATCTAATTTAAATTATATTTGTGGACCACAAGATAAGTGGGATGGTTTTATTTTTACCCAGGACCTTTATGATGGGACAAACCTTTTGGAAAGATTGAACGTGGTGCAAACATGACACGTCAGCAATTATACACTGATTTTGTTTTTTGATCTTCTGATTAATATTTATGTTTTTTCTGGCCATGGTGGGAGGTTCGTAGCCCTTAACCTGACACGTGGCTGATCAGGAAGTGAATCTGATCCGTCCATATAGTGAGTCCTATTCAAAGATTGATTGTGGTTGAAAATTTCACCTATGGAGGATCCCAGCGGTCAGATTTCCTGTTGCATCCAATTTCATCACGACCATCTATTTTAAGGCCATTGTGGACATAGATACGATTGCCAGGCCATTCATGGTAAGCACACACACATGGACAGTCATGGTAAGTGCCCATTAAATGGACACTCTAGGACTGGACCTGCCGCATCATGTGGGATGAGTTTCAGTGTATGCAAATCAAACGGGTCACTATGATGGACGGAGATTGGGTATTTACCCCCGCCCGTCAACATGGGGGGCACCGAGATGTATGGTGTTTTATTCACACCGTCCATCCATTTTTTTCATATCATTTTAAGGTAAGTAACCAATGCACATTACGGGCCCATTTAAGATAAGTAAGTTTGGTTAAAATTTAATTATAACTTTTTTACTTACAAAGTGCTTAATCACCTCAGCATAATAAGTAAAAATCAAGATAAGCTTCTTTTTTTTCCTTTTTTTTAAACGCGCGCAGACTGACGCTGGTGGAATTTCATCACCAATGGATATTCGAAGGCATGACCGGGAGTTTAAACTCTCGAGAGTCTACCACCCGTGCAAGAGTAAGGACCCAAATAAGCTACTTGAGCATAAGTAACTAATCTTAACTTACTGTCCAAACGCCACCTAAATGTCAGCTTTAGTCAATAACATGTAACCGTGAAAATTTTCAGACAATACCTCTGGCCTAAAAAGCAGGCATTAATAAGGGGCCCAACCACATATGGGGCCATAAGAGGAATGGCCTAGATCTGTGGACATCGGCATGAGATGTAATACACTACCCGCAGCACCCTACCTCCGTGGAGCCCACTCTGTTGTGTGCGTGACTGTGACATCTACTCCGTCCATCAGATTAGCCCTTACATTTTATATCCACGGAATAAAAATCGGCTCATCCACACTCAGGTAGGCTATAATACAAAAAAACAATGGAATGAGAGGCCGACACTAGGGTTTTGTTTGAGGCGCACCATAGTGTTTATTTTTCATCCAACCATTCAATGTGGCAGATACTCCAAAAACTAGCCTGATCTGAACCTTGAACATGTCTTAGTGAGGGATCTTAGAAATTGTAAGCATAATCTCACATTGTTTTCCATCCAGTGGCCCATCTGAGTTTTAGATCAGACTGATTGTCGGGATGTAATGTGAAATCGAGACAGTGCAACAGATGTAAAGAGTGGATGTAACATTCGTAAAGACAAGGCCCCACCGGGAGCAGTTGTTTTTCAGCAGAGTGTCTCAATTGGTTCCGAGGATAGTCGATTAACTCGCTCGACTTTCATGAATACGGAACAGACTACAAATATTGTAGAGTCTCGGTGAGCAGTGTCGAGAGTTTTGCCGATTTAAATCGAGTTTTTCCAAGTTTACTTCTAGATTCGTCGAGTCGAGACGAGCCGACTGAGTCTTGAACGAGTCATGACCCAATCTGGTAATTTCGAGCCGAATCGGCGGTTTTTTTTTTTTTTTTTCTGAGTTTTCAAATATAGACTTGGCGGAAGAGAGAGAGAGAGGGGGGGAGTTGCGCATTTGTACCTTGACTTTGACCAACTGTTTGTTCTCGTCGTAGAAGATGAAGGATGATTTGAGCCAGTCGGTATCGTTGAAGTCGACCTTGTTTCCTCGCTTCTGCCTGTAGATGTGCCACATCCTGTCCACGTTCGAATGGTGGCAGTAGAAAAGCGGGTCGTAACCAGCCGTGGAGAAGTTGCCCATGTTCTCGTTTGGAAACTCGGGCAGCCCTACAAACTGGTGCATCGCATTATGTATCCTCTCAATCGCCCCCGGCATCTTTTCCGCAGAGACCTTCTCGCCGGCCCTGACCGGATCTCCCAAGAACAGCTCCGGAAGCGGCTGAGACTCCCTAAATATATTGTTCATTTGATACAGGTTCTTCATCTTCAGTTCATCGTCGGTGTACAAGCTCTCAGTCGTAGGGCTGTATTGGTAGTCCAGCACCTTCGCTAGGTTAGCCGCGTTGCGCAACTCGTCGTTGAGCGGGCCCTCTTTGAGAAAAATGGGCGGGATCGTCATTCCGTCTGGAGAGTCCCAGTTCCAGAATGGGAGGGCGAATGTCTCGTCACCGATCAGCTTCCCGAGGATCCTCTCATGGAAGTGGATGTAGTAGCGGTGCCACGGCAGGAATATCCAGCTGAAGTGGACTTGCATCGGGACGTCGAACCCCAACTGGTTGTACGCTTCATTGCAGTACTGGCAGTGCACCTTGGCCTGCTGCTCCAAGCTCCAAGGGTCGGATGAATCGAGCGCTCTCATGCGTTTATAGGCTTCCTTGTACTTGTCCAGGTCATCAGCATCCAACAGGTGCGCGGGTTTCCTAATGCGCAGTGGCGTGGAAGATGACGGGAACTTGTAATCGAAGATCTTGCTGTTGTCTTTGTAAGGCGGGCAGCACTCGACCGGTTTCCGTTCTGTTTCTGATCCAACAATGGCAGCATTGGCGGTGTGGCACTTGGATAGGTCTGGTGGTTCAATCGGAGAAGCGACGGCTGTATTCTCGCGTCCGAGGGCGGCAGCACCATACAGACCTCCCAACGTTCCAAGGAGAACATTTCTTCTGTCCAACCTCAGAATGGATTCTTTGTCGCCACCATTATCATATACACTAGCATTAGTAGCATTAGTACTAGCGCCAGAGGCTGAGGGAGAAAAGTAAGTGGGTGCTCGAACAGCTTTTCGAGGGTGGCGGGAATGGTGGTGGTGGAAGGGGGAGGCTGTGGTTGCAAGAAATGAGAGGGACGACGACATGATTGGGGTCTTAGTACTTAGTGTTGCTTTGTTGAGAAGGAGAGTGACCGACTCCTCATATATAGAGAAAGAGTGGAGATGGGGTTTATCACTTCGAGTTACTGCATACATGACCGCTCCTGCACGTGCGTGAATATCACGCACGTCCACTCAATCATAATCCACGTGTTACGTATTTTACAACTATTGGAAATGGGGATTGAACGCCTACCACCGTAAACTTCGTGAGGTTCATAGACGCTTTGGATCAAGCTGAGATTTGTGTTTTCCCTTCGTGGATGTCTATGTGACATTATGAACAGATTGGATGGCAAATAAACATCACAATGGAGTACTGCTTTTAATGGTTGTATGTTAAATCACAACGGTTTCCTATAGTACGATGCACCAAGGTTTAGGTCTGATTCATTTTTTAGTTAATGCCTTAAAAGGACATGCCAAAATGGACGGCATGGATGTGGCCCCACGGTAAAAAGCCGTACCATCTTAGTTGAGGCCAGGCCGGTGCGTCCACATGGAACTCGTGATCAAGTCATGTCAGGACCGAGCTTGCGTTGCTATGGGCAGTCGTACCCAATCCACGTCCCAATTACCTTACTCGCGTTCCATTGCTTTAACGGAGGCAATCAGGTGCGCCCCTGCCCTCACCCAAGAAGGTATAACCCTTACCATGGGCCCACATTTATATGTTTTTTAAGACATTTTAGGGCATTATTCCAAAAATGAAGCAGATCCAACCATAGGAAATAGTGGTGATAGATCATTAATAGGCAACAAAAATTTTGGATCAAGCTTATATTTATTTTTCCCTCTGTCAAGGTCTTTGTGACCTTATCAACATAATAAATGGTAGATCATACAACCACGTCCATATGAGATTTGGGTCTCTGTGATTCTTGGCTTCA
Source organism: Magnolia kwangsiensis (assembly GCA_037074715.1). NCBI lineage: Eukaryota > Viridiplantae > Streptophyta > Magnoliopsida > Magnoliales > Magnoliaceae > Magnolia > Magnolia kwangsiensis. The sequence goes on along the minus strand of CM073575.1, from coordinate 5,611,655 downwards.
CGGTATGAAATGATTTGGCAAAAAGGATGGACTTTGTGAGTAAGAATACATACATTGGCTATTTCATAATTGATGATCGATTCCCCACGTGCCTAAGGCTGTGTTTGTTAACGTTGAATTTTTGCACTTAATGTGGAATGAGAATTTTTTTATATATTTAGTGGTGTTTGTTAATGCGTTGCTAACGTGGAAGACGGAAAGTACTTAGTGGTTTTTCACTGAATTCTTTCTGTAATAGGAATCTAGCTTAATGGCGAACACGGAATGCGCTCCGTAATTTTTCATACAATAAAAATTTATTGCTTCCGTTGATTAATTTGTTTTGTAACTGATTGGTTGATGCCCTTTAATTGAAGTGTTAGGATTTTCAAACGTGGGCTTTTATTGGATTTGATGCCAATAATGGGGCCAATTTGAATGAAATGATAGAAATAGGAGTAGACCAGCGCATGTTAGGCTTCTAATTCACAGCTATAAAACCTTGAAATTAGTGCAGTTCTTCATCTATGGCTTGCTAGAAATGTTCTGTCATGATTTGGTGATTCAGGTCTGTAGCAGAGTGCACCGGTCGAGTACTTGTTGCACTGGGTTAGCATAGTTCAAGTCCACCCCATGAGCTTAGGACTCAAGTCCACACGAAAGAATCAATCGATTTTCCGCGTAGTACACCGGGCATGGATTGGATGGACGTAGATTTCCTGCGAAAGTCGTTCGAAAAAAGTTCCAATGCAAGGATGCTAAGTGGGGCCCACCATCATGTTTTTAGGAAATATACTTTGTTCATTTATTTTGCAAGCTAATTTTAGTACAAGCGATAAAAAAGAAGTGGATCCAAGATTTGAGTGAGCCACACGAGAGGAAACAGTAGCTATATAACACTGACGATCATTGAGCTCTGAGTTATACGAACGGTTTAAAGGAGATCAAAGTTGGCGAAAAATCTACATCAGGTGTAAAACATTTTCAAACAGGAAATAGGGGCAAATGTGTCAAATTAACATATTTCAGATGTTTGTTAACAACTAGATTATTTTAAATTCAGTACTTAGTTTTTAAACTTTAGTCATAATTATCAAACAAGTTTTTTGACTTCAGATTTCAGATCAAGGCTTCAGATTTCAGATTCAGGCCTTAGACTTCATATTTAACAAACAGGGTCTAAGTCTGGCTTATCTTCCATTCACCAGCTCAACGGACGGAATTGCATGTGACCCATCCACAGGAAGTTCATGTGGGGTCCACAAAGATGCTTGTGAGAAATCCACTCCGTCCATCAATTTCTCAAGATTACAATAAGACATGAGTTCAGAAATCAGGTACGTTCAAATTCAGATGCCACAGCACACTAGACAGACAGCAAAAACAGAAACCTCCGCCATTGAAACCTTCCTAGAGCCGAACATGATGTTTATATGCCATCCAAACCGTTCATATGGTTAATAGCAGTCATATAAACTGTAGCCACAAATATTATACTAATACAAAACTTCTGTTGCCAACACAAAGTTCCCAATGGTAGGCATTTATTCTCTACTATTTCACGTGGTGTGGCCCACCTGAGTTTTAAATCTGCCTAATTTTCCCCCTCATGTTCTATTGTAATCTTGAGAAACTGATGGATGTATTGAAATTGTCACGGGCTTCTCTATGGGCCCCAATACAGCTGCCGACCCTGTGGGGGCACAGGCGTGCAATTTGCGTCCCGACTGAATCAGTTTATACGAGGAGGCTCACCCTGTACAGTGTAAATTCAATAAAAGAAAGATCCCATTGCATTATTTCAACCCTTTGATAATTAGCATGAGCATTTCACGGTACAATTTGTATCATTAAAGGCTTAAAAAAAGTGAAACCGAGATTCATTTGTGTTCCGCTTTTTTTGGAATCCTAGGTAACCTGTCAAATAAAGTGTCCGCTTGCTTTAAAACACTGAGTCCATTGCAATATGCCATGTTTTACTCGTGTAGACCCTTCATTACCAGCTTGTCCAATTAGTTAATAGTAATTATAGAGGGTTTTTACTTTTAAAAAAATAAAAAATAAAAAATAAAATCTTCAAGTTGATATTCCAAGAGCATGTGTGGACTTTTCATATTTACTGAAACATTCGTACACTAGTATGGATGGTAGTTAAAAAGTCTAATTTACCCTATGAAAGAATTAGATGACCTCACCAAGAGTTGAGGATGCTTAAGATTATAAAAACTGGACATCACCTGGATCCTAGCTTGATGAGGTTTTGAAATCCTTTTTTATTTTTTTATTTTTTTTGTGCCTTCTTTTGTTTTTTTTTTGGGAAAAACTGTGTGTATATTACTGTATATTTTGAAATCCAATTTGACCACTTAATTTTATATGTACATCTCAAAACCTAGATCAATCCATGATCAAGTGAATTGGAAATAATGTACAGGTGATACCCACCTTCCAAGATGCATGCTTCCATTAGTGTGTACGTCCAACTTTAAGGGCTCATTCGGTATCTCTAATCTAATTCAATAAGAGTATTATAAATAAAATCTCTTTAAGTAAAATTACTTTTTCAAAACTGAAACACTCTTATTTCAAAGAAGTATGTTTGGCAAAAACATTCAAATAAGATTTTATTTTTTTTTAGGAGTAGTTAATGTCTTTTTAAAATATTTAAAAAAACTATAGATAGGCTTAATGTCAACCTTCCAAGAATGGATAACTACAATTTTCATGTTTTGGTTGATCTCACCGTAGATAGACTTAGCCCTAAATGATAAAAGAATGGATAACTACACTTTTCATGTTTTAAGATATTTGAGTCATCTATCATGTCAAACATTAGATGTCAATCATCCATCCTATGGAGTCTACCTTTAATATATACCGTCCATTGTTTGAGCCAAACTTTCAAAGTGGGTTGTCCATCATGCAAGGCCCTTCTTGAATGTGGACCATTTCATCATTAGGGCCCCACCTTGCTGAGGTGGTCCATCATGTGGGGCCCACCACCAATGTCCTTTATGTGGGTTCCCTCATTGTCCACTACTCCATATTTGATGTGTCCATCATGTGGGCCTATCTTCAAAGTGGATTGTCCATCATATGGGACCCACTTTTGATATCCACCATCTATCATATGGGGGCACACCTTCTATGCAAATCATCCATTATGTAGGCCACTTTAGATATGGGCTATTCATCATGCAAGACTTTAGATGTGGATCGTCCATTAGGTGGGGCCCACTTTATGTGGACTCTCCCTCACGAGGGGTCACACATTAATGTGGGCCATCTATCATGTGAAGCTCGCTCCATCCATTATGTGGACTCACCTTGATATGGACCATTCATTATGTGGGCCCCACCTTTAATATGGGTTGTTCATCATGTGGGTATGTGGGCCCACCTTCAATGTCCATCATCCATCTTATGGGTTTCACCTTTGATGTGGACCGCTTATCAAGTGGAGCCCATTTCATGTGAATGGTCTATCATGCTAGGTCACATCCATCATGTGGGGCCCACCTTTGATGTGAACCATGCATTATGTGAGCCCACTTGATGTGGATGGTCCATCATGCTGGGTCACATCCATCATGTGGGGCCCACCTTTGATGTGAACCATGCATTATGTGAGCCCACTTGATGTGGATGGTCCATCATGCTGGGTCACATCCATCATGTGGGGCCCACCTTTAATGTGAACCATGCATTATGTGAGTCCATTTTGATGTGGACCATTCATCATGTGGGGCCCACCTTCAATATGTGTCGTTCATCATGAAGGGTCGCCTTTGTTTTGTTGTGGACCATCTATCATGTGGGGCTCACTTGATGTGGACAACCCAACATGTGGAGCTACATTTTGATTCGGGCCATCCATCATGTGGGACCCACCTTTGTTGTGGATAGTCCATTGTGTGGGGCCACATTTTGATGTGGACCATCCATTACGTGGAGCCACCTTTGATGTCCACCATTCATTATGTAGGTCCCACCTTTGTAATGAACCATCCATCATGTATGGCCCAACCGTCAATATGAGTCGTTTATCATGTAGGCCCACCTTTAATGTTAACCTTCCAACATGTGGTCTAATATTTAATGTCCACCAACCATCATGTGGGTCCCACCTTTGAGGTGGACTATCTGTTATGTGGGGCCCGCTCAATGTGGATCATCCATCATATGGGGCCATACTTTGATGTGGCTCATCCATCATGTGGGCCCACCTTTGATTTGACTATGCATTATGTGGGCTCACCTTGATGTGAACCATTCACCATGTGAGCCCCTACTTTTAATATGCTTCCTTCATCATGTGGGCCTACCTAGGAGAGATTGTAAAGGGAAGAGAAGAGGGCAATATAAAAATTATTTAGAAAAGTTGAAGGTCAAACTTGTCCAAAGATTAGTAAAAAATGTCAACCCCTTAAGCTAAATAAGCTCTTAAAAAATAAGAACCTCTCCATCACCTTCTTATTTTTATTTTTCATTTAAAAAAATAAATAATTGACTAGTTAAAAATTTTAATAAAATTAAAATTTCATCAAATTGTCTATTTTCAAAATAAGAACTATATATATATATATATATATATATATATATATATATATATATATATATATATATAAAATAAGCAAATTATCTCTTATCAATGGAGAAGCCAAACAACCCTTAGATTTTTTTTTGGCATCTAATAGTTTGAGCGGATTTCCCATGATAATATGGGTGGATCAAAACGCACTAAGGCAGTACCCAATCAACCTATGTTAAAAACGAATATATATATATATATATATATATATATATATATATATATATATATATATATATATATATATATATATATATATATATATATATAATAAGCACATTATCTCTTATCAATGGAGAAGCCAAACAACCCTTAGATATTTTTTTTGGCATCTAATAGTTTGAGTGGATTTTCCATGATAATATGGGTAGTTGAGTAGAACAAAACGCACTAAGGCAGTACCCAATCGGTGTATATATATATATATATAAAGGTACTATGCGCTCGACCTCACGAGTTCGTCCCATAAGGTCGAGTTGTGTGGGCCCCACCGTGATGCCTTTCGAACATCTACCTCATCAGTCAGATGCGTCATTCCATCGTGGGCCTAGGTCTCAAAAATTAAGTCAATCCGTTACTTGTGTGGGCCACACCACATACAGAAGTGGAGAGGGGCCGTGCACCATTAAAACATTCATAATCATTTTTGGGGCCCACAAAAGATGTGGTTTTCAAATCCAGCCCATCCATTATGTGTGTCCCACTTGTATGAGGGTTCAGACCAAGTTTCAGCAGCATTCAAAACTCAGGTGGGTCCCATCAAGTGCTTTTATATGTTTTAACGGTGTTTCACATGATTTTAGATGGTATGGCCCACCTGAGTTCTGTATACGGCTGATTTTTGAGATATCCCATAATTTAAAGGGTACCCATCAAATGCACGATGTTGATGGTCGACACGCATCATGGTGGGGCCCACATAGCTCAACCTCACGGGAGCTTATCGCGAGGCCGAGTGCATAGTACCTTTTCCCACACACACACACACACACACACACACACACACACACACACATATATATATATATATATATATATATATATATATATATATATATATATAGTGCACCCACCCATCACACCAGTGATGTGTATTTGAAATCTATTCGAACCATTATATGTGTAATTGCATGATAGGCCCAAGTCTAAAAAATTAAGCAGGCTAGTGACTTAAATGGGCCACACCAAAGAAAATGGTTGGAAGAGAGACGTCCACCATTGACTTTCTACCGAGCAAGCTGTGATAATCATGAGAAATTCAATCAAACCATTATATGTCACAAAATAGTTTAGGCTGGGTATTATTGGATTGAAGAAAATGGATGGGAGAAAGGATGTGTTTTTACCCTCACCCCTAAAGTAAGAAGCATGATTTACCTGGCCACCTGGTCGAATTAGGAGAAGCATTGGGTAGTATTGCATGCAGGTCATTCATTTTTAAATATACCATTTGGAAGGGTATTTAAGTGGAATTTTTAGATAAAAATCTCAATTGTGTATTAGTTAATAATAATTACATTAAAGGTCATTATTATTATCAAGATTATTTTTTATTCTTTTTAAAAAGAATTCACTAATACATAATTGCATACTTAAAATGAGATGACATCGTTCTTAGTTGGCTTCCAATCAGGCCCTTAGATTGCAAAACTTAGAAGTTAAAATAATATATTTTATAATATTTTGAACTTTACAGTTATTTATTAGTTTATGATCATTAAAAAACTAAATTTATTGGCCTGGAAAGTTTTATGGTGTCAGCCATCAATGGTGTGGCCCACAGTCATCTATGTGTTTGATCCATGCCATCTATACATTTTGATAGATATTTTAAGCTATGAGTCCAAAAAAAGGCAGATGCAAGGCTCAAGTGAACCACACCACAAATCTATCCATTTTGACCGATCATTTTGGGACATGATCTACAAAAGGAGGGATGTCAAAGGCTCAAGTAAACCGCACAATAGGTAGCAGTGAGAATTGAACGCCTATTCATGAAACCTTTTTGGGGCCACTATGATGTTTATTTCCCATCCTCAGGTAGACCCGGAGGAAGGGAGACTTAAATATAAGCTTGATTTAAAACTTTCGCCATTCTTTGGAATTTTTAAGGGTGCGTGTTTAATTCCAATTGCTTCCTATAATGTGGGTTCTTGTTTTTTGTGTTTTTGGGTTTTGTTTTTGTTTTTATTTTTTGTTTTTATTAAGTGGGATTTCACCACCAATGGGAGCTTGAACCCTTGACCTGGTGTTGAAACTCTTAAGAGTCTACCACTGGAGCAAGAGAAAGGACCCTCCTATGATATGGTTCACTCGAGCCTTTGATCTAACTCCTTTACTGGATCATACCATAAGATGATCTGTCAAGCTAGATGGACTGAGTGGATAAAACACATACATCATGGTGAGCTGGTGAGCTGCATAGAGCCTGCCAGGGAAGCAATGTGGCTAGTGACCCCAACACCAACTAGCTAGCTGGTGTCAAGGCTCTGGGGCCCACCCTAATCTATGTGTTTTATCCACACTTTCCATCTATGAAAATAATATCAATTGAATGTCTACCATTAAATCCATCATACTATTTATTTGCCATCCAACCTGTTGATAAGATCCCATGGACCTAGCTGAAGGGAAAACACAAATACCAGCTTGATCCAAAACTTTCTTTCCCCCTAAAATGTTTTCAATGGTAAGCATTAAATCCCCACTATTTTCTATGATAAGCATTCAATTTGTCTCAATTTTGCCTTTAAATGAGTGGGCAAAATGGATGGATAAGAGTGAATAAAAGGCATACATCAGTGGGCCTACATGGCTATGACAACGGCGCTAGCTAGCTAGTGTTGGGTAAACCGAATCCCCCTGCCAGGACTTCCATCTCTAGCTAGGTCCAGTGCGGTTAGCAGTCAAGGCGCCCCCAAAATAATCAGTGCCTTCGACCTGCTGGATCTTTTGCAGGCCCCACCATAACATATGTATTAGATCTACCCTCTTTGTCCATTTTTTGAAATAAATTTAAGGAATGATTAGGCTGTCAATGGCTTGGGCCTCCCAAAATCAAAATTTGAATAGGCCACCTGATGGCTGAACCCAAAACAATTCAAAATCCAGCTGAGACCAACCTGTGGCGGGGCTAGTTGACAGCCTTGAGAATGAGACAAAAGAGGAGGTAGATCCAAAGCTCAGGTGGAATTGAAAGCCTACCATTGAAAACTTCTCAAGGTATAACTCAGCAGGACATAATGAATAGGTTAGATGACAAATAATGTCATGGTGGACATCTGAGAGATTTCAACAGTAGTTGTTCAATCCCTACTTTTTTTTATGGTGTGGTCCACTTGAGTTCTGGATCTGCCTTGTTATTGGGCTAATGTTGTACACTGATCAGAAAAATGGATAGATAGTGTGGATCTAACACATACATTATGGTACGGTTCTAATTAGTTGCGCGGTGGGAGAGAGAAAATCTGTGTATGGAAAAGAAAATACATGCATATATATTTTTTCACCTTTAATATCTTTATATTTTCAAATGATGCTAGCTGATGTGATTAAAGCTGATTTGGACCGATGAGAAGCGACCGCACAGAGCACCCAAGTGCTTTACATGATCCACGCTCCATAAATTTTATTGAAAAGATTTTTATTTTATTTTTATATTTTCCCAACCACGTATCCACGGTAGCCCTAGCAAATAAAGGGTCTGGCAATGGAAAAACACCAAAACCCTCTGTGTAAGGTTAATTATTTAAGTAAAAATAACCTTGATAATAAGGTATGTGTGACCTTACGAACAGATTGAAATGCAAATAAATATCATGGTAGGCCCAAGGAAGGTTTCAACGGTGGGCATCACTGTCCCACTGCTTTCTGTAGTGTGTTATCCACTTGATATTTGGATCTGCCTCATTTTTTAGCTCATCTCCTAAAATGACGTAGCAAAAGGGATGAATGGTGTAGATATAACACATGTATCATGGTTCGTCCTACGGGTGCCGCTATACTATGCAATCCAACTCCCTCACCCGCCGTGTAGATGCTTACTCAAAAAGATAAAAACGTGGTCCACTTGGCGAGGTTAGAAAGCTTTAACAGATTTTTCAAAACCGTACATTTATTCAATTAGTTATGGCCAACCTAATCATGGGACAGACTTGATTCTTGTGATAAGAAATTCACCCAGTTGTACTCCTCCGCTGGATGTGCTTCGATTTTGTCCGGGCCGTGGGAGCAGATTAAGTGTGCCCCTACCTCAGACAAGACGGTGCAACCCTTATCGTGGGGCTCACATTGATTCATTTATTCTATATCTACACCGTTTATCCATTTTTTCTGTATCATTTCATGTTATGATCCCAAAGATGAAGCAGATCCAAACCTCAGGTGGACCATACCATAGGAAACAGTGGTAATTGACTAATAACATCTTATTACGGAGCTCAAAAGTTTTGGATCAAGCTGGTATTTATTTTTAACTATTCATCTATGTTTATTTAATCTTATCAATAGGTTGGATGAAAAGTAAACATCAACATTACCACGGGCTCTAAAATGTTTTTGATAGTAGAACGTTCTTGTATTTGGAAAATCGCAGCGGTTTTTCCACAGTATATTATATAAAAAATAATAATAAAATTTTATATATATATATATATATATATATATATATATATATATATATATATATATATATATAAAGAAGAAGAGAGAGAGATTAAAGGAAATATTTACTAACGTCTGTTTTGCCATGCTTTTCGTTGAGATTTATTTTAAGGTACAATGCACTTCTTCTTTCTTTTTTTTTATTCTTGTTTTCTAACACATTAATTTGTCCCCTTTGTACTACTAGACTAGAAAACTAATCCCATTCACCAACGTTCCACCAGCCCAGCACATCAATGTAGCAAAAACGGTAGGTCCCGTCAAGAACCACTTGTGCAGCTAGCGCCGAAAGCTTAGCTTCGTGAAACTCATGCGAAACACGTGATATTAGGAATCCCCAGTAACCCTAAACCACATAAAACCCTTTCCTTGGGGCCCACCTTAATGTATGTATTTTAAATCTACCATGTGCATCCGTTTCACTGGATCATTTCAGAGGATGAGCCTAAAAATGAAGCAAACCCAAATCTCAAGTGGACCATACCATAGGAAACGATGGTGATTGATCATTAAAAACTTCTTATAGGCCACAAAAATTTTGAATTAAGCTGATATTTATTTTTTACCCTTCATGCTGGCGTGTGTGACCTTATTAACATGTTGGATGACAAATAAACATTATGATGAGCCTTGGGAAGTTTCTAATGGTGGGCATTCAATCAGAATTGGATCTGCCTCATTTTTCGGATGATGCACTAAATTGCTATGAAAAAACAGATGGACGGCATGGATATAGAATAGATACATCAAGGTGAGATACACGGTAAGGGATGCACCACGTTGGGTGAGGTTGGGGGCACCTAATTCACAAAAAGCTTGATGGCACCGTGGTGATTTCACTGATATGAAACACGTTAGTAGGCATCCTGTTCACTCCCCAAGTGCAGGGTTGTGATGTAGTAATAACTCGGTAAGACCGAGGTCGAATCCCAAGGGACTGAAACTTGTACGTTATCTAAAACTAATTAGAACTAGAACTAGGCTAAGATGAATTCTAAATCAATTAGCAATGGTTAAATACTTGTAGAATAATTAATCTAAAACTTGGGAAACAAATTAGAGATGGAAAACTAGGGATTCAGAGGATCCACTTGTAGAGATCAGGGAGAATTTATTCTTGCATCAAAAATTATGAAAATTACTGAACTGCCGTTGATCTAGTTTTCAAAGAGATGAAAGGTGTATGAATTAGAATGGATTCCATCACCAAACCATGCCCACAGACTATGGCAAACAACAGAATTAAACTAATTACCAACCAATCATATGTATGAAGGTTAAGAAGGGTACCGTCATCCGACCATGCCCAGGAGACTATGGTGAACAACAGGGCTTCCTGACATCATAAACATTAAAGAGAATAAGAAAATATTCAAAGCATTGCAGATCCATTGTAATTTCAGTCACAACAGACCATTAAAGACCAAAAATATTTCCATTAAAATCAAACTAAAACCAACTTCAATTCAAAAATTAAAATTAAATTAAAAGCATATAATCTCTCATCTCACTACAAGCTTCACCTCCTAGCCCTAGCTAGGAGGATTTAGCCTGCCATGGATGGGCTCAATCCAAATAAATAAAGAGAAAAAGAAAAGGAAAAGAAAAGGGAAAGAAAAAACCAAGCTCCTCTCTCTCTCCTCTGCCCACGTTGAAACCCAAGCTCGAGCCCTCTATTCTTCCTCCCAAGACCTTGAATGAATGCTCCCCACGTCCAAAACCTCCTTATATAGCTGCTGGAGTTGTGAAAATCGAATTTGAATCGGATTTGGAAAGCTATGCATGCCCATTGAAAGCTTTTTCGCAGCCAAGTTCGGTGCCTCGAAACACGCCACTTTCCTCGCTCAAATTCTAAAAAAATACCGTCCCTTAGTACTTTCTTGGGTCCTCTACATGATAGACGGTTCAGATCTGCCATATGATCAAAGATGGTGGGCCAAAACCGTCCGGAAAAGTCAGTTTTCGCGGATGTGCGAAACCTTTCGCACCATTTCGCTGTTGTGGTCGGTGGGCCCCACAGAAGCATTTTCTGGAAAATCCACCCCATCCATTGGATTCAGAACGAAATTTCAGTCAAGAATAGATGGTTTTGAACGTCCATTGACGTGTCCCAGAGAAGAAATCACAAAAGAATCAGTTTTGAACGCTACCGAGTAGCCCTTTTGTGGCCTCTGTATCTCACACGTGTGCACGCATGGGTACAAAAATTCAGCATGTTTTTGTAGTATTCGAAGCCCTCTACACGGTGGACGGATCGGATTGAGCTTATGGGGCACGTGTGGGGCCCACAACTGATCGCAAAAACGGCCAGCGCCGTGCGTCCGCTGCAATTTTATTTTATTTATTTATTTATTTATTTATTTTTTTTTTTTTTTTAGAGTTGTAGACGGAAACGTCGTTCAGCGCAACCGACCGACTTTTGAAAATTTTGGTGCACGGCGAGTGCACATGTGTACTGTACACACTCATTTCATATGGGGTCCATTGCAATGTTTTAGAGAAATCTGCACCGTCCATCTGTTTTGACTCCTTATTTAAGGCGTCAATAATAATTTTGAGACAGTTCCAGATATCAGGTGGGCCCAGAATCAACGGTTTATGGGCTGATCTGTCAGTTGGGGCACTTCCCGAGATCTTCAATGGTTGAAATTTTATATGTACGGTTAATTTATGGTCCTTAGGCGACGTATGAAGTTTCGAACCGAACGGATGGTGGGAACCTCGTGATCTTGCATTCTGGACGTCCTTCAGGCCACTTGAGCTTCAATTTCTTACTTTTCTCGAATTTCTGACCGTGTATATTTGTCAATCTTGGTCCCCTGGAGTGTGTCCCTTGCCTGTGGCGTCAACTGAGTGTTAAATTCATACTTTTAGCAACTTTTTGCAGTTCATACTTTCAACTACACCTTGTATCACAAACACGGAAAAACAGACCATTAAACGGCATTATGTACGTAAATTCAGGTAATAAATGGGGTCTAATATGCAGTATTTGACCCTCAACACAACCCCCAACCAGCATTTTGCTAGTCCCGAGCAAAGTATGCGAAAAATAAGTTGAGAATTATAGGAGAACTTTCTATGAAATCGAGTGAGATTTTGAACAAAATACGAGAAATTTAATATTCATGAATGTTAGAAATTGTATTCTCTTGAGCTCAAGCGCACCGTAGACTTCATAATCAAGTGTAAAGCATTAATCCTTCAATTAAAAAAATTTTAAACATTGAGATCCATGGATGTATAATGTAATCTCAGCTAATCATATTAAGATTGAATTTGTTATTTCAGGATCTCATTGGTAACTAGCAAGAGAATTCATGATAACCAAACTTGCCTCATAAATTTCATCTTTTGATCTTTTCAACTTTTTATTTTTCCATTAATAGTCATGCCAAAAAGAGGAATCAAATCCTTACCAATAGGGAGCAAACCTATGGCAAAAGACCAATTACCTAAAAAAATTTTATTTTTATTTTTTTATTTTTTTATTTTTTTTTTGAATGTTTAACCTTGGGGAATCAAACCTTCACCTGTAGGGAGCAAACCCATGGTGAAGATTAATTGCCCAATCTGTTCAATTTTTATACCCTGATGGCAAGATATTTCAGACTGGTTCCCTTCGTGCTTAGTGATTACCAAGTTAATCCTTCGATATGGAACTGAAATCTTAATGTGTAAGCAAGACGTGTCCTGAAATCATGATTCAATCAATGTTTACAACTTCTAATCATGGATTAATAATTCACTTAACTATGAAATCTAACAGATACGGAATCCAAGAGTCATAAATCCACCATTATGTACCTTGAAAATTTAAATTAGGGGTATCTGTCAAAATCACTTCGAATTCATAAAAATTCATAAAAATTTTCAGAAAAATTCAAAATTTTTTTCACAATTGTTGCTCAAGACCAAGAAAATACTGATTAGGTTACCTAATTTCCCACCCCCAACCTAAAATCTACATTGTCCTCAATGTAAAAGATATGAGCATGCAATGCACATGGGACAATGAAAGTAAATGAGAAGTGATGGGAAGATAGTACCTGAATAACGAATCAAGAGAGTTTCCAATAGATCACGGCATGGAAGCTTGTCAGCATGAGAGAGAAAGCAGAACAAAAATAACAAAAATAAAATCCTACCTATACCACTTTCGCAGGTGCTCTCGATTGCATTTAGCGTATGCAACAAGCCTTTAAACCCCTAGGTTACCCCTAGTGGACGAGTTATAGTCTCGTGAGGGTTTGCAGTAATGTTACCCACAAACATTGAATCGATCACGCCACAAGGTTCCCCTTCCGGCCAATATCTTGATAAGTCTCTCAGTAAGCTCCTCAACAAGATCATCCAAAAACCTTTTTTGCAATAGGCTTGGGCGCCCTGGAGCATGAGTTTCCAGAAAGACTTATGTACCTCATAAAAAATCTTCCATTGAATTGCTTGAGGTATCCATAATTTATACGATTCACCTAAGACAGAAGAAGTTTCAACGTTAGTATTGCATGGTGAATCAAAGACTACAAGTAAATAAAGTTTAGAAAACTTCTTAAAAAGTAATGTAGTCTCAACATATTCCGAAGCTCCAAACTTCGATTTTAGATTCAGCTCCTCTTCCTTTACTAGTAGACGTTTAGGATCAAGGGAAGAGAGGATTTCAGAATAAGCGTTCGTTCGGTCAGTGATGACTACCGAGATGTTGTCTCGCAAGGTATCCACTTTGTCTTTTAACATGAGATCGTTTGAAACCGCAAAGTGTGCCAAGCAATCCCACGAGTTGGGAAATTCAGATGCGTGTAACTCGTTTTTGTGGCTTGTGATGATCTGCGCAAAGAATCCATCATCCTTGAAAGTGGATGGAGGTACGCTCTCTTGCTCCAGTCCTGCACAGATGGATTGAAAATCAGTAAGTGAAGCATTGATGTGATCACTCTGTTCATTGAAATTACTCAATTGAAGCGCTGAATTCTCAATTGTTTGCAGCTCAGATGGTGGCCTCAACTGAGTGGTTTCAAATTCAAGAGTCGTAGCGGGCAACTCCTCTTCCCGAATCATATCATCATTCAATTCAAGGAAGTGGTCTAAATATGTCTCACAAGAGTTAAAAGAGTCGGTTGTAAGAGGTTCATTCTCCACATTTAAATCAGGCATGTCAGGTGAGTGGAGTAGATCTTCTTGACCGATCACTTCGTGCACGTCTTGATCGTTGACCTGGACCAGATTTGAGATTGATTCAGGGAGAATTTGGGCTGCACATTCATGATCATAATCCCAATACGCATCATTGTCTAGTCCAGTGCAGTGCACATTTGGGATGGGATCACTTTCCTCACATTCTACACCTAACATGGGTTGAGGTTCGCATAAACTAACCTCTTCCTCATCATTGAAATCTTGTGTGTCATGTAAGGAAAGTGTGTCATCATCAATGTATTTAAAAGACACCCATGTATCTTCACCATTCTTTCGAATAGTCATTGAGATTGACTCATCGGGAAATTGAACCGCATGCTCATTAAGGGAATCCCACTCCTCATTCCAAATTCTAGAGTTTTTTAAAAGAGAGTGAGGATCACTTTCCTTGCATTGTACTTCTAGATTTGGATGAGGCTGGGATAACCTAGCCTCTTCCTTCTCCATAAGGTGTGACTGAATTATTGGAATTGAGGATTTGAGCAGTTCACATGATTGTATGACAAGTTGATTGAATTGCTCTTGTGCTTTCATGAGTTTCTGAAGTGAATCCTCTTGGATTATTTCTGGTTGGGCTTCAAAGGTAGAGGACCCAAGAGAATTATCACTATGATATATAGCTGGTTCAGCTTCCCGACATTGATGTTTCCACTGGTTATAGTCATACGGATCATAGGTGGGAGAATCGGATGGTTGGTAATACTTATTATCACTCATAATATAATCACGTATTGTTTTCTTTTTATCGGATGAGTGATAATAATTCTCACAACCATAGTTATGATAACCCCAACACTCACGTACTGTTTTGTTAATCCGTGGGGTGTAATTGTTCTCCTGCATATAATCACGTAAGGACTTCTTAGCCGGTGGATCTTTATATTCTGATCGGTTCTCAATGATAGTTTCAGAAAAGTTTTGAGACATAAGTTGATTTATCTCATTATCATCCCAAAATAAGTTATTCTTTTCAGCATACTGACGTTGCCACTCGTGCATATACATAATGAAACCCTTAATCTGAATTTAATCCTAAGAAAAATAGAAGAGAAAAGAAAAAATAAAAAATAAAAAAAATCCTACAGCAATGTGGAAAGTAAGAGGAAGAGAAGTTAGAAAGATGTTACCATACTAGAGATTCCTATATTAAAAGCCTGCAAAATAAGACAAAACAAGTTAGTTTCTAAAACAGTTAGTCTAAGATTAAAAAATTTCTAAAAATCCTAATAGAGAAAAAATAAAGAAATTAGAAAAGATATTACTAAATTAGAAGTTTTTATCTCTGAATCCTACAAAACAGGAAAGTTAGGTTAATTCCTAAAAAATCAGAAAAATCTAGACCTAAAACTGAAGTTAGTAAAAATCCTAATCTTAAACTAATCCTAAAACTAATTAATTTCAGAAAAACATAGCCGACAGTCCCCAGCAACGGCGCCAAAAACTTGTTCACTCCCCAAGTGCAGGGTTGTGATGTAGTAATAACTCGGTAAGACCGAGGTCGAATCCCAAGGGACTGAAACTTGTACGTTATCTAAAACTAACTAGAACTAGAACTAGGCTAAGATGAATTCTAAATCAATTAGCAATGGTTAAATACTTGTAGAATAATTAATCTAAAACTTGGGAAACAAATTAGAGATGGAAAACTAGGGATTCAGAGGATCCACTTGTAGAGATCAGGGAGAATTTATTCTTGCATCAAAAATTATGAAAATTACTGAACTGCCGTTGATCTAGTTTTCAAAGAGATGAAAGGTGTATGAATTAGAATGGATTCCATCACCAAACCATGCCCACAGACTATGGCAAACAACAGAATTAAACTAATTACCAACCAATCATATGTATGAAGGTTAAGAAGGGTACCGTCATCCGACCATGCCCAGGAGACTATGGTGAACAACAGGGCTTCCTGACATCATAAACATTAAAGAGAATAAGAAAATATTCAAAGCATTGCAGATCCATTGTAATTTCAGTCACAACAGACCATTAAAGACCAAAAATATTTCTATTAAAATCAAACTAAAACCAACTTCAATTCAAAAATTAAAATTAAATTAAAAGCATATAATCTCTCATCTCACTACAAGCTTCACCTCCTAGCCCTAGCTAGGAGGATTTAGCCTGCCATGGATGGGTTCAATCCAAATAAATAAAGAGAAAAAGAAAAGGAAAAGAAAAGGGAAAGAAAAAACCAAGCTCCTCTCTTTCTCCTCTGCCCACGTTGAAACCCAAGCTCGAGCCCTCTGTTCTTCCTCCCAAGACCTTGAATGAATGCTCCCCACGTCCAAAACCTCCTTATATAGCTGCTGGAGTTGTGAAAATCGAATTTGAATCGGATTTGGAAAGCTATGCATGCCCATTGAAAGCTTTTTCGCAGCCAAGTTCGGTGCCTCGAAACACGCCACTTTCCTCGCTCAAATTCTAAAAAAATACCGTCCCTTAGTACTTTCTTGGGTCCTCTACATGATAGACGGTTCAGATCTGCCATATGATCAAAGATGGTGGGCCAAAACCGTCCGGAAAAGTCAGTTTTCGCGGATGTGCGAAACCTTTCGCACCATTTCGCTGTTGTGGTCGGTGGGCCCCACAGAAGCATTTTCTGGAAAATCCACCCCGTCCATTGGATTCAGAACGAAATTTCAGTCAAGAATGGATGGTTTTGAACGTCCATTGACGTGTCCCAGAGAAGAAATCACAAAAGAATCAGTTTTGAACGCTACCGAGCAGCCCTTTTGTGGCCTCTGTATCTCACACGTGTGCACGCATGGGTACAAAAATTCAGTATTTTTTTATAGTATTCGAAGCCCTCTACACGGTGGACGGATCGGATTGAGCTTATGGGGCACGTGTGGGGCCCACAACTGATCGCAAAAACGGCCAGCGCCGTGCGTCCGCTGCAATTTTATTTTATTTATTTATTTATTTATTTATTTATTTATTTTTTTTTAGAGTTGTAGACGGAAACGTCGGTCAGCGCAGCTGACCGACTTTTGGAAATTTTGGTGCACGGCGAGTGCACATGTGTACTGTACACACTCATTTCATATGGGGTCCATTGCAATGTTTTAGAGAAATCTGCACCGTCCATCTGTTTTGACTCCTTATTTAAGGCGTCAATAATAATTTTGAGACAGTTCCAGATATCAGGTGGGCCCAGAATCAACGGTTTATGGGCTGATCTGTCAGTCGGGGCACTTCCCGAGATCTTCAATGGTTGAAATTTTATATGTACGGTTAATTTATGGTCCTCAGGCGACGTATGAAGTTTCGAGCCGAACGGATGGTGAGAACCTCGTGATCTTGCATTCTGGACGTCTTTCAGGCCACTTGAGCTTCAATTTCTTACTTTTCTCAGATTTCTGACCGTGTATATTTGTCAATCTTGGTCCCCTGGAGTGTGTCCCTTGCCTGTGGCGTCAACTGAGTGTTAAATTCATACTTTTAGCAACTTTTTGCAGTTCATACTTTCAACTACACCTTGTATCACAAACACGGAAAAACAGACCATTAAACAGCATTATGTACGTAAATTCAGGTAATAAATAGGGTCTAATATGCAGTATTTGACCCTCAACACATCCCATGTTACCATAAAGTACTTTCATTGCTTTATTTTCCTCCGTTTGTTGCGCATGATCACACTCAGTATTGGAATTATTGTTTCATGTTATTTGATTCCCGCCGCTGAATGGCCAGCTGTTTTAGCTTTTAGACAGATAAACTCTATTTTTGGTTCAAGGGATGTTCATCGTGTAACTTGCTAGATGAATGGCATGGATCTCTGACACGTGTGCCATGTGACTGAACAAGCACTAGTCACAGCACCCATGCCATATATTAATATGCTGAATAAATGCATGGGCCCAGTACCAACCAACCAAGCAATGATATTCTTATTTTTTCATCATCGGCGTTTGCCTTTGAACCTGGATTAACCTGAGTTGGACCGGCTATTGGCCTGTTGTTCTCTTGAGAAGATACCAGTAGTGGAAGACTTAGGAGCGTAGACACTCGGCATTCCCCCATTCTTTGGGAGGCCAGCGGGTCTAAGAATAATGATGAGGCTGAGGAAAAAGAAGTCGCCGAAACCCCATATACTACCATTCTCTTTGGGAAGATAGGCCACTCTCGATCTCTTTTCTTTTGTTTAACTAGCCTGGGTTCAAGCTGTGTGGCTTCGTAGCTCAGTTTCAATCCATAGGAAATGCTATAATTAATGCGCACTGACGGGTATGGCAAACCTGAATGGTTTGAATATTGGTTTCCATGTCAGAAACAAGCATACCAAACTGCACACCCATTGCGCAAGAGAAATGCTATGCTGATTTGCATGAGAGATTGAGAGGAAATTCGTCACGTTTGAGACTGGGGGCCATTCATCAGGTGGGGCCTACCATGGACGTTGGCTGGACCAAAAGTAAGGTCGGTCCTGCTGGCAGCATACATGTGTCACACGTGACAGCATGAATGCATGTGCCCCACATGTGGTGCTGAGAGTGGACAACCCTAGTGGGGCCCACCTTACACCTAGCAGGAAGGTGGGCTATTGCCCAACGCCTCAGCCTCCACCACCTCTCCATCTCTTACTCAAGGATGGAGAGGAAAGGGCTGAGGTGTATAGTTTGCAGCGTACAGAAGGGAGGGAGAGAGTTAGGTGAAAAAAATTGTGTGATATGCATGGTGTGCGTGCGATACATGGTGTACTTGCCATAGAAAAAAGGGTCATTTCCAGTGCTTGCTCGAGGTTCGTCCTTCGGCATATCATCGTCCACATAGGATCAAATAAGTGAATTGGCTCGTATCCTCTTTGTAAAATTAATTATTTAAGTTGACTGCCACTTTCCATGTTTTGGCTCCTCAGACTTCGATCGTGTAATCATGTCATCTAATCCGTAATTATATAAATGAAAATAACCTACTATGTTGTCTATTTGTGCCCGATAGTAGTATTAGAGCTACAGGCAATGTGGTTTCGATGAAGAAAATTATAGGCTTTTTTTAAAAAATAAAAATAAAAATAAAAAAATCCCACACCAATCACACTGCACAAGAATATGCAACAAATAATAAAATAAAACAATAATGGCCCCATATGAGCCGTTCAGACGAGTCAGACGACATGTTAAACATAAAATAGCCATTAGCACCAATATCATCTTCTACGTTTGGTTGAGAAATCCAATCAGTTGGAGGTGGGGTCCATTTGCTGATAGGTATGTCCATTTTGAGGGTCATACCATCTGATAATCAACATTGAATTCAGATTATATCCCTATAGTCTATCTGACCATATTAGTGAATTATTCGTCAACCGAGTCTAAGCCAATTTTAATTAATAACTCAACTAAGCACCTGATTAGTTGTGGAATCATCTATCTCTAAGAGCTATAAATACCTCCTATCTCTCAGTCATTTCTTTTCAAATTCAAAAATCTGAGGGAGAGTTTAGAGTGGGGTGAGTTCATGGATCCGAGTTAGGCTCCTTTCCAATCGAGTCAATTCCAACTCGTGTTTATCATTGCTTTCTTTCAGTCATTAGATGCTAATGCAGCTGTGTGTTGGATTCAACTCGGTTGAGATCTAGTTTCATTCGGCTATTTGACCCGGTTTATGAACTATTGGTGTTAGGGTTCAACTAATTTATCATACTTCATTCTATTGAGTTGCAGCTAATTCAGTTGAACGATGTTGATTCAACTTGTTGAGTCATTGCTTTGCAAATGTGCTAGCCGACTCAGTTGGCATCAAAGTTATTTAGTTATTTTGTTCCACATACTCCTTCGCGTTACCGAGTTGATGACTTGGTGTGTTAAGTTGTTGTGATGGATCTAATCAATGCATGCCTTCCTAGACTCAGGTCTTAGGAAAATTTTACTTTGAGAGCTGAGTTTTGGATCTTGCTATTGTGGTATCACTACGTTGAGCCAAGTCTCAACTAGGTGAGCTAACTCGGTCTGTTCTTGTTGAAATTTCGATTTTATTCTACTTCATCATAAGTTGTTTATTAGATTTGGATCTTTGGGTACTCTTATTGTAGATCTTTGTAGCTTAGATTATCTTGAGTTGATTTTGATCCAAGTCAACTCAAATTTGAGATAAGTTATGTATAATTCTTTATATTTTGTAGGTCAGAATGCATTGATTATTACTTAATAGATTTATTAATTAGTATATCGCCTTGATTGTACGAGTTTGAGTTTTTCTCCAATTTCTTTTTTTCTTTCTTACCTGCTAGTAAGGGAGATTCTAGCTTGAGGTGAGATTTACCATTCAAGCTTACTTCATAATGGTAGTTTAAAGTTTATTTCAAACATAATTATCTTGTTAGAATATTGAGTTTAGAAATTTTCTTGCATAGTCTTTTAGTTAATTATTTGAACATAATAAAATCAATTGTTTGAGTAGAACATACATATTCTCTTATTATAGTATTATGAGCTCTTTTATTTAAGTCTTTTTATATAGAATGATTAACTATTGCTAATATATTCATGTTTAGAAGTAATTTATGTTACAATTATATTGTAATGTGAGAGATTTGAAATGAAAACTAATGTGAAAAATATATGGACTAGGATTCTAATCAAAGAAAATTATGTGGCATTGTATGTCATTTGCATGGTTCATATGTATGAAGTTGTAAGTAGAAATGGTGTGTCATTTGTACGAATGATGTGGTACTTTGCATGTTTGGTGTGACACGGAGTGTAGTATTAAAGTCATGTCATAGAGCATTTCATATGTGAAATAATTTGTTAAAGTGTGCAAGTTTGGGACAATGCGTGTAATAATGACTTAATGCATGTAAGTGAGTGACAATGTGTACATAGTAGCGTGTGAATCTGTACAAGTGGTCTGGTATTGCATGCATGTGTTGCAGTTCGATTGTATGTTGTATGAAAATGTAAGAAGATTATTTTATTTGTGACTTAAGTTGTCATATGAAATAACTAGTATAAATTGTTTGATTCTATCAAAGTATAAAGAAATTGTTGTTGGATTGTGGAGATGTGTGTGGAGTCCATTCCTTGAACTAATGGCTTCATTATATAGAAATTCAAATGGAATTACTATGGAGCTACCATCTTAGGATATTGTTATGCTCAAATATCATTTGAATCAAAGTTTGAGTTGGTGTCCTTGAATGGACTTGTTCCCTAGAGGGATTGTAGATTAATATTATAAGAAATGATTTGCATGGTAAGATTACTTGAGAATCATACAAATATATAGTGTGGCCACTAGTTGTAAGAATTTACATAAATTGTTACTTGTATACCAGACCAATAATGGATACGTTGATAATACACACATGGCACGTGGATTATCGAGTACCTGATTGACTATTTGAAAGATTGGTGTACCATTCGAATGATTCTAATTTCATTTGAATAGCTCGACTATTTGAATGACCCATTCTCTTACATGGATAAGAAAACTATTTGATGCGCACATATCTAATAAAACTGTCTCCAACGGATCTAAAAGGTCTTAAAAATCCAAATGGATCAAGTAAAAATGATCTTTGACTTGACCTGAAAAATGATTAATATTGGGTCGGATTGGTGGAATCATAACTCGATGAAATCATATATTAGTTGATCATCCAAAATACCCGGAAACATCGACTGCACACTGCTTTCATGAAGCTACAATTTTCAAACTTCAAAGGTACAAAAAAAAAATAAAAAATCAAATGGACGATCCAAAGGACCCCCCCCCCCCCCCCCCCCAGTGCCTCCCAGAGACAAGTACGTACCAGATCTAATCAATCAACACCAAATCCAGTGAAGAGTAAATTGAGGTCATTCATCCTATCTCCCAAAACCTTAAAAATCCCCCGTATGTAGCAGTTGACGTGTAGAAAAACTCGAAATTGGGCAACCTGTCCGAATATCTACCCATCAGCCATAGACCCTCTTTATTTGACTGTTAGAGGCGATAGCAGGATAAAGTAAGCCACTTCTCCCAACTCTGGAAAGGATAAAGTAAGCCTGTAGCCCGTCGGCAACCCTTCATTAATGGCCGTTGTCTAGCTAGCTCTATATAAATCACGCAATAGCAGGCCTTTAAGGCTGTTGTTAATTAACAATTGTAAGTGAGAGATATATAAAGGTTTTGAAAAAAGAAAATATAGTAGAAAGGTTTTGGGGGTTTTGAGTGTGTAAGGTGCACGTGCGACACTTGGCTGAAATCTCAACTACGCTGAGACCTTTCCAACTCAAGGGACAGCTATCGAGGAAGCCTGCTAAAAGACAATAATAGAGTTGCAATTGGGAACATCCGAATACCTTTTTGTTTTTTTTTAAAAAAAGTGTCTTATTTCTCATTTGTCTTCCTATATATTAAATCAATCTGCATCCTACGATTCACCTATCTCAAGAACGTCAGCAGCATACGCTCACTTTTTTTTATTTATTTCTACAATCCTTCTCCCTTATTTGCATTCTCCTTTTTATTTTATTTGTTGACCCGAGGATTTAAACCTTGCACAGTAAAGCCAAGTGCTACTTATATCATTTTACCAACCGAGAGTTTACAGCCTATGAAATCATGTTAGATATCATTTATTTCTTTTTGCCTATAGTGAATCCTAAATCTTGCGAGGTAAGACTATATGTAATATTGTTGAAGTCTCGTTAAATCTTCTAAAGTAAATATTGCACTTGGTGTGGGCAGAAAATGATGCCTAATTCATTCATTTTCTATCACTAAGGTGCTTATTGGGAATTTTTAGTCACGGACCAACTAAGGAGTCACTTAAGTCAGAAATTCTTACAATTTTTCTACCCTCGAGCAATTCAGTTTTTAGCTGATCGTAGATTCTAAGTTTCTTTTACCTAGTGGTGACTCAAATTCAAATGCGTTTTTAAATCTGAGTCGATACCACACCTGAACTATACTAACAATAAAGATTAATTAAAACTGATGAAGTGAGGATGTCCGCTCATTTAGGGTTGTTAATTGTAGCGTTGCAATATAAAGTTATGTTAGGTTGGCAAGGGCCCGAAGCTCTTCGATCTTTCTTCAATATATAGAATTTCTTAGCAATTACTGGAGAGATCTACACAACTACTTCCCACATTCATTGACATGTAAATAATTGTTTAGACCAATAAACTGTCGTCACCTATCATGCATTGCCATGTGCATAGAACATTTATCATGGGTAAGCCATTGGTCATATGCATGTCTTCAACCTACATGATGGGAATTTTCCGTATGATGCCACATGTGTACAATTGTTATTATTATTATTATTATTTCACTTGAATGTGCATTGTTCACCATGAAAATAGGCTAGCTTAGCATTATTGTTACACTACTCCATAGTTTCTTTCTACCAAGCTGTTTCAACCCCATTGTATGATGCTATGGTACATCAGTCAAATTCGTCACTATCTTAACCATATTTCGCCATTATTTGTCATTGGCCACGAGGTTGCCAAAGTGAGTAGCCGGCTCTGTTACGGACATGAAATATGTGACATGCGTCCTATAATAATAGCCAATTGCACTTATTCTTTTTGGACTACTTACGACATATACTCTAATTGAATTTGACTATTAGAACAAATGAAAAGATCTTGGGTTTATCTTTTACTGAGATATCTCTGCCACATAGCATCATTTGTGTCATTGGATCTATTGTGGTTAGATCAGGTGTAAACAACAAGTGAGTTATCATATGGATACTATTTTTAAAACTAATTATTTGACCTTAATCTTCTTCTCTCTCTCTCTTTTTTTTTTTTTTTTTTTTTTTTCTAGGGGTGAGGGGGGTGTTTCTAATTACTTATTAAGGAAAAGCTTGAAAAAATACAACAAGTAGAATGAACACTAAAGGAGAAAAAAAAAAAAACAACTCATACCCTGGATGCAGGGGGGAGTGGAACATAATAGGCCAAAAAAAAGAGGACCTGTCTTCATAGCTCTTCCCTCTTGTGGCCCTTCAACTTTAATCGAAGTTTCGAAGCATTGGTCCATGCACTTCTTAAGTATACCGTAAAGTCATGGCACATGCCATCCATGCCAGCCATAGTATCCGTATGAAAAAGTTTTCCAAGCAATAAAGGGCATTCAGCAATTTAGGATAACTCATTTCAACACTTGAGGTCTTGGTATCGATCCCTAGTGGGGGTGGCTAACATGGAGTGTGTGCGCTGACATGGGTCTGTACTAACAAGCAGCCCAAAAAAAAAAAGTTATTTGGCCCTGACTGACCCCGAAGTTGCAAGAATCCTTTGGAACTCTTGATGTAGCTCAATGAAAATGTCTTGAGTGGATGCCAGGCCCGTGAATTACTATGGAGACCCCTCTATGTGAAATAATGAGTTTACCCTTTTAAATGTGAACCCTGCTTCATATAAGCGCATATGACACGTTTTCATGGGCTACGGTAGAAGCTACAGGTGATAGGTGATTCGTATAACCCTAGTTGCCAAAACCTTTTTTTTTTTTTTTTTTAATGTAACCTAGGTTGCTAGCAATTCACTTCCCTTGCAAACCCCTTCTTCTATGCATCCCGAGCCAATTCATTAATACCATAACCTTACATTGGAATTAAAATATAGAACTAAAGCAAGTTCTGATAATGGTCCATCGTGGATAAAATATATGCATGGTGGTGGGACCAACAGAGCTTTTCCAGTACCAAGCTCGCACTGGAGGGGTCACTGCCAAATCCGAGTCCACCTTTACCCTCTAAGGCTGCTGCTTGTGGTATGGTGCGTGTCACAAGCCTCAATGCCTCTTTTAGATTCTCTGTATCCATAACGCATTGGGGTGTCAACGGGCCGGGTTAGGGCCGGCACAAGCTCTGTCCAAGCCCGGGCCCCATTATTAAATGCGTCCAAATCCAGGCGGTCCCGTGATGGTGTGAAATAGCAGAGCTTGATTATGGCCCATATTGAATGTAGGGCCCTGGCCTGAGCCCAAGCCCAAGCCTATAATCCCTGAGAGAGAGGACTTACCAGAGCATAAAACACATGGCTTGGAATATCACCCATTAAAGGATCTCAAAACGATTGCTTCAAATCTGCAAAATTAAAAATAACAGAAATTTTAAATACCAAAAATCCGAAACAATCTTGAAAAACATGAATCTCATTCAAGCCTTAATCTTACCATTTCAACAATCACAAGTATCAAAAGTCCACATCCGCCATTAAACTCCATATCTGTCCATATTCAACATAAAGTCTGGGACTACTATGAGTGCCATATCCGCATTCATACCCAAAACATGGAGTTTTCGATGAAAAACCATGTGTCTGTGGTTGTAACATCGGGTCCTTGGTGAGCCACGGCTCCAGCATCAAGTTCTCGGTGGACACTGAACATCTCCTTGTGGCCATATATAGGAATAAGAACACACATGTAACAACAATAAAGAGAATGCAGATGGCCTCTGACATGCCGTGGAACTTTGAAGTACAATGTACAAAAATATCATACCAATATATTTTGTCTGCAACAAACAATTTCGAGTAGGGGAATTTGATAGTTAAGGGATTCTTCAGCTCCATTTATAAATGAATTATTGGTGGTAAAAATGAAAAATCCACACCCGTTGCTTGAACTGAAAGAAAGCAAATCTTCTAAGAGCTTCGTTTCGGAATGCGGTAGCATTCTACATCATTATCTGGTGAAGATCATCATGTCCTGTTAAAGCATCGACCACAACATAGCCGAATTTAAATCTCTTGTTATGGAATTTGTTTAATGGTAGCTTGGATGAGTGACTGCATCCGGAGTAGAGCGTGGCAGCAATGGCAACAACTCGTATGATGAGGATGACGCTGAATAGTGGCAATGGAAATGTCCACCGTTGAAACCCTCCTGGAGCTGACCATAATTTTTATATGCCATCCAAACCGTTCATGTGGTTATTACCCCTCAGATAAACTATAGGAAAAAATATCATCCTGATACAAAACTTCTGTCACCCCAAACATTTAATCTGCACTGTTTCATGTGGTATGGCTCACATGAGTTTTCGATCTGACTGATTTTTGGATTCCCATCCTATTGTGGACTCTAAAAACAGATGGACGGAGATGATTTGTGACTGGCATCTCTGTGGGCTCCACGTAGCCCTGGCACAGGTATATCTATGTGCCTCGGGCACATGCAATCCGTTCTCTCCAATCATTACATGACGTGGAATTTACGAAAGCATATTGCCTGGTGTACCACACACCACCGATCTGGCTGATGCGGTACGTGTCGTGCGAAAACGGAAAGCGGATTGGCTAGTGTACCATACACCAGCTATATACCTGGTGTATTGACGTCAGCAAGTTCTTCGGGTCTCATCATGATGTAGCTAATATATTCAAACCGTCCATCCATTTTATGAGCTAGTTTTAAGTCTTGAGACGAAAAATAAGACTGATTTAATGATAAAATGGACCACACTACAAAAAGCAGAACGTTTGCCATTGAAACCCTTACGGGGATGACAGACGTTTCATTCAGGTCTTTATGAATTTTATAAAAATATTAGATGAAAAATAAACGTTACGATAGTCTTTACAAAATTTTTAACAATCAAAATCATTATCTCCACTGCTATTTTGATGTGGCCCAACTGATCTTTGGATATGATTCATTTTCTAGATAGTAATATAAAACGGTTTTAAAAAATGAATGAACTATGTAGATATAATAAATACATAATTGTGGTGCCATGTAACTTTGATCCCCTTTCAACCGTTCGTACGGGCTAGAGGAGCGTCAGCGCTCGTCTTCGCACGACACCCAGCTACACCAGCTATATAGCTGGTACGTGGTACACCAGCCAATCCGCTTGCGATGAGCGCTGCCACTCCTCGAGCTCCGAGTCGTACGAACGGTCCAAACGAGAGCAAAGTTACGTAATCCCAAAATAAGGTATGTGTTATACCCATACCGTTCATCCATTCTTCAAATTCATTATAGAGCATGATCCCAAGAATAAACATATCCAAAGCTTAAGTGAACCACACCAGGAATAGGAGTAGGGACAATGATTATTACCGTTAAAACATTCACGGGCCGACCATCAAGAGAAAAGACAAATATCATATCCATCCAAAACTTTTGAGCACAACAGCCAAATCAATGATGTGTGGTACACGCAAACGGATTGGCTACTCCCCCTGCCACCCGCCAATGGTTGGTGGTCGGTGCATTGCGGGCCCCAACATGATGTATGTGTTTCATTCATGCCGTCCATCTATTTTTACTAATCATTTTATGGCATGAGACCAAAACTAAGGTATATCCCAATCTCAAATGAACCACATTACAAGAAATAGTGTTGAATTAACTTAGACCATTATAAACTTTTTGGAGGTTATAAAAGTGTTTGATCAAGCTGATATTTGTTTTTTCCCTTCATCTAAGTCTGTATGATATAATCAACAGATTGGATGTCAAATAAAAAGTATGGTGGCCCTTAGGAAGATTTTAACGGTAGATATCTAATCACTATTGTTTTCCTGTGGTGTGAGCCACTTGAGATTTAAATATCTCTCATTGTTGGAGCCAATCCGTAAAATGATCTTTAAAATGGGATGAACGGAATGGATGAAGAACATACATCATAGTAGGGCGCACGGAGCACCAGGAGTAGCCAATCCGTTCCGTGGTACACTAGCCAATCCGCTTTGGGAATTTACATGCCTGCATATCTTGCACCGTGTACGTGATGCACATGCATCGTAATCCGGACCATGCATCACCCTGGTTTTTCCTTAGTCAGTAACCAAAAGTTATATTGTTTAGTCCATCATAAACTTGTACTTGGTCAACTTTTTATGAATGAATGTCCGCTGTTGCGACTTTTGCTTTCCTAGTGCAGATTTGCAGGCCACATTTTAAGGGCTAGGGTCGTCCAAAGAGTGATTTGTGGTCTATGGTTCATTTACTATTGAGACTGCTGCTGTCGCGCCTTGAAATTTGGTATCCAAGTTGGTCAAACTTGAATTTTTTGAATGTGAGTTGAATTTAAACAAAATATACACCAGAACTTATGATATTTTCATGATTTTTATGGCAATCAGAATAGCTAAAAAGAGTCAAAGTAATTATCATTAAATAACATTCACAAATTAATCATTGAATATTTAATTACATTGATATAAATAATAATAATAATAATAATATACATTGAACTTTAATTAATTTCTAAATAAATAAGGAAAAAAAAAAATCTTCAATCTTATTTAACTGATTCTTCATCTACAAACTTTGCAAAATAATTTATATGGGTGTGAGCGTGACAGTTTATAGGGTCACATCATTATCAAAATTGAAAATTCTACGTTAACACCAATATAACTCAATAAAATAAATAAGATCATTTAAGAGTATTAAATCAACATTTTACATAACAACAATAACAAATTTTTTTTCATAATAATAAAATAAAATAATATAGTCATTTAAAATCCTTTCTGGTTCAATCCATAGCAGAGCACCCGTGTGTGTTGATCCTCTTAAGAAATGACCATCGGCAGAGCATTGGTGTTGATCCTTTTAGGGAATAACCCTCGGCAAAGTACCTCGTGAATAAACTTTTAGAATAAATACCCAGGGCAAAGCACCCTTGTGTGTTGATCGTTTTAGAGAATTGTCCAGGACAGACCACCCATACCAATCCTTTCAAGAATGACCCTGGGCAGAGCACCTGTATCAAAATAACATAATGGTTCTTTCAAGGCAAAGCACCCATAATATAAGTAAAAGCATTTAACAATAATCAAATGAATTTATTTCATATATTAGAAATTAAATAAATGCATTCTACATCATGTAAAATTAAAATTAAATATCTTAAATCAGCAATACGAAATAAATATTTAATAAAATGAAAGTATATAATAATGTAGTCTTTTCAATCGGCAAAATCACCTATATGATTTAGTGTGACAAATCCAATGTATGATAGTTGGAAATTATGAGTAGACAATCTGACTCGGTTCTAGTTATACGAAATTCAATATACTTATACAAGAGGTGACTCAATGTATCCGTTGATGTCTTCCAATATTAAGATGTACGTTGAATCTAAGGCTATGAAACAGTAGAGATCAAAAGTCATTACGAAGAAGGAAGGTTGTGCTTGTAAAAACGGAACGAGTTTCCGCTTTGAACGGAACTTGCGTTGGATACTCAAGTTTTTAGTTTTGATGGTTAGGCTAGGCAGGGTCCACTAGTGATGGTTAGAGATATCTAAGTTGTTCATTAGTTTTGCAAGATAATGATAGATATTGTGAACTTAAAAATGAAGAAGATCCAAATCTTTAGTGGGTCGCATCAAAAATTTTTAGGTAAAAGATTTCAAGGGCTAGGGTTACTCGTGGGCGATTTAAATTGAGGAGTGAGTCCCACCATGATGATGGCATATATGGTGGATGGGTTCATATGCGCAACTGTACGATGAAGAAGAAGGAAATAGAACAAGAGTCGTGGAAAAGAGGTTTGGAAAAGAAGGAGACGCACGTCACTTGTTATTTTGGGTTTTTTTATATGCATGATGGGCCCCACAAGGATGATATGATGAATCCGATCCGTCCATTTATTTTTCCATATCAAGTTAGGGCATTAGCCCAAAAATGAGGCTGATCCAAGGTTCAAGTGGGCCACATCATAGGGAACAGTAGAACCCACCGTTTAGAAAAAACGGAGTGTTACATCTGCACAAACAGTTCCAAAGTCATCCGTGCATGCCATGTATGCAGAAATGGACGATGATAGGAAATGTGAAAAAGCCACGAGATATGCTTATGTATTTCGATATTGCCACTTGATCCCCAACCGTTGCCGTGGTCATCAACTTTAAGGGGCCTTGGTCCATAAATCGTCTGATCTGTAGAACTTAGTGGACTATTCATCGTTCATGGCTTTGTTAACCATCTAGAAGGAAGCAACTGATCGGATGGTTGCTGTAATGTCTACGTTCCACCTAAAAGGTAACCCGTCAATTGAATGGTTGCGGATTGATGCATTGGCTGTAGGTAGCGATAGTGCATACACCGAGTTCGTGTATATCGCTGTTGAAAGGCAGTGCCTCTTGGCAAATGTTAACAAGGTCTCTGGGACAGGAATTCTCCGCAAGACTGCAATACCTATTTTACGCATAAAATATCCAAACTCTATGGGACCTTATGTAAATCCACTCCGTCCATCATGTTAGAATCCTTATTTGAACTGTACATTGAAAAATTCAGCTCATTAAAAAAACTACTTCTAAAATCTCTAAGTTCATACGGTGTGGCCTGAAACTCATATGCCACAACAATGACAACAGTGTAAAAACTACTTCTAAAATCTCTAAGTTCATACGGTGTGGCCTGAAATAGTTTTGGATCAGTCTAATTTTTCTATCTTCATTTTATTTTATGGGGTTTCACTTGATTAATGAGTTTGACGAAAGATACACACAATATTGGTTGGATCCCGTCACCATTGTTCCCCGTGGTGTGTGGCAAAGTCGATAGATTCTTCCAAGTTGCTGATATCATGCGTGTCATTTTCACACTTATTTACAGGCATTAAACATCACTAGAAAAGGTCGTAGTGATGATGTATACACATTTCAGAATTTGGCGTGGTAGGAAATGTTCTGGTCCCTTCTGGAGATTTAATTAGCTTATCACAATTACTTGTTGACACCTCATTTAGCTTTTTTGGAATATTTCAATTTTAAAATTTTTATTATTTTTGAGTTGTATATTTAGCCACACATTAGATTTGCCTAAGAAATTTTTTTGTACATAAGATAAGCATTTTGCCTTGTGACTTGAGCCCCATTCAGTGTGCATGTGAATTTATTCCTGTGGGGATTATGTAATTGCTCTAATTTATGCTATTAAACACACACGCGCTTGCATGCCGAGACGAGTTCGTATGCACATGTTTACATGTGTGTGTATATGAGTACTCACGAGACTTTAATTGTGCAAGAGTGTACTCACACTTGCACGGAACAAACCCTTTCAAAATTGTGCTTCATGCACTAAAGATTTCAATTCTTTTTCAAAAATCATGAAAAATCTTTATGCTTGCTCTATTCCTTTTTTATTTTATGAGTTTTGATTATTGAGTTTATCGCTAAGTTAACTCGGCACTTTCGGATTAAATTGCAAGTAGTTTGAACCTCATGTACAGTGAATGTACCATTGAAATCTGATTATAATCGTTGTATTCTAGATGTTGATTGCTCTGAAAACCTATCACAGTAGGGATGATGTATAAAGCGAGAAAATTCGATTTCAAGCCAAGGGACTAATGTAATACCTTTACTCAACTTTATAAGTCTTCTATCTCATTTTTTATATATATTTTTTGGTTTTTAATTTTAATTAAATAGTATATATCGCTCAACCAAATATTCCAATGATGTATATCTTGGTCTGATGTCAAACCATTGGATCGACCAAAAAATTTTTTGCTTGTAGTATGCAATCAAAAAAACAAAAAAGAGTCAAATATACACTTGAGTAACTGCATTAGAGAAGAAATGATGGTGGACAATATGAGTGGTCCAAATCCAGTTTGTGAAATTTTACCTGTGAACAAAAAATATAATAATAAAAATAAAGATGGAAAGCGCGTGCATGTATTTTTAAAAGAAAAGTTTATAGCACATGGGCTGTCTAGGTGGTTCAGGTGCATTGCATGTGCCATGTATACGAGTATCTTTAAAAGGGAAGTGTGGAACACATAGACGGGTGAGGTGGTCCAGATGCGTTGCACGCGCCATGCATACAAAGCATCTTTAAAAGGGAAGTGTACGCCCATTACAAGATAGAAAGCAAACCATCCATCTCATGTTATTCCAGCAGTGAGCCAGCCATGGCTCAAAAATCACATTCTGGGAGATTCCAACCCTTCAATCTCCGCTCATGTGAGTGAACACTAAACACAAAAACCAGCTACGGCTCCCATTAAGCTAAAATTGGATATGATTAAGATAGTCGTGAGCAATTCACCAGTCAAGACATAGCATGGCTGGTTTGAATCATCATAGGCGTTTTCCAAGCCTGTGGTGCACTTTTATGCTCACATTCAAACAGTGTTTCACAAAAGTGTACCTCCACTCGGCTGACAAATTTCAATATGTACGTCATGTGCATGCGACTTCCAACCTGTCCAATACGTTAGCCAATCATACTTGTATTTACAAGTTAATCCACCAGGTGGACCATATCTTATGGTCCAGCCAGTTGAAATAAGCATTTTTCTTTTATAATTTGCCCTGATTAGTCATCGGTCCAGACTTTCTGGTAACAAGAAACACACAGCACACGCGCTCATCCAATATTTATTATTCATAAACGTAAACAGACATGAGCAACTTACAGGGCATCCCTATGATACCATACACACCTACACGACCCTAGGAAAAGCAGAATAAAATCAAGCAAGGATTGTCGACTCGTTGGAATAAGCTTGAACTTGGTCAAGTTCAATCCTGTTCGGCGCCATGGTTCATGATTGAAAATGAAGGATATCTGCGCCTAATGCTTGGCCAAGTCGCAAATCGACTCAGGACAGAATTCACCGAGCCTTCGAACCTTTAATCCAAGCTCTTTATTACTGACGTAACCTTAATCTCACCATGAGATAGTAACCGAAGGGAAGTGGGAGTGAGATGGTGGGTCCCACTCCCACTACAGTCGCAAGTACTCTTATCTAAGCTGTCCAATCGGTCTTGATTAGATCGATGTGGATCCCGCCAATGTTGACTTCCCCGACTTTTGGTACCAAACTCACAACCACTTTCTCCGAGCCTTCAGCATCAATATCTTCTATCAAGTTGGATATACCCAACTTCAGGATGAATTTCTTTTTCTCCGCATCACCCTTTTTACGAATGTGGAAGTGAGGCAGTTTCAAAAAGTTCCCTGCAGGCTCTCCGAGGTCAGGTCCCACAAAATTTCCTCCATAAGGCGCTGCCACGTACACCTGAAAGTTGACGGGCCCATTGTGGGGGATCTCTATGCCGTCAATCACGAGGACCTCCACCTCATCCTCTTTCTCGCCCTTGGTTCGGGACTTCTTGGGCCTCTGCACAAGGGCCCTGATGGTCGAATCCAGGGGTCTTGGGTCGGGTCCGAACTCGGATACCTCGACCAACGAGACTCTGGATCTGGGTTTGGCCTTGGCCTTCTGCTTTTTCTTGATGCTGCTATTAGCCCATGGAAGTTCCACGTCTTCATAGGTGTACCGGAGTTTCAGCGGATTGAGACAGTCTTCCACCTGTTGCGTTCATTTGTTTGTCAATGCATGAATTACATGTACAACTAGTTCGACGGATAGCGGATAAACGTAAATATATAAAGTGGGTACAACATGGGTCACGAAGAATATCTTATGCAAATATCAGTGACTGGTTCATGTGGGCCACACCATCTAAAATAATGGGCAACTGACAATCTAATTTAAATTATATTTGGTCGACAAGATAAGTGGGATGGTTTTATTTTTACCTAGGACCTTTATGATTGGACAAACCTTTTGGTAAGATTGAATGTGGTGCAAACATGACACGTCAGCAATTATACACTGATTTTGTTTTTAGATCTTCTGATTAAAATTTATGTTTTTGCTAGCTAGACAAAGAGGGAGCTTCGTACTCCTTAACCAGACACCTGGCTGATCGGGAAGTGAATCTGATCCGTCCATATAGTGCGTCCAGTTCAAAAATTGATGGCGATTGAAAATCTCACATATGGAGGATCCTTGCCATTAGATTCTCCTGGTGCATCCAATTTCATTCCAACCATCTATTTTAAGGCCATTGTCGACACAGATACGACTGCCAAGCCATTTATGGTATGCATACATGCACATATAGTCATTGTAAGTGCCCCTTTAATGGGTGTTTAATCCCCAGTAGTGTAGTAAACTTGAGCCTTGGATCGGCCTCATTTTTAGTCTTGCATCTTTAATATGATGTGAAAAAAAAAATAAAAAATGAATGACCTGGATGGTTAAAACCTACACATCAGGCTGCCCCTCAAACGCCCTGCCTTTACCCGAACGGGCGGGGGTAGTAACCCATCCGAGTCCCAGCAGGACGGGCCACAGGACAGGGTCATCAAACACGCAGGACCACCAGACGAATGGCCTGGATCTGTGTACATTGGCGTGAGATGTAGTACACTACGGCTCCTTGGAGCCCACCTGTTGTTTGAGCGACAGTGACATCCTGGTGTAGAGCGGGTCGTCAACGGTTTCATGTCCTAGATGAATTAGAAAGGGTCCAATTAGAAGCCGAAGTGATCCGTCAGAACTTAGAATTAACAGAGTATCTCACAAACTGGAATGAATTATCAGACATACCAAATTTGATTTTGGTGTAGGATGGGATACTTTAGCCAGCCTATTTCACTTCACCAGGTTGGCCACGCCAAATTTGTGAAATACCATCACTTCGAGGTCAAAATCTCATTTAACTTTCATTTTTAGTATTTGTAACAAATTTTAATTTGAATATAACTATTCATCAATTGGAGTTTAAGAGTCGTGCTTGACATAAAAATTGCTTAGAATATTTAGGAGAACATCATGATACAGCCAAATAGAACACTTATTATTTTTGGTCGAAGACGTCACGATTTATACAAGTTTTAGTTGTAGTTTGATTCCAAAACTTTTCATATGGATTGATATCCTATTAAAGGGGCTGTGAAGTCGTTGGTTTCACTCATAAATCAAATTACCGGTTTTATTGAAATTATTTTTTATTTACTATACTTTTTTCCACGTGAATTCGAGAAGTCTAGGTGAGGAGTCGAGAAGCTCCATGAATCCGGAGTAGTTATCCTTGGGGAAAAGTCTGATCGACCTCATCTGTTCATCCCTGTGTCACATCCACTCCGTCTGTGGTTAGCCATTACATTTTATATCTACGGGCTAAAATTCAGCCTCATCCACACTCAGGGAGGCTACACCACAAAGAACAGTGGAATGACTGGCCAACTCGAGGGTTTTGTTTGAGGCTCACCGGAGTGTTTATATTTGATCCAACCTTTCAATCTGGCAGATAATTCAAAAATTAGCCTGATCTAAACCTTGAATAGGTCTGAGAGGTTTTAAGCCTAATCTCACATTGTTTCCCATCCAGTGGCCCATC
Organism: Magnolia kwangsiensis; assembly: GCA_037074715.1. NCBI lineage: Eukaryota > Viridiplantae > Streptophyta > Magnoliopsida > Magnoliales > Magnoliaceae > Magnolia > Magnolia kwangsiensis. Next base: position 5,576,091 of record CM073575.1, on the reverse strand, counting down.
TGAGTTTTAGATCAGTCTGAATGTCGGGATGTACTGTCAAATCGAGACGGTGCAACATATGGACAGAGTGGATGTAACATTAACTTGCTGGACTTTTATGAATACTGAACACCAGCATTTAAAGAATACAAATATTGTATAGCCTTGCTGAGCAGTGAGCAGTGTGGAGAGTTTTGCCGAGTTATATCGAAATTTTCTGAGTTTATTTCAAGATTTGTCGAGTTGAACGGAATCAACTGAGTCTTGAACGATTCATGACTCAATCTGATAATTTCGAGCCGAGTCGGCCTTTTTTTCTTTTTTTTTTCTCCTGAGTTTTCAAATATATACTCGGCGGGAGAGAGGGGAGTGGAGTTGCGCATTTTTACCTTGACTTTTACCAACTGTCTGTTCTCGTCGAAGAAGATGCAGGATGAGTTGAGCCAGTCGGCATCGTTGAAGTCGACCTTATTTCCTCGCTTTTGCCTATAGATGTGCCACATCCGGTCCACGTTCGAATGGTGGCAGTAGAAAAGCGGGTCATAACCCGACGAGTAGAAGTTGCCCATGTCCCGGTACGGTGAATCGGGCAATCCCACAAACTGGTGCGCCGCGTTATGTATCGACTCAATCTGCCCCATCGTCTTTCCCGCAGAGGCCTCCTCGCCGGCCCTGACCGGATCTCCCAAGAACAGCTCCGGAAGCGGCAGAGACTCCCTAAATGTCTTGTTCATTTGATACAGGTTCTTCACCTTCAGTTCATCGTCGGTGTACGGGCTCTCAGTTGTAGGGCTGTATTGGTAGTCCAACACCTTCGTTAGGTTAGCCGCGTTGCGCAACGCGTCGTTGAGCGGCCCCTCTTTGAGAAAAATGGGCGGGATCGTCATTCCGTCCGGCGAATCCCAGTTCCAGAAGGGGAGGGCGAATGTGTCGTCACCGATCAGCTTCCCGAGGATCCTCTCATGGAAGTAGATGTAGTAGCGGTGCCACGGCAGGAACATCCAGTTGAAGTGGACTTGCACCGGGATGTTGAACCCCACCTGATCGTACGCACCATTGCAGTACTGGCAGTGCACCCTGGCCTGCTGTTCTAAGCTCCAAGGGTCTTTTGGATCGAGCGCTCTCATAAGTCTATAGGCTTCCTTGTACTTGGCCACGTCATCAGCATCCAACAGGTGTGCGGGTTTCCGAATGCGCAGTGGCGTGGAAGATGTCGGGAACTTGTAATCGACGATCTCGCTGTTGTCAGTGTAAGGCGGGCAACACTCCACCGGTATCGGGGCCTCTTCTGATCCAGCATTGGCGGTTTTGCATTTGGATAGGTCTGGTGGTTGCCACGGAGCAGCGACGGCTGTATTCTCGCGGCCGAGGGCGGCAGCACCATACAGACCTCCCAACGTTCCAAGGAGAACATTTCTTCTGTCCAACCTCAGAATGGATTCTTTGTCGCCACCATTATCATATGCACTAGCATTAGTAGCATTAGTACTAGCGCCAGAGGCTGAGGGAGAAAAGTGAGGGGGTGCTCGAGCAGCTTTTCGAGGGTGACGGGAATGGTGGTAGTGGAAGGGAGAGGCAGTGGTTGCAAGGAATGAGAGGGACGACGCCATGATTGGGGTCTTAACACTTGTGTTGCTTTGGTGAGGAGGGTGATCACCTACTCCTCTCTTATATAGAGAAACGCGGGTCGAGAGGGAGTTTATAACTTCTCATTGGTGTTTACATGACCCCTGCTGCGCATGCGTGAATATCATGCGCATACACTAAATTATTTTAAACGTGTTATATATTTTTTAAACTGTGGGATCGACAGCTTTTATGACCCCATTTGTATTCTTATGTTTGTATTTCTACACCGAATGATTACTTTTTTATGAAAAAGCTTCACCTGCCACTCGGGCACAGAGATATGGCGTACATGTGCAAGGTCTAAGTTGATTTTTGGACTTCCTTTATTATATAGCTGCATTATCATAGAAATTAAGTTGATTTATTAATCTCATGCGCCTACATTACTACTGTAACATGAATTCATCTCTCTTCAGCCCAACAGTGCATGAACGGGCATCAACTCACAAGCATGCATCTTTCATTCACTTACATGTGCAGACGTGGAGATATGTGTGTTAAAGAGAAGGGAGATGGAATTGAAGCGTATTGGGTCCTGCCCTGGCGTGGACGATTCTGTCCGGGCAGGGTCTCTGTGCAGGCCACTGTGATGTAAAGGTTTTATCCACCTCATCCTTCCATTTCCCAAATCAATTTATAGTATGAGCTAAGAAATAAGGTAGAACCAAAGCTCAAGTGGGCCACACCACTGGAAGCAGCGGAGATGATGACACCCACCGGTGAAACTTTCTAAGGTGCTAGAGCTGAGCATCGAGTCGAGTCGGACTGAAGTCTTGACTCGATTTTGAAATAGACCTGAGTTCACTCGATCCGACTCAGTACCAAGTCCAGCATGCCTAACCCCATTTGAGTCTAGGTTTAGCCCATTTGAAATAACCTAGATTTAGTCCAACTCGGTCATAGGATCGAGTCGGTTCAAGTGAGCATCAAGTTAAGTCCAGTTGACCCCTTTTTTTTTCTATTGACCTTTTTTTTCCTGTTTGTATCACAATTTAGTAGTGTACTCGAGTTGAGTTATTTAAAATAAATATTGTCAAAAGTAAATTGTAACAATAAATAAATAGATAAGATAAATAAACATGATCAAAACTCAAAAGTATGTTCAAAATCTCAAATGTAGTTGTATATACAAATCATTCATTGATTTAACATTATTTATATGACGAATGCCTTTATGGCATTTAACCCGATTAACCTTGTTTATAATAGTAACCCCCTTATCCACCTTCGTCGTCAAAATCATCATTTAATTCTCTTTTCCCGACTTGAACTGCTGGAGAAATCTGAGCTGAGTCTGAGCTGGAGGTGTCTAAAAGATAATTGTTTACCTCTTTTGATTTGAATGATGGAAATGCCTTTCCATTATCCTCATTTATAAATTTAATGAGTTTTTCAACCGATTTTTATGATCTGATTTGTACAAGATTCTCAACCGCTTATATAATATAACGAGACTTTTAAGAAACTTCAATGATTTATCACCTGGCTTATGTCCCTTACTCGTGCTTACTTCAATATCATGTTGTCTTGAAAGTGTCGGGGTTGATCTTTTTTTATCTTAGATGCCAATTCCAAGCTTTATTTTATGGTTATTTATAATCTCATTCTTCTTGTTTTGTTAATAGTCTTTCTTCTCTACTAGTGTAGGGGCTTTTCCTCTTCTTGACCCTTCTTCATTTATACTAAGTTTACTTCTATATATTATGTGACTGATTGCATTGGTTGTAGGGGAAGAGGTGGAAGCCTTTTTATTTAAGTTGAGAATGACTCAAAATAAATTTCAAATTTCTGAAAGAGTTTTGCTACATGGGGCAACGTCTCCTCCCCAAAAGTAACATATAATTTTAACCAATTTATTTTGTTTACAAGTTGTTTGCAACACAATTTGCATTGTAACTTTATCTTTCTGTCCTGAGAGTACACTTGGTTCTATCATCATAAATATCTACCAATGGATCATCTTCCGATAGCATATTTATAAGTGTAAATTTTGAATGAAAAAATATTTAGTTAAGCTGAGATAATATAAATAATTAAAGAATGAAGATAAACAAATGCAACCAGCCAACCATATGAGATTTAAGCAATATTAAGTCATTTAAAAATATAAACAAAAAGAAAAGAAATATATTTTAAAAATATTAAAATACATAAGCTGATAAGTATAAAAAATATCCATCTACCCATCAAATATTACAATTTAAGTCCACAAATAAGAACTGTCAAATTATCGTAAGCAAATGAAATGGAAACAAAAGGAACTGTCTCATCCTGGTTCATAGAATTGTTGCAAGTACTGTCTCATTCTGTTTCTCACTCCCATATTCCTCGAACTCTTCATCAATATATTTCTCTTTTCTCCAAATCGAACGTAGCCAATCCTGTGTGCAAATGAGCACTTCAAATGATTCCAGTATAAGTGAGCTTTAATACTTGTTCATGACCGTACTTCCCGTGTTAAAACTTAATTCTAATACAACATTTGAAATTAAAATTTATAATATCTCATGCTATTAACGAAAGAATAAGGTATTGTAATTTACAAGCTTTCGAATTTCACTAATCTAAAACATCAAATTCTTCACCTTTATACTTTATAAGTAGTTCCTTATGACAATAGTCAACTTCTATTTGGGATGTTCGTATTTAGGCATCAACTTGTGGCGTCATTAAAGATATGAAATTGTCAATCATGTTTTATTGTATAACAACACTAGAACTATAACCCACTTGAGTAGTATAACCTACGGTATTGTCTTTTGCGACCTCCAAAGTTTATACATAGAAATTGTACAAATCTTTAACTGTATCACAAATCTTATCAACTTAAGTGACACTCTTCTCACTATACAACTTTTTAAAAATGGATATAACTGTGAACATCTTGTACTAAGGATAAAAAATGACTGTAATGGTTATTACCAAACTTCACTCAAATCAATATTTATCAAACTTTAATTGCATACCTGTGGTCATTATTTATAGAAAGTCTGGTACAACAAGCTTATGTGCAAAGCATCATTTACTCTCAAAAGTTTTAGTAGAAATATATTTATTGTTATATATATATATATATATTAAATTTTTATATTTCATTCCACATAGTGAGAGAATGCATCTTTGAAAGCGATCACTGAATCTAACATTTCGTAAGTTGAATTCCAACGTATTATGAAATCCATCTTTATCATTTTCTGAAATGATAAATTCATCTGTTTCACGATCTTATTCCATTATTTAATCGTGAATGTAACCCTGTATTTACTTTACACTCTCTATATTCTTGATCATTACTAAACTATTTTAAGCCCATCTTATACAATCAACTTTAGGATGTGAGCACCATACCTAGCATGAAATATTTTTCCACCGAAATACAAGTCATCAGTGACCCTAAACTGGTTCCGCAAAATCATTATCATATTATCATTTGCAGAAACATTATCTAAAGTTAGCGATGAGATTTTATTCTTAATGCCCCACTCCACATGACATCTGTATATGTAGTCTAAAATTATTCAACCAATGTGAGGAGGCACTAGATGATGAAAGTTTATAATTCTTTTTCAAAGCTTCCATTTAGCATTAACGTAGTTTGCAGTTAGTGACTTATACCCCTTTCTTTAATTGGATGTTAGGATGATTCGAAAAACCAATTCTGACTATCCTTTCAACTTGACCTTATCACTTGCTAACATCTTCATACATACTCTGTTTATTATTTGTACAGAAGACCTTCTCGTATATGAGATTAAGGCAATTGATTAATTCGATAAAAGATGAACTCTCTACTATTTGAAATGTTTTTAAATTTACAATAATAAATATAGTCGTCAACTCATTTACATGATCCATGTTATACTTATATGTGGACAAGGTACCTTGTGACAAATCTACTATAGATTGGGTAAATGAAAGTGTCTGTTAGCCTGAAAAAGTTGTAATCAATTTGTGCATTTGTTTAGTACATTGAGCCTTGCAGTACTTGCATTTTATCTTTATCATATCGTTGTATATGGTTACTTATTAAAAATTTTTCAACACTACTGATCTTTTTTCCTCTTTTAGTAAATTTTAGGATGTACTAATCTCAATGAACACTTCTTCATCTTGTAGACTTAATTATTCATCTAAGATTATCGGCAAAGTGACTGACAAACCGTCAGGGTACTAGAAATTTCCTCAATAGTCATCTACTAATTGAAAGATACTAAATCAGATTGGCACTATAATGCCTTAAAAGTGTATAATAAATCCTAAATTAGTCACTCATCAAAAGTTAAATATATTGTAATACTTTCATATTCCCGTTTAAACGCCCACAATAAAATTCTAACAATATCTCACCATGTCTCTCAACATAAGTTAATCTTCCCTATGATTCGCATGTTAAGTATCTAAGAAATGTGAAGATATTTGATATGAGAAATAAAATGGAAGAAACATGTCTAGAGAGAAATGGAGAGATAAAACATAGAAAAGGCATGAGTATTTAAATAAGTTATATGAAAGTATAATATCTATTTAACCTAAATTGTCCAAAATAGGACAATTTGAGCGATTTCTATACCACAAAAAATACGCTATACCTATGTCTGTCTATATAGAAATTCTTAAATAGACATATAATTGTCTAATTCACAAAAACAAATCATATAGGTTAACTGTCTAATGTACAATAATAAGCTAAGCAATAATCAATGTAATCCATAATTCATAAAAATAAACCAGTAATTTTTTAATTCACAAAAATAAATCATATTAGGCTAACTATCTAATACATAATAATAAATTAATCAATAAGGGATTATGAGAATAAGGGTTTAAGTTTATGTTTATGTTTAGTCATTAAGGGTTTAGGGTTTAGGATTAGGTTTAGGGTTTACGGTGTAGGGTTTAGGGATTAGATTTAGGGTTTACATTTAGGTTTAAGTTTTAGAAATGGCTCTGCTTGAGCGAGCACGGCCGCACCCGAACTAGCCCAAACTCACCACAGCTAGTCCGAACACAATCGAGCAAGCCTAAACACAACCGAGCCAAACCATACCAAATACAAGTACAGACCATTCTAATTTGTCCATTCAACCCTACCTGATCCCAATTTAACAAAACTCTCATGTTAGAATCCTCTAGCATGATGTATTTTACAAGAATAAATGATAATCATGAAATAGAAGTCTTTTTTAGTATAAAATTATATTAATTTGTTGATTTGGAGAGCTGGGTAGCTGTCGAGAGTCAATGGTGAGAGGGTGGGCCAGGTGAGTGCGAAGAAGCTACTCAGTCGAGACGAACGGCCGAGATGTTAAGCTGGTGATTATCAGGTTAGGACCGTCAAGTGAGGGAGATGAGGGAGGGAGTGTAGGAGACAGAGGAGGGTGGCCTGGTAGTAGTGGGTGGCTGTTGGGCTTAGGAGAGGAGGAGGACAACGAGAGGGGAGAGAGGTCAAGTCAGGTGCGGGCCATCCAACAAGTAGGTTAGATTAGATTTAGGTTATATGTGCATGCGATCGGCAATGACGTGTACCAATGAGAAGCAGCCACATACTAATTTCTTGTGCTTTCAAGTAGACTATCTGTAGTCAAAATGATATGGCAAAATGGTGGACAGAGAGGATAAAACCCACACATCATGGTGGGCCCGTTACAGCCCTGCTTGGATGGATTATCGTCCAGGCCGGAGAGGAAGCAATCCACTTTCAAGGGAAAGGTGTCATGTGAGTGGAGAGAAATTAAATAAATGGGTGTTGATCATCTTCGTTGAAGGCTAGGTAAATTCATGTGTCGTAGCTTTTCATTATTATGTAGCTAATTATTGGTACATATCATTGGTGATGACACCAACTAGCAAAACACACTCTCTCCCCAGTAGATCGAGCATTACACAAGACAACTTTTAATGTGCAGGACTACTGTAGGCCCACCATAATTTGTGTTAGATGTACATGTGCCATCAGTTTTTCAGTTCGAGAATGAGATTTAAAAAATGAGTCATGTCCAAAGCTCAAGTGGACCACACCAAGTAAGGATTGAATGAACTAATGTTGAAACCTGCCTACGACCAACTGCTAAGTTTATTTGTCATTTAGCTTATTCGTATGGTCATATAAACCTAGATAAAGCAAAAACACAAATATCAACTTGATCAGTACCTTTTGTCACCTCAAGAAGTATTTAATTGTAGGCATCCAATTCCTACTATTTCATGTGGTGTGGTCACTTGAGCTTTTAATCTACATTTTATGGGCTTATATCCTAGAATGATTTGAAAATAAGTATTGATGGTGTTGATCTAAGTGGGCCAGGGCTTGCATAAGTTTCACATGACGAGAAGTGTGGTGAGGCACAAAGAGAAGAAAATAGGAAGGGTTGACATGTGGAACTTCTATGGGCCCATCATGATGTATGTGTCGGATTCACATTTTCCATGGCTCAAGTGGGCCACAATACACGAAACAGTTGGAATTGGACACCTATTATCCAAAACTTCTTGGAGCCACAGAATGCTCCGATCAAACTGATATTTATGTTTTCCTTTCATGATCCAGGTCCACATAACCTTATGAACACGTGAGATCACAAAAAAACTTCATAGTTGGCCTTAGGAAGCTTTGAACGGTAGATATACAATCCCCACGCACCTTATGAGGACGACAACTTCATGTACTAAGCTTATGGATGACTTGAGGTGTGTGTTCTGTTGTAAAAATGTTGATTTTTATAAAATATATTTTAATAATAAAATAATATAATATATAAAAGTTGTTTGAAAAATACCTTTTGTGGGTTTTTGGGAATAGTCCCACATTGGAAAAAGAGGAGAAGAAAAAGTGCTTTATATAAAAGGTGTGGAGTATTATAATATTTACACACATGGTCCAAAGGAGAATGAAACTTGCGTGTTCCAGTACGTAGCACTGGAACACCGCGCACGCGATCGGTCTCGGTTTCGGTTTCGGTCTCTAACTCGGACTCGGACTCGGTGTGAGGGCGTGGGCATGTGAGGCAGTGTGGCTGTAGAGGCGCTAGTGGCGCACTTCGCACGTGCGCATCTTGTCGTAGAGGGGGACGAAAACTAGAGGACTGAATGAGAGTCCCTCTAATTATATAGTGGTTGGAAATATAGCTGTTGCACAAAAGTGTAACAACTATAACCTTTATTGCAGAAACTGTTGCCAACAGCTAGAAAACAGCTAGTCAATTCTCTCACAATAGCCATAAAACGGCTAGTGGAATTTATGTCCCTGGACCATAACTCCCAGCCATCTTAAGCCTATAAAAAGAGGCCCTAGATGGGTTTCCAATCCATCACACATCACTCCAGCAATCTAAATACGAATTACAACAGTTTCTCTCCTACAGACCAAAAACATCAGCAGTAAAATAAGTGAATCAGAACCATTGCTTGAAGAATTGACCAAAGGTGTGGTCTAAGAACGATTCAACTGAACCAAGGGGCTGAAGAATCTGACCAGTGCATTGGTCTCAAATCACAAAATCTTCTCTTACTTTTCTTTGGGATTTTCTTTTTCTTTTTTGTTGTAATTCTGTCAGATAGTGTGTATAAGAGTTCCATTTGGTGGGCCTTCGTGTTTGCTGAACGCAGACCCACACCAGGCTCGTCGTATCCTAGAAGCGATTTGTCTGTAACCTATCAGCATACTCAGTTCACCTGAGTAGGGGCAAATTACGCTTTAAGGACAGCGTTTTCAAACGTGCTTCAGTCTGTCCTTATTTCTATTTATTTTTTGTTTTCATATTATACAGAAATTAAATTAATCTGTATAATTTCTAACAATCTTAAAGCGTAATTTTTTTTAAGATGGAAGCCAACAGTGTTTCATCCATCAAGTTGATGAATCAGGACTTGATACGTCTTGATCGGTTCGATGGAACCAATTTTACAAGATGGCAAGACAAGCTGAAATTTCTCCTGACGGCGCTGAAGATCTACCACATACTAAATTCAAATTTACAAGCGCTGCCTGAAGCAACCGACAAAGACACACCTGAGCAGGTCGCTGCCCGTGCTAAAAGAGCCGAAGATGAACTCTTGTGACGTGGACACATTCTGAACGCACTCTCCGACCGCCTGTATGATCTGTACCAATAGACATCATCAGCAAAGGAGATCTGGGCCGCACTAGAGTTCAAGTACAAGGCTGAAGAAGAAGGGACCAACAAATTTCTCATCGCCAGGTATTTTGACTTCAGCATGGTAGATAATAAACCGCTACTGCTCCAAATCCAAGAATTGCAGCTAATAGTAAACAAAATCAAAGCGATCAAAATCGATCTTCCTGAATCATTCCAAGTCGGGGCTATAATCACTAAATTGCCACCGATGTGAAAAGACTATAGAAAGAAGTTACTGCATAAAATCGAGGACTACACATTGGAACAAATTCAGAAACACCTAAGGATTGAGGAAGAATCCCGTAACCGTGACAAAAAGAATGATAACGGGAATGCCTCGTCCAAGGTACATGCAGTAGAAAATGCCAATAACAAGAATTCCAAGAAGGACGATTCCCTTAAACCCAATAAAGGAAAATTCAAGAAAACCGCCCAAAAGAAGAACGGAAAGTTCAAAGGCCCATTCCATGTCTGTGGAAAAATCGGGCACTATGCTCGAGTATGCCAATATCGCAAATCTAAAAAAGAGGCAAATGCAGTAGAAAAGGGCGATATCGTGGTTATGATCACTGAGGTGAATACCATCAAAGGCAAAGTTCTAAGCTGGTGGTATGATACAGTCGCTACAGTACATGTGTGCTACGACAAATCAGCCTTCAAAACCTATGAGGAATTGACTGATGGTCAAGAAGTCCAAATGGGTAATGAAGTCTGATCGAAGGTCGTCGGCAAAGGAACTGTTGAACTGATATTCACTTCTGAAAAGAAAGTGATTCTGACTAATGTACTACACGTACCCGACATGAGGCGAAACTTAGTTTCTGGGAACCTTCTGGGAAAACCAGGTATAAGGGTGGTGTACGAGTTAGGAAAACTGATTCTGTCTAAGAATGAGAATTTTGTTGGAAAGAGATATGCTTGTAACCGGATGGTTAAGTTTTTTCTGAATGAAAGTAGCACTTCTGCGTATATGGTTGAATCTGCTGGACTGTGGCATGATAGACTAGCCCATATAGGGTATAGTACCTTAAAGTTCATGGCTAAGAATGGTTTAATCTCATACATAGATAATAAAACTGATAAATGTGAAGTGTGCATATGATCCAAAATGACGAAAAAACCTTTTCCAAGTGTTGAAAGATCGTCTCAAATTTTGGATCTTGTACACAGTGATATCTGTGAGGTAAACGGCATTCTTACTCGTGGAGGTAAATGGTACTTCATAACCTTTATAGATGATTTCTCTATATATGTGTATGTTTAACTATTAAAGAGCAAAGATGAAGCATTGAAGATGTTTAAGATATATAAAACAGAAGTAGAGAATCAACTAAGTAAGAAGATAAAAAATTTTCGTGGCGATAGAGGAGGAGAATACTTCTCCAATGAATTCGATAACTTTTATAAAGAACATAGACTGATACATCAATGTACAGCTCCATACACACCTCAACAAAACGGAATAGCTGAAAGGAAGAATAGAACATTAGTAGAAATGGTCAACTCAATGCTAATAAGAGCAAAGTTGCCACTAAGTCTGTGGGGTGAGGCACTGCTTGCAGCATGCCATATAATAAACAGAATTCCGTCTAAAAAATATAAAATATCTCCATATGAAATATAGAGAGGTAGAAAACCTAACCTAGAATATCTTAAAGTGTGGGGGTGTCTTGCATACTGCAGAACCCCTGATCCAAAAAGAACTAAGTTAGGATCAAGAGCTATTAAGTGTACCTTCGTAGGGTATGCACAATATAGTAAAGTTTATAGACTTCTAGACATGGAGTTTAATACAATTATAGAATCAAGAGACGTTGAATTCTTTGAGAACTGACTATCCTTGGAGTCAAAGGATAATAAAATCCAAACTCCTAATAGAGAACCAGATAGCACAGCTCCACATATAGTGGAAGCTCTTATTGAACCTCGTAAGAGTCAAAGAACAAGAATAGACAAGAGTCTTGGAGATGACTACATAGACTCACAACGCATCATTTTTCATCTAATAGAAGCAGATAAAGAAAATGTTATAAGATAAATACCTATAGTAATGACTATAAAAAATGATCCTAAAACATATAAGGAAGCTGTATCCTCTAGAGACTCAGTTTTTTAGAAAGAAGCTATAAATGATGAAATGGAATCTATACTATCAAATCAAACATGGGAACTAGTAAACTTACCTCCAAGTTCTAGACCCATAGGTTGTAAGTGAGTATTTAGGAAGAAATATCACACTGATGGGACTATCTAAACCTTTAAAGCTCGACGAGTAGCTAAGGGTTTTAGACAAAAAGAAGGGATAGACTACTTTGACACATACTCACCTATAGCTAGGATAACATCCATTAGGATATTATTTGCGCTAGCTTCCATTCATCATCTTCACATCCACCAAATAGATGTAAAGACCGCATTCCTGAATGGTGACCTCAATGAGGAGGTATACATGGAACAACCTGAAGGTTTCGTTCTATCAGAAAATAAAAATAAAGTATGTACATTAGTCAAATCATTGTATGGATTAAAACAAGCATCAAAACAGTGGCATGAGAAGTTTGATTTAAAAATACTTTCTCATGATTTTATGTATAATATAGCTGATAAATGCATATATTATAAAGTAGATGGTAGTTATATTGTTATTATCTGTCTGTATGTTGATGACTTGTTAATAATAAGTAATAAAATGGAAGGTGTGACTGAAATAAAGAGGTTTCTTTCTTCAGTATTTAAAATGAAGGATCTTAGACAAGTTGATACCATCCTAGGTATCAAAGTTAAAAAATATTGTGGGGGTTACGCTTTGTGTCAATCTCATTATATTGAGAAGATACTAAATAAGTTTAACCATTTAAATATTAAAGAAGCAAAAACTCCATTTGATCCAAGTATCAAACTAAAAGAAAATACTAGAATAACAGTTGCACAATTAGAATATGCGAGTGCTATAAGAAGTCTTATGTATGCTATGCAATGCACTAGACCTTATATCGCATATGTTGTGAGTAAACTTAGTAGGTTTAATAGTAACCCCAGTAATGAACACTGGAATGCAATTAGTAGAGTCATTGGTTACTTAAAAACAACTAAAGACTTAGGACTATTTTATTCAGAGTTTCCTACCGTATTGGAAGGATATACCGATGCGAGCTAGATATCGAGTACAGAGGACAACAAGTCTACTACAGGGTGAGTTTTCACCCTAGGAGGTGCAGCTATATCTTGGGGATTCAAGAAACAGACTTGCATAACGCACTCGACTATGGAGTCTGAATTCATAGCCCTGGCTGCAACAGGTAAAGAGGCTGAGTGGCTAAGGGATCTTCTATTAGAAATTTCTTTTTCTTTAAAGCCTATATCGGATGTATCACTACATTGTGATAGTGAAGCCAAATTAGCTACAGCCTATAACGACACTTATAATGGTAAATCTAGACATATTAGTCTTCGACATGATTATATCAGACAATTGATTCAAGATGGAATCATTGCTATTTCTTATGTGAAATCAAGCAATAATCTAGCAGATCCTTTTACTAAACCTCTACCGAGAGAGGTAGTAAAGGCTACATCTAGAGGGATGGGATTGAAACTCTTCAACCAAAGTTCCACCAGTGATGGTAACCCAACCTAAAGTCAGAAAATCTCTAATCTTGGGTTTAATGGGTAAGAACAAGTCATTGATATGTGGAAAGTTTTCAGCACTAAATTATATAATCTCATCCATAATAGATAAGTGTTGAGCGTTACGAAAGAGGGTTGAGTCTTAGAACTCTTAATGAAATCCAGTCTTTAGGACAAGTGTCTTATAATAATGGAGACACTGGAAGGATTTCACCTATATGAACGTAGAGATGGTGCCGTCTCTCATGAAAGTTAAGAGTTTTCTCTCAGGATCGTTCACGAATTAGGATAAGCACATGGCCATTAATTGTGCTGAGCAAGATTGTGGGAACTCTAACAACACATAGCGAGTATGTGTATGGTTTCTCCGACTCTGTTATCTAAAAAAAAACTGGTTCAAAGCTGCGGCTACCAGTCATTTCGATAGAGTTTTAAGATACTTACACTAAGGGAAGATTGAAATCGAAAGATATCTTTCTTTATGCATATAAGCTGATTATGCTGGCAGAAATGTTTAACCAAAAAATATTTTTATAAAATCAAGTGGGGGATTGTTGCTAAAATGTTGATTTTTATAAAATATATTTTAATAATAAAATAATATAATATATAAAAGTTCTTTGAAAAATACCTTTTATGGGTTTTTGAGAATAATCCCACATTGGAAAAAGAGCAGAAGAAAAAGTGCTTTATATGAAAGGTGTGAAGTATTATAATACTTACACACATGGTCTAAAGGAGAATGAAACTTGCGTGTTCCAGTGCGTTGCACTGGAACACCACGCTCGCGCTCGGGCTCGGTCTCGGTCTCGGACTCGGACTCGGTGCGAGGGCGTGGGCATGTGAGGCAGTGTGGCTGTAGAGGCACTAGTGGCGTACTTTGCATTTCGCATGTGTGCATCGTGTCGCAGAGGGTCGCTCCTTTCACGAACTGGAGCGAGATGGGTGCGAGTCGCTGTACGACAAAGAGGCTAAGGCAGATAGGTGGCTGGACGAAAACTAGAGGACTGAATGAGAGTCCCTCTAATTATATAGTGGTTGGAAATATAGCTGTTGCACAAAAGTGTAACAGCTATAACTTTTATTGCAGAAACTGTTGCCAACAGCTAGAAAACGGCTAGCCAGTTCTCTCACAATAGCCATAAAACGGCTAGTATCCAACAACCATAAAACGGCTAGTTTCCAACAGCCATAAAACGGCTAGTGGAATTTATGTCCCTAGACCATAACTTCCAGCCATCTTAAGCCTATAGAAAGAGGCCCTGAATGGGTTTTCAATCCATCACTCCAACAATCTAAATACGAATTACAACAGTTTCTCTCCTACAGACCAAAAACATCAGCAGTAAAATAAGTGAATCAGAACCATTGCTTGAAGAATTGACCAAAGGTGTGGTCTAAGAACGGTTCAACTGAACCAAGGGGCTGAAGAATCTGACCAGTGCAGTGGTCTCAAATCACAAAATCTTCTCTTTCTTTTCTTTGGGATTTTCTTTTTCTTTTTTGTTGTAATTTTGCCAGATAGTGTGTATAAGAGTTTCATTTGGTGGGCATTCGTGTTTGCTGAACGCAGACCCACACCAGGTTCGTCGTATCGTAGAAGCGATTTATCTATAACCTATCAGCATACTCAGTTCACCTGAGTAGGGGCAAATTACGCTTTAAGGACAGCGTTTTCAAACGTGCTTCGGCCTATCCTAATTTTTATTTATTTTCGATTTTCATATTATACAGAAATTAAATTAATCTGTATAATTTCTAACATGTTCTATGCCCATATCATTTATCCATTTTGCAACATGATTTCATGGCACCAGCTAATAAATAAGACCGATTCAAATTTCACTTGGATCACGCTGGAGGAAACAGTGGTTATTGACTTTTCAACACTTCCTGTGAGTTTGGCTTTAAGAAGCGCTTGATGCTGGAATGTTCAACCACTACTGTTATCTACTATATGGTCTACTTGTGATTTGTATACCCTTCATTTTTCAAAAAATCTGGTGCTCTAAAACGATTTGCGAAAATAGCTGCATGGATGTAAAATGCGTGCATCCAGGTGGGCCATCATAAGCGTCCTCCCACGACGAATATAAGGTACGGACAGGTTGAGTAGCAAGTTTGGCTATTGAAGGGACGTCACCATGTTATGTAGGCCCACCATGATGAGTGTTTTGTATTGACACCGCCCATCCATTTAGAGAGATCATATTAGGGCATGATACAAAGATCAAGTGGATCCAAAGCTCGAGAGGACCCACCACAGAAAACAGTGGAGGAGAGTGACGCCCACGGTTAAAAAGTTTTAAGCTAATATTTGTGTTTTCCCTTCTTCCTGTTTGCCTTAACACATTAATATACTGGATCTCAAGCAAAAATCATGGCGGACCTTCTGAAGGTTTCAACGGTGGGCGTCTCTCTCTCACTGTTTTCTGTCGTTGAGTCGTCTCGAGCTTTGGATCTGACTCATTTTTTAGATCATGCCCTAATATTATCTCTCTAAGTGGATGGACGGTGTGGATACAGAACGGACATCATGGTGAGACCCACGGAACTTGGCTACTCTCGCTACCGATCTTGTCAGTGTTCAATCCGCATCAAGACTTATTTGAAATATTGAAAACCTGGCGCACCTAACCCGCTCTCCCGCAATCCACGTCATCACGGAATGGGTACTACCGCTGCCCACGCGGATCTCGTGGTCTATCAAAGTCATGTCAGGACCGAAATGGGATTGCGAACTGATCATTTTATTTGTTGAGTCCAAAATATAAATATGTACGAAGATCAAGTGGACCACACAAATGGAAACAGTGGGAATAATGACTTCCACCGTTTGCTAAGCCCCAAAGTGATGTTTATTTGTCATCCAACATTTTCATAAGATCAAAAAGATATGGATGAAGGGAAAACACAAATATCAGCTTGGCCCAAAACTTCTGTGGGCTCTAATAAATTTTCAACGGTACAATTTCAATTTACACTGTTTCCTTTGGTGAGGTCCAGATGAGATTTGTATATATTGAATTTTTGAGCTCCAGACATCAAATTATCTATTAAAATGGATGGACGGAGTAGATGAAATATTTAAATCACGGTGGACACTACAGAGTTTAGAGTTACTCAGTACGCAATCCGCTTCCGTCAGGACCGGGAACGATTTGTCTGGGACCGCAGAGATATCTTTGAGCGGAAGCGGGTTGACTGGTGTACCACACACCAGAAACCTAGCTGTTGCGTATATGGGTCATGAAACCCATCATGTCCATCCATTTTAATAGTTAATTTCAGATAATTATCCCAAAATAAACTATATACAGAAATAATGTAGACCACACCACAGGAAATAGCGTGGATTGAGTGTCTACCGTTGAAAAATTATCAGTGGCCACAAAAGTTTTAGATCAAGCTGATATTTATGTTTTCCCTTCATTCAGGTATTTGTAATCTCATGAACATGTTTTAGATCAAGCTGGTATTTATGTTTTCCCATCATTCAGGTATTTGTAATCTTATGAACATGTTGGATGACAAATAAAGATCACTTTGGGCACTATAAAGGTTTCAACGGTCAAAATTATTATTCCGACTGTTTCCTGTGGTATGGTCTTCTTGAGATTTAGATTTTCTTAGATTTTTGGCTCAACATCTTAGGGCTTGTTGGCTGGGCAGATCCCATGGTATTAGGAGGGATGGGATTAATTTTAAGGTAATGATGCTGGTGTCAGTGGATTGTCTTAAGATCCATGGGATTGCTTATATCCCGGACAAGTTCACTGGTTCTGTTTGTGTAACACCTTGGATTTTTACCTATCTGAAATTAGACGTCCTTAGGCAATGGGTCAACCATAACACCTTGGTAACCTCTCAGAACCTGTAAGACCCGTATCCTAGTTCGTACTGTTCCGTCGACTCCCACGATCCTTCCGGTCGAATTCGGCAATCCTCGACCACTTTCTGATGTTTGCGCGCGATCCTAAGCTAAGACCTGTATGTCAAAGATGACTAAAATTGAAACCTATACCTTAGCGACCGCGTCGTCGCCGCGGTTTTAACGCCGCGAATCGCACACCGACCAGATACCCAGGCTAAAAGATGTCAGTCTGCGTTCAATTCGAAGAAAACAGCGCGCGTTACGAATTATGAGGGAATCTCTACGAGATGTCTCATCAATCAATCAATCAATCTCATCAATCAAGTACAC
Organism: Magnolia kwangsiensis; assembly: GCA_037074715.1. Taxonomy (NCBI): domain Eukaryota; kingdom Viridiplantae; phylum Streptophyta; class Magnoliopsida; order Magnoliales; family Magnoliaceae; genus Magnolia; species Magnolia kwangsiensis. The sequence goes on along the minus strand of CM073575.1, from coordinate 5,558,517 downwards.
ATCATACATCAAGTCAAGTATAACAACCCATACCTTTCTCTTACACAAGTAACCTAAAGTCAACTTTCACACCACTTCCATCACTCCACCCAACCACCACTTCTCTCAACCATCACATCTCTCTCTCTTTTTCTAAAAATCAAAATCCCAAGCAACCCATAAGCCTCACACGTCCACAATTTTCCAAAGAGAGAAAATGAGAAAGTGAGTTGTGTGGCCCACTTTCCATCTCAAAAACCTACCATCCAAGTCAATTATCTCCCATCTCAACCGTTGATCCGTCATCTACCACCGTTAAAAGTCAAGCTAAGGAGGCTAGGGGAGTAAGGAGGAGGCTTAAAGGTGGGTGATCTTTAAATTTCCATCGTTGATTTCATGATTTAAGGGCCCACTTGTTATGGGACCCACTTGATGTACGTGTTGTATCAATGGAGGGCCCATAGTGGCGGGGTCTCTCCTCTCCATTACCGTCTCTCTTGTTCTCTCTCTCTCTCTTCTCTTTCTTTCTCTCTCTCTCTCTTATCCTTCCCCTAGAATGAAGTGGACCCCACCAACTCATGTTAAATCTACTCCATCCATCAAACGGTGTGGTCCATCACATTTTTGGGTGAAGTGATGCATAACATATATACATATATTATATTATATTAATATCATATATATATATATGGTGGGCCACGTCTCATGTGGGACCCATCACGATGCATGTTTTTATCCATACCGTCCAACGTCCCTGGACGCTGGATGGGTGTGGTTAATTTGGAGTGTGTGCACTGACATGGGTGTGTACTTTGACATGGGTGTGTACTTGCATGCAAAAAAAAAAAAAGTACTTTTTTAGAATGGGCCACTCATGCAAGCCCCACCTTGATGTTTATACATGATCCAAGCCATCCATTCTATTCTTGGGATCATTTTAGGCGTTGAGCCGAAAAATGAGACCGATCCAATCATCTGGCGGGCCGTGGTATTAAGAATGGTAGTATTTTCCGTTGAAACTTGGAAGAATGATCGCTGGGGTCCACCAGAAGCTTGGACCCACCTGAAACTTGTTTTGGACCCCTATTTTTGTGGGACACATGCAATGGATGGGGTAGATCTGATTAATGTGGGTCCCACCTAGGATAAAAATAAAAATAAAAAATTTAGCATGACTTTGTGCCATGACGTCCAGGGACGTCCACGTTAAAAATGAGAGCCCCCTTGGCCCCACTTGTAGACCCTACCATGATGTATGCTCTAAAATCCATACCGTTCATTAGGTCGCCCCTTAGAGCAGTGGGCCCCCTACCAAATATCAGTCGTACACGGAACTCATGTGGGCCATACCATCTTAAATCATGTGAAGATATGCCTGAAACATATAAAACCATTCGGTGGGGCCTACCTGAAATTTGGATACGGGTGAAACTTGGTATAAACCCTTCATTCTAGTGGGACACCCATGATGGGTGGGCTGGATTTGTGGACCCCATCTCGGTGGGGCTAATAAATGATTTTGAATGTTTTAACGGAGGGTAGCCCTCCCAACTGTTGTATCTGCTGCGGCCCACACAAATCACGGCCTGACTTGGTTTTTTTTGGAGACCTAGGCCCACGCTGGAACGGTGCATCTGACTGGTGGGTCAGATGTATGACCACCTCAACGGTGGGGCCCACACAGCTCGACCTCGTGGAGAGCTCGCTGCCACCCTCTCCCATATACAATTGTATGGTGGGCCCTACGTAGGACCCACCTCTCTTGTGTCAGCATGAAAGGAAAAGAAAAGAGAAAAAAAAAAAAAAAAAAGAAAGAAAAAGGAGAAAAAGGGCCACGTGCCCTCACTCTCTCTCTCTATATCTCTCACTCTATCTCTCATTCTCTCTCTATATCTCTCTCACTCCCTCTCTGTCTCTTACTGTCCAGAGAGTTGTGGGTCCCACGTGTGATCTAATGGTGGGACCTGCCCCCACATGTGGGCTAATGTATGTGTGTATGTGTATATTTATACTTATATAATATTATATTATATATAATACTGTGTATATATATTATATATAGTTGTATATTATATTACATATGATATACATGATAGTGGGCCTTCATGTGGGCCCCCACCATGATGCATGGGTTGCATCCAATCCATCTATCCTTTTAGAAACCCCATTTTATGGCATGGGCATAAAGAATGAGTCAAATTCATAGTCTAAGTGGACCCCACCTTGGCATGTTATGAGGACCATCTAAATGAATTTGTGGTAGTTCATTGGGGTCCACTTTGATGTGGATGTAAGGTCCATGTCATGGGATCATTTGACATATTTACGGCCCATGGTTAAGACCCACTCTAATACATAGGTAAGGCACATGAGATTAGGCCCATTGAGACGTACTAGGGCCTATGGGTTAAGGCCCATTTGATGTACATATGGGGCCCAATTGGTGTGACCCATTCATTACATATAAGACACATGAGATTAGGCCCATTTTGATGCAATCTAAGGCCCACGGGTTTTGACCCATTGCAATGCACATAAGGCCTATTAGTGCGGCCCATTGATGTGGCCCATTTGATGAGAAAAAAAAGGGCCCATATGTTATGGCCCATCTTATGTATTTAAGGCCCAATGGGGTGTACCTAAGGTCCATTGCAATATGTGATCCCAACTTGGTTTACATAATGATATTCTCTACAGGCTACACCTTGGGAGAAATGTTGGTTTGACGTCCACATTGCGAGTATAATGTTGGTTGGATGTCCACATTACGACTCTCCCTAGGGCCCATTGATAGGCCAGACTTGTTGTGTGTCGGCTGTCTAGGCCACTTGCGTTGTAAGGATAGTGCATTACTGTATAACATGTTTAGTATAGTTTCATGATTCATTATCATACGCATCATATGTATGACTGATATGAGAAGTGACTGATCATAGCATATGCCTTCGGGCGAACTGTTTATGGGCTCCCTAATAGGCGGAGTTGCCCTACATGAGTTCATGGTACACGTAGGACTGTTGCATGACTGGTAGTGTGACTCATGCACTTGCATTTGTATGATTGTGATTATTGTATGCCCTAGCAACATCAGGGCCATAGCCTCCACAGATGCATTGTGGGTGGCTGGATTGGATACCGAAAATGTTTGGTTCTAGCATACGGGCGCCATAGATGTCCCTGGGTGAAAATTTCTAAACCCGATGGTACCAGAGGATGACTCCAATGTTGAGACCGAGTGGATACACGAGTGCGCGATGGTCGTATACCAGTAGGCCGTGTCTCCCACTGTGTCGTGGTCGGTTGGAAAGGGGTGTGACCTTACCCGCCTGAGTGAGGGGGCAACTTCTAGCTTGAGTTTGACCAGCTTGAGGAATCGGCCTGCTATCGATGAGCCGGGCCCGATATTGGCAGGCGGATAGTGAGGTCTCTTCTGCTCTCCCAGTTGTGCGTTCGGATAGGGACGACAAGCTGGCATAGAGTGTACTAGACCCCGGTGATTATCCAAAATGAGAACTGTACTGATATATGATGAGGATTAACATGCTTGAGTTGTATCTCGTATCACATGGTCTCGATATGGCCGATAACATTCATATCTTGCACCGCATAGCCTTGGTACGGGCGATTGCATTCATAATACCCATCATCATGTTTTCGCATTTACATTCCGAGCACGCTCATATTGCGCACACACTTACACCACCCTCTAAGCTTTCTATAAGCTTATGCACGATTGATGCGTGCAGGTGACGTCAGGACGCAGCCGTAGCGTAGTAGCAGTAGGAGCGTGCAGTCGAGCTTTTGGAGTTTTGTTATTAGCACTATCTTGTATTTCCCTTTATACACCTTGTACTCAAAGTTTTTGATCATAGTGGATTTTGTGATGGTGTTCTTATGGTTATTGTTCGTGGGTTATGCTTATGGTTATGCTCATTACGAATCAAATGGATAGTACAAATCCTCCTTGTAGCATCCCAGGATCGTAACCTGGTATATGGGTGCCGGGAGCCGAGAATGGGGTACTACGGAGGCTATCGGCGCCGGATTCTGAGATCAAAAATTTTGTGAGCCCGATTTCTGAGTTTGGGGCGTGACAGAACCCAATTACAAAGCCAAAGAAATCATTTAAAATCAAATTCTTTAAAAATTTATCGTGTATTAACTAGCGCTACAATAGATTTTCTGCCAAATTAGCACCAATTACTTTAAATACGATCTGTAAGACCCAAAACCTATAGAATCATTGACGCTATCTTACCCTGAAATCTAGGATCAATCTCTAAGCTCAGTTGCCCTCGAGATCATTTGAAAACTTCGTATCGGATCTGGATCGCAAGTCGAAAGTCCGATAGCGATGAATTTAGACCATTACGACTGCCTAGTTGGACTTGACAATCACCTAGAAAATCAAGCCCAACAGATGTCCTGAGACCATTTTATTAAGCCCAGAGTGAAGAGAGTAGGAAAATGAAGATTTTTAGAAAATTAATTATATTTTTAAAGAATCTGAAACGTTTCACTTGCGTGTTATTTTTAAGCTTTCTGACCATTATAATTTGACCCAAATTCACCCTCGGATAAGGATAGGTGGCCCTTACATTTCATAGTACTTGTAGCTCTGATCGAATTTTCGTAACCGTTAAACTGAAACTAGTCCGCCACGGTCGATCTGGAAACCCGACCGGAATGAAAACATAGCTTGACTTAGATCTAATATTAGAGAGCTTAAGTCCGACCGCATTTAGCAATACGACCTCCAAAAATGCTCTGTTGGATCGGAACAGACCTGATTTAGTTATAACCTAAGTATACCTTGGCCTTAAGTCTATTTTTGTCAAGTTTAGGCTTATAAATAGGGCTTAAAATCCTCATTCCAAATCCCATACGAATTTTTAAACCTTAGCTTTCCAAGAGGGAGAAAAGAGAGAGAAAGTGAGGGAGAAGTTGGTGCTGCTTCCTAGGATTCTTTCCAGCTTTACTACGTGCCTAATCCACCTATCCATATAGCTATTTCGGCATTTCTGATCCCGTTCTTAGGTAAGAAATCCTAACCCTAACCTGTTTTGAAGCTTAGACAAGCTATAGGAAAGTTGTAGTTGACCTGTTTCATGTCATAGGTAACGTATCCGCCGTTGACGATGACTTATCGTCTGAATCATATCCATTTCACATTTTCTAGTTTAAGGTACGGACTATATGCGCTTAGGTTATAGTTTTCAACACTTTCAATGATAGTTAATGATTTATTCATGTTGTGAATGCAATTACACATGCCAAATTATTATCTGTTTTGTCTTCCGTATACGTATACTGTATATTGTAAATATTGTATTTCATGTACATGTTAAAATACACGTATGCATATGAAATCTGTTGATATGCTTGCCATGATTAATGATCGTTGTTATATGCCTGATATGTGTACGACAACTCCTTGGCGAAAGGACTTACCCTAACATGCAATAGAGATGACATACGTGATGTATGTTGAATAGTGTAACCTAAGTGTTTGACTAAATGCCTAACTGAGTTAGTAGTTAGTAAAGTGTGATTGCTAGAGTGGTTGAGATATGAATCTCCATCACAATACTTGAGTGTATGATTTCCTCCATGAATAATGTAAATTAGGTTATCCATGCTAAATGAGTGTATGATTTCCTCCATGGATTATGTACTTAGTTGAATCATGATAAATGAGTGCATGAATTCCTGCACGTACTATATTTATATTCAAGTTATATTGGATATATCTCATATGCCTGATATTGAATCTGTATGTAAATAGGGTTGTACTACAGTCCGGGTAATCGGTAATCATTCTGTAAATAGTGGTTGAGGTTGTTTCACCACACCGGATGTGTTCAACGAATTTGAGTCGTGCTTGGGATGTTCGGCAGTGGTTAGGTCACACGGAGTGCTTATACATTCCATGTCGTTCAACTCAACGTGCGCTTGTCCTAGTTGAGCTTATCAACTAACTCGATTGATTGATGTTTGTTCACCATGTTTGGTCGTTACTGCTTGAACCTAAGGTACTAAACTTGCCAATGAAAAACCCCTCTAACCTTGGTACCTTGATCCGCTAAGACTCATGAGCCGATTATGGTGGTATGGGACACTATATTCGTGCTGTCGGCCTACTCTGATTGGTGACGAGCCATTTGTAGTGACCAGTGAGCACGTATACTCGTGAGCAGATTATGGTGGTATGAGACACTATATTCTTGCCGTCGGCCTACATTGATTGGTGACGAGCCCTCTGTAGTGACCTCGAGTATATCTTGATAGTGCATAAGGACAACGAGTCTTGTTGTAGTATGTGGGATATAACTAGGCCTGTATTGATAAGGTGATGGGGGAGAGGAGCAACGATTGCGCGCAACAGCTCTGGCAGCCCTTGCAGTAACCTAGAGCCGTAACATCGTATGAGATTATCTCGGACTGACAACCCGAGAATGGATTACCATTTGGGTAATGATACAAGGGAGGTACCTTAGCTTCCCAATCCTGCTGTATGAAAAGGACTAATAAGAACTTGGTAATCATACTCATGACATCGCACTGCATGTGCCATTGGCGTTGGTGTGAGAGTACAATGGTAGTGATTCATGCCGCGATCGTTAGATGATGTCGCATGAGGGAGTTTGTGGTGAGGGCATGCATCATTACCTCATATCATTCTTGCATTAACAAAAGTATCTAGGACATGTTTGATTGTACTGCTTTATCATTACTACTTGGTTGAATTGATAACATGTTAACATTTGATGTATATAGCTTCCACTGAGTTGATCACTCACTCTCACGTTACGAGACGGTGTTGGCCACACCAACCAGTCCCTGTTTTAGTTTTAGATGGCGACGATGCTTGCGAGGCAGAGTCAGTCTTTCTTGATGATGTTGAGGAGGATTTCTCTTATATGCAGGTTTTGATCGACGGGGTTACAGGGTTACTGATTAGATGCCAATACACTTGGTATTTTTACTTTTTATTTAAACACTCATGTATATTCTTTTCTTTCCACTTTGGAGTATATATGTATTTAGTTAACCTGGTAGCATGTTCACACTCTGGAGACTTACAATCATTTATACATTTTATATATTTATCACAGTCTTCCGCTTGAGAAACTTAACTGTCTCTGGAGTATGATATATTATTTTGGTCTAATCTCACTCATGTTTTCTGCACTAATATGAACAACATTCATCCATCATTAAAAATGTTGCATAAGTGATGTTCTGGAACTCGAAAGTGGAGTTTATGCTCGACCCCCGATTTTCGGGATGTTACAGTTTGACACGCCCTGCATATCCCGAGATTTTACCTTCCGATCCATTCAACCAAGGGATAGGATCAATTTTAAGGTAATGATGGTGATGTCAGTGGATTATCTTAAGATCCATGGGATGGCTTATATCCCGGGACAAGTTCACCGGATCTGTTTGGCTCATCATGCCTATCCAAGGATATTGCTGATCCCATCCATCCTAATACCGTGGGATCTGCCTGGCCAAACAGGCCCTTAAATTATTTAAAAAAATGTATGGATGGATTGGATAAACTGAATACATTCAAGGTGGTCCCAACTGAGTATACTCAGTACAATAAGGGTCTGTTTGGCCGGACAGATCCCTTGGTATTAGGAGGGATGGGATCAATTTTAAGGTAATGATGGTGGTGTCAGTGGATTGTCTTAAGATCCATGGTAATGCTTATGTCCTGGGACAAGTTCACTGGGTCTGTTTGGCATACCCCTTATATCTCGGGATTTTACCTTCCAATCCATTCAACCAAGGGATAGTATCAATTTTAAGGTAACGATGGTGATGTCAGTGGATTGTCGTAAGATCCATGGGATGGCTTATGTCCCAGGACAAGTTCACCGGACCTATTTGGCTCATCATGCCTATCCAAGGATATCGTCGATCCCATCCCTCCTAATACTGTGGGATCTGCCTAGCCAAACAGGCCCTACAATGTGTACTTAGTACTTAGTACGCAATCCAATTTCGTGAAAACGAGCGCTGACGCTCTTCGAGCTTCGAGTCATACGAACAAAGTAGATGAAAATTATATGCGCCCCAAAATGATGTATTTATCATATCTACACCGTTCATCCTTTTGGATAGATTGTTTTAGATCTTGATCCCAAAAATGAGTAATTTCCAAGGATCAAGTGGATCACACCACAAATAGAAACGGGACAATGATTCTCACCATTAAAATAATCGTAGGGCACATCGTAACTTTTACTTTACATCCAATCCATTCATAATGTCACAGAGACCTAGATGAAGAGAAAAAAATATATACCATATTGATCCAGTATTTCTATAACCCCCAAAAGGGTTTCAATGGCAGGCGTTCAATCCTCCACTGCTTTTTACAGTGTGGTCCACTTGATTTTAGATCTATTTTATTTTTCAGCTCAAAAAGTGGACGGACGGTTTAGATGTAACTCATATCTCATGATGGGACCCACAGAATTTGGTGACGTCAACACACCAGCGAATCCGCTTCCTCTTTGACCCCAGGGCCGTAGAATCCACGGAGACGTAGGCGGCAAACCTATTATGTCTGTAAGCGGATTGCGTACTGAGTAACTCACTGGGCTTAGCGTACTGAGTAATCTCTATCCGTTCCATCCATCCATTTTACCAGATAATTTTAGCGCTTAAACTCAAAAATAAAATATATAAAAGGCTCAAATGGACCACACCATAAAAAACAGTTGAATTGAACGTCTACTGTTGAAAATTTCTTAGGGGCCACAGAAATTTTGTATCAATTTTATATTTATTTTTCCCCTTCATCCATGTCTATATGATCTTATGAGCAGGTTGGATGACAAATAAACATTGTTGTTGGGCCTAGTAAGGTTTCAACAGTGGATATCATTATGCCCACTGTTTCCCGTGGCATGGTCCACTGGATCTTTAGATATGATTCAAATTTTGGCTCAGCCCCTTAAATTAGATGGAAAAATGAATGGACGGTGTAGATAGATAACATGCATTCAAGGTGTGCCCAACTATGTTTACTCAGTACGATCAGAGTGTACATGCCTATCTGTTTTGAAAAACCAGGCAGCCACACCGACAAAATAGCGGGAACAGCAACGTCTATTATTTAAACAGCTCACCAAGATATTTAGGTCCCGTTTGGCCGGATGGATTAGAAGGGATTAAATGGTACTAGGTGGATGGCATGAATTTTCAGGTAATGATGGTGTTGTGGGTGAATTGTCTTGATATCCGTGGGATTGCTCTATCCTGGACTGCTATATCCAGTCTGTTTATCACGCCCTGCCCATCTTGGGATTCAACTTTCTCATCCTTTCCAATCCCTCGAACCTAACACTAATGGGATTTAAAGGTAATGATGGTGTTGTCGGTGAATTGTCTTAAGATCCATGGGACGCTCGGCCATTTCCGGGATTTAACTTCCGATCCCTTCCAATACCATCCAATCCTCTCCAATCCGGCCGGCCAAACGGGCCCTTGTGTATTATCCAAACTGTCCGTAGAATTATTACAATTCAGATTTTATTTTTTTTAAAAAAAAAAACAAAGAAAAAAAGAAAGGAAAGATCATCCACGTAAAATTTTTTTGTCACTGCCGGGTCTTCAATCCCCACTATTTCGTCCGTTCTGCCCACATGAGTTCTGGATTTTCCTGTTTTATAGAATCCTGTGCGGAGTGGATTTGTCACGGGCATCTCTACGGGCCCTACAAAGCCCCGGGACAGGAAATCCGCTTCGGTCAGTAACCAGATGCTATTTCCACGAGCAGTCATACTCAATCCATGCACCATGGCTCGCGTACTCTTGCTTTACAAGAGGTGATTAGGTGCAGCCCCGGCCTCACCCAAGACGGTGAAGCCTTACCGAGGGGACCACCTTTATGTGTATATTTTATATCCATGCCGTCTATTTATTTTTTCAGATCATTTTAGGGTATGATCCAAAATTTGAAGTAGGTCAAATTCTCAATGCGACCATACCATTTGAAATAATGGTGGTTGACTGTTAATATGCCGCAAAAAATTTAGATCTAGCTGATTTTTTCTCTTTCATCCAAGTCGTTGTTACATTATCAACAGGTTGGATGGCATTTGACATTACTCAAACATTACGGTGGGCCCTAGGAAGTTTCTAATGGGAAGGCATTCAACCAACACTGTTTCCTATCGTATGGTCCACCTTAGATTTGGATCTTCTTCATTTTCGGGTTCATGCCCCAAAATGATCGGGCAAAACGATTGGACTGCATGGATATGGAATATATACATCAAGGTGGGGCCATCGGTAAGGGCCGCACCGTCTGGGGTGAGGCTGGGGACGCACCAATCCGCTCTCTTGCTTTACAAGCTTTTTTTCCTGGCACTATTTCTTCCATTAGCTATGTCACTGTAGCATGACAGTGTACTAAAAGATGATAGATTCCCACGTGCGTACTTGGGGGCTTATCTTACTGTCACCGACTCAACGTACAAGCTATGTGGGCCCACATACATACCCGTGAAAAATCTACTCCGTACATCAATTTCTCAATATCACTATCGGATAAAAGAACAGAGTCCAAAGGTTAGGTAGATTCAAAACTCAGGGCCACCACACTCGAAAACAGCGAAAACCGGAAACCTCCACCACTGAAGCTTTCCTGGATCTGAACATGATATGTTTATATGCTGCACTCGGTTACAACCACTCAGATAAACTGTAGGCACAATATCATACTGATACATACCTTCTATGGTCGAGACAAAATTTCCAATGGTTTGCATTCATTCCCCACTGTTTCACGTGGTGTGGCGCAGATGACATTTAAATCTGCATGAATTATTGGCTCATGTTCTATTATAGTCTTGAGAAACTGATGGACGGAGTGAATTTGTCAAGGGCATCTCTGTGGGCCCTACAAAGCTGCGGACCATCGCATCCGGACTGAACCTACCTGTATGATGAGGCTCACTTTGTACTGTGGAACGTCAGGGAAATAAAGCTCCCCATTGCAAATTTGCCATATTTCTAAACTCTGGTGATAGAACATAAGGCTTTCATTGTACTATTTGTATTATTGAAGGCTCAAAATATTCAAAGCAAGATTCAAATAGTGTTTGTCGTTTTTTGCTTTTTCGGACCCATCCAAGGCAACCCTATCAAATAAAGGGTCTGGATGTTGAAAAACACCTCATCTAATGGAATACAATATTACAGTATGCCATGTTTTATTCATGTGAACCCTCTAGGTAAGGTTTAGAATGTTTCAATCTGCCCTGCTTTATTCGTGTAAAGCCTTCATATAAGGTCATTACCAACTTGTCTAATGAGTTAATTTTTGTGTGTGTCGGGAAATGCTCACCTACGCACCTAACCCTGGGGCCCAACTTTTTTGAGAACCCATAACACGTGATGTGGATCCAAAATCTGATCCGTTCATGTGAAGCAGCACCTTGTGAAACCTCCCAGGCCCAAGTTTTACTTTGATCTAAAACTTTGATGGGCCATGAAAAATGAAAACAGCTTCCGCCCTTGATTTTCATTTCTCTTTGCTATGGCCCACCAGAATTTTAGATCAGGGTGAAAATTTGCCACATGAGGTTTCATGGGATTCTGCATCACATGGACTGTTCAGATTATACACCCATGACACGTGTGCAAAGGTGCGCACGTGCGTAGGTGCGCAGGTGAGCATGACCTGATTAGATTACTGTCCGTCCTGATTCAACACAGTCGTGTGGGCCCCTGGATGAATGGATTTGCCTGACTTTTGTGTCCGCTCACGAACACAATAGGCGGGAATTATGCACCGATCGATCAGATGTCACATGGGAGAGACTTTGAAGTAGTTGTTGGATGCTCCATCTGGTCGACTTGGAGGGGTGTGTAGTGTAGAAGGGACGTGGATTGTGTACTCCACCTGCCTTGACGGACTCAGTAGTGGCAGGTTCTCTGCGGAGCCCACCGTGATCTATTTGTTTTGTCCGTGCCATCCATCCATTTTGAGAGATCATTGTAGGCCATGGTACAAAAAGGAGGCAGATCTAAGGCTTAAGTGGACCACCCCACGGGAAGTAACGGTGATAATGACACCTACCATTAAAACCTTCCTAAGGCCCATTGTTTTATTTGCCATCTAACTTGTTCATAAGCTCATGTAGGCCAGGATGAAAGGAAAACACAAATATTAGCTTATCAGAACTATTGTAGTTCAGTTGGTGTTTAACTCCGACTGCGTGGTCCACTTGAGCCTTGGAATTGCATCATTTTTTGGCTCATGGCCTAAAATGATCTAGCAAAATGGATGGACAGTTAAAACACATACTCGACAGTGGGCCTCACCAAGCCCCTGCCTAGATCAAGTCCATCCAGGTAAGAACTCAATACGTGTTCCCGTGGGAGAGCAGAGGAAGATGGGGTAAAAGGCATAGGATTCCCATACCATTTACTTTACAAGATGGTGAGAAATTTCCAACTGTACGACCCATATATGACCCATCAACCTTCCGTAGCCCACTCGCTTTTTACCTCCCAAGAATAAGCCCCAGCTGTATGGCCCCATGTCTTAGGTCGAAAATGCCCTTGCTTTTTCAGCTTCTTAAGCGGGGAAAGCTGGGGCTATCTTTTGCTACGGATAATAACCGTAGTTATGGCCGTAGCTATAGCCACACCCATAACCTGCTGATTGCAAAATGGTGGACAGCGAGTTGGGGTCGACCGGGTCTAAACCTGGTCGACCCCAACTCACTGTTTCACCTTTTGTAACACCCCGGATTTTTGCCAACCTGGGGTTAGACGTCCTTAGGCAATGGGTCAACTATAACACCTTAGTAACCTCTCAGAACCCAATTCCAAAGCCAGAGAAATCATTTAGAACCTAATTCTTTAGAAATTTAATGTGAATTAGCCAACACTACACTAGATTTCCTGTAAAATTAGCACCAACCACTTTAAATACGATCTGTAAGACCCAAAACCTATAGAATCATTGACGCTACGTTACCCTAAAACTTAGGATCAAACTCTGAACCTGTTTGTTCTCAGGAACCCTTTGAAACTTTGTATTGGATTTAGACCGCGCGTTGAAAGTCCGATAGCAATAATCTTAGACAATTACGACCGCCTAGTTGGACTTGACAATCATTTCGAAAATCAAGCCCAACCGATATCATGAGACCATTTTACTGAGTCCGGAGTGAAGAGAGTGATAAAAGGAAAATATTTAGAAAAAATAATTCAATTTTAATAAATCTGGCACTTGTCTCTTGCATGACATTTTTTTAAGTGTTGCGACCGTCGGAATCTGACCCAAATACACCCTCGGATCAGGGAACATTTTCCACTCAGGTCAGTGTACTTGGAATCCTCGATCGAGTCTCAGTGACCGCTGAACTGAAACTGGTCCGCCATGTGCGATCTGGGAACCCTATCGAACTGAAAACTTAATGTGATCAGGATCCAACATCCATGAGCTTAAGTCCGACCGCATTCAGTCAGGGGACTTCCAGAAACGTCCTTTTGGGACCTGATTTGGCTATAACCCAAGTATACCTTGACTTGGAGTCTGTTTTGGTTATGTTTGGGCTTATAGAAGGGCCTTAAACCCTTAGCTTTCTAACCCAAACGAATTTGAGAAATCCCTAGGAGAGAAAAGAGAGAAAAGAGAGAGAAAGTGAGGGAGAAGTTGGGGGTTTCCCCTGGGATTCTTCCCTGCTGCTCCACGTGCCAAAGCCATTCATCTGCATCGCTTTTTCGGCGATTCTGGCATCGTTCTTAGGTAAGAAACCCTAACCCTAACATGTTTTGAAGCTTACTCTACCTGTAGAAGAGTTCTAATAAACCTGTTTGCCATAGGTAGCGTATCTGCCGATGACGAAGACACATCGTCTGAATCCTAATGGATACACATTTTCTGGTTTAAGGTGTGGATTTTAGACGCTTAGATTACCTGTTTCCAAATATTTCAATGTCGTTTAATGGTAGATTTTTGATAAGGATGTTGTTTGACATGTTGAACATGCTGTCCGTTTTTCATTTCGAATACGTACGAAGAATATGAGATTTAGGGTATTTTAGGTATTTGTAGGAAATACTGTATACGTACGTATTTTGTTAACATGATTGCCATGTGTATTTGTCGTGTACCTATGCTAGTTATGCGTGTATGATCTGTTCAGCGAAGAGATTCGCCCTTATGCACATTATTGGCCGACATACGTATGTAGGCTAATGTGTGTAGATTAACTGTTTGTATAAAGTTTTGTATAAGTAAGTATTGAGTAAATGTTGTTGTAGTTTAGTGTTGAGATTGGATTCTCAACTAATATGACGATGTACATGATTTCCTCCATGTTTGTTATATTGAATTGATTTTCTTATATATATGAAATGCTTATGTTTGGTTGAATTGCTTATGTTGTATATTATAACATGTTGTGAACATGCTTGGACTGATTGTGTTTCATTTCTGTCACTCACACATGATCATTGATTTAGATTACAAGTGCTTGGGGCTATATTCTAGTCCAGGCAGTCGGTAACAGTTTAGAATTCGTGGTTGGATTCTTTTCGCCACGAAGGATGTGTATGACAAACCCGAGTCGTACTAGAGTCGTCGGCAGTGGTTAGGCCACACGAAGTGCTTGTGCACTTCATGCCGGTCGATTCAACGTGCGCTCGTGCTAGTCGGACTCATCAAGTAACCCGATTGACCGTTGTATATCCACCTTATATTCGTCATAACTGCTTGAACCTAGGGTATTGAACTTACCAGTGATAACCCTGATAACCGTGGTACCTTGATCCACTAAGACTCATGAGCCGGGCATGGTGGTATGGGACACCGTGGTCGAGCTGTCGGCCTAGGCTGGGGCCACAAACCTCCCCGTAGTGACCAGTGAGCACCTTAGACTCGTGAGCAGATTATGATGGTATGAGACACTATATTCGAGCTGTCGGCCTACACTGATAAGGTGATGGGGGAGCGGAGTAACGAGTGTGTGCAACAGCCATGACAACCCTTTGTAGTGACCTCAAGCGTACTCTGAGTTTACGTGAGGCGACGACCCTTCCGTAGCAACCAGAGTACAACTAGGCCTGTATTGATAAGGTGATGGGGGAGCGGAGCAACGAGTGCGTGCAACAGCCCTGACAGCCCTTGCAGCGACCTAGAAATATATCATCGTATGAGATTACTAGGAGTAACGACCCTAGACAGGATCCTTATTGGGAATGATATAAGGAAAGTACCCTAGTTTTCCAATCCTGCTGTATGAGAAGGACTAATAACAACTCGGTAATCATATTCATATTGCACTACATGTGCCTGAAAGATGTGTAGCACTGAGGGAAGAAAGCATGTCGCGGACGTAAGATGGTGTCGCATGAGGGAGTATGTTGGTGAGGGCATCCATCATGTCATTTCATTCTTGTATTAATCACAGTATTTAGGGATGTTTGAATTGCTTGTTTTACCATTATCGCGTGATTGATTTGATAACATGTTAATCTTTGCTATATGATTCCACTAAGTTAGCTACTCACTCCCACGTTAAGGGACGGTGTTTCGCACACCAATCAGTCCTTATTCTAGTTTCAGATGATGACGATGGTTGCGAAGCAGAGCCGAACTTGATGATGATGAGGAGGATCCCTCCTATATGCAGGTTCTGATCCACGGGTTTACAGGGTTATTAATTAGATATCAATACACTTGGTATTTTGCCTATTATTTACACACCCATGTATATTCTTTTCTTTCTATTTTAGAGTATACATGTATTTAGTTAACCTGATAACATGTTCACACTCTGGAGACTTACAATCATTTATATATTTTATATATCTATCACATTCTTCCGCTTGCTAATTTAACTGTCTCTGGAGTATGATATGCTGTTTTGGCTTAATCCACTTCATGTTTTATGCACTATCATAGCCGACATTCATTCATCATTGAAAATGTTGCATAAGTGATGTTCTGGAACTCGGGAGTGGAGTTTATGCTCGACCTCCGATTTTCAGGGCGTTATAGATGGTATCAGAGCATGATTTGGATTAAACCGGACCTGGGTTATGGTCACACACCGCACGCTGTCGCCCTTTGACTTAGGTGGGTCCGATAAGAACGTAGAAACACTCATAGGACCCCAGTTTTGCCAATTGACGAAGTTCACTCAAATCGATCGTTTTGATCGAGTCCGTGTGCATCCGTGGTCGCATGAAACAACCCCGTACCACTTCTAGTTCATGTGTGGGAGGGTCTAGACCTCTATTGACCCTATCCTAGCTGTTAAAGATCGCTAAATGCGAATATACATCAGATAGTACCCGAAGTGATCTGAAATAGCTTGAAACGGAGTTGTGGGCCTATCCAAGCTAGTTTAGGATGATCCAAGGTGGGACCCACATATATTTGGGGACCTCTGGGTAGGAGGACCTCGCCCAAATGACGAGGCATCGCCGATTAGCACAGAGGTCGGTGAGGCCTCGCCGTACAGTGGGCCCTATTCGGGCGGGCCGTCGGGCCGATCAACTTTGGGGGCTAGGGTAGCCCCCTGGTATGTGGGCTGTCCGTTAAAACCACCCCAAACCCCTACCTCCTTCACAAAACACACCCCCAAGCTCTCCTTTCCTCTCCCATTTGTTGTTTTTCCTTGCAAATCTCATTTCCAATTATTCTCATCATCGATTTCTGCCTCAACCCACGCCCCTCCATCGTTTACAGCTATACACACTCCCCTCTCTCTCCATTCTCATTCATTGGAGCTCTCTCATCCTCCATTTGAGGCTAGAAATCGTGTGAGCTTCTAACTCAACCCATTTCACCCTTTTCCCTTTGCAACCCCAGCCTTTTGGGGCCTGTTTCCCTCCTCTATTAGACCTAGATTCGTGGCAGCCCATTAGGTCAGCCCTTTCTCCCCCTTTCCTTCATCTTTCATGGCCTTTATAGAGACTATTTTAGCTTTTTTCTCCCTTTCCACCATCCTCTCTCTCATGGGAAAGAGAAAGGGTGCTCCTCCTCTTCTTTCCCTTTCATCAGACCCTTTACACTCTCTTTTTGGTCTCAAAATCGTGTAACCCTCAAATCACATTTTCTCCTTCCTAGGAAATAGATTTCCTTCATCATTTTATGCTTCCAACTGGCCTCCACTGTTGCATACATCTCCCATCTCCTTCTTTTCACTTGTCTTGAGTTCACAAACCCCTCTTTGTGGCTCATTACCTCTATTTGAGTTCCTTACTTAGGAATTCATCATCATGGGATTTGAAAATCCCATCTCATACTTTCCAACACAAGATCCATTTTCCAAAGCCTATGAAATTGATTTAAATCCCAACCCACCCACCTACCAAACATGTCACTCCCAATTCTGAGGTGAGAGTAGGAAAGCAGTCCCATTTAACACAACGTGAGACCATTGGCCACATAGACCCTTGGAATTTTGAACTTAGAGTTGGTACTCCTAGAATTCACACTACAAGAATTCCTACTTTTAGCAACGAAAATTTTCGTCTCTAAAGGTCAACATTTCGTAGCTAAATGTTTTTAGCGACGAAAATTTTCGTCGCTCAATTCGTTGCTAATACACCATCACTATAAACTTACAGCAGCCAAAAAGTTAAAGTCGTTGTAAATGTAAGCTTTTTAGCAACGAAAATTTTGTCGCAATAAAAACTGTAGAGGACTTTTATCAGCGAAACGTTTCGATGCAAAAAATAATTGTACCACTTTCGCTACTTAAAAAAGCTGTAGAGGACTTTTAGCAGCGAAACAGTTCGTCCCTAAAAAATTATACAAACCTTTTAGCAGCGAAATTTTTCGCTGTGAAAAATTATGCCACTTTTACCAACGAAAATTCTCGTTACTAAAAAATCTTTTGGAAACATTTAGCAATGGAAATTTTCGCTGCTAAAAATATATTTTTATTTTTTACAGCGAATACTTTCGAAGCGAAAAATACTATACAACACTTATAGCAACGAAAATTTCGTCCCTATAATATTTTAACAAACGTTTAACAACGAAAATTCCGTCCCTATAATATTTTTAAAACTTTTAGCAATGAAAATTTTGTCCCTATAATATTGGTAAAAACGTTTAGCAACGAAATCTTTCGTCACTATAATATTTTAAAAACTTTTAGCAACGACAATTTCGTGCCTATAATATTTTCAAAATCTTTTAGCAACGAAATGTTTCGTCCCTATAATATTTTAAAAACCTTCTAGCAACGAAAATTTCGTACCTATAATATTTTCAAAATCTTTTAGCAACCAAATGTTTCGTCCTTATAATATTTTTAAAACGTTTTAGCAACGAAACTTTCGTCCCTTTTATATTTTCAAAAACTTTTAGCAACGAAACGTTTCGTCCATATAATATTTTCAAAGTCTTTTAGCAACGAACATTTCGTCCCTATAATAATTTCAAAAATTTTTAGCAATGAAAATTTCGTATTTTAAAAAGCTTTTAGCAACGAAATTTTTTGTCGCTAAAACAGTATAGCGGCGAAAAAATTCGTTGCTAAAAGTCTCTTTTTTTTTAACAATATCCGATTGAAATTTCCGTGCAAAATACCTGATAGACACCTGTTGCAATATATTTCATCATATTCATCCTGATATACCTGTTATATCATCATATTCATATTCACATCTTGATATACACCTGTTATATCATAAGACATTTGTCAAATTTCATCATATACACATTCAAATCCATCTAACCCAAACTAGTAAATCCTTCCAAACATAAACTACGTACGTACATTCAAACACAACCAATCTTATACGCATCACAGTCATTCACGCATAAATACATAAAAGTTTAACATCATAAATAAAAAAGAAAAAATCATAAAGCTTAAGGCAAATGTGGTGGGGCATCGGTAGGTAAGCGTGCAACGAAAGCTTGAAACATCTCCGTCATCCGTCGCTCATGCTCCACCCGCATCTCCTCTATCTTCCTCTCCTGCTCCTCCTTCTGCCTTGCCAGTTGATCCTCCAACTTCCTCTCCTGCTCCTCCTTTTACCTCGCCAGCTGATCCTCCATCTTCCTCTCCTGCTTCTCCCTCTGCCTCGTCAGCTCCTCCATCATCTTCCTCTCCTGCTCCTCCCTCTGCCTGTCCAGTTGATCTTTGATGTCATCGACGACAACCCATAGCTGCTAAGCCTCTCTCTCTGCGGTATCAGCTCGGCGTACGGCACTGTCGCCAACTACGACGGATTGGCTGGAGGCAGCTCTAGCGGGTGCCATGAGCTAGGCACCATGGCCAAGCCCACTGATATATCCAGAACGGGTACCAAGCACCTGACTCAGGATCTCTGGCTCACTCTGCTGAGTACCATCGGGAGTGGGCTGACTGCGTAAGGTGTCCATCTCCTCCTGTAATTAAAATATATGAATTTTCATAATAAATGACATTATTATAATTTAATACAATTAAATTTAACAATCTAATGATTTTTACCCAAATCTGTGTTGAGGGTCAAATATTGTATATTAGACCCCAGATATTGTCTGGATTTACGAATATAATGCTGTCTAATGGCTCGTTTTCTCATTCTTGTGTTGCAAGGTGATTTTATGAGCATGGATGGAAAAAGGATGTTAAAAGTTGAGATTTAACAATCTGATGACACCAAAGGCAAGGGACACACTCCAGGGGACCAAGATTGACAGATATACACGGTCAGAAATTCGAGAAAACTAAGAAATTGAAGCTCAAGTGGCTTGAAACGCATCCAGAACGCAAGATCATGGGGTTTCCAATATCGGTTCGGCTCGAAACTTCATACGGGGCCTGAGGACCATAAATTAACCGTACACGTCAAAAATCATCTATTAGATCATTGCGGAAGTGGCCTAACGGGCAGATCAGCCCATCAATCTTCAATTTGGGGCCCACCCGCCAGCTGGATATGCTTAAAAAGTGGCATCGACGGTTTAAATATGATGAAAAAAATTATGGATGGATTGAATTTCTGAAATTCATTATATTGGACCATGTATGCATGGCGTGTACACCCTGCATGCATTTGCCAGCGCTACACCAAAGCCACCCAACGCAGTCAGCGGGTGCTGACTCGCGTCTGCCCGCAACAGCCTCCAAAACAGAAACTCCGTTGCTGCGTATCACGAACGGACAACGAGAGTTCGTTTTGCGGAAGCTTGTGGGCCCCGCCCATGGCCCTTACGGCCAATCTGATCCATTCACCGTGTAGAGGGGCTCGAATACTACAAAAACATGCTGACCTTTTGCATCCATGCGTATACACGTGTGCGACACAGGGGCCACAAAAGGGCTGCCCTGCAACGTTCAAAAATGATCCTTTTGTGATTTCTTCTCTGGGCCACGTCAATGGACGTTCAAAACCACCCATTCTTAACTGAAATTTCATCCTGAATCCAATAGACGGGGTGAATTTTCCAGAAAATGCTTCTGTGGGGCCCACCGATCACAACAGCGAAATGGTGCGAAAGGTTTCGCACATCCGCGAAAACTGAATTTTTCAGGCGATTTTGGCCCACCATCTTTGATCATATGATAGATCTGAACCGTCTATCATGTAGAGGACCCAAGAAAGTACTAAGAGATGGTGTTTCTTTAGAATTTGAGCGAGAAAAGTGGCGTGTTTCGAGGCACCGAACTTGGCTGCGAAAATTGCACTCCGTGTCCTGCTACAACTCTGTCACTGACTCCAGCCTTTCAGTAACTATAAAAGGAGGTTTTGGACGTGGGGAGCATTCATTCAGACCTTGGGAGGAAGATTCAGACCTTGGGAGGAAGATTCCGAGATGGGAAGGAAGGCTCAGGTCGGACGTCTGCAGGAGAGAGAGTTGAAAGTTTATTTTTCTCTTTTCTTTTGATTTTATTTCATCTGTTTAATAAGATGTCTAGCTCCATCATGTTGAGCTAAACCTCTTAGCTAGGGCTAAGAGGTGAAGCTTGTAGTGAGATGGGAGATTTGATTTTATTTTTAATTTTAATTCATGAATTGACGTTGATTTTAGTTGATTATTATGGGAATGTTTATAGTTCTTAATGGTCTGTTGTGACTGAAATTACAATGGGTCTGCAATGGCTTTGAGCATGTCTCTTCTCTTTTATGTTTATGACGTCAGGAAGCCCTGTTGTTCACCATAGTCTCTTGGGCATGGTCGGATGTCAGTACCCTTCCTAACCTTCATACATATGATTGGTTGGTAGTTAGTTTAATTCTGTTGTTTGCCATAGTCTCTTGGGCATGGTTTGGTGATGGAATCCATTCTAATTCATATACCTTTCATCTCTTTGAAAACTAGATCAATGGCAGTTCAGTAATTTCCATGATTTCTGATGCAAGTATAAGATCTCCCTGATCTCTACAAGTGGATCCTCTGAATCCCTAGTTTCCTTACCTCTGATTTCTCCTATAAGTTTTAGATTAATAATTTACAATTATTCCTCAATTTATAATTCAATTCAGATTTCATCTCATTCTAGTTCGATTTTCAGTTAATTTTAGATAACGTACAAGTTTCAGTCCCTTGGGATTCGACCTCGGTCTTACCGAGTTATTACTACATCACAACCCTGCACTTGGGGAGTGAACAATCTCACTGGCTTTAGGATGTACCCAAGATCCACTCGCCTGCCTACAGTGAGTCCCTTTGTAGAAGTCTACTGGTCCGGGCTCTTGGCCAGTAACGGAATCTCGCTGCGCAATCGAAAGGAAAATAGAGTTAATATAAATGCATAAAAAGAATATAAAAATTACCAGTAATTTCTTACTATGTCGTGACGAAGTTGTACAAATGACTTTGAACTAGCTACGTGGTTCACTTCTAACTTTCTCTTGTTGTCGAAATTTATTTTGCTCCTCTTCTGAATATATTATACATAATGCATTGTTATTAATTACGAATTTAATTATTACATTAAGATATCGTAAATATGCAAATATTACCTGAAAAGAATCAGATGAAAACATATCGCAGAGTATCTGCCAGTCCTCACGGGTCACATGAGGCGGTGCGGACTGTGCGGGCTCCTCGTGGCTCGTGGACCGCTTGTACTGCTGGTATAACTTACCGCGGTAAGCCTTGAACCGCTCCTTCATCATGTCGTCGAGACATACGATATGTGCGAAACACTCAAATCCAAGGAAAATTTATCCTGCAGTTTCGTAAATAATAGATTAAGGCAATAAACTTATTAAGAAAATAACTTAGTCGTAAATGAACTTTTATAAAATAAATTAGAATTCATAAGGTTAAGGTTAAGGTTAAGGTTTAGGTTTAGGATAAGGTTTAGGTTAAGGTTATGGTTTAGGTTTAGGTTATAGGTTATAGCTATAGGGAATTGAGAATAGGTTAAGGTTTTAGGTTTATGAAATCGAGTTCGGGTTCGGGTTTAGGTTTGGGTTTTCAAGTTTAGGTTTAGGTTTAGGTTAGGGAGTTGAGATTAGGATTTGGTGTAGGTTTAGCTTTAGGGATTTGAGAATAGGTTAAGGTTTAGGTTTAGAAAATCGAGTTCGGATTCGGGATCAAGATTAGGCTTGAGTTTTCAAGTTTAGGTTTAGTTTAGGGAGTTGAGATTAGGTGTAGGTTTTGGTTTAGGGATTTGAGAATAAATTTAGGTTTAGGTTATAGGTTATAAGTGTAGGTTATAGGTTTAGATTTAAGTTACGTTATAGGTTAAGGTTTAGGTTTAGGAAATCGAGTTCGGGTTTGGGATCGGGTTTAGGTTTGGGTTTTCAAGTTTAGGTTTAGGTTAAGTAGTTGAGATTAAGATTAGGTGTAGGTTTAGGTTTAGAAATTTGAGAATACATTTAGGTCTTAGGTTTAGGTTTAGGTTATGGTTTTGGTTTTGGTTATAGGTTATAGGTTTAGGATAAGGTTTAGGTTTAGGTTATAGGTTTTGGGATTTGAGAATAGTTTTAGGTTATAAGTATAGGTTTAGGTTAGGTAATAAGTTTTGGGATTTGATAATAGGTTCGGGTTTATGTCATAAGTTTTAGTTTTGGTTTAGGTTATAGGTTTTGCTTTATGTTATAGGTTATAGGTTTAGGTTTAGGTTTAGGATATAGGTTTTGGGATTTGAGAATGGGTTCGGGTTTAGGTTTAGGTTTTGGTTTTGGTTTATGTTATAGGTTTAGGGATATGAGAATGGGTTCGGGTTTAGGTTATAGGTTCTGGCTAATGTTATAGGTTATAGGTTTTGGTTTTGGTTAAGGTTAGGTTTAGGTTATAGGTTTTGGGATTTGGCAATAGTTTTAGGTTATAAGTATAGCTTTAGGTTATGTTATACGTTTTGGGAATTGAGAATGGGTTTGGGTTTAGGTTATAGGTTTTGGTTTTAGTTTAGGTTATAGGTTTTAGTTTATAAGTATGGGTTTAGGTTATAGGTTTTGGTTTTAGTTTAGGTTATAGGTTTTAGTTTATAAGTATAGGTTTAGGTTAGGTTTTAGGTTTTGGGATTTGATAATGGGTTCGGGTTTAGGTTATAGGTTTTGGTTTTGGTTATAGGTTTTGGGATTTGACAATAGTTTTAGGTTATAAGTCTAGCTTTGGGTTAGGTTATAGGTTTTGGGAATTGATAATGGGTTTGGGTTTAGAATATAGGTTTTGGTTTTGATTTAGGTTATAGGTTTTGGTTAAGGTTATAGGTTATAGGTTATAGGTTTAGGTTTAGGTTAAGGTTAGGTTTAGGTTATAGGTTTAGGGATTTGGGTATAGTTTTAGTTTATAAGTATAGGTTTAGGTTAGGTTATAGGTTTTGGGATTTGATAATGGGTTCGGGTTTAGGTTATAGGTTTTGGTTTTGGTTTAGGTTATAGGTTTTGGTTTAGGTTTTAGGTTATAAGTATAGGTTTAGGTTAGGTTCTAGGTTTTGGGATTTGATAATGGGTGGGTTCGGGTTTAGGTTATAGGTTTTGGTTTGGTTTTGGTTTAGGTCATAGGTTTAGGATAAGGTTTAGGTTTAGGTATAGGTTATAGGTTTTCGGATTTGAGAATGGGTCCGGGTTTAGGTTATAGGTTTTGGTTTTGGTTTAGGTATAGGTCTTGTTTTAGGTTATTGGTTATAGGTTTAGGATAAGGTTTAGGTTTAGGTTTAGGTTATAGGTTTTGGGATTTGAGAATGGGTTCGGGTTTAGGTTTAGGTTTTGGGATTTGAGAATGGGTTCAGGTTTAGTTTATAAGTTTTGGTTATGGTTTAGGTTATAGGTTTAGGGATTTGAGAGTGGGTTTGGGTTTAGGTTATAGGTTTTGATTTTGGTTTAGGCTATAGGTTTTGGTTAAGGTTATAGGTTATAGGTTATAAGTATAGGTTTAGGTTAGGTTATAGGTTTTGGGATTTGAGAATGGGTTCGGGTTTAGGTTATAGGTTTTGGTTTTGGTTTAGGTTATAGGTTTTTGTTAAGGTATTAGGTTATAGGTTTAGGTTTATGTTAAGCTTAGGTTTAGGTTTTGGTTTTGATTTAGGTTATAGGTTATAAGTATAGGTTTAGGTTATAGGTTTTGATTTTGGTTTAGGTTATAGGTTATAGGTTATAAGTATAGGTTTAGGTTAGGTTATAGGTTTTGGGATTTGATAATGGGTTTGAGTTTAGGTTATAGGTTTGGTTTTGGTTTAGGACATAGGTTTAGGATAAGGTTTAGGTTTAGGTTTAGGTTATAGGTTTTCGAATTTGAGAATGGGTTCGGGTTTAGGTTATAGGTTTTGGTTTTGGTTTAGGTTATAGGTTTTATTTTAGGTTATTGGTTATAGGTTTAGGATAAGGTTTAAGTTTAGGTTTAGGTTATAGGTTTTGGGATTTGAGAATGCGTTCGGGTTTAGGTTATAGGTTTTGGTTTTGGTTTAGGTTATCGGTTTAGGGATTTGAGAATGGGTTCGGGTTTAGGTTATAGGTTTTGGTTTTGGTTTTGGGATTTGAGAATGGGTTCGGGTTTAGGTTATTGGTTTTGATTTTGGTTTAGGTTATAGGTTTTGTTTTAGGCTATTGGTTATAGGTTTAGGATAAGGTTTAGGTTTAGCTTATAGGTTTTTGTTTTGATTTAGGTTATAGGTTTTGTTTTAGGCTATTGGTTATAGGTTTAGGATAAGGTTTAGGTTTAGGTTATCGGTTTTGGGATTTGAGAATGGGTTTGGGTTTAGGTTTAGGTTTTGGTTTTGGTTTAGGTTATAGGTTTAGGGATTTGAGAATGGGTTTGGGTTTAGGTTAAAGGTTTTGGTTAATGTTATAGGTTATAAGTTTTGGGAATTGAGAATGGGTTCGGGTTTAGGTTATAGGTTTTGGTTTTGGTTTATGTTATAGGTTTTGGTTAAGGTTATAGGTTATAGGTTATAAGTATAGGTTTAGGTTAGGTTATAGGTTTTGGGATTTGATAATGGGTTTGGGTTTATGTTATAGGTTTTGGTTTTGGTTTAGGCCATAGGTTTAGGATAAGGTTTAGGTTTAAGTTTAGGTTATAGGTTTTGGGATTTGAGAATGGGTTCGGGTTTAGGTTATAGGTTTTGGGATTTGATAATGGGTTCGGGTTTAGGTTATAGGTTTTGGTTTTGGTTATAGGTTTTGGGATTTGATAATGGGTTCGGGTTTAGGTTATAGGTTTTAAGATTTGTGAATGGGTTCAGGTTTAGGTTATAGGTTTTGGTTTTGGTTTAGGTTATAGGTTTAGGGATTTGAGAATGGGTTCGGGTTTAGGTTATAGGTTTTGGGATTTGAGAATGGGTTCGGGTTTAGGTTATAGGTTTTGGTTTTGGTTTAGGTTATAGGTTTTGTTTTAGGCTATTGGTTATAGGTTTAGGATAAGGTTTAGGTTTAGGTTACAGGTTTTGGGATTTGAGAATGGGTTCGGGTTTAGGTTTAGGTTTTGGTTTTGGTTTAGGTTATAGGTTTAAGGATATGAGAATGGGTTTAGGTTTAGGTTAAAGGTTTTGGTTAATGTTATAGGTTATAGGTTTTGGGAATTGAGAGTGGGTTCGGGTTTAGGTTATAGGTTTTGGTTTTGGTTTAGGTTATACGTTTTGGTTAAGGTTATAGGTTATAGGTTATAAGTATAGGTTTAGGTTAGGTTATAGGTTTTGAGATTTGATAATGGGTTTGGGTTTAGGTTATAGGTTTTGGTTTTGGTTTAGGTCATAGGTTTAGGATAAGGTTTAGGTTATAGGTTTTGGGATTTGAGAATGGGTTCGGGTTTAGGTTATAGGTTTTTGGATTTGAGAATGGGTTCGGGTTTAGGTTTAGATATTGGTTTTAGTTTAGGTTATAGGTTTAGGGATATGAGAATGGGTTCGGGTTTAAGTTATAGGTTTTGGTTAATGTTATAGGTTATAGGTTTTTTTTTTGGTGAAGGTTAGGTTTAGGTTATAGGTTTTGGGATTTGGCAATAGTTTTAGGCTATAAGTATAGCTTTGGGTTAGGTTATAGGTTTTGAGAATTGAGAATGGGTTCGGGTTTAGGTTATAGGTTTTGGTTAATGTTATAGGTTATAGGTTTTTCTTTTGGTTAAGGTTAGGTTTAGGTTATAGGTTTTGGGATTTGGCAATAGTTTTAGGTTATAAGTATAGCTTTGGGTTAGGTTATAGGTTTTGAGAATTGAGAATGGGTTCGAGTTTAGGTTATAGGTTTTGGTTTTGGTTTAGGTTATAGGTTTTGGTTAAGGTTATAGGTTATAGGTTATAAGTATAGGTTTAGGCTAGGTTATAGGTTTTGGTATTTAATAATGGGTTCGGGTTTAGGTTATAGGTTTTGGTTTTGGTTTAGGTCATAGGTTTAAGATAAAGTTTAGGTTTAGGGTTAGGTTATAGGTTTTCGGATTTGAGAATGGGTTCAGGTTTAGGTTATAGGTTTTGGTTTTGTTTTAGGTTATAGGTTTTGTTTTAGGTTATAGGTTATAGGTTTAGGATAAGGTTTAGGTTTAGGTTATAGGTTTTGGAATTTAAGAATGGGTTCGAGTTTAGGTTATAGGTTTTGGGATTTGAGAATGGGTTCGGGTTTAGGTTATAGGTTTTGGTTTTGGTTATAGGTTTTGGGATTTGATAATGGGTTCGGGTTTAGGTTATAGGTTTTAAGATTTGAGAATGGGTTCAGGTTTAGGTTATAGGTTTTAGTTTTGGTTTAGGTTATAGGTTTAGGGATTTGAGAATGGGTTCGGGTTTAAGTTATAGGTTTTGGTTTTGGTTTAGGTTATAGGTCATATTTTAGGTTATTGGTTATAGGTTTAGGATAAGGTTTAGGTTTAGGTTTAGGTTTACGTTATAGGTTTTGGAATTTGAGAATGGGTTCGGGTTTAGGTTTATGTATTGGTTTTGGTGTAGGTTATAGGTTTAGGGATATGAGAATGGGTTCGGGTTTAGGTTATTGGTTTTGGTTAATGTTATAGGATATAGGTTTTGGTTAAGGTTAAGGTTAGGTTTAGGTTATAGGTTTTGGGATTTGACAATAGTTTTAGGTTTTAAGTATAGCTTTGGGTTATGTTATAGGTTTTGAGAATTGAGAATGGGTTCGGGTTTAGGTTATAGGTTTTGGTTTTGGTTTAGGTTATTGGTTTTTGTTAAAGTTATAGGTTATAGGGATTTGAGAATAGGTTTAGGTTAGGTTATAGGTTTTGGGATTTGATAATGGGTTCGGGTTTAGGTTATAGGTTTTGGTTTTGGTTTAGGTCATAGGTTTAGGATAAGGTTTAGGTTTAGGTTTAGGTTATAGGTTTTCGGATTTGAGAATGGGTTCGGGTTTAAGTTATAGGTTTTGGTTTTGGTTTAGGTTATAGGTTTTGTTTTAGGTTATAGGTTATAGGTTTAGGATAAGGTTTAGGTTTAGGTTTAGGTTATAGGTTTTGGGATTTGAGAATGGGTTCGGGTTTAGGTTATAGGTTTTGGGATTTGAGAATGGGTTCGAGTTTAGGTTATAGGTTTTGGTTTTGGTTATAGGTTTTGGGATTTGAGAATGGGTTCGGGTTTAGGTTATAGGTTTTAGGATTTTAGAATGGGTTCAGGTTTAGGTTATAGGTTTTGGTTTTGGTTTAGGTTATAGGTTTAGGGATTTGAGAATGGATTCGGGTTTAGGTTATAGGTTTTGGTTTTGGTTTAGGTTATAGGTTTTGGTTAAGGTTATAGGTTATAGGTTATAAGTATAGGTTTAGGTTAGGTTATAGGTTTTGGGATTTGAGAATGGGTTCGGGTTTAGGTTTAGGTATTGGTTTTGGTGTAGGTTATAGGTTTAGGGATATGAGAATGGGTTCGGGTTTAGGTTATAGGTTTTAGTTAATGTTATAGGATATAGGTTTTGATTTTGGTTAAGGTTAGGTTTAGGTTATAGGTTTTGGGATTTGACAATAGTTTAGGTTATAAGTATAGCTTTGGGTTAGGTTATAGGTTTGGAGAATTGAGAATGGGTTCGGGATTGGGTTATAGGTTTTGGTTTTGGTTTAGGTTATAGGTTTTTGTTAAGGTTATAGGTTATAGGGATTTGAGAATATGTTTAGGTTAGGTTATAGGTTTTCGGATTTGATAATGGGTTCGGGTTTAAATTATAGGTTTTGGTTTTGGTTTAGGTCATAGGATTGGGATAAGGTTTAGGTTTAGGTTTAGGTTATAGGTTTTCGGATTTGAGAATGGGTTCGGGTTTAGGTTATAGGTTTTGGTTTTGGTTTAGGTTATAGGTTTTGTTTTAGGTTATAGGTTATAGGTTTAAGATAAGGTTTAAGTTTAGGTTATTGGTTTTGAGATTTGAGAATGGGTTCGGGTTTAGGTTATAGGTTTTGGAATTTGAGAATGGGTTCGGGTTTAGGTTATAGGTTTTGGTTTTGGTTTAGGTTATAGGTTTAGGGATTTGAGAATGGGTTTGAGTTTAGGTTATAGGTTTTGGTTTTGGTTTAGGTTATAGGTTTTGTTTTAGGTCATTGGTTATAGGTTAGGTTTAGGTTTAGGTTATAGGTTTTGGGATTTGAGAATGGGTTCGGGTTTAGGTTATAGGTTTTGGTTTTGGTTTAGGTTATAGGTTTTGGGATTTGAGAATGGGTTCGGGTTTAGGTTATAGGTTTTGGTTTTAGTTTAGGTTATAGGTTTTGGGATTTGAGAATGGGTTTAGGTTTAGGTTATAGGTTTTGGTTTTGGTGTAGGTTATAGGTCTTGTTTCAGGTTATTGGTTATAGGTTTAGGATAAGGTTTAGGTTTAGGTTTAGGTTATAGGTTTTGGTTTAGGTTTAGGTTATAAGTTTTGAGATTTGAGAATGGGTTCGGGTTTAGGTTATAGGTTTTGGGATTTGAGAGTGGGTTCGGGTTTAGGTTACAAGTTTTACTTTTGGTTTAGGTTATAGGTTTTTAGATTTGAGAATTGGTTCGGGTTTAGGTTTAGGGTGTGGTCCCTGTAAATAAAAATACAAATATAAACACGGCCTGTCCAAAATGCCAGGCCCTTCCAATGTTGTCCATAGGAAAGGAAAAGCTTCATCTTGGTCATAATAGCGGTTCCCACCTTTCAGGGACCCCCGCTCTTCCTTATAGCTCCGACCCACATACGGGTCTGCTCCATTAATTTCAAGCAATTACATAAACACGACCTGTCCAAATGGCTAGGCCCCTCCAATGCCGTTCATAGGAAATGGACAGCTTCATCATGGTCGTAACAGCGGTTCCCACCTTCCAGGGACCCCCGCTCTTCCTGATAGCTCCGACGCACATCCGGGTCTGCTCCATTAATTTCGAGTAATACATATATAAATAAAACACATAACATATAAATTTACCTGAAGGCACTGACGGATGAGCTGCCACACATCATCTGTCACGTCTGCCCAACGAGAGGTGATGGCGGGGATCATAGATCGGCATAAGACACCGACCTCCGACGTAAACAATCTGGCATTGTTCCCAACAGGTCTAACACAGTCCTGTGAGAACTCTACCGTCACCCTACCCTCACGTGTAAGTCGTTGTAAAAGCAACCCATGCGTGGGTCCACGTCCTCGTCGGCTGGTCGACGACGCTGCTGCAAAATAAATATGTAAGTATAAACATAAACCAAAGTCATTAATATATATATATATATATATATATATATATATATATATATATATATATATATCCTTACATACAGTGCTCGGTGTATGCGTGACTGAGGGATCCGAGGACTGCGATGCAACATGTGGCGGCGATGCTGGCTCCGTCCCATCACGGGTAGAAAGGGTAGATCCAGTGCGCGAACAACGTACTCTCCCACCTGGTGCCATCACTGAATATGTGCGAGATACGAACTTATAAATTTAAACAATGTCAATACAAGTGAAATATACTAAAACATTATACAAGTAGTGTTCACGGTACAATGCATTTATGCTTATGCTTAGAGAGATGATTAAAATATGATTAGACCATTACACTATAATGCAAGCAGAATATATTAAAACTGTAAACTTTAATCTATAACCCTGTTAAATTTCATTACACATTGTCATTCTATATTAAAAGTACATATTCGAATTGAAAAATGACATGTAAATCATGTGTACATTTGATAATCGTCGTCTGTATCACTATCGCTTAGGACTATTTCTTCTTCACCATCACTATCGCTGATCAGTATTTCCTCTTCATCGTCTGCAATGGATCCCTCAATGAAACCGCTATCATCTCTAACAATGTCACGTACTATTGAGGCATCAACATGATCAGGTGGCACATCATCTCTGTCCAGTTGCACCACATCAATATCAACACTTGAATCAGTCCCTGTATCCGCAGATGGCACGTCTTCTTGATATGCTTGTTCAACCCTAGACGTGTCATTTCTCCCGTCCTCGCTATCGTCAACTTCTGGTTTGGGAACGTCAAATACGTTTCTGGGCTTTATTTTCTGCACCACGTGCCAAGAGCCGCCTAACTTGGTGTCAGCGAGGTAAAATACTTGTTCGGCTTGGCTGGCAAGGACAAATGGGTCATCCTTAAATCACTTTCGAGATAAATTTACGCTCGCAAAGTAGTTATCAGTCTGTATTCCTAACTTCTTATTTCCAACGTCCCACTAATCGTATCTAAATAAGTACACCTGCTTTCTCATACAATAATTCAGCTCAATAATATCCGTCAAAATGCCATAAAAGTCAATTTCATCCTCCTCATTCGTTCCCTTCACAATCACCCCACTATTTTGTGTGGACCTATACTTGTCACGTTCTTCGGTATGAAATCAAATCCCGTTTACAATACAACCTGTATATCTAGATATACGTCTATCAGGGCCACACGCCAGCGAGTATAGTGCATTAGACGCATCCGCAGAGTTTCTTGTGCGCAACGTCTTCATCTATTATCATGTACTGAATATAATTATTTAGGAATTTTCTTAGGTTCAAATAATGTGCAATACAACGAAAATTGTAAGTGTGGAGAGATACAATGTGAAATCTTACACATTTTTTGAACCATTGTGAAAACTGATCCTGATGCATTCGATTATAACTTGTGGGGAATTTGGACTTCATCTCGTCTACGTGTTCGCTACACATAAATGACACGCCATCAGGCCATCAGCAAGAAACATTAAGGTTTTCAGTTTACAGAGAAAGCAATAATCAGGTGGAAGACTTAATCCAAGTACGATTATATTTCTTCACAATTATGCAACACATACCACCTCGCCTTTGCTAGATCCCCAACGTCCATATCTTGAAACGTCGGGGATCCTAAAGGACGAACGTTATGTGCAAACACAGATATGAGTCCTTGTTCATGCTCCTGCTCTTCATCGGCATTCCGATCTTCTCGGTTGAATCGAGTCTGAATGCCACGAAGATACAAGGAGCAAAATGTAAGACACTCATTATCAATGTACGCCTCAGCTATGGATCCCTCCGGGCGTGCCCTGTTCCTCATAAATCGTTTAAGTGTGTGAAGGTATCTGCACACAAAACTAATATGTTAACAGGCTTTTAAACATGGATATATGTAGTTTACGGAATGAAAAAAAAAAATCTTGGCTAGGTTTCACCACCTTTCGATCAGATACATCCAACGATATTGTACTGGGCCTGCAAGCTTCGCCTCGTGCGGTAAATGAATCACTAGGTGTACCATGATATCGAAAAATGCAGGTGGAAATATTCTTTCAAGTTTGCAAAGGATTACGACAATGTCCTTTTCCAGTCGTTTAATAACATGTACATTTAACGATTTTGAACACAAATCCTTAAAGAATATTCCCAACTCAATCAACGCAGCATTGATATCCTTGCTCAGGAATCCATGAATAGCAACCGGCAGTAGGCGTTGCAGAAGGACATGACAATCATGACTTTTCAGGCCTGTTACCTTACAGTCTGTAACGTTTACGCGCCAAGATATGTTTGACGCATACCCATCGAGAAACTTCACCGATCTCAACCATTCACATAAACGCTTTCTCTCAAGTTTTGTCAATGTATAGCAGGCTGCTGGTATAGTATATGAATTTTCATGGGGTTGCAAGTGTAACTCTTTCCTTAAACCCATTTCTTGTAAATCCAATCAAGCCTTGACACTGTCTTTTGTTTTCTTCTCTATGTTCATCAATGTTCCGAAGACATTATCACATATATTTTTCTCAATATGCATGACATCTAAGTTGTGTCATAATTTCAGATCACTCCAATATGGCAACTCAAAAAAGATGCTCTTCTTCCTCCAGTTATATTCCAGTACTGTATGTTTCCTCTTCTTCAAGTGCAATGCCTTACCAAATGTAACTTCTCCAATGTTACTCAGTTATTGTATCACATCTTCTCCAGATAGCTCTTTCGGGGGTGGCCTATGATCTTATTTTCCATCAAAGATCATCGTCTTCCTGCTCCAACTATGATCGCTCGGAAGGAAGCGACGATGGCCCATATAACACGTTTTTCTACCATGCTTCAATGACAAAGAACAAGTCACAATACCACATGTAGGAAAGCTAACTTGCCCTTCGTGCTCCACCCAGACAAATTTTCATACGCAGGAAAGTCATTTATTGTCCACAAGACCGCTGCGTGCAATCGAAATGTCTGTCCTGCAAATGTGTCATACGTTTCTACACCTTAACTCCACAACTCGTTTAAATCATCTACTAACGGTCACAAATACACATCAATGTCATTACCAGGTGACCTGGGCCCAGGAATAGGCAATGACATCATGAAAAATGACTCCTTCATACACTACCAATGAGGTAAATTGTAGGGCATAAGTACCATTGGCCACATACTGTACGAGTTACTCATATTACCAAATGGATTAAAGCCATCACTTGCAAGACCTAGTCAAACATTGCGAGAATCCTCTACAAACGAGTCATGTTGCTTGTCAAAATTTTGCCAGGCTTCAGAGTCCGCAAGGTGCCTCAGGGTACTATCATCATGAACGCGTTTCTCCTTATGCCACCTCATATCTTCAGCCGTCTTACGAGACATAAACAATCTTTGCAATCTGGGTTTCAATGGAAAATACCTTAACACTTTTTGCATGATTTTCTTATGCCCGGCTTTGTCATACTTTCACCTAGACTCTCCACATGTTTGACACCGGTCATCCTTATCATGCTCTTCCCTATACAATAAACAATCATTTATATATGCATGGATTCATTCATAACCAAGGCCCAAGTCTCGCATCAAGGATTTTGCCTCGTAATGAGACTTGGGCAATGTCTCACCAGTCGGTAATGCTTCTTTCAGCAACTCAAGCAACATGTCGAACAATTTGTTACTACAACGATTTATTATCTTCAAATGAAGTAACTTTGTAAGAAAATTCAACTTGGAGAAGTTCTCACACCCTGGATAAAGTGGACGTTGCGCATCCCTCAACAACCTACTAAACTTATCTGATTCGACATCACCCGTTGGAGGAATATCTTGGCTACTGCTTATCGCTGCAAAATCAGTATCCGCAGTTGTTCCCCTGAACATATCACCTATGATATCTTGCATTTCGTTAACGTCTTCACCCTCGTCATCCGGCACAATTGGGTCTTCGTTGACTTCAGTGGCCTCATCTCTATGGGTCATATCTTCACCATGATGGACCCACCAAGTGTAACCCGGGTCAATCCCAACTATGAACAAATCATCCTCTACTTTGTTTAAAGTCTTGTATATCAAGTTCATGCATTTTTAACATGGACACCTAATCCATTTCCCTGAATCTGTCCCATTTCGCACAAATTATATGAACTCTTAAACCCCTTATTTATACTCTGGGCCAAACCTGTTCTTAGCTCGCATCCAACTCTTATCCATCTCTACAATGAAAAGACTAGAGTTAGTTTACGAAGATAGCTTTAAGATTAGGCTATATAGGTTTAGCTTATATGTTTAGGTTTAGGTTAAGGTTATGAGTTTAGGTTAAGGTTATAAGTTTAGGTTTAGTTTATAGTTCTAGGTTTTGGGTATGGGAATAGTTTATAGGTTATGGGATAAGGTTTAGGTTATAGGTTATAGGTTAAGGTTCGGGTTCGGGATCGGGTTTAGATTATAGGTTATAGGTATAAGTTTATGTTTAGGTTTTTAAGTTTAGGGTTAGGGTTTTATGTTTAGGTTTAGTTTTTGGTTAATGTTTAGGTTTAGGTTATAAGTCTAGATTTAGGTTAAGGTTAAGGTTATAAGTTTAGGTTAGGGTTATAAGTATAGGTTTAGGTTATAAGTATAGGTTATAAGTTTGGGTTAAGGTTATAAGTATAGGTTTAGGTTATAAGTTTTAGGTTTAGGTCATAGGTTTAGGGTTAGGTTATAGGTTTAGGTCATAGGTTTAGGTTTAGGTTATAGGTTTAGGTCTATGTTTAGGGAATCAGGTTCAGTTTCGAGTTATGGATTAGGTTTAGGTGTTCTCTAGTATTATCTACTATTGAACCTAGTATTATCTACTACATACTAGTACCATACAACTTATATTGGGGCATCATACCATAAGTTACAAGATTTTCATGTCCCCCCTAACCAAGGTATCCTCCATTGATAACACACACACACACACACACACACACACACACACACACACACACACACACATATATATATATATCATAAGTTGTTTATTTTCATTTACATTTGCAAATACATTCATCATTCATCCAAGAAAATTGAAACAAGTACTGTCAATCTATGACGAACAGTTGAAAAGGAAAATTATGCATCTTATCTTACCCAAACATAAGTAGCGGTTCCCACCTTCTAGGAACCCCCGCTCAACATCCAGATAGTTCTGACGCACATCCGGGTCTACTCAAACATTTTTTAAGATAATACAATGAAATCCTAAATTAGTTACTCATCCAAGATTGGATAGATTGTAATACTTTCATATTCCCATTTAAACATCCACGCTAAAAATTCGGCAGCATTTCCCCATGCCTCTCCAGATAAGTTTATCTTACGTTATATTCTGATGCCAAATATCTATAGTAGTGTAAAGATATTTGGCATTGGATACGGAACGGAAGAAACATATCCAGAGAGAAATGAGGAGATGGACCACGGATCAGGCATGAACATTGAAATAGATTATATGAAAGCATACTATCCATCTAACCTTAAACTGTCCAAAATGGGACAATTTGAGCGATTTCTATGCCACCAAAAACACACCATGTCTATGTATGGCCCCATAGAAAGCCTCAAATGAGTAACTAATTATCTAACTTACAAGTTGCACCTGAAACGCAACTAGTAACAATTTCAAGCAAGCTTATCCATTTGAGAAGTAGAAAATGTCATATCCTATTGAATGAACTGAATCAAATCAGTTGTTTATCCAAACACATCCTAAACAGATAAACTATGCAAGAGATATGCCAGCAATTTTACAAAGAAACACATCCCACTTCTTAATTTTATAGCAAAGAACAGAAATGAATTCTTTTTGATGGTTAGGATCATCCAATAGGAGAATCAGATAGAGCAAAAGCAAACAAGAACTCCAGACGATAATAAGATGCTATACCAAGATTGTTGCCCTCTAACAGTAACACTAACAGGTCAAGTCGACACACATCTCTAGACATGACGATACATTCAGCACATGAAGGAGACATAAACAGGTCAAGTTAGCTAGCATAATACATGTACCAAACTAATATGCTGAATGTGGACAGTACCATAATACATGTCGTGTGCACAGTAGTCCACCTGATGAGTGGGACCAACCCAATGGTCAGGTCTCCTTATATACACATAAAGATCTTTTACTGATACTTCCATTGGGGCCTTGCAACAGTGCCCGTTCATGATAATGATGTATCAGCAACTACGATATGATCAAGTCGATCACTTATAGAGCATGGGGTACAGATTCTTTGAGGATGAAAAACATTGCCATTTTTCAGAGGTTGTACAGATTACATTTAGAAGATTTGAGCAGGAGTCATTCATGGAGCTTAATCCAAGGTTCTAGTTACAAACAGACACGGTCCATTTTAGATAGGATGCACCCATGCTTCGGTAGGATCAAAAGACGTACATATGCAGGGGATGGTATCATGATTCATTGTAGTTTCCATCTTTTTCATTATTTCATTCAAATTCCATTTTGTTTGAAAGGGATGATCACCTACAAACAGTCATAATTTCGATTAAGCTAGAAGCGACAACAGGTTCCAACATATAAAGTTATACCACATCCAGGCCATGCAAAATATAGGCCCTACCAGTGAGATCACTAGATGATAGAATACAGCCTATTTGATTATTAGGAAGGCTGAAAATGTCACTGACTTATATTGGCTACTAAAGTGGCGTCACTGACTTATATAAGCCCTACCATTAATTATGTATTTTATGCACACTGTCCATCTATCTTGAGATATCATTCTAGGGCATGATCAAGAGAATAGAATGAGAGAGTGATGCACCATTGAAATCTTCTAAAGGTCCACTGTGATGTTTATTTGAGATTCAACCTGTTCATAAGTTAACACAGACATTAAATACGTGAAAAGAGTGAAAATCAGCTTGATCGAAGACTTTTACAGCCCTTAGAAGTTTTAAATGGTGGGTGTCACTCTCTACATTATTTTCTGTGGTCGAGTCTACTAAAGATTTTGATCTGACTCATTCCTTGGCTGATGTCCTAAAATGACCTCTCCAAATGAACTCGATTTGTTTCAAGTGTGGGAAGGTTGGACACTCGAAGAAAGACTGCACCAACTGGACAAATATGGACTTTCACATACATCCCCATAAGTAAAAAGTGGGCCACTTATGAAAATCACCTGTGGCAAATCAGGTTGGTCCCCTCAATGGATGGGCCGCATCGTTGAAATCAATCGAAAGCCAATGGTCCTACTCAATGCAGGTGTGTTACTCACCTAGTGAGTCAATGGACCAAATTGATATCCAAAACCAAAACCTATAACCTAAACCAAAACCAAAACCAAAACCTATAACCTAAACCAAAACCAAAACCAAAACCTATAACCTAAACCTGAACCCATTCTCAAATCCCAAAACCTGACGAGTGGATCAACCTGATTCTTTGGCTAACCCATAAATATAATGGTGCCTTTTTGACGGATGGATTGGATTCTAGACCTATCCTGCCAAGCTGGCACATGTGCAGCATGTACATGAGCTTTATATATATATAAAA
Organism: Magnolia kwangsiensis; assembly: GCA_037074715.1. Classification (NCBI taxonomy): domain Eukaryota; kingdom Viridiplantae; phylum Streptophyta; class Magnoliopsida; order Magnoliales; family Magnoliaceae; genus Magnolia; species Magnolia kwangsiensis. Next base: position 5,520,949 of record CM073575.1, on the reverse strand, counting down.
AGTAGCATTAATAATATAATAAATTGTTGAAGTTACCTGGTGACTCACAAACCACCTACTAAGGATGACTTCATTACTTTTTGGAATGGAAAGGTGGTTATTCATTCAGAAAAGGAAGCATTGGAGTCGATCCCAAAAAAATGTTTTAATGGCACCAAAGTGTCTTTTCTAATCAGATTATGAAGTTGGTCATCTATGCATGATGAATTAGTTCACCAAAATTCAAATTTGTCATTATGCACAATGGATCAGTTCACCAAAATTGTCTTCACAATTCATCTCACATGCGCTTCCAAACAGGCAGTCTTGATTTTGCTGACAAAATGTTGATGATGAAACCATGCCTCTTTGAGTATTCCATTTAGTATTGCCTCCTAAATTAGAATATATATATATATATATATATATATATATATATATATATATATATATATATATATATATATATATATATATATATATCAGATATATTTTTCATGCTTTTGCAGCATTTTCGGAGTTAGCTATTCGGTGAGATTGTGATCTGCGCAACCATTTTACTGCATGTCTGTCCTTTTTCTTTTCCAGTTGGTAAGCTGGGATTGGACTCTCAAACTCATGTGGCAAGAAGCAAACCTGATGGATGCGAGATAAAAGCGTGCCCAAGGCTATCATGTTGGTCAGGTATATGGATAGAGTATCCTGATGATTGTGCCAAATGGGTGTCCAGTAGACAGAAATCATAGTCTCTTTTGATGGAGGACCACTAGGCCAACTAACTCCACCTGTGGAAGCCACTTCTTAGAATGTGGGACCCCCAAGCAACCCATGTATGTATGGTCCAATTCTTCTGTGAGATCCAGAGAACCTATTGGGAGTTGTAAAGGATTTTTTGTATCATTGACATGCATGATTTTGGCCTCTACACCCAAACAGTAAGACTGTATTTATAGAGATTCATTCATCAATACTTGGACTATATGCATACACTTGTGCCACTACTTTATTCATGGAAGTCTAGCAAAACCTTAGAATTTTTTATTTTTTATTTTAACTGTAATTTGGTTTTCCATCTGAAAAACTCTAATTAAGAAAAAGTAGCATTAATAATTCCAAAACGCTCGCAAAATGTACTGCTGCATTGACTCATAACTGCATATAGTATACAATCATATGAAATATTAAAGCATATACACAGTTCATGCTTCAATTATTATGCAAAATTAATTTATAATTTCACATTTGTCTTAATTTTTCAAACATCTAACCCATCTGCTATATGTGTCCCACTTAGATGAAGGGTTAGGGTTTTTACCTTTCAAGTTTTGAGGAAGAGAACGAGAGGAGTTTGAATTGGAGCCCCGATCACGAGTCCACGCCGAGATTGAGAGAGGAGGGAGAGGATGCCGGACGCGGATTTCCTGCTAGGAAGTTACTGCGTTGGAAACCCAAGTGGGGCCCACCGTGATTTTAGTTAGAAATTCCCACTTAGATGAAGGGTTAGGGTTTTTACCTTTCAAGTTTTGAGGAAGAGAACGAGAGGAGTTTGAATTGGAGCCCCGATCACGAGTCCACGGCGAGATTGAGAGAGGAGGGAGAGGATGCCGGACGCGGATTTCCTGCTAGGAAGTTACTGCGTTGGAAACCCAAGTGGGGCCCACCGTGATTTTAGTTAGAAATTCCCACCGTGAGTTTTAGAGAGAGAGAGAGAGAGATTGGGGATCGAATAGAGAGAGGGAGGAAGATGAGAGAGCTGGAGGAAGATCGAGGTCTAGTAGGGTTAGAGATCGGAGCGAGCGAGCGAGAGAGAGAGAGAGAGAGAGAGAGAGAGAGAGAGAGATGCACTGATTTGGGGGTTTTTTGGGCGGGCGTCTGTATTTGGGCGCCTGCCCAAATTTGGGACGCAGGTGGTATAGCTCTGTGGGCCCCACCATGATGCGTGTCAGACATCTACCCCATCAATTAGATGCACCATCCCATGGTGGGCCCAAGTATTAAAAATCAAATCAATCTATGACTTGTATGGGCCACACCATATTTCCAAGTTGAGAGGGGTTACCCTCCATTAAAACATTCATAATTATTTTTTGGGCCCGCCGAGATGTGGTCCACAAATCCAATCTATTGATTAGGTCATACAGGCCTAGATAAAGGGGAAAAACAAAAATCATCTCGATCCAAGACTTTTATGGCCCCCAGAATGCTTTAAATGGTTGACGCTCATTCAACACTATTTCATTTTTATGTGGCCTCCATTTCATTTTGAGACATGCCTCATTTTTTGTCTCTTGCCGTAAGATGATTTTTAAAAATAGATGGACGGCATGGATTAAACACATATACTCATTTTAAATAGTTCAAGCACTTCTGATTCAAAGAAATTCATTTTAAATGGAGAGAGAGATTGATTTTTGAAGGATATATGTTTTGAGAGAATCCCTGAACCTGGCAGAGTGTGGGTTGATGCGGATGCACTATAAATCTATCGTCTAAGTAACACAAATTAAACCGTCCAAAAAGTGGGTCCTGATTTAGATGGATTTGACAATGAATTTTATTTCATAGCTGGCACATTGCTGGACTTTAAATTAACTGTCATAATGAAAAACATCAACGGTCCGAATTCAGAAAAAAATGCCCATTAATCAGTGGTTATGATTGTTTAATCAATCTGAAATTTCGATGATCAATTATCTAGATTGGCTCCCAAAAATTGGACAGCTTGCTTTGAGCTATATATTATATGATAAGTTGACAATATCTTAGTACCAGCATATCAAGTAACACACTCTCCCAGAGTATCAAATAACTCCCCTTGCGAATTCTACTCATTTTTAGTTTGGTAATTTGCGAGTTATTAGTTCGCAAAGGTCGTTCTGCTAACCTAATTTCAGGACAAATAAATCTGGGCATTACTTAATATACTCTTAGTATGTATTGATAGCCGGTCACTGAGAAATCTTACACTGTGGACAAGTCACAAAATCAGATTGGTGTAATCATTAATTCTAACCTCTCTTGATACACAAGACACTTTTTTGTTAAAATGTCCACCAATTAAAAACCAAATAAGATGAACGTTTTGTTCATGACAAATCTATAATGGGTCCCATCATTTTGACAATTTGATTAGTTTGTATTACTTGTATGTCACCTAATCACTTTTTTTTTTATTTAAGTAATTTATAAGTGCTCAAGTCTTTTTCTTTTGCTTGAAAAAGCAATATATTTGAGCATCATCCATTACACTCTTCCACTGTATCAAAATAGTGGACCACACCACAGGAAACAGTGTGAATTGAACATATACCATTGAAAATTTCTTACTTAATAATGGACCACACCACATATCACACTGGGCTACACACAACTCCATTCTATCAATAACGGTATGTTCGATCATATGTGTTCATTCTCTTGTTTTAGATACCAAAATTGGAAAATATAATGGTGCTCATGTTCTTACTTAAGAAGCAAGTTATGTAAGATGCCCCCAAATTAATTATTTTTGAAATACCCAACTCTTTTACTCCCCACTTAGAAATGAGTTCATCTCATTTTAGTTACAAGAAATCATGTAGTGGAGATTGTTTATAAGGATTTAAAATAATCTTGATAACCAACTATTTGTTTATTCATTTATTTTAGTTTTTGGGTAAATGATTAGCTGGTCTCAAACCAAGACCTGAGTGTTGAAATACCCCCTCCCCTGTCTACCACTGACCCCCTGATTCAAATAAACTATTTATACTTAACAATTTTATTTTTATTTTTTAATTATTTTGCATGGTCTCGCCTTAAATGGACGGGGACACACTGTCATTATATATATATATATATATATATATAAACCTTCCCAAAACCCGTCACGAGTTTGGGTGAATAGCTTTGGTCGTGGGTTTGCTCCCCATAGACAAGAGTTCATCTCATTCCCCTCCCCGTGGATTACCTATCACGAGTTGGGGCGAACGACTTTTGTCGTGGGTTCGCTGGCTCACAGACACGAGTTTGATTCCCCTCCCCGTGGATTACATGAAGGGGCAGGAGGAAACGGTAATGCACTGGAGGGTATGTTACTCCATGGATTCACAGATAAAAGGCCGCCATCATCTTCTGGTGAAGGATTCCAAGTGGATTCGGTGGGCCACCATCCGCCTAGCAAGGAGCCCGGTTTACATACAGATGGGGGTGTAGGAGATGTTAATGGACGAGAGAGTGCATCATTCAATACATCAAATGGGAAAGGATCCCAACCGTTGCCTAGTACAGGAAGTGAAGTCGACAAGGTGGGTCATCATCTGCAGATCGAAGAACTTGGGTCACAAGGAGAAACCACAAATGGTGTGGTAGCACAACCAAGGAAATGTTCCCAATCTGGCCAACAAAGGCATTGGATGAAAGAGGGTAGTCGATCCCGAAACTTAATTTGTTTCAAGTGCGGAAAGGTAGGTCACCCAAAAAAAGACTGCACCAACTAGACAAATATGGACTTTCACATACATCCCCATGAGTAAAAAGTGGGCCACCCATGAAAATCACCTATGGCAAATCAGGTTGGTCCCCTCAATGGGTGGGCCGCATCGTTGAAATCAATCGAAAGCCAATGGTCCTACTCAATGCAAGTGTGTTACTCACCCAGTGAGTTAATGGACCAAATTTTGATGACATGAAATGATCATGGTGCGACCCATATTTTGTGCGGCTGGGATGTCTTACCAGCATGATGTATTGGCATGAAATCCAACCCGTTCATCCATTTTTCCAGACTCACATGGCCCAAAATAATACAAATCTAAAACTTAAGCGGGCTCGGTCGGGTTAATCGAGCTGGTCGGTTATATACGTGCTAATATTTTTGCTATTACATTAGTTTATTATATTTTAATATAGGACTTATTTTTTGTACCTATAATTTTATTAATTATAAATTTGATTATTCATTATAAAAAATTTTATTTTCTTCTTTGAAAAAACTAGCTAAAATATAAGACAACTACTCCTTTAAAAGTCATGCAGCATAACACGAAGTCTATTTGGGAGAGAAATTTGGCATATCTTGTTAACTTGAGTCCTTGGAAATGACGTGGACAAATGAGACTCGACATCACTAGTGTGCCTCCGACACGAATACGATCCACGCTCAATTATAATTTATAAGTAAGTTATGTATTGATCGGGTTCGGGTTGGGTCAGGCAACCCGAGACCTTAACCCAAAACTTACGTAGCCCCATGAATGTTTCAACAGTGGATGTTCAATCCTCTATTGTGCAGCCCACATGAGTTTTAAATTTGAGTTAATTTTCCCCCCATGTCCTAACAAGATCTGTCAAAATGGATGAATGAAGTGGATTTCTCACAAGCATCACAATGGGCCCCACGTAAGGCCCACTGTTCTTTTTATTTGACATCCAACCTGTTGATTAGATCATACAGGCCCAGATGAAGGGAAAAAAATATCAGATTGATCCTAAACTTTATATGGCCCCCAAGAGGTTTTTAATGTTCGACACTCATTCAACAGTGTTTCCTATAATGTGGTCCAGTTGAGGGTGGGATATTCCTCATTTTTCGTTCCATACCATAAAATGATATGGAAAAATAGATGGATGGTAGGGATGAAACACATACATCATGGTGGGGCCCACAGAGCACCGACCACCAGCCCTTGCGTTGGTGTCAGCTTGAGTAGCCAATCCGTTTCCTCTCTCACTCTCTCAACAACGCCCACTCGAGCTCATAGCTCTCTCTCTCTCGGTGCTCTCTCTCACACTCGCGCTCCCTCTCTCTCTCTCTCTCTCTCTCTCTCTCTCTCGGTCCTCTCTCACTCTATCAATCTCTCTCACTCTCTCAACAGCGCCCTCTCTCCTCAGTGCTCTCCGTCTCTCTCGGTGCTCTCTCTCACACTCGCGTGCCCTCTCTCTCTCTCTCTCTCTCTCTCTCTCTCTCTCTCTCTCTCTCTCGGTCCTCTCTCTCGCGCACCCTCTCTCTCTCTCTCCTCAGAGCTCAGGAACCCTATTTTCGGCGTGGACTCGTGATCGGGCCTCCAACTCAAACGGGAAGTTGTTCTCTTCCTCTAAAGCTCGGTTGACTGTGAGGTATCTCTCTCTCTCTCTCTCTCTCAATCTCTCTCAATCTCAATACCGATTGAAACTATTTGGGGATTTAGGGATTTGGGGATTTACGAATTTGGGGATTTGGGGATTTAGGAATTTGGAGATTTGAGGATTTAGGGATTTAGGGATTTAGGGAGTTGGGTCTAATACACAGCTGAACCTAAGGAGTCCAAAATAGCTGGTAGAATGTTGAGGAAATATTTGATCCCCGACCCAAGGTTAATGCAGTGTAATCAGGTTTTCAGTTTGTATAAGTGGGGCCATGGTTTAGTGATCCAGATCGTCGGTCTGTTGTGCTGTGGATGGTACACCAAACTAAAAAAATCTCCCAAGATTGAGAGATCCTAACCACCAATCTGTAGCCTTTTTCAGCGAATGTGGATAGTTCCTATTGAATACATATAACTGATGGATATCTTAATCACTCAAGCTGAACCTTTGCTGCTAAAAATAGTAGGAAGTGGGTGTGGGAGTGGATGCAGAAACTAGTGGTGAATAACCATTTTCAAGCCAAAAGTTCGTACGAATTGTGAGATTATGAAGCAGGAAAAAATGGTCCTAGATTTTTTTGCAACTATAGGGTGAGCTACAACACAACAAATGAATATATATATATATATATATATATATATATATATATATATATATATATATATATATATATATATATATATATATATATATATATATCTTGGCAACTATAGGGTGAGCTACAACACAACAGATTTTTTTGGTAGGAATTTCTGTCATTTGTAGTGTGTTTTACCTGAATTTTGTTGAGATGGTTAGAATTGGATTCTCAATTGAATAAACTTCCTTGAATCTGTTGATTTGATTGGGTTTTCACTTTTGATTCTTCTGATAAGATCAATTTTGTAATTCTCTTCATAAAACTGAATTTTAATTATGTTCACTTGTGCATCCAAATGTAGCCTTCATGTTTTTGCCTACTTGGATGCTTCTTAACTTGATAGATTGGAATCTGGATACAAGCTGCACAAGATCCTTGAAATGTTGAGTTTCTATTTTCGATTTTAGCAAGAAGGGACTGATATCTTGATGTCCTGTTATTAGTATGGTAATTTGTAGTTTTTTCAGGCTTCCATCAGACCAATCTGCTTGCGGCCACTGAGAATGTATTTTTAGCGTTGAGTACCAATCCTATGCATTGGTTGGTACTCAACCAGAAGAAACATCTCAACACATCTTATATCTTAGTTGGCTATTTGGCTTTTATTTTTTATTTTTTATTTTTTTATTTTTTTCAACCTGGACTGACATCAATTGTGTGTGGGTGTTGTTCCACAACAAAGTATGTATATTAAATTAATCTAGCATTGGAATGAGATTTGCTAAGCCAGATGCAACTAAAAGAGCTCATTACACTTCCCATGTGTCAATGTGGCACATGTGTGTTTCATCCAATTCATTTATTTATCCATTTATTTATGCAAGCTTGACAATGTAAATGCCCTTGTTTAATTTGGATCTAACTTGAAACTAGAGTCCAAACATGCATCCAATGGGTACCCAAGCCTGATCACAACCGAATATAGTTACCTCTAAAAGCAAGACCTTGACCTAGCAAGAGTCGGACCTGATAATGGGTTATGGGATATCTAGAACCCAACCCGAATCAGACGCATTGAAAACCATACTTGAACAAACACAGTACTTCCATCATGGAACAGGCCATACATAGAGTAATAGCATGAGTAGCATATTACCATTTAAAACCTCAAATCTCAACTACAATGAAGATGCAGTCTTATTCTTTCCTCCATGAATCTGGATTTTGATGCTTGTGGCAAGCAGAGGAACCGGATTCACCCTGCATCTATCTACAGTATGTTCCGACTTTCAGTTCCTGCTGCAAGTGTGGCCCACGGTTCATTATCCAAACCGTTGGTTTGGTAGGTCTCTCATGGATGGCCAATGCACTAAAAATGACCCAGATTAAAGATCTTAGCCACAAAATGTTTAAACTTTTCTTGGTTGAGTACCAACCAATACATAGGATTGGATTAGTAATGCATTTGATCTAAAGATTCTTTAGCATTTATATCTAATGGCCACCATATTTAGTTTGAGTGTCTGAAATGAAGATGTTGAGATTGATGAGTTGCAAGAATAAGAATGTATAAATTCCACTAGTGAACTTTGATTAAGAAAAAACAGTTTGATGTATGAATTCTTATTATTTTTTCCTTTCCTTTGCACAAAAAAAAAAAAAAAAAAAAAAAAAAAAAAAAAAAAAAAAAAAAAACCAGGTAAGTCTATATGGTAATCCAATCCCATATGGTAATTTATCATGCCCGAAGATTCAAAGCATGTGGCCCATCCTATGTGGATTGCAATGATTTGTGCACAAATTTGATCATGTGGAGTGCAATGATTTGTGCGAGTCAATCATTTCAATTGCTAAGCCTCGATCTAAGCTGGAATCATTTGGAAGGATGCTTCCCCTCAAAAAGTAAGTTGATTAGCTGTAAAAAAATTAAACCAAGATTGAAAATATTAGTTTAGATAATATTTTGAACTTTATTTAGAGGTCATGCCTCACTTCTCCAAATTCCTACTCTAATGTTTTTTTTTTAATTTGTTTAAATCTTGATAGAATTGGCATGATTAATTTTCTTTTTTCATCATAAATTGATTCTGAGTTTAAACCAGCCATTACATTCTCTAGCACATATATTTTTAACTGTGGAAAACAATCTTAGAATCTCCATCATGTTGTATATATGTAGTTTCTCTTTCACTTGTGAATTTATTTATCATGCTAGGGGTAGATCTTCTTCCTCTTGGCTAAACTGAATTCTTTAGGACTGAAACTACAAAATTTGTGGGTACTGTTGCTAAGATGCAGTTAAAGATCTGTGGAGGATGCTGATGTTGTTTATGCATGCTGAGAAAGAAACACGATTGGAAAATGCTTGTTGTTTAATACATGCAGTATTTTTGGATGCAAGTTGTTTTATATGCTTATTACCTTCTTTGTCATCAGAGTGGAAAATGCACCCTTCCTACCCATTTGTCTGTTGGAGCAAGTGATTTGATCACCTAATGACAATTCTTGAGATTCGTCAACATCCATGGTTCCAACATCATCTTTCTGGCTACTTAGCCATTCATGCAATAGATGTGTTGCAATGAGTGAAACAGGTACTACACTTTCTTACCACTTGATGAAAATTTTAGTTGGAAAATATCTTTAAATAAAGTTGCCTTTTTCAAATTATAAGTCATAAATTATTTTTTGCAAGCGATGAATTTTTTTTAAATAAAATTTTATTTTCTCTTGATTCAAATGCATTTATAACCACTATATAGAGCACTGAAAACCATTCAATGTGTAGTGCCTAAAAGCTCGTTCCTGGTTGGAAATGTAAAGAGCTAAAATATTTTCTTGCCTTGTTTGAAGGCTGATGCCAATATCTCTTTAATTTTATTTGTGCTGATTGATGTGTATGAATTTATAACATTTTGTCATGATTGATGTCTAGTTCTTTAAACATCTATGTTCGATGCCTATGATCCTTGTTTTAATAAATGACATAAAAGTCCCCTCATTGTGCATACCAAAACATTTACTTGGAATGTTATTGTAAGAGTGCATGACATAATCATCAAACATGCCATCCTTTTGGCTTTTTATATTGTTGCTAAAGATTAATTTATTAGAATGCCTATTAAGTAGCTCACAAGTTAAAATAGAAAAAAAAAAAAGAAAAAAAGATTTGTCTGATGCCTCTATACATATTCACTGCACATGAACATAGCAGGTGGAATTGGCAGTTGGACTGCTTTGAACTAAACGGTGGCAAAAAAATGGCTCATGGTCCAGTTCAGGTTTTAAATAGTTGATTGAATTTTTATTTTTTTTCTTTTGAAAGTGTAAAATCAGAAGAGCTTTTCTTTGAGACGCTTGTTCTTTTGAAACCCAATGCAAAATGTCGGGGGCATATATTAACCACAATATCAAAATTGGTGGTGATTGGTCCTCTCATGAAGTTTTAAGCTATTATAGGACATATAATTTATCTGAAATTGGAACCAGTTTTTTAGTGTAAGTTGCAGTCCAGTCTACATATACTACAAGTTCCGATTAATCTAATCTACTTCACTGCAATAGTGACAAACCATCTCCTGGCATGCGAAGTTTACAATTAAATTAGGTTGTTCTTAAGGCCCTCTGATTTTGTGGATCGTGTGGGTTGTTGCATACGATGGGTTATGGACTACGATTACAGACTACCTTATTGTCAAACCCAATTGACTGAGGGCCTATAAAGGCAATGCCATTTTATCTCTCACTGTCCATTTTTGTGGGCCCCATAATTATATGGTTGTGATTAATGAATCCTAGTTATTTTTGGGCCATGTGCAATCTATGAACTTTGTTGGTCTTGTTGATTGTAGGTGAGCTTACTTGGGCCACATACGAATTCATAGCATAACAAGGTAAGATGATTATTTATGGGTTTATAAGTAGGATAATGGCTTCTTAGAAGAAAAACAATTCAAATATCAAAATAAATAAATAAATAAATAAAATCTTACACCTTGATCATAGACCAAGAATAACCGGTTGGAACCCATCTATCTATTTTGATGCAAAACAGCCCCTGAAAGATCTGACTAGTCCAACCATTTAGATTGCCATGACAAGTGATTTGGGTCACATATGCCATCAGAGGATAAATATCATAACATCCCAACTAGATTGCCATGACAAGTGATTTTGGTGCTGAAGTCTAAAATTACGTATTTGCCATCCAACCTGTTGTTAGTCTAAAATATGATGTCTGGTGGGATTTTTTTCCTGTTTATGACACTGGAGTAGAAGCTCAGAATGGTGAAAAGGGTGGGCTACACCAGGATGAAAAGGCCAATTGCCTGCAGCACCTGAAATTTGAATATCCATGGACCGACATAGCCTAAACTTTGTAGGGCCCACCATGATATATGTGTTTCTATCAGATTTTCCAGCTCATTTTAGAGCATGAGCTCAAAAATAAGGCATATCCAAAGCTCATGTGAACTGCACCGTGGGCAACAGCTGGGAAAATGGAGCTCACTGTTGAAACCTTCTTAGGGCACACCATGATGTTATTTTCCATCCAATCTGTTTACAAGGTCACACAGACCTAGATGAATGGAAAACACAAATATCAGCTTGATCGATAACTTTTATGGCAACCAAGAAGTTTTTAATGGTAGGCGTTCAATCACCCTTGTTTCTTATGGTGTGGTCCACGGAGAATGGATTGTACATTTCCTGGCCATGCCCTGTAATGAGCTGGAAAAATGTATATACAGCCCGGACAAAACACATTCATGGTGGTGGGATTACAAATCCTTTCCAGAACTGACCAATAGTGTCCGAAACCCACGCAATGCTTCATGGATAGATTTGAAGGCACGTGCTGCAGGCAGCTTGATAAGTGAATATTTGAAGAGATAGTGAGTATCTGCCATCCAAAATGAGGATTGCTATGGTAAGTAGAGGGTTGCCTGTCATAGTAGGCGGGAAGCAAAGGGAGCACCATGATGTTTGTGAGAAATCAACGGATTGGGTTAAGACATGGATTAAAAAATGATGCCTTATTTTTTTTTCCTTATCTTGTTTCTTTATGACCTGTATGAATGTAGTTTAATGGTTGTTATAGTTTGTGTGGTTGTTTGGTTAGGGGTAGATCTTCTTTATGGGTTTTGCTTCCCCTATGTGCTGGTTCAGGATCATCATCATGGGCCCACATGTACAGATGATCCAAAGATTGGAACTGTTCATCATATGTGTAACTATCATATATGAGCTAATAGTGGAATGACAACACCCCAAGACTGACCTTGACATTTGATTTTGTCGAGTTAATGTGATCCATTGAAATTTAGCTTCACCAATCTCACATACGTATGTCTTAGCATGTGTGTCCATATATAGTCAAGACATGTTCTTATATAAATGATAGTACACAACTACACATTATCCACAAATACATAATCCACAAATACTACACAAGGGATTTATATATATATCTTACTACATATAGATTGTCACACCATTTTAATCCTTGGTTTTCAATGACAGGTGGGGTCTATGGTCTAATAATCCAAACCCATGCGTGTTTGTCCCAACAACAGATGGACTACGCCTAAGAATCTCCTTGATAGGACAATCCCAACTTATCAATTTCTGGCTTCTATATAAAAGGTTACGTTATCTTCTCTCACTCATGTACTATTTCATGTTATAAAATTTTCAAGTAAATTGTACGAGGTTTACAGTAATCTTGGAGATTAAAAAATTTCCAAGTATGTGCGTCTCAGTTTGAGTTATTTCTCTAATGACGATAGCCTTGGGAGGGTTGATACGAGGGATGGGTTGATTGCAAGAGGCCGATTAAAACTATATTGGGTTATCTTGTTGGTCTAGAAATGATTATGTCTGGTAAGATAACCCAATACAGTTTTAATCAGGCCTCTTGTAATTAACCCATCCCTCGTATCACCCCTCCCAAGGCTATTATGATTAGAAAAATAACTCAGATTGAAATGCACATACTTGAAAATTTTCTAATCTCCATGATTACTGTAAACCTCGTACAATTTACTTGAAATTTTCATCAGCTGTAGGTCATATGGTATAAAGAGCTTGTCTGTCTCTACTAACTAAACATAAAACACGAACTCAATGGAAATTTTTCAGCCTATGAATCTGGTGTATATGCAGAAAAGCAACAGAAGTGGTTAATGCTTTTAATCATTCAATGTCTAACTACTCTCCATTGTAGGGACTGCCTGATGAATAGTCTTCAAGATTGGTTTTCATCCATAAAAAAATAGATGTCTATCCTATTTTTAAATGTATTTGCTCGAAATTGATGGGCAGACCTGGATGTGCGTCGGAGCTATCCGGATGTTGAGCGGGGGTCCCTGGAAGGTGGGAACCGTTGTTATGACTATGATGAAGCTGTCCATTTCCTATGGACAACATTGGAGGGGCCTGACCATTTGGACAGACCGTGTTTATGTATTTGCTCGAAATTGATGGAATAGACCTGGATGTGCATCGGAGCTATCCGGATGAGCGGAGGTCCCTGGAAGGTGGGAACCGCTGTTATGACCATGATGAAGCTGTTCATTTTCTATGGATGACATTGAAGGGGCTTGGCCATTTGGACAGGCCGTGTTTATGTAATTGCTCAAAATTAATGGAGCATACCCGGATGTGCGTCGGAGCTATCCGGAAGAGCGGGGGTCCCTGGAAGGTGGGAACCGCTGTTATGACCATGATGAAGCTGTTCATTTTCTATGGACGACATTGGAAGGGCCTGACAATTTGGACAGGCCGTGTTTATATTTATATTTGTATTTGCAGGGACCACACCCTTAACCTAAACCCATAACCTAAACTTAAACCTAAACCTTATCCTAAACCTAAAACCTATAACCTAAACCAAAACTAAAACCTATAACCTAAACCTGAACCCATTCTCAAATCCCAAAACCTACAACTTAAACCAATACCAAAACCTATGACCTAAACCCGAACCCATTCTCAAATCCCAAAACCTATAACTTATCCCTAAACTATAACCTATAACCTAACTTAAACCTATACCTATAACCTAAAACTATTCACAAATCCTAAAACCTATAACCTAAACCTAACATTAACCTAAACTTAAACCTATAACCTATAACCTTAACTTATAACCTATAACCAAAACCAAAAGCAAAACCTATAACCTAAACCCGAACCCATTCTCAAATCCCAAAACCTATAACCTATCCCTAAACCTTAACCTAAACCTATACTTATAACCTAAAACTATTCCCAAATCTCAAAACCTATAACCTAAACCTAACCTTAACATAAACCTAAACCTATAACCCATAACCTTAACCAAAACCTATAACCTAAACCTAAACCAAAACCTATAACCTAAACCCGAACCCATTCTCAAATCCCAAAACTTATAACCTAAACCAAAACCAAAACCTAAACCTTATCCTAAACCTATAACCTATAACCTAAACCAAAACCTATAACCTAAACCCGAACGCATTCTCAAATCCCAAAACCTATAACCTAAACCAAAACCAAAACCTTTGACCTAAACCCGAACCGATTCTCAAATCTCAAAACTTATAACCTATCCCTAAACCTTAACCTATAACTTAACCTAAACCTATACCTATAACCTAAAACTATTCCCAAATTCCAAAAACTAAAACCTAAACCTAAGCTTAACATAAACCTAAACCTATAACCTAATACCTTAACCAAAACCTATAACCTAAACCAAAACCAAAACCTATAACCTAAACCCGAACCCATTTTCAAATCCCAAAACCTATAACCTAAACCTAACCTTAACCTAAACCTAAACCTATAACCTATAACCTTAACCAAAACCTAGAGCCTAAACCAAAACCAAAACCTATAACCTAAACCCGAATCCATTCTCAAATCCCAAAACCTGTAACCTAAACGAAAACCAAAACCTATAACCTAAACTCGAACCTATTCTCAAATCCTAAAACCTATAACCTAAACCTAAACCTAAACCTTATCCAAAACCAAAACCTGTAACCTAAACCAAAACTAAAACCTATAACCTAAACCCGAACCCATTATCAAATCTCAAAACCTATAATCTAACATAAACCTATACTTATAATCTAAAACTATTCCCAAATCCCAAAACCTATAACCTAAACCTAACCTTAACCTAAACCTAAACGTATAACCTATAACCTATAACCTTAACCAAAACCTATAACCTAAACCAAAACCAAAACCAATAACCTAAACCCGAACCCATTTCCAAATCCCAAAACCTATAACCTAAACCAAAACCAAAACCTATAACCTAAACCCGAACGCATTCTCAAATCCCAAAACCTATAACCTAAACTAAAACCAAAACCTTTGACCTAAACCCGAACCAATTCTCAAAACTTAAAACTTATAACCTATCCCTAAACCTTAACCTATAACCTAACCTAAACCTATACCTATAACCTAAAACTATTCCCAAATCCCAAAACCTAAAACCTAAACCTAAGCTTAACATAAACCTAAACCTATAACCTAATACCTTAACCAAAACCTATAACCTAAACCAAAACCATAACCTATGACCTATACCTGAACCCATTCTCAAATCCCAAAACCTAAACCTTATCCTAAACCTATGACCTATAAGCTAAACCAAAACCAAAACCTATAACCTAAACCCGAACCCATTCTCAAATCCCAAAACCTATAACCTAAGCCAAAACCTATAACCTAAACCCGAACCCATTCTCAAATCCCATAACCTATAACCTAAACCTAAACCTAAACCTTATCCTAAACCTATAACCTATAACCTAAACCAGAACCAAAACCTATAACCTAAACCCGAACCCATTCTCAAATCCCAAAACCTATAGCCTAAACCTAACCTTAACCTATAACCTAAACTAAAACCAAAACCTATAACCTAAACCCGAACCCATTCTCAAATCCCAAAACCTATAACCTAAACGAAAACCAAAACCTATAACCTAAACCCGAACCCATTCTCAAATCCTAAAACCTATAACCTAAACCTAAACCTAAACCTTATCCTAAACCAAAACCTGTAACCTAAACCAAAACCAAAACCTATAACCTAAATCCGAACCCATTATCAAATCCTAAAACCTATAACCTAACCTAAACCTATACTTAAAATCTAAAACTATTCCCAAATCCCAAAACCTATAACTTAAACCTAACCTTAACCTAAACCTAAACCTATAACCTATAACCTATAACCTTAACCAAAACCAAAACCAATAACCTAAACCTGAACCCATTTCCAAATCCCAAAACGTATAACCTAAACCAAAACCAAAACCTATAACCTAAACCCGAACTCATTCTCAAATCCCAAAATCTATAACCTAAACCAAAACCAAAACCTTTGACCTAAACCCGAACCAATTCTCAAATCTCAAAACTTATAACCTATCCCTAAACCTTAACCTATAACCTAACCTAAACCTATACCTATAACCTAAAACTATTCCCAAATCCTAAAACCTAAAATCTAAACCTAAGCTTAACATAAACCTAAACCTATAACCTAATACCTTAACCAAAACCTATAACCTAAACCAAAACCAAAACCTATAACCTCAACCCGAACCCATTCTCAAATCCCAAAACCTATAACCAAAACTAAAACCAAAACCTATAACCTAAACCCAAACTCATTCTCCAATCCCAAAACCTATAACCTAAACCAAAGCCATAACCTATAACCTAAACCCGAATCCATTCTCAAATCCCAAAACCTATAACGTAAACGAAAACCAAAACCTATAACTTAAACCCGAAGCCATTCTCAAATCCTAAAACCTATAACCTAAACCTAAACCTAAACCTAAACCTTATCCTAAACCAAAACCTGTAACCTAAACCAAAACCAAAACCTATAACCTAAATCCGAACCCATTATCAAATTCCAAAACCTATAACCTAACCTAAACCTATACTTATAACCTAAAATTATTCCCAAATGATTTTTACCTATAACCTACCTATAACCTTAACCTAAACCTAAACCTATAACCTATAACCTTAACAAAAACCTATAACCTAAACCAAAACCAAACCTATAACCTAAAACAAAACCAAAACCTATAACCTAAACCCGAACGCATTCTCAAATCCCAAAACCTATAACCTAAACCAAAACCAAAACCTTTGACCTAAACCCGAACCGATTCTCAAATCTCAAAACTTATAACCTATCCCTAAACCTTAACCTATAACCTAACCTAAACCTATACCTATAACCTAAAACTATTCCCAAATCCCAAAACCTATAACCTAAGCCTAACCTTAACCTAAACCTATAAGCTATAACCTTAACCAAAACCTATAACCTAAACCAAAACCAAAATCAAAATCAAAACCTATAACCTAAACCCGAACCCATTCTCAAACCCCAAAACCTATAACCTAAACCAAAACCAAAACCAAAACGTATAACCTAAACCCGAACCCATTCTCAAATCCCAAAACCTATAACCTAAACCTAAACCTAAACTTTATCCTAAACCTATAACCTATAACCTAAACCCGAACCCATTCTCAAATCCCAAAACCTATAACCTAAACCAAAACTAAAACCAAAACCTATAACCTAAACCAAAACCAAAACCAAAACCTATAACCTAAACCCGAACCCATTCTCAAATTCCAAAACCTATAACCTAAACCTAAACCTAAACTTTATCCTAAACCTATAACCTATAACCTAAACTAATACCTATAACCTAAACCTAAACCAAAATCTATAACCTAAACCCGAACTTATTATCAAAACCTATAACCTATAACCTAACCTAAACCTATACTTATAACCTAAAACTATTCCCAAATCCCAAAACCTATAACCTAAACCTAAACCTTATCCTAAACCTATAACCTATAACCTAAACTAAAACCTATAACCAAAACCAAAACCAAAACCAAAACCTAAACCTAAGACCTAAATGTATTCTCAAATTCCTAAACCCAAACCTACACCTAATCTTAATCTCAACTACTTAACCTAAACCTAAACTTGAAAACCCAAACCTAAACCCGATTCCAAACCCGAACCCGATTTCCTAAACCTAAACCTATACCTTAACCTATTCTCAATTCCCTAAAACTATAACATATAACATATAACCTAAACCTATAATCTAAACCTAAAACCTAAATATATTCTCAAATTCCTAAACCTAAACCTACACCTAATCTTAATCTCAACTACTTAACCTAAACCTAAACTTGAAAACCTAAACCTAAACCCGATCTTGAACCCGAACCCGATTTCCTAAACCTAAACCTTAACCTATTCTCAATTTTCTAAAGCTATAACCTATAACCTATAACCTATAACCTAAACCTAAGCTAAACCTATAACCTTAACCTAAACCTAAAACCTAAATGTATTTTCAAATTCCTAAACCTAGACCTACACCTAACCCTAATCTCAACTCCCGAACCTAAACCTTAACCTAAACTTGAAAACCTAAGTCTAAACCCGACCTGAACCCGAACCCGATTTACTAAACCAAAACCTTAACCTATTCTCAAATCCCTAAACCTAAACCTACACCAAATCCTAATCTCAACTCTCTAACCTAAACCTAAACCTAAACTTGAAAACCCAAGCCTAAACCCAATCCCGAACCCGACCCGAATTCCTCAACCTAAACCTTAACATATTCTCAAATCCCAAAGCTATAACCTATAACTTAAACCTATAACCTAAACCTATAACCTTAACCTAAACCCAAAACCTAAACCTTAACCTAAACCAAAACTTATAACCTTAAACCAAAACCAAAACCTATAACCTAAACCTTAACCTAGGTTAAGGTTGTTTTTCTTTTCATTTGTCTGGATCATCTCTCATATGTTCTCTCTCTTTTCATTTATTTTTTTCCATAGGATTGTTTATGTTCGGATGGATGCAGTTTATGTTTGGATGGATGCAGTTTATGTTTGGATGGATTTACGTGGTTTCATTTTAGATGGATGTGAATATGAATATGATGAAATATTTTATATAACAGGTGTATATCAGGAAAAATACAATGAAAGGAAATTTAAGATGAAATAATAAAAAAAAAGACTTTAAAAGCCTAGGCACGTTTTTTGGCTACGAAAATTTTCGTAGCTACAAGCCCTTGCATTTTCTTTCCACTCATTTAGCGACCAAAAATTTGGTTGCTAAAAGTCCCAGCTACGATTTTTTAGCTACGAAAATTTTCATAAAGCAATTTATGAAAATAGTCGTACCTAAAAGTAAACCTTGAAATTTTATATCAAAAACTGTTCACACATTAGTGACGCTAATTTCGTCGCTAAAAGTCGCAGACCCATTTTTCAGCTACGAAAATGTTCGTAGCTAAAAGTCAAGTAGCCAGACATTTAGCGACGAAGAGTTCGTCGCTAAAACTCCCAACCACGTTTTTGGCTACGAAAATTTCGTTGCTAAAAGTAAACCTCTGCTTTCGTTCCCTTATGTTTAAAAAAGTGTTCACAACATTTAGCGACGAAATGTTTTGTTGCTAAAAGTGACTTTTAGGTACGAAATCATGATTTCGCCGCTAAAGTAAAGTTTTAACAACGAATTGTTATTTCGTTGCTACAAGTCACTTTTAGCAATGAAAAAAAATTTGTCGCTAAAATTTTTGTCGCTAAAAACCCCTTCTCTTGTAGTGTCAAAGGATCTGACAATAAAGGAAATCTAATTCCAATTAGACAATCTTGACTCTAAGCGATAGAACAATCCCCTGTAGTAGATATGGTATGAAACCATTTAGCGTATAAGCTTAGACTTTGGATTTCAGTCAGTGAGTTATAGACTAGGCTACTAGTTGTATTAGTTAGTGTAAAGCCTGTACATGCTAAGGAATAGTAGGTTAGATTTGGTTGGAATAGAACCTCATTCCTTTGAGAGATCCCCTTAATACTTATAAACTTCTGTTATAACCTTTAGGAAAGTTGTTTTAACTTAGAACCATTCACTCTTAGGGAAAACTTATACATCCTAAGATTGAACTTAGAATAAACCAGCACGCCCCTTAGAATTACCTTCCCCAAGGGCTTATTGCATTCAGGAACGCGGAGTAAAGGAACTGTATGTATAAGCGAAGTATTCACGGTTTGAATTGACTTCTCAATCCTGGTAGTTGCCAATAAATCCAATGCTCTGATCAAGTAGAAGATCGGCATCGTCTCGGATTAAGAACTGATACGACAAATTTTCTATCATAAGCAGAAAGTCTATGTATCCGGCTCAGACCCACTGCACAACTTTTCTTCCGTATTGGCCCAACTACCTACAACCAAAAGTTATTGCTTTACCATTGAAAAATGTTGAGGACATATAGCCAATAGAGATTAGACATCTTGCCGCAAGCTCACACCTGCCCCTGAACTCAATCACAATAGAGATTAGGCTTCTTTTTACAACCATACGTACCAATGCCATAGAACGCATCATTAGCAAAGAAAGACTAATGTATTGAGAGGTTGTTTCCCATTTCATGTCAAGGATAGGCCCTAAGTTACACCACGTTCCGATATACGGATCGAGACATAGATTCTTGAGCCTTAAATAGGACTAAGTTTTAAGGGGGGTAGAACGTATTGAGCCCAATCTAGTTAGGATTAGCTAATACAACCGTTGGATCAGAGTAGCGCAGCGGAAGCGTGGTTGACCTCTTCCCCACTGGCCCAGGATCGAAGAAGTTAGTTTAGGTTATACGTAAGGGTAGGTCATTAAGTAGAATTTGAACTTTCCTTAGAATGTCAATACTAAAGTCTCTATAGGGACTCTCATTACCCTTAGCCAATTTCGGGGACGAAATTGTGTTTTAAGGGGGGTAGATTGTAACACCCCGAATTTTTGCCAACCTGGGGTTAGACGTCCTTAGGCAATGGGTCAACCATAACACCTTGGTAACCTCTCAGAACCCAATTCCAAAGTCAGAAAAATCATTTAGAACCTAATTCTTTAGAAATTTAACGTGAATTAGCCAACGCTACATTAGATTTCTTATAAAATTAGCACCAACCACTTTGAATATGATCTGTAAGACCCAAAACCTTTAGAATCATTGACGCTACGTTACCCTAAAACTTAGGATCAAACTTAAACCTGTTTGTTCTCAGGAGCCCTTTGAAACTTTGTATTGGATCTAGACCGCGCGTCGAAAGTCAGATAGCGATAATCTTAGATAATTACGACCACCTAGTTGGACTTGACAATCATTTCAAAAATCAAGCCCAACCGATATCATGAGACCATTTTACTGAGTCCGGAGTGAAGAAAGTGAGAAAAGGAAAATATTTAGAAAAATTAATTCAATTTTAATAAATCTGGCACTTGTCGCTTGCGCGACATTTTTTTAAGCGTTGTGACCGTCGGAATCTGACCCAAATACACCCTCGAATCAGGGAACATTTTCCACTCAGGTCAGTATACTTGGAATCCTCGATTGAGTCTCAGTGACCGCTGAACTGAAACTGGTCCGCCACGTGTGATCTGGGAACCCTATCGAACTGAAAACTTAATGTGATCAGGATCCAACATCCATGAGCTTAAGTCCGACCGCATTCAGTCAGGAGACCTTCAGAAATGTCCTTTTGGATCGGAACAGACCCGATTTGGTTATAACCCAAGTATACCTTGACTTGGAGTCTATTTTGGTTATGTTTGGGCTTATAAAAGGGCCTTAAACCCTTAGCTTTCTAACCCATACGAATTTGAGAAATCCCTAGGAGAGAGAAGAGAGAAAAGAGAGAGAAAATGAGGAAGAAGTTGGGGGTTTCCCCTGAGATTCTTCCTTGCTGCTCCACGTGCCAAAGCCGTCCATCTGCATCACTTTTTCGGTGATTCTGGCGTCGTTCTTAGGTAAGAAACCCTAACCCTAACCTATTTTGAAGATTACACTAGCTGTAGAAGAGTTCTAGCTAACCTGTTCCTTGCCATAGGTAGCGTATCTGCCGATGACGAAGACACATCGTCTGAATCCTAACGGATACACATTTTCTGGTTTAACATGCGAATTTTATACGCTTAGATTACCTATTTCCAAAGCTTTCAATGTCGTTAAATGGTAGATTGCTGATAAGGATGTTGTTTGATATGTAGAACATGCTGTCCGTTTTTCATTTCGAATACGTACGAAGAGTATAAGATTTAGGGTATTTTAGGTATTTGTAAGAAATACTGTATACGTACGAATTTTGCTAATATGATTGCCATGTGTATTTGTCGTGTACCTATGCTAGTTATGCGTGTATGATTTGTTCGGCGAAGAGATTTTCCCTTATGCACATTATTGGCCGATATACGCTATGTAGGCTAATGTGTGTAGATTAACTGTTTGTATAAAGTTTTGTATAAGCAAGTATTGAGTAAATGTTGCTGTAGTTTAGTGTTGAGATTGGATTCTCAACTAATATAACGATGTACATGATTTCCTCCATGTTTGTTATATTGAATTGATTTCCTTATATATATGAAATTCTTGTGTTTGGTTGAATTGCTTATGTTGTATGTTATAACATGTTGTGAACATGCTTGGATTGATTGTGTTTCATTTCTGTCACTCACACATGATCATTGATTTAGATTACAAGTGCTTGGGGCTATATTCTAGTCCAGGCAGTCGGTAACAGTTTAGAATTCATGGTTGGATTCTATTCGCCACGAATGATGTGTATGACGAACCCGAGTCGTACTAGAGTCGTCGGCAGTGGTTAGGCCACACGAAGTGCTTGTGCACTTCATGTCGGTCGATTCAACGTGCACTCGTGCTAGTCAGACTCATTAAGTAACCCGATTGACCGTTGTATGTTCACCTTATATTCGTCATAACTGCTTGAACTTAAGGTACTGAACTTACCAGTGATAACCCTAATATTCGTGGTACCTTGATCCACTAAGACTCATGAGCCGGGCATGGTGGTATGGGACACCATGGTCGAGCTGTCGGCCTACACTGGGGCCACAAACCTCCCCGTAGTGACCAGTGAGCACCTTATACTCGTGAGCCGATTATGGTGGTATGAGACACTATATTCGAGCTGTCAGCCTACACTGATAAGGTGATGGGGGAGCGAAGCAACGAGTGCGTGCAACAGCCCTGACAGCCATTTGTAGTGACTTCAAGCGTACTCTGAGTCTACGTGAGGCGACGACCCTTCCGTAGCAACCAGAGTACAACTAGGCCTGTATTGATAAGGTGATGGGGGAGCGGAGCAACGAGTGCGTGCAACAGCCCTTGTAGCGACGTAGAAATATATCATCGTATGAGATTACTAGGAGTGACGACCCTAGATAGGATCCTTGTTGGGAATGATATAAGGGAAGTACCCTAGTTTTCCAATCCTGTTGTATGAGAAGGACTAATAACAACTCGGTAATCATATTCATATCGCACTGCATGTGCCTGGAAGATGTGGAGCACTGAGGGAAGAAAGCATGCCGTGGACGTAAGATGATGTCGCATGAGGGAGTATGTCGGTGAGGGCATCCATCATGTCATTTCATTCTTACATTAATCACAGTATTTAGGAATGTTTGAATTGCTTGTTTTACCATTATCGCGTGATTGATTTGATAACATGTTAATCTTTGCTCTATGATTCCACTGAGTTAGCTACTCACTCCCACGTTACGGGACGGTGTTGCGCACACCAACCAGTCCCTATTCTAGTTTTAGATGATGGCGATGCTTGCGAAGCAGAGCCGAACTTAATGATGATGAGGAGGATCCCTCCTATATGCAAGTTCTGATCGACGGGTTTATAGGGTTACTGATTAGATGCCAATATACTTGGTATTTTGCCTATTATTTACACACCCATGTATATTCTTTTTTTTCTATTTTGGAGTATACATGTATTTAGTTAACCTGGTAACATGTTCACACTCTGGAGACTTACAATCATTTATATATTTTATATATCTATCACATTCTTCCGCTTGCTAATTTAACTGTCTCTGGAGTATGATATGCTGTTTTGGCTTAATCCACTTCATGTTTTATGCACTATCACAGCCGACATTCATCCATCATTGAAAATGTTGCATAAGTTCTGTTCTGGAACTCGGGAGTAGAGTTTATGCTCGACCCCCTATTTTTGGGATGTTACACCTTTGTACTTTTTTTTCTTTTTCTTTTTGTTTTTGACAAGGAGAACTTTTACTCCCCTACATTTTTCTCTAATACATATTTATATAAATATGTATATATAAGCATATAAAATTTTTTTTCTCTCTTTTTATTCATTTAATAAATATATCTCTTAAACCACAATGAGTTACTTGACATACCAGGATTTGGGGGTAGGAGATGCTACTTTAGCTAACCAACCTACTTATTTTCCAAGATTCCATAGGGTTGATGGTCAAATATTCATTTCATTCACTTTGTGGCCAATTTCAATTAGTTCGTGGTCAATTTCGTTCATTTCATTTCACGGCTAATTCCATGCATTTCACGGTCAATTCCCTTCACTTTCACGGTGCGTGGAAATGCCCGTGAAGTGAAATGACCGCGAAGTGCATGGAAATGGCCGTGAAGTGAAGTGAATTGACTGTGAAGTGCGTCGAATTGATCGTGAATCAACACGGAATCGCTGGGAATGACCGTGAAATATATGGAAATGACGGTGAAGTGAAGTGAAATGACCGCGAAGTGTGTGAAAATGGCCGTGTAGTGAAGTGAATTGACCATAAAGTGCGTCGAATTGACCATGAATCAACACGGAATCACCGAGAATGACCGTGAAATGCATGGAAATGACGGTGAAGTGAAGTGAAATGACCGCGAAGTGCGTGAAAATGGCTGTGAAGTGAAGTGAATTGACCGTGAAGTGCGTCGAATTGGCCGTGAATCAACACGGAATGCCGGGAATGATCGTGAAATGCATGGAAGTGACAGTGAAGTGAAGTGAAATGAAATGACCGCAAAGTGCGTGGAAATGGCCGTGAAGTGAAGTGAATTGACCGTGAAGTGCGTCGAATTGACCGTGAATCAACATGAATCGTCGAGAATGACTGTGAAATGCATGGAAATGACGGTGAAGTGAAGTGAAATGACTGCGAAGTGTGTGGAAATGGCCATGAAGTGAAGTGAATTGACCGTGAAGTGCGTCGAATTGACCGTGAATCAACACGGAATCGTCGGGAATGACCAGCAAAATGCATGGAAATGACGGTGAAGTTAAGTGAATTGACCACGAAGTGCGTGGAAATGGCCGTGAAGTGAAGTGAATTGACCGTAAAGTGCGTCGAATTGACCATGAATCAACACGGAATCGCCGGGAATGACCGTGAAATGCATGGAAATGACGGTGAAGTGACCGCGAAGTGCGTGAAAATGGCCGTGAAGTGAAGTGAATTGATTGTGAAGTGCGTCGAATTGACTGTGAATCAACACGGAATCGCCGGGAATGACTGTGAAATGCATGGAAATGACGGTGAAGTGAAGTGAAATGACCGCAAAGTGCATGGAACTGGCCGTCAAGTGAAGAGAATTAACCGTGAAGTGCGTCGAATTGACCATGAATCAACACGGAATCGCCGGGAATGACCGTGAAATGCATGGAAATGACGGTGAAGTTAAGTGAATTGACAGCGAAGTGCGTGAAAATGGTCGTGAAGTGAAGTGAATTGACTGTGAAGTGCGTCGAATTGACCGTGAATCAACACGGAATCACCGGGAATGACCATGAAATGCATGGAAATGACGGTGAAGTGAAGTGAAATGACCGCGAAGTGGGTGGAAATGGCCGTGAAGTGAAGTGAATTGACCGTGAAGTGCGTCGAATTGACCGTGAATCAACACGGAATCGCCAGGAATGACCGTGAAATGCATGGAAATGACGGTGAAGTTAAGTGAATTGACCGCGAAGTGCGTGAAAATGGCCGTGAAGTGAAGTGAATTGACCGTGAAGTGCATCGAATTGACCGTGAATCAACACAGAATCGCCGAGAATGACCGTGAAATGCATGGAAATGACGGTGAAGTGAAGTGAAATGACCGCGAAGTGCGTGGAAATGGCTGTGAAGTGAAGTGAATTGACCGTGAAGTGCGTCGAATTGACCGTGAATCAACACAGAATCACCGGGAATGACCGTGAAATGCATGGAAATGACGGTGAAGTTAAGTGAATTGACCACGAAGTGCGTGGAAATGGCCGTGAAGTGAAGTGAATTGACTGTGAAGTGCGTCGAATTGACCGTGAATTAACACGGAATCACAGGGAATGACCGCGAAATGCATGGAAATGACGGTGAAGTGAAGTGAAATGACCACGAAGTGCGTGGAAATGGCCGTGAAGTGAAGTGAATTGACAGTGAAGTGCGTCAAATTGACCGTGAATCAACACGGAATCGCAGGGAATGACCGTGAAATGCATGGAAATGACGGTGAAGTTAAGCGAATTGACCGCGAAGTGCGTGAAAATGGCCGTGAAGTGAAGTGAATTGACCATGAAGTGCGTCGAATTGACCGTGAATCAACACGGAATCGCCGGGAATGACAGTGAAATGCATGGAAATGACGGTGAAGTGAAGTGAAATGACTGCGAAGTGCATGGAAATGGCCGTGAAGTGAAGTGAATTGAGAGTGAAGTGCGTCGAATTGACCGTGAATCAACACGGAATCGCCGGGAATGACCATGAAATGCATGGAAATGACGGTGAAGTGAAGTGAAATGACCGCGAAGTGCGTGGAAATGGTCATGATGTGGAGTGAATTGACCGTGAAGTGCATCGAATTGACCTTGAATCAACACGGAATCACCGGGAATGACCGTGAAATGCATGGAAATGACGGTGAAGTGAAGTGAAATGACCGCGAAGTGCGTGGAAATGGCCGTGAAGTGAAGTGAATTGACCATGAATCAACATGGAATCGCCGGGAATGACCGTGAAATGTATGGAAATGATGGTGAAGTTAAGTGAATTGGCCACGAAGTGCGTGAAAATGGCCGTGAAGTGAAGTGAATTGACCGTGAAGTGCGTCGAATTGACAGTGAATCAACATGGAATCGCCTGGAATGACCGTGAAATGCATGGAAATGACGGTGAAGTGAAGTGAAATGACCGCGAAGTGCGTGGAAATGGCCGTGAAGTGAAGTGAATTGACCTTGAAGTGCGTCGAATTGACCGTGAATCAACACGGAATCGCCGGGAATGTCCGTGAAATGCATGGAAATGACGGTGAAGTTAAGTGAATCAACCACAAAGTGCTTGGAAATGGCCGTGAAGTGAAGTGAATTGACCGTGAAGTGCGTCGAATTGACCGTGAATCAACACGGAATCGCCGGGAATGACCATGAAATGCATGGAAATGACGGTGAAGTGAAGTGAAATGAAATGACCTCGAAGTGCGTGGAAATGGCCGTGAAGTGAAGTTAATTGACCATGAAGTGCGTCGAATTGACCGTGAATCAACACGGAATCACTGAGAATGACCGTGAAATGCATGGAAATGATGGTGAAGTTAAGTGAATTAACCGCGAAGTGCGTGAAAATGGCCGGGAAGTGAAGTGAATTGACCGTGAAGTGCATCGAATTGACCGTGAATCAACATGGAATCGCCGGGAATGACTGTGAA
The DNA here is from genome assembly GCA_037074715.1 of Magnolia kwangsiensis. NCBI lineage: Eukaryota > Viridiplantae > Streptophyta > Magnoliopsida > Magnoliales > Magnoliaceae > Magnolia > Magnolia kwangsiensis. The sequence goes on along the minus strand of CM073575.1, from coordinate 5,493,670 downwards.
ATGCATGAAAGTGACGGTGAAGTGAAGTGAAATGACCGCGAAGTGCGTGGAAATGGCCGTGAAGTGAAGTGAAATGACCGTGAAGTACATCGAATTGGCCGTGAATCAACACGGAATCGCCAGGAATGACCGTGAAATGCATGGAAATGACGGTGAAGTGAAGTGAAATGACCGTGAAGTGCGTGGAAATGGCCGTGAAGTGAAGTGAATTGACCGTGAAGTGCGTCGAATTGACTGTGAATCAACACGGAATCGCCGGGAATGACCGTGAAATGCATGAAAATGACGGTGAAGTGAAGTGAAATGACCGCGAAGTGCGTGGAAATGGCCGTGAAGTGAAGTGAATTGACCGTGAAGTGCGTCAAATTGACCATGAATCAACACGGAATCGCCGGGAATGACCGTGAAATGCATGGAAATGATGGTGAAGTTAAGTGAATTGACCGCGAAGTAAGTGAAAATGGCCGTGAAGTTAAGTGAATTGACTGTGAAGTGCGTCGAATTGACCGTGAATCAACACGGAATCGTCGGGAATGACCGTGAAATGCATGGAAATGACGGTGAAGTGAAGTGAAGTGTCACGCCCCAAACTCGAAAATCGGGCTCACAGAATTCCCGATCGCCGAATCCGGCACCGACAGCCTCCGTAGAACTCCATTCTCGGCTCGTAGCTCCCATTCGCCAGGTTCCGATCCTGGGATACTACGAGGAGGATTTTCAATGTCAGTTTGATTCGTAATAAGCATAACCAAAGGCATAACCCACAAACAACAACTAAGAACTCCATTACATTTCTACTATGATCAAAAACTTTACAAGTACAATGAGCATAAAGGAAAACACAATGGTAAAGAATAAAAACTCCAAAATGCTCCGCAACATGCTCCTGCCTCGGTGCTGCTGCCAACCAACGTCACCTGCAAGCAACGGTCGTGCATAAGCTTACAGAAAGCTTCGAGGGTGGTGAAAGTATGTGGGCAAGGTAGTAATATGAACATGCAATGTCAGAGTAATGCGGAATATGCAGATAGAACCATAATACCATGAGCTGTACCAAGACTATGCAATGCGAGACATGCGACGTGCAATGCAACTCAAGCATACAGATCCTCATCTATGTTCATACATCAATACAGCTCAAAATATGGGATATCATCGGGGTCTAGTACACTCTAAACCAGATTGTCGTCACATCGCGCGCAATAAGGTAAGTGAAAGAGACCACACTATCCGTCTGCCAATATCGGACGCGACTCGTCGATAGCGGACCCATTCCTCGAGCTGGTCAAACTCAGCCTAGCATTGCCCCCTACACTCGGACGGGTAAGGCCGCACCCCCTTCCAATCGACCATGACACAGTGGAGAGCACAGCCAACTAGTATTCGGCACTCAGTGCTCATCTACCCACTCGGTCTAGACGTTGGAACAACCTCTTGGTACCATAAGGGTTTAGGGACTTCACCCAGGGATATCTATAGTACCAAATGTAGAACGAGATTTTCGGTATCCAATCCTGCTAACCATGATCTGTCTGTGGAGGCTACGGCCCCGATGTCGCTAGGGCGTACAATAACCATGTCACACAAATACGGAATGCATGAATCACGCTATCCAGTCATACAACCAATCCTACGCATATCGTGCGCTCACGTAGGGCAATACCGCCTAACCGGGAGCCCATAAACAGCCTGCCCGAAGGCAAATGCTATGATCAGACAACTCTCACGTCAAGCATACATATGATGCGTATGTTCATGAGTCATGTAACTGTACTAACATGTTATAATAAAATGAACTATCTTACAATGCAGATGGACCTGGACGGCCTATACACGATAAGTACGGCCTAGTAATGGGCCCTAAGGAGAGTCGTAATGTGGACATCCAACCAGCATTATGCTCACAATGTGGACGTCAAACCAACATTACTTCCCAGGCATGATCTCCTTAAACATTGCTACATAATCGGTATTGGGATTACACATTGCAATGGACCTTAGATTTATCCCATTGGGCTTTTCATATATATATATATATCAAATGGGCCGTGTCCTATGGGCCTTTCATTCATCAGATGGCCACATAAATGGGCCACACCAATGGGCCTTAGGTATATTGCAATGGGTCAAACCCATGGACCTTGGATTGCATCAATTGGACCTAGTCACAAGAGTCTAATATGTATCAAATGGGTCACACCAATTGGGCCCCCAAATGTATAACAAATAGGCCTCGACCTAGAGGCCTTATATGAATCGAATGGGCCTAAATCCCTAGGCCTTATGGTACATTAAATGGGTCTAAGCCCGTAGGCCTTGAAGCACATCAAATGGGTCTAGTCCCATGGAATTGCAACACATCAAATGGGCTTAAGTCCATAGGCCTTTTATAAATCAAATGGGCCTAGCCCATGCCCTTTTGAAATTCAAATGGGCCTAGCCCATAGGCCTTAAATATCAAGTGAGCCTAAGCCCATAGGCTTTACATTTCAAGTGGGCTCAAATTCTTAGGTCTTAAATGAATCAAATGGGCCCAGCCCATAAGCATTTCATAAATCAAATGGGCCTAGCCCATAGGCCTTTTACAATTCAGATGGGCCTAATCCATGTGTAAATGGCCCACCAAATCAGTAACATCAAGCTTTAAAATGATCTCACTAGATGGATGGACGGTCCAGATGCACCACATGCATCATGGTGGGTCCCCATTGTCCAGTGGACAGTGCGGATATAGTACATACATCACACAGGGCCTCACCGTCCGCTGGACGGTGGAGGCCATACAAACATCAAGTGGGGCTACCGTGGTGAGTGCCACCGTCCGCTGGACGGTGGACTTAATACATACATCATTGTGGGTCCCATGTGGGGCCCACCCTGTGATGTTTATTCGGCATCCAACCCATTGATAAGGTCACTCGGGCCTAGTTGAAGGGAAAACATAAATTTCAGCCTGATCCAATTCTTCTGTGGGCCCCAAAAACTGATCAATGGTAGAATTCAACTCACACTATTTCACATGGTGTGGGCCACCTGAGTCTTGGATCTGTTTCATTTTTGGAGGGGGGCCCACCACTAGGGTGGCCCACCTCATGAGCGGGTCGGATGACCAATAAACATTACAGTGGGGCCCACGTGCAGAGCCGTGGGTGGCCAACAGCCGTTCGCCCGTAGCTGGCGCTACACGCAGCAGCGTGCAGCACTGCTGCCCGTCAGACGCGCAGAGGCTCTGCCTCATGCCGTTTTTGAAAAATTTTAAAAACCCATGATTTTGAGGTTTTCCACATTTTGGGTCCTCATCGAGTAGATCCAATCCGTCCATGGGATTCTACGGCTCGTAACAAGAGGAAAGAGTCCAAAGTTTGATTTTTTTTTATGAAAGAAAATGAAATAAAGTAAGAAAAATGTATTTGAAGGGTGAGGATGAAATTTTTGACACTATGGCCCACCAGGTGATAGGATCAGCTCCAAACTCCTACCCAACGGCTAAAATATCGTGGGTAAGAGGATGGACGGCTTGGATCGAACATATACGTCAGGGTGGGGCCTATGCATGTGGGCCACCCCAAAGTACTATTTCTTTTGCTTTTTTTTTTTTAAAAGGCAGGGACGTCCAGCGTCCCAGACGCTGGACAGTGAATATGGTGGTGGGCCCCTTTAATATGCACATGGTGGTGGGCCCTGATGAAGTGGGCCACCACATGATGGGCGGCATGGGAATAACGTCTAAGGTGGGCCCCACTTGAATAAAATAAATACATCAAGATGGGATCCATTCAAGTGGGCCACCAACCAATAGCATAAAAAAAAATATAAATAAATAAAATAAAATAAAATAAAGGCAATAAAAGAGAGAGAGAGAGAGACATGGATAGTGGGACACGGCTTGTGATGGAGGGACCCCGACATTATGGGCCCTCCCTTATAAGAAAATTATACAATAAATGGATCCCTTACACATGGGACCATTGAAAATGTGAATCAACGGTGGAGATCCATTCTCCACCGATATAGACGGTCTAGATGACCTTTCTAAATGAAAATAAACATCATGATGGGGTCCATGGAGAATGGCCCCATCATGGAATTAATCATGATGATCCAAGTGGTCCATCGGCCACATTTTAGGGTCCCAAGTGAGATCCACACCATTGATCGGTGGGCCTCACTTGGTCCACCATAAAAATAAGTAAATGTACTCTATAGAGGCACCCACCGTCCGATCTTCTTGCTCCTAGGGGTCCCTTGGCACCTTAGCTTCAACTTCAATGGTTAAGATGAAGAATGGAGGGTTGAGATAGGAGATTTTGGGGTAGGAAGGTGGGCCACTTGGAGCTTAGGAGCTCTTGCAAATTTCCATGTGTATGGAGTCTTTGGCTTTGGGATTTTTGAAATGGGAAAGAGAGAAGGAGAGAGAGTGATGTAAAGGGAGAGAGAGAGTGATGGATGGATGGGTGAGTGATGGTTGTGTAAGAAAAGCTTGACTTTGTGGCCTTTTGTGTAAGAAAGGTATGGGTTAGGAAGACTTTTGTACCCTTTTGTGTAAGAAAGGTATGGGTTAGGAAGACTTTTGTGGTTGCTTGGGAAAATGAGTGAGAGTGATGTGTACTTGACATGTGATGGATTGATGGGTGATTGATTGATGGGATTGATGTGATTGATGTGACACATCGTAGAGATTCCCTTGGTTTTTCCAACGCGCGGCGTTTTCTCGCACCGAACGTTGGCCCATATCTCTTGACCAAGGTATCGCCACGGCGTGCGAGTCACGGTATCGGAACCACGGCGACGATGCGGTCGCTATGGTATTGGTCTCGGGTTGAGTCGACTCGGGTTGTCGGCACATGAATCAGGGTCGCGCGTTGATACTGGTTAAGGGTCGAAAGTTGCCGAAATTCGACCGGTAAGACCGCGGAAGTGTACGGACCAAGATACGGGTCTTACAGCTCTCCTCTCTTTATAAAAATTTCATCCTTGAAATTTACGCAAGCATCACAACTAAGCATTACTCATGAAGAAGAAGCGACATAACATCATCATATAGATTTGGAGATAGCATGCAAAATACATCACATGATTAACCATCAAAGAGATGAGGATAACGCTCTCGAATCTATATAAATTTAGGCTCGTACTTATTGTCCAGGCCCATCTGCATTGTCAGGATAGTTCATCTCATATACATGTTTAATATTGTCTCATGACTCATGATCATACGCATCATATGTATGCTTGACGTGAGAATTGTCTGATCATAGCATTTGCCTTCGGACAAGTTGTTTATGGGCTCCCGGTTAGGCGGTGTTGCCCTACATGAGCGCACGGTATGCGCAGGATTGGTTGCTTGACTGGATAGCGTGATTCATGCATTCCGCATTTGTGTGACATAGTTATTATACGCCCTAGCGACATCGGGGTCGTAGCCTCCATAGACAGATCGTGGTTGGCAGGATTGGATATCGAAAATCTTATTTTACATGGGGTACTATAGATATTCCTGGGTGAAAGTCCCTAAACCCTTATGGTACCAAGAGGTTGCTCCAACGTCTAGACCGAGTGGGTAGATGAGCACTGAGTGTCGAATACCAGTTGGCTGTGCTCTCCACTGTGTCGTGGTCTTTTGGAAGGGGGTGCGGCCTTACCCGCCCGAGTGTAGGGGGCAATGCTAGGCTGAGTTTGACCAGCTCGAGGAATGGGTCCGCTATCGACGAGTCGCTCCTGATATTGGCAGACGGATAGTGTGGTCTCTTTCACTTACCTTATTGCGCGCGATGTGGCGGCAATCTGGTTTAGAGTGTACTAGACCCCGGTGATATTCCATACTTTGAGCTGTATTGATGTGTGGACATAGATGAGGATCTGTATGCTTGAGTTGCATTGCACGTCGCATGGTCTTAGGATGGTCGATACTATTCATGTCTCGCATTGCATAGTCTTGGTACAGCTCATGGTATTATGGTTCTATCTGCATATTCCGCATTACTCTGACATTGCATGTTCATATTACTACCTTGCGCACACACTTTCACCACCCTTTAAGCTTTCTGTAAGCTTTTGCACGACCGTTGCGTGCAGGTGACGTTGGTTCGCAGCAGCACTGAGGCATGAGCACGTTGCGGAGCATTTTGGAGTTTTTGTTCTTTACCATTGTATTTCCCTTTATGCTCATTGTACTTGTAAAGTTTTTGATCATAGTGGAAATATAATGGAGTTCTTGGTTGTTGTTTGTGGGTTATGCCTTTGGTTATGCTTATTACGAATCAAACTGACATTGAAAATCCTCCTCGTAGCATCCCAGGATCGGAACCTGGCGAATGAGAGTTAGGAGCCGAGAATGGGGTTCTACGGAGGCTGTCGGCGCCGGATTCGGCGATCGAAAATTCTGTGAGCCCGGTTTCCGAGTTTGGGGCGTGACATGAAGTGACTGCGAAGTGTATGGAAATGGCCGTGAAGTGAAGTGAATTGAGCGTGAAGTGCGTCGAATTGACCGTGAATCAACACGAAATCGCTGGGAATGACCGTGAAATGCATGGAAATGACGGTGAAGTGAAGTGAAATGACCGCGAAGTGCGTGGAAATGGTCGTGATGTGGAGTGAATTGACCGTGAAGTGCATCGAATTGACCTTGAATCAACACGAAATCACCGGGAATGACCATGAAATGCATGGAAATGACGGTGAAGTGAAGTGAAATGACCGCGAAGTGCGTGGAAATGGCTGTGAAGTGAAGTGAATTGACCGTGAAGTGCGTCGAATTGACCGTGAATCAACATGGAATTGTCGGGAATGACCGTGAAATGCATGGAAATGATGGTGAAGTTAAGTGAATTGACCACGAAGTGCGTGAAAATGGCCGTGAAGTGAAGTGAATTGACCGTGAAGTGCGTTGAATTGACCATGAATCAACACGAAATCGCCGGGAATGACCGTGAAATGCATGGAAATGACGGTGAAGTGAAGTGAAATGATCGCGAAGTGCGTGGAAATGGCCGTGAAGTGAAGTGAATTGACCGTGAAGTGCGTCGAATTGACCGTGAATCAACACTCAATCGCCGGGAATGTCCGTGAAATGCATGGAAGTGACGGTGTAGTTAAGTGAATCAACCACAAAGTGCGTGGAAATGTCCGTGAAGTGAAGTGAATTGACCGTGAATCAACACGGAATCGCCGGGAATGACCGTGAAATGCATGGAAATGACGGTGAAGTGAAGTGAAATGACCGTGAAGTGCATGGAAATGGCCATGAAGTGAAGTGAATTGACCGTGAAGTGCGTCGAATTGATCGTGAATCAACACGGAATCGCCGGGAATGACCGTGAAATGCATGGAAATGATGGTGAAGTTAAGTGAATTGACCGCGAAGTAAGTGAAAATGGCCGTGAAGTTAAGTGAATTGACCGTGAAGTGCATCGAATTGACCGTGAATCAACACGGAATCGTCGGGAATTGTCACGCCCCAAACTCGGAAACCGGGCTCACAAAATTCCCGATCGCCGAATCCGGCGCCGACAGCCTCCGTAGAACCCCATTCTCGGCTCCTAGCTCCCATTCGCCAGGTTCCGATCCTGGGATGCTACGAGGAGGATTTTTAACATCAGTCTGATACGTAATAAGCATAACCAAAGGCATAACCCACAAACAACAACCAAGCACTCCATTACATTTCCACTATGATCAAAAATTTTACAAGTACAATGAGCATAAAGGGAAATACAATGGTAAATAACAAAAACTCCAAAATGATCAGCGACGCGCTCCTGCCTCAACGCTGCTGCAGTCCAACGTCACCTGCACGCAACGGTCGTGCATAAGCTTACAGAAAGCTTAGAGGGTGGTGAAAGTGTGTGCGCAAGGTAGTAATATGAATGCAATGTCAGAGTAATGCGGAATATGCAGATGGAACCAAAACGTCATGAGCCGTACCAAGGCTATGCAATGCAAGACATGAATGGTATCGGCCATTCCAAGGCCATGCAATGTGCAATGCAACTCAAGCATGCAGATCCTCATCAATGTCCACATATCAGTACAGCTCAAAGTATGGAATATCACCGGGGTCTAGTACACTCTAAACCAGATTGCCGCCACATCGCGCGCAATAAGGTAAGTGGAAGAGACCTCACTATCCGTCTGCCAATATCGGGCGTGACTCGTCGATAGCGGACCCATTCCTCGAGCTGGTCAAACTCAGCCTAGCATTGCCCCCTACACTCGGGCGGGTAAGGCCGCACCCCCTTCCAACCGACCACGACACAGTGGAGAGCACAGCCAACTGGTATTCGGCACTCCGTACTCATCTACCCACTCGGTCTAGACGTTGGAGCAACCTCTTGGTACCATAAGGGTTTAGGGACTTTCACCCAGGGACATCTATAGTACCCCATGTAGAACAAGTATTTCCGGTATCCAATCCTGCCAACCACGATGCGTCTATGGAGGCTACGGCCCTGATGTCGCTAGGGCGTACAACAACCATGTCACACAAATGCGGAATGCATGAATCACGCTATCCAGTCATGCAACCAATCCTACGCATACCGTGCGCTCATGATGGGCAACACTGCCTAACCGGGAGCCCATAAACAATCTGTCCGAAGGCATATGCTATGATCAGTCAATCCTCATACCAAGCATACATATGATGCGTATGATCATGGGTCATGAAACTATACTAAACAGGTTCTAATAAAATGAATTATCTTACAATGCAGATGGGCCTGGACGGCCTATACACGGCAAGTACGGCCTGGTGATGGGCCCTAAGGAGAGTCGTAATGTGGACATCCAACCAGCATTACGCTCGCAATGTGGACGTCAAACCAACATTGCTCCCAAGGCACGATCGTTGTGAACATCGTATTTAGTCTATAATGGATTTACACATTACAATGGACCGTAGGTTGTCCCCATTGGACCTTGCATATATATCAAATGGGCCATATTCCATGGGCTTTTATTCATCAGATGGGCCACATAAATGGGCCACACCAATGGGTCTTATGTGCATTGCAATGGGTCAAACCCGTGGGCCTTAGAATTACATCAAATGAGCTTAGTCACATGGGTCTTATATCTGACCAATGGGCCACACCAATTTGACCCTATAAGTAGATCAAGTGGCCTCAACCCATAGACCTAAACATGGGTTCAAATGGGCCTAACCCCTAGGCCTTATGGTTCATTAAATGGCCTAACCTGTAGGCCTTGTATACATATCAAAGTGGGCCTAACCCCTAGGCCTTACATATATCAAATGTCCTCCTTCCATGGGCTTTAAGAATGCAACAATGGGCCCAATTTCATGGGCCTTGAAGTACATCAAATGGGCCTAGTCCCATGGGTTTGGAACATATCAAATGGCCTAGATCTAGGCCTTACATGAATTAAATGGGCCTAGCCCATAAGCATTTTATAAACCCAATGGGCCTAGCCCATGCCCTTTTGAAATTCAGATGGGTCCCAACTCATGGGCCTTATAAAATACTTATTTTCATCCAAACTAGTCAAAAAGACACATGGAGTAGGGCCCACTACAATATTCATATTATAAACTATATACTATAAACTACATAACATACATAAATGTATATATTGGTGGGTCCCACAAAAATTACTAGGGCAGCTGGCAGTGGGCCCAGCATTAGAATCAGATGGACGGCGTGCGTAGATCACATGTAACAGGGCCCCAGAAAGATTTCAATGTTAGATGCTCAACCTCACTGTCTCATGTGATGTGGCCCACCTGAAGTTTGGATTGACCTGAAATTTGGAGGGGGCCCACCTGAGAAGGGGACCCACCTAATGGACGGTGTAGATAAAGCATATACATCATGTGGGGCCCACGGCAGCAGCCGTGGGTGACTGCACGGACGACCGTGCACGCAGCGCCTGCTGCTGCCGTGCACGGTCAAGGCAGAGGCGCTGCCTCATTCTTTGAGAATTTTTTTTTTTTTTGAAAAGAAAAGAAATTCTGAGGATTTTCACAAGTAGGGCCCACCATCAGGAAATCCAACCCATTCATCAGGTCACTCAGACCTGTGTGAAGGGACAGTAAAAATTTCAGCTTTATCCAACCCTTCTGTGGGCCAAAAAGTGGTTCTCAAGGCTAGGGATACAGTCCCACTATTTGATATGGTGTGGGCCACTGGAACTTTGGATTTGACCGAAATCTGGAGGGGGCCCACCTGAGGAGGGGACCCACCTCTTGAATGGTTGGATGACAAAAGAACATTACGGTGGGGCCCACGAGTAGGGCCGTGGGTGGCCAGCGGCCGCCCGCCCGCCCGCTGCGTGCAGCCTCCCTGCTGCTGACGCAAGCCAGAGGCTATGCCTCTTTCAAAATTTGGGAAAAACCCATTTTCCTGGGGTTTTTCACGTGTGGGGCCCACTAAAATGAAATCCGTCCCAGCCATTACGTTCAGTGGCTCGACGCCGTCCAAAAGAGTCCAGAGTTCGAATTTTTTTGACGCTAGAAAACGAATAAAATGAGAAAATGGATCCTTGAATGGTCAAGGTGTATTATTTGATGCTATGGCCCACCAGGTCTTCCAATCAATCCCAAACTTCTACCCAACGGTTAAAACTCTATAAGTAAGAGGGTAGACGGCTTGGATCGAGAATAAACATCAAGGTGGAGCCTAAATGAGTGAGCCACCAAAAGTCTCACCTTTTTTTTTTTTTTTTTTTTTTTTTTTTTTTTTTAAACATGGACGTCCAGCGTCCTAGACGCTGGACAGTAGCCCTTCTTCCCTTTTTTTTTTTTGCACATGGTGGTGGGCCCTGATGAAGTGGGCCACCACATGATGGGCAGCATGGGAATGACGTGTAAGGTGGGCCCCACTTGGATAAAATAAATATATCAAGATGAGATCTATTCAAGTGGGTCACACCCTCCTATTGCAATAAAATACAATAAAATAAAATAAAATAAAATAAAATAAAAGAGGGAGAGAGAGAGAGACATGGAGAGTGGGACACGGCTTGTGATGGAGGGACCCCGTCATTATGGGCCCTCCCTTGCAATGAATCATACAATAAATGGGTCCTTTTGATCATGGGACCATCAAATTATAACTCAACGGTGGAGATCCATTCTCCACCGTTATGGACGGTCTAGATGACCTTTTTGAAATGAAATAACCATCATGATGGGGTCCATGGAGAATGGCCCCATCATGGAACGATCATGATGATCCAAGTGGTCCATCGGCCACATTTAAAGGTCCCAAGTGAGATCCACACCATGGATCGGTGGGCCTCACTTGGTCCACCATAAGATTAAGAAAATCTATCCTATAGAAGCACCCACCGTCCGATCTTCTCGCTCCTAGGGGTTCCTTGGCACCTTGGCTTCAACTTCAACGGTTAGGATGAAGAATGGAGGGTTGAGATGGGGGATTTTGGGGTAGGAAGGTGGGCCACTTGAAGCTTAGAGGGACTTGGGGAATTCCATACGTGGGAGCCCCTTGCAAATTTTAGTTGCTTGGATTTTTTTTTGAAATGAGAAAGAGAGAAAGAGAGAGAGTGATGTAAAGGGAGAGAGAGAGAGTGATGGATGGATGGGTGAGTGATGGTTGTGTAAGAAAAGCTTGACTTTTGAGGCTTTGGTGTAAGAGAGGTATGGGTTGTGAAGACTTTTGAGGCTTTTTGTGTAAGAGAGGTATGGGATGTGAAGACTTTTGTGGTTGCTTGGGAAAATGGGTGAGAGTGATGTGTACTTGACATGTGATGGGTTGATGGGTGATTGATTGATGGGATTGATGTGATTGATGTGACACATCGTTGAGATTCCCTTGGTTTTCGCAACGCGCGGCGTTTTCTCGCACCGAACGTTGGCCCATATCTCTTGATCAGGGTATCGCCTTGGCGCGCGAGTCGCGGTATCGGAACCGCGGCGACGGTGCGGTCGCTAAGGTATTGGTTTCGGGTTGAGTCGACTCGGGTTGTCGGCACATGAATCTAGGTCGCGCGTCGATATCGGTTAAGGGTCGAAAGTTGCCGGAATTCGACCGGTACGACCGCGGAAGTGTACGGAAAGGTACGGACCAAGATACGGGTCTTACAGCTCTCCCCTCCTTATAAAAATTTCGTCCTCGAAATTTACACAAGCGTCGCAACTAAGCATAACTCGCGAGGAATGAGAAACATAACGTCATCATATAGAATCAGGGACAGCGTACAAAATACAATACATGATCATCAACCCTCAAAGAGATGAGGATATCGCTCTCGAATCTCAGCCTCACGCTCCCAAGAAGCCTCCTCTACCGAATGGTGACCCCACTGCACCTTCACCAACGGAATGACCTTGGTTCTGAGGACCTGCTCCTTCCGATCAAGGATACGGACTGGCTGCTCAATGTAAGAAGCGTCCTTACGAACCTCCAACGGCTGCCAATCAATAACGGGAACTATGTCTGACCCACACTTCCTCAACATGGAGACGTGAAACACGTTGTGGACGCCAGACAACTGTGATGGTAAGGCAAGCCGATAGGCCACGGCGCCAACGCGCCCAGTGATCTCAAAAGGTCCTATGAATCTCGGGGCAAGCTTGCCCTTCGCTCCAAATCGAACTACGCCCTTCATGGGCGAGACCTTGAGATACACATGGTCCCCTACATCAAACTCCAAGGGACGACGCCGACGATCAGCAGAACTCTTTTGTCGGCTCTGAGCTGTGCGCATCCTCTGCCTGATGATGTCAATAGCCTCTGAAGTCTCCTGCACAAGCTCGGGACCTAGGAGACGACGCTCTCCAACCTCGGTCCAACAACTCGGTGATCTGCATGGTCTGCCATACAGTGCCTCAAAAGGAGCCATGCCGATGGTCGCCTGATAGCTGTTATTGTACGCAAACTCAGCCAATCGCAGATGCTCATCCCAGCTACCCCTGAAGTCAATCGCGCAGGCCCGAAGCATGTCCTCAAGTATCTGATTGACCCTCTCGGTCTGGCCATCGGTCTGCGGATGGTACGCGGTGCTGAGCTGCAAATCAGTCCCCATCGCACGCTGGAAGCTCCCCCAAAACTGAGACGTGAACCTCGAGTCTCGGTCAGAAACGATCGAGACTGGAACACCATGCAGTCTCACAATCTCCTCGATAAACAGTCTCGCAAGCCGGTCCATAGACCAAGTCGCACGCATCGCAAGAAAATGTGCCGACTTCGTCAGACGATCCACAACAACCCAAATGGAGTCATGACCGCGCTGAGTCCTCGGCAAACCCATGATGAAATCAGTCGACACGTGCTCCCACTTCCACATCGGGATGCTCAACGGCTGCAATAACCCAGGAGGTCTCTGATGGTCGGCCTTGACACGCTGGCACGTGTCACACTCGGCCACAAAACTGGCGATCTGGCGCTTCATCCCCGCCCAAAAATACTGTCGCCTCATGTCACGGTACATCTTCGTCGAGCCCGGGTGGATAGAAAATCGCGATCGATGTGCCTCGGTCATAAGATCTCTGCGTAACTCTGGGATATCCGGGACACATAATCGGCCTCTGAAGCGAAGTCCACCGTCTGTACCGATCTGCCAATCAACCTGACCCTCAGATGCCGCCTCAGCCATATAACTCTGCAACGACTCATCAGCCTGCTGAGCCTCGATCACCCTAGCAACAAGAGAGGGTTGAATCGACAAGCTCGATAACTGTACTATAGAAGACTGCAGGCCGAACTCAAAGTCATACGCAGCAATATCCTCAAGCATCCGCCACTCCTGAATCATCATGTGCGCCACTAGGCCTCGTGGCTGACGGCTGAGGGCATCTGCCACCACGTTCGCCTTGCCCGGGTGGTACTGAAGGTCGAAATCATAGTCCTTCAGGAGCTCCATCCAGCGCCTCTGTCTCATATTCAACTCAGACTGCGAGAAGAGGTACTTCAAGCTCTTGTGATCAGAGAAGAGCTCGAACCTAATCCCGTAAAGGTAGTGCCTCCACACCTTCAGTGCGAAGACAACGGCAGCTAACTCCAGATCATGTGTAGGATAGTTCAGCTCATGGACTTTGAGCTGACGAGACGCAAAGGCCACTGGTCTCCCGTGCTGCATCAGGACAGCACCCAAACCGATATGCGAGGCATCGGTGAATACAATAAAGCCATCACTCCCAGAGGGAAGAGTGAGGACAGGAGCGGACGTCAGACGGTCCTTCAACTCCGTAAATGCTCGCTCGCAGGCGTCACTCCAAATAAACTCTGCCCCCTTCCGAGTCAACCTGGTCAGCGGGGCTGCAATACGAGAAAAACCCTCGATGAAACGCCGGTAGTAGCCCGCCAAACCAAGGAAACTACGGATCTCTGTCGCAGTCGTGGGCTGGCCCCACTGACGCACTGCCTCGACCTTCGAGGGGTCCACTGCGACACCCTCCCTCGTCACCACGTGACCGAGGAACTTCACCTCCTCCTGCCAGAACTCGCACTTCTCCAGCTTCGCATACAGCTGGTGTGCACGGAGGGTCTGTAAAGTGATCTCCAAGTGCTGCTCATGCTCCTCACGGGTCCTCGAGTAGATCAGAATGTCGTCGATGAAGACTACAACAAACTGATCTAGATATGGGCGGAAAACCTCGTTCATCAACTGCATGAAGACCGCGGGTGCATTGGTCAGTCCGAAGGATATGACCTGAAACTCAAAATGACCGTAACGCGTCCTGAATGCTGTCTTCGGAATGTCCTCATCTCGGACCCGAATCTGATGATAACCAGAACGCAGGTCAATCTTCGAAAAGAACTGTGCACCCTGCAGCTGGTCGAACAAATCATCAATCCTAGGGAGCGGGTACTTGTTCTTGATCGTGACTTTGTTGAGCTCGCGATAGTCAACGCAGAGCCTCAACGAACCATCCTTCTTCTTCACGAAGAGTACCGGTGCTCCCCACGGAGAACTGCTCGGACGGATAAAGCCCAACTCACGCAACTCGTCCAACTGCTTCTGCAGTTCCCGTAACTCCAACGGTGCCATACGATACGGAGCCTTCGAAATAGGCGCGGTACCGGGCACAAGATCGATCTGAAACTCGGTGAGTCGACGAGGTGGTAATCCCGGAATCTCCTGGAACACATCGGGAAAATCGCAAACTATCGGTAAATGGTCGATGCAAACGGCGACATGCTCCTCTATGGCGCACGACATCAAACAAGACAACTGCTCTCCTCTGGCCTCTGCAACGAACTGGAACTGAGGCACGCCGGGTATACAAAATGTGACGGTCCTCGCGGCGCAGTCTAAAATGGCATAATACTCAGCGAGCCAATCCATGCCCAAGATAACGTCGAACTCGGACATCGGCAAAACAAACAAATCAGCGGGAAGGAAGGTATCCCCAACTAGAACGGGACAAGACAAACAGAATCGTCCCAACGCTGCAGTCCTCCCCAAGGGAGTCGATACTGATAGACTCTCACCAGCAGACTCTAACGGTAAGCCAGCCGATCGACAAAAGCTCTCGGCCACAAAAGAATGTGATGCACCAGAATCAAACAATACACGTGCAATGCATGCAGAAACTGGCAGTATACCCTCAACGACTCCCCCAGATGACTGCGGATCCTGCTGAGCCGCATAAAACCTAGCCTGAGCTGGCTGGGGAGGTGCCTGTCCCCTCTGAACGTGCTGCTGCTGCTGCTGGGGTCGCTGAGGTGGTCGAAACTGCTGCCTCTGCTGCTGTGGCCTCTGAGGCTGGTGCTGATGCTGATGCTGCTGCTGAGGTGGCCTCGGTGGTAGAGGCTGCTGTCGCTGCTGCTGTCGCTGCTGCTGTGGGGGTCTCTGCTGCTGCGGTGGAGGTCTCTGCTGCTGTGGACCTCTCTGCTGCTGCTGGGGACTGGGACACTCCCATGAACGGTGTCCCGTCGCACCGCACCTGAAGCAAGTGCCGGTGAACTGTCTCTGAGGTGGTGGTGGAGGTGCTGATGGTGCTGATGGTGCACGGAAAGCTGGGCGACCAGTGCGCCTCTGCTGCTGTGGTCGACCCTGCTGGGAATGACTGGAAGGAGCCTGCCTCTTCCGGTCTCCCCTCTGACCACGATCAGACTGAGAACCGGCCCACTCAGTCTCGTATATCTGAGCCTTCCGCACTACTGCCTGGAAGGTAGGAAGCTCATGCCCAATGACACGACCTCGAAGGCCGTAACGTAAACCGTGCTCGAAACGGCGGGCCTTCCGCCCCTCATCATCAACCATGTAGGGGGCGAATCTCGATAGTGCCATGAAACGGGCCGCGTACTGTGCCACGGTCATGTCTCCCTGTACCAGAGTCTCGAACTCTAAGGCTCGCTGACGACGGATGTGGTCAGGGAAGTACTGCTCCTCGAATCGCTCCACAAAGTCCTCCCATGTCCAGACATGGTCAGGCCCGGCGACACGGGCGACAGAGGTCCACCAATGCTCGGCCTCACCGTGGAAGAGAAATACTGCTAACCGGACGCGCTGCTCGGTCGTGCACAACATGGTATCGAATATCTTCTCCACATCGGAGCGCCATCTCTCGGCTGCAGTCGGATCCGGCTCGCCCTGGAAACGAGGGGGATCATGCCGTCTAAACTCACGAAGTACGGCGCTCGCGCGCTCCTGCTCCGCCTGAGCTGGTGAAACAGCTGGGCGTCTACCCTGTCCCTGTAGTGCAGCTGTCACAGCCTGCAACATCTGCTGTAACTGAGAGGCACTCACAGTCACAGTCGGCTCCTCATCAGTCTCGGGTGGAGGAATGTCATCCTCATGGGAGGAATCAGGGATCTCTGAGGGTGGGATGGGAGACGCAGGTGGTAGAGCTGGAGTCTCCGATGGTGAGGTAGAATCCTCAGGTGGTGGTGCGGGAGTCGATCGAGTAACAGGCGCCATACCCTACAGGAAAGAGCGAAAGCGCCTATCAACTTCCAGAACTCTCGAATGTACGCATGTTAATGGTCTGATTCGGAAGGTCGTAAAGTTATCCGAACTTCAGAACTTAGCCATTCTTCACTCATAGCAAACATGTAATGTTGTTCTCGGTTATTCCCAAGTTATGCTCTGATACCAACTTCTGTCACGCCCCAAACTCGGAAACCGGGCTCACAAAATTCCCGATCGCCGAATCCGGCGCCGACAGCCTCCGTAGAACCCCATTCTCGGCTCCTAGCTCCCATTCGCCAGGTTCCGATCCTGGGATGCTACGAGGAGGATTTTTAACATCAGTCTGATACGTAATAAGCATAACCAAAGGCATAACCCACAAACAACAACCAAGCACTCCATTACATTTCCACTATGATCAAAAATTTTACAAGTACAATGAGCATAAAGGGAAATACAATGGTAAATAACAAAAACTCCAAAATGATCAGCGACGCGCTCCTGCCTCAACGCTGCTGCAGTCCA
The DNA here is from genome assembly GCA_037074715.1 of Magnolia kwangsiensis. Lineage (NCBI taxonomy): Eukaryota > Viridiplantae > Streptophyta > Magnoliopsida > Magnoliales > Magnoliaceae > Magnolia > Magnolia kwangsiensis. Next base: position 5,476,309 of record CM073575.1, on the reverse strand, counting down.
ACGTCACCTGCACGCAACGGTCGTGCATAAGCTTACAGAAAGCTTAGAGGGTGGTGAAAGTGTGTGCGCAAGGTAGTAATATGAATGCAATGTCAGAGTAATGCGGAATATGCAGATGGAACCAAAACGTCATGAGCCGTACCAAGGCTATGCAATGCAAGACATGAATGGTATCGGCCATTCCAAGGCCATGCAATGTGCAATGCAACTCAAGCATGCAGATCCTCATCAATGTCCACATATCAGTACAGCTCAAAGTATGGAATATCACCGGGGTCTAGTACACTCTAAACCAGATTGCCGCCACATCGCGCGCAATAAGGTAAGTGGAAGAGACCTCACTATCCGTCTGCCAATATCGGGCGTGACTCGTCGATAGCGGACCCATTCCTCGAGCTGGTCAAACTCAGCCTAGCATTGCCCCCTACACTCGGGCGGGTAAGGCCGCACCCCCTTCCAACCGACCACGACACAGTGGAGAGCACAGCCAACTGGTATTCGGCACTCCGTACTCATCTACCCACTCGGTCTAGACGTTGGAGCAACCTCTTGGTACCATAAGGGTTTAGGGACTTTCACCCAGGGACATCTATAGTACCCCATGTAGAACAAGTATTTCCGGTATCCAATCCTGCCAACCACGATGCGTCTATGGAGGCTACGGCCCTGATGTCGCTAGGGCGTACAACAACCATGTCACACAAATGCGGAATGCATGAATCACGCTATCCAGTCATGCAACCAATCCTACGCATACCGTGCGCTCATGATGGGCAACACTGCCTAACCGGGAGCCCATAAACAATCTGTCCGAAGGCATATGCTATGATCAGTCAATCCTCATACCAAGCATACATATGATGCGTATGATCATGGGTCATGAAACTATACTAAACAGGTTCTAATAAAATGAATTATCTTACAATGCAGATGGGCCTGGACGGCCTATACACGGCAAGTACGGCCTGGTGATGGGCCCTAAGGAGAGTCGTAATGTGGACATCCAACCAGCATTACGCTCGCAATGTGGACGTCAAACCAACATTGCTCCCAAGGCACGATCGTTGTGAACATCGTATTTAGTCTATAATGGATTTACACATTACAATGGACCGTAGGTTGTCCCCATTGGACCTTGCATATATATCAAATGGGCCATATTCCATGGGCTTTTATTCATCAGATGGGCCACATAAATGGGCCACACCAATGGGTCTTATGTGCATTGCAATGGGTCAAACCCGTGGGCCTTAGAATTACATCAAATGAGCTTAGTCACATGGGTCTTATATCTGACCAATGGGCCACACCAATTTGACCCTATAAGTAGATCAAGTGGCCTCAACCCATAGACCTAAACATGGGTTCAAATGGGCCTAACCCGTAGGCCTTATGGTTCATTAAATGGCCTAACCTGTAGGCCTTGTATACATATCAAAGTGGGCCTAACCCCTAGGCCTTACATATATCAAATGTCCTCCTTCCATGGGCTTTAAGAATGCAACAATGGGCCCAATTTCATGGGCCTTGAAGTACATCAAATGGGCCTAGTCCCATGGGTTTGGAACATATCAAATGGCCTAGATCTAGGCCTTACATGAATTAAATGGGCCTAGCCCATAAGCATTTTATAAACCCAATGGGCCTAGCCCATGCCCTTTTGAAATTCAGATGGGTCCCAACTCATGGGCCTTATAAAATACTTATTTTCATCCAAACTAGTCAAAAAGACACATGGAGTAGGGCCCACTACAATATTCATATTATAAACTATATACTATAAACTACATAACATACATAAATGTATATATTGGTGGGTCCCACAAAAATTACTAGGGCAGCTGGCAGTGGGCCCAGCATTAGAATCAGATGGACGGCGTGCGTAGATCACATGTAACAGGGCCCCAGAAAGATTTCAATGTTAGATGCTCAACCTCACTGTCTCATGTGATGTGGCCCACCTGAAGTTTGGATTGACCTGAAATTTGGAGGGGGCCCACCTGAGAAGGGGACCCACCTAATGGACGGTGTAGATAAAGCATATACATCATGTGGGGCCCACGGCAGCAGCCGTGGGTGACTGCACGGACGACCGTGCACGCAGCGCCTGCTGCTGCCGTGCACGGTCAAGGCAGAGGCGCTGCCTCATTCTTTGAGAATTTTTTTTTTTTTTGAAAAGAAAAGAAATTCTGAGGATTTTCACAAGTAGGGCCCACCATCAGGAAATCCAACCCATTCATCAGGTCACTCAGACCTGTGTGAAGGGACAGTAAAAATTTCAGCTTTATCCAACCCTTCTGTGGGCCAAAAAGTGGTTCTCAAGGCTAGGGATACAGTCCCACTATTTGATGTGGTGTGGGCCACTGGAACTTTGGATTTGACCGAAATCTGGAGGGGGCCCACCTGAGGAGGGGACCCACCTCTTGAATGGTTGGATGACAAAAGAACATTACGGTGGGGCCCACGAGTAGGGCCGTGGGTGGCCAGCGGCCGCCCGCCCGCCCGCTGCGTGCAGCCTCCCTGCTGCTGACGCAAGCCAGAGGCTATGCCTCTTTCAAAATTTGGGAAAAACCCATTTTCCTGGGGTTTTTCACGTGTGGGGCCCACTAAAATGAAATCCGTCCCAGCCATTACGTTCAGTGGCTCGACGCCGTCCAAAAGAGTCCAGAGTTCGAATTTTTTTGACGCTAGAAAACGAATAAAATGAGAAAATGGATCCTTGAATGGTCAAGGTGTATTATTTGATGCTATGGCCCACCAGGTCTTCCAATCAATCCCAAACTTCTACCCAACGGTTAAAACTCTATAAGTAAGAGGGTAGACGGCTTGGATCGAGAATAAACATCAAGGTGGAGCCTAAATGAGTGAGCCACCAAAAGTCTCACCTTTTTTTTTTTTTTTTTTTTTTTTTTTTTTTTTTTTTTTAAACATGGACGTCCAGCGTCCTAGACGCTGGACAGTAGCCCTTCTTCCCTTTTTTTTTTTTGCACATGGTGGTGGGCCCTGATGAAGTGGGCCACCACATGATGGGCAGCATGGGAATGACGTGTAAGGTGGGCCCCACTTGGATAAAATAAATATATCAAGATGAGATCTATTCAAGTGGGTCACACCCTCCTATTGCAATAAAATACAATAAAATAAAATAAAATAAAATAAAATAAAAGAGGGAGAGAGAGAGAGACATGGAGAGTGGGACACGGCTTGTGATGGAGGGACCCCGTCATTATGGGCCCTCCCTTGCAATGAATCATACAATAAATGGGTCCTTTTGATCATGGGACCATCAAATTATAACTCAACGGTGGAGATCCATTCTCCACCGTTATGGACGGTCTAGATGACCTTTTTGAAATGAAATAACCATCATGATGGGGTCCATGGAGAATGGCCCCATCATGGAACGATCATGATGATCCAAGTGGTCCATCGGCCACATTTAAAGGTCCCAAGTGAGATCCACACCATGGATCGGTGGGCCTCACTTGGTCCACCATAAGATTAAGAAAATCTATCCTATAGAAGCACCCACCGTCCGATCTTCTCGCTCCTAGGGGTTCCTTGGCACCTTGGCTTCAACTTCAACGGTTAGGATGAAGAATGGAGGGTTGAGATGGGGGATTTTGGGGTAGGAAGGTGGGCCACTTGAAGCTTAGAGGGACTTGGGGAATTCCATACGTGGGAGCCCCTTGCAAATTTTAGTTGCTTGGATTTTTTTTTGAAATGAGAAAGAGAGAAAGAGAGAGAGTGATGTAAAGGGAGAGAGAGAGAGTGATGGATGGATGGGTGAGTGATGGTTGTGTAAGAAAAGCTTGACTTTTGAGGCTTTGGTGTAAGAGAGGTATGGGTTGTGAAGACTTTTGAGGCTTTTTGTGTAAGAGAGGTATGGGATGTGAAGACTTTTGTGGTTGCTTGGGAAAATGGGTGAGAGTGATGTGTACTTGACATGTGATGGGTTGATGGGTGATTGATTGATGGGATTGATGTGATTGATGTGACACATCGTTGAGATTCCCTTGGTTTTCGCAACGCGCGGCGTTTTCTCGCACCGAACGTTGGCCCATATCTCTTGATCAGGGTATCGCCTTGGCGCGCGAGTCGCGGTATCGGAACCGCGGCGACGGTGCGGTCGCTAAGGTATTGGTTTCGGGTTGAGTCGACTCGGGTTGTCGGCACATGAATCTAGGTCGCGCGTCGATATCGGTTAAGGGTCGAAAGTTGCCGGAATTCGACCGGTACGACCGCGGAAGTGTACGGAAAGGTACGGACCAAGATACGGGTCTTACAGGAATGACCATGAAATGCATGGAAATGACGGTGAAGTGAAGTGAAATATTCACGAAATGCGTAGAAATGGCCATGAAGTGAAGTGAATTGACCGTGAATTGGATTTTTAACCATCGACCCGATGGAATCTTGAAAAATTACTATGTTAGTTGGCTAAATTAGCTTCTCCTACTCCAAAATCATACATGGTACGTTAAGTAACTCATTATAGTTTAGGAGATATGCTTATCAATTAAATAGACAAAGAAATGAATTAAGAGATAAAAAAAATATTTTTATATACTTATATATACATATTTACATAATTATGTATTTGAGAAAAATGTAAGGGAGAAAAAGTTCTCCCCAAAAAAAAAAAAGGTACAAAGGTGGAACAGCGAGTTGGGGTCGACCGGGTGAGTGGGACAGCGAGTCGGGGTCGACGACCCGGTCGACCGGGCAGGCTGGTTTTTTTTTTTTCCTGTTGTAATCCTATCACTGTTTATGGGTCCCATTATGATGTATGTGTTATATACAAACCGTCCATCTATTTGACGAACTCGTATTAAAGCTTGAGACGAAAAATAAGTCAGATCTAGCTATCCAGTGAACCACACCGTAAAAGACAGTGGAGGATTGAACGTCTACCATTGAAATCCTTTCATGGGTCACAAAAGTCTTGGATCATTATAAAATTTGTATTTCCTCTTCATTCGGGTCTTTGTGACCTTACGAATAGATTGGATAGAAAATATATGTTTTGGTGGGCCCTACAAAATTTTTAACTGTGAAAATCTATTTTCCCGCTGCTCGTTGTGGTGTGGTCCAGTTGATCTTTGGGTATGATTTTTTGTTTTTGATAATGCTCCGAAATGATCTCGAAATATGGATGAACGTTGTGGATATAATAAATATATAACTGTGGGGCCACGCAACGTTGATATCTTTTGAACCGTTCGTATAACTCGGAGTTCGAGGAGCGTAAGCACTCGTCTTCGAGAACCAGGCGATCCGCCTCAGGAAGGAAAGCAGGGGCATTTTCGACCTGAGAAATGGGGCCGTACAGCTGGGGAGTATTCGTGGAACGTAAAAAGCGAATGGGCCTAAAAAGGTTGTGGGCCATATACTGGTCGTACAGTTGGAAATTTCTCCAAGACGGTGTATATGGACTAAAGAAGGCCAACGTAGAAAGGACCGCTCATTCAATGACTTTTACGTAAGAAATTCGGAAATTCCAAATCAAAAGTGCAATCGAGTAAAGTCGTACGGCCATCTCTTGTTTTGTTTTTTCGCTTGTGGTAGCTCGCACCCTTGCTTTTGTGGTGCTGTATATCCACGGGCTTCTTTCGGAGAGTGCGAAGTCTACTCGCTCCTGCGAGATAAATGGGTGACACTTGCTGACGTGACGCTTGTGTACAAGATCTGGATGCTCCATCAGGCAAGACCCGCCCGCAAAATGAGCAATGGTCCCTGTCCGCCCACCTTGGGTGGAAGCGGATTGGCTGGTGTACCACACACCAGCTATAAAGAAAGTTTGTATCGTGCGAAGACGAGCAGCGACACTCCTCGAGCTGCGAGTTGTGCGAACAGTTAAAAGGAGACGATAGTTAGATCATTCTAGAGCATTATCCAAAAAAATAATTGAATCATAATCACCTGAACTACACTACGAATATCAGCGCAGATAATGATTTTTACAGTTAAACAATTAATAGGCCCATCATAACGTTTATTTTCCATCCAATTAGTAGGGTCACAGAGACTTAAATGAGGAGTAAAAACAAATTTCATATTGATCCAATACTCATGTAACCCCAAAAAGGTTTCAATGGTAGACATTCAATCCTCACTACTTTCTATAATATGGTCCACTTAATAGTTAGATTTATCTTATTTTTTATCTCAAGCCTTAGGATAAGCTCATCAAATTGATAGATGGCTGGATATAACACATACCTTATGATCCAACCCACGGAACTTGCTAATGACAATACACTAGCCATATATACAGCTGGTGAGAGGTCCCAATCGGCTTCCACCTTGTGTGCCATAGGAGGAAGCGGATTGGCTGGTGTACCACACACCAGCTATGTAGCTGCTGTAGGTACATGTTGTGAGAAGATGGGCACTGGCGCTCTGCAAGCTCCGAGTTGTGATGAACGGTTCAGAGGAGATCAAAGTTACATAGGTCCCATAGTGATGTATTCATTATATCTACACTTTTCATCTATTTTTAGAGATTATTTTATAACATTATCCAAAAAATGAATCATATCCAAAGGTCATCTGGACCACACCACAAATTGTAGAGGAGATAATGATTTTCACCATTAAAAAATTTGTAAGGCCCACCATAATGTTTATTTTCCATTCAATCTATTCATAAGGTCAAAAAAACCTGACTGGAGAGGGGAAAAAAAAAACTTTATACTGATCCAAAACTTATGTGACCCCAAAAAGGGCTTCAATGGTAGACATTCAATCTTATAATGTTTTTTTGCAGTGTGGTCCAATTGATAGTTATATTTGTTTTATTTTTCGTCCAAAACCTTAAGACGAGCTCGCTAAATGGATGAACAGTTTAGATATAACACATATCTCATGATGAGGTCCACAGAATTTGTTGATGCCAATACAGTAGCTATATGGCCGGTGTGAGGTACACCAGCTAATCCGCTTCCCTTACCCGATGAGTGGACTGGCCTGATTTTTGAGCTGGGCAATGCTCACATGCGTCCTACCAAACCAAACGGATGGCTCGAGATGGGCCGCATAACACCTGGTATATATAGCCCTCACATCCATCCCACCCCGATGAATACACTTGCAGGTAAACTTTTCAAAGTTGAGCAACTCATGACTAAATTATCTTCACAAGCGAACCAGGCAACGTAAACTTTTGGAGATATTTTGCCAAGGGTCTATTTGTGGGTAACACGTCATTTTGCGTAAGCAACTCATGACTAAATTATCTTGCTATGTATTCCAAAGATGAGCATTTTTGGTAAATAGTATATTTATTAACCAAAAATATTAAAAATTTTACTTAATTTCCAACATTATATTAGTAATTTTTAAATATCTTCTGTTATTTATTTTTCTCTCTTCTTTTCCATTTATTTTAACATCTTTTAATAAAATCTCTAAGTTTTAATTACTCGTGAAGTCTATCTTTAATATTCGTTGTCTATCATGTCATGTCATTCTTTGACGTGGATCGTTCATATTATTCATTATATTGGGTTCACCTTAGCCATCTTCAATATGAATCATTCATTACGTGAGGCTTAACTTCAATATGAACCATCCACCTTGTAAGGCCCAACTTCGAAGTGAGCTTTCCATGGTGACGAGCCACTTCATACATGAGTTGTCCATTCAATATCGATGTATGGATCACCCATCATGCGGGCCCACCTTTAACGTGGACCACATCCATCATGCAGTACCACCTTTAATGTGGACCACATCCATCATGCAGGGCCACCCTAGATGTGGGTTGTCCATCATGCTGTCCATAGGATGTGGATCATCCATCATACAAACTCACCTTTAATGTGGATCATCCATCATGTATGGCCCAACTTCAAGGCTTGCTAGAGTGACTCTCACGGAGGTGGTCGTCTACCACTAAAAAATAGGACAATGTTGACAGCTAAAATTTTTTGGCACAATTGCTGGAAAGTGGGGCCTTAGCGTTGCCCATGGCCCAAATACGTCGGAGTAATGCCAACGGCTTTAAACCGTTAGTTTATAAGGTCAGATTTTAAATCCATCACCATTTTCCATTAAAAAACAACACTCAAATAAGGATATATATATATATATATATATATATATATATATATATATATATATATATATATATATATATATATATATATAAATTATTGGAAGTGGATTGTTTACCCCGCTTGTCTCTAGCACAAAATATGGACAAATCTAATTAAATTTCTTCGGATGTTCGTAATAACAATGTTGAATGTTAGAATGTTGAAGTGTACTTTAAACAGTTTATCAATGTATTTCAACTCAAGAGAAGATTCAAGTATTGAAAAGAGCAAAAATTATAACTAAAAAAAAAAATTAAAAAAAAAATAAAATAAAATCACTATAATGGAAAAAACGGTTGAAATTTCAAAATTTTATAATGTTAGATAAGCTCGATTAAGAACCATTAATTATTTGAAGGAACAAATGAGCATACAAACAAAGGAAAAAATAATAATTTGTCCGACACTACAATAAGAAGTATATTATAGAATGCCCAAGCCAAAAGGTTCGAGGGTCCTTACTCTTGCTCGGGTGGTAGACTCGAGTTTCAACTCCCGGTCAAAGGTTCAAGTACCCATAGGTGGTGAAGTTCCACTAGTGTGAGTGTGTGTGTAACAAACAAAAAAAGGCTAAAAGGTTCCACAGTTACTACAGTACTACGTAGATCTTCAGTTTGCACAAAGGTCAAGTGGGGCCCATGGTTCAGTGATCCAAAACAATTGATATAAAGGCCCCATGTGGATGGCCCAAACACCAAATCTCCCTGATTGGCAGCATCCTACCCCTTCATAGCAGCCAACAAATTGATGGTTAAAAAGGAAAATACAACAACATTCACATTCAACCAAGAGAAAAGCCTAATATCATACAGCTAGGATCTTCCAATCTGCAGGAAATTTGGTGCATTGCATTCGATAATGAGGGCCATTACATCACTGGTTTGGATAATTGAACAAGCTCTTCTTGTGCAAACTGAATACCCAAAGAGTATTGTACAACTTTCTGTTTAAGCATTGGCCATGTTGAAATGGCAGTACCATAAATCAATGTTTTCAATATTAGTCCTCATAACTATATTAGAAGTAACACAAAATGAATTGTTTTAGCAATTTAAAAAATGTTTCAAGCAGGCCAGACAGCTCAAAATATTAATTGAAATACCATTGGTAGATTACTGGACTTTAAGCTCTTTTTTCTTTTTCTTTTTTTCTTTTTTGTAAATCAATCAATATATCTAAAACATATGAGAATGCATATTGGGAAATGTTGATAAATCCAAAATAGCAATTGAGGTTTAATTGAACATTGATCACGTATCTAGTTAGTTGCAGTCAATTGCAAACATGCATTTTCCTAGAGCAGCGGCATGAAGCTGTAAAGGGGCTAAAAATAGAGTGCCACATTTAAGATTATTCAACGAGTTCACACGTCAAAAGAGAGGAGGAGAGGACATGAATCTCACTTTGAACATAAATAGATTTCTGTGATAGTCCTAGGGCAGACACATTTGCTCCCAAAATCTGCGCATCATTGTGAGCATCTTCAAGGCAGCTAGATTTCTGTAGCATTACCTGGTTTATCGAATTCAAAAATGACTCAAGAAAAATTTTCATGTGCTCCACTAACAAATCTCTTATTTCCTTTTCCTCGAATGATTGTAACACGGTTGATATCATGATCGTGAACTTGAGGACGACCTATTTCATGCCAAGAAACCCCATCTTTAAGAGGTTCTTTATATTTCCATAGAGAAAAAATGTGAGTGGTCTGAAATTTGTTTAAGATCACAACACTAAATAAGGTTCCATATTCACCATAAACTCAATATTTCATACCAATTTATGAAGGTTTTCACTAGTAGAAATTGCTTATCATGCTATGATTCAACAAGAGACTAAATAATCACAATAGCACACATAAACTTTGGACAATGAGAAGGATTAACGAATTGTATGTAGATTGGAACTGGACATATCCTTCATATATTAGAGTTTTAGAATTGCCAGTAAACCGGACGTTTCCTTCATATATTAGAGTTTTAGAACTTTATATCTTTTTAAAAGTTGCTTCTAATCATGCTAGGAATCGTCCTGTATGATTAAATTAAATTATTTTTAGTATATTTTTATATTTCAAGTAGTTTATAGTATGGTTGGATTACAACTCCTTAGAAGGATTGAATTTCATTGCTTAAGACTTTATAAGTTTGTATTCAATGCGAGCGAATACGAACTTCGCTAAAACATTATGAGTTTCTAAAACTTTTCTTCTTTCCTTTTTTGCATTATTCTTAGCGTCATCAGCCATTTAAATCTCTAAGATATCTTAAAAATTTTAATTCTTCCTTTTTCTCGAAATCAACAAAATCAAAGCGTGATTTACTTATAACCCGCGCTCATAAGATCAAGATGACAATATACAAAAACATGTTTAGGCCATACGGAGCCTTCCTAGGATAATCGTTTGACTATAGGCACCATGGGAGATTTAAATCACTAAGTTAGATAAGAATTAAAACGAGAACTCTCTTAAACAAAGACCCAAATGATGACCTCATAAATAAGAGATTTGAACTTTTCAATGATGGACATTTCCTAAACATTTAGATTGATCGGATTACAAAATCACAGAAGTATACACCCATGAAGCATTCGCGGCTTGACCCAATTCTCAATCATGAGCGACTACCAATGGACTCACTGCTTTAACCGAGCAGAAGACCAGGATCCACCAAAACGAATAAGGAATACCATGAGCCTTCTACCTGGGTCAAGTAGATGATCGACGTATCGAGTTCAAGTCCACTACAACCGTCTCTCCATGTTAGTCGAACATTAAAAATAAATATTTTTTACTCTAAATAGAGGGAAATCGTCGTCATTAATCTAAATCTTTAAAAATAAATAGATAAATAAATAAATTGTAGTAAATCATTAGGGTGAAAAAGTTTTAAGGGGGGTAGACTAAAATGAGCCAGACTAGCATATATAGTATACACCCTACCATACATATAAACTTGAAATCAATAAAACTTAGGTAAATGAAATAATAAAATCTTTACTTACTACTCTTAGGCAATTTTGGAGACGAAATTATTTTTAAGGGGGTAGATTGTAACGTCCTAGATTTTCATTGTTTTGAATTTTTAAAAATCCTTGAATTTTTTTATGTAATTAACTTATATTATCACTTACTGACCATTAACACTCAATGTTAATTTATACATGGGTGGTACTAGTAAAGAGCCGCACAAGTCCGATTAATCAACGTAGAAAACCAATAAATCCGTCCGATCACTTAAACACCAAATTTACCCATATGATTTGCTCATATAGAGCCTAAATCTAACCAAACTACCACTGATTAATCAAGACAATCATAACTAAATTAAAAAATCTACTCAAGGTCGAGTTAGATAAGGCCCGGATATTGACTAATAGACCAAATCAATCTCGTTATTCTTTTAGCCTAAAACTGACGGTTTAGAGTAATCATGACCAAATCTCCACTTTCACTAGTTATAAATAGGTCACACTATGAACATAGTTAATCCAAACCCTAATTATTGCCTATGAAAAATCTCAATACCTAATTCATTATAGAAATGCCCCGATTTTTCTAACAACTTCTACACCGCTCGTTAATGGGTCACTAGTTCAAAAACTATAGAATAATGTCCGTCTTACTGGGCTCGACGTCCATTGTGAGATTCAAACCTGGATAGTGTCCAGAACCGCTCAACTTGAGCCAAAGGACGAGTGCATGAAAAGTGCAAATACCCTAAAGGAAGATGCTGAAACTTAAGTGAATTGGGTCGTCCACTATTATGCAAAGTTGAGAATTTTGGACCGTCGGTTTACCACTAAACTTCACACATAGAGCAAGGATATTTCTCTGCTCATATCTGTATAGCCGCGGCCCCGATTGACCATCAGTGACCGTTGAACAGACTTCTAATAATATTTGTCGATCGACGGATCCAAATGGCGGGCCGATCACATCCATACACAGATCATCATTATGGCTAACTATCTACGGTATATATCAACATGTACACCCCATAATGGGCCCTAGTGGTTAGAAAAATCCTCTCATATGGCTAGTATAGTAAAAATCCAACTATTAGGGTTATTTACACCAAATTTGGCACTATATAAGGGCCTCATTTAGGTACATCATCCCTCCATACGAATTTACATCATCTAAGGGAGAGAAATAGAGAAAGAGAAGGAGAAAGAAGAAGAGAAGAAGAGAGAGTAGGAGTGACGATCGGATCACGGCCTTCTCATGGTGGGAGTCGCTCTACCGTTAAACCAAGTAAATCTGGCCCTGAGAAGAGGCAAATCCACTAACTCCTGATCTTCAATCTAGCGAGAGAATAACTCCATAGCTGGAGAAACTGAATGCCCATGGGATTTTCCATTAGTGAATTTAATGATGTTAAAATCCCCTACTTTGTAGCAAGCACCTGAAAATTTTTGTTTAGAGCTAGAAATTTCCTCCCAAAAAATATTTTTGTCTGTTTCAAGAATAGGCCCGTATATAGAACAGAAAAGGCAAGAAAAACCAGAAGAGACTTGCTGCAAAACAACCAAAATTGAAAAATGACTTGACCAACTGTTGAAGAGAACCCAATTTGAGGACTTCCAAGCTACTAAAATTCCACCTGCACTCCCTGTAGAGTCTAACATGACCCCTCTAGCATTTGCAACTTTCCAAAGAGTGCCCATTAGTCTGTCATCGAAGCTGTTACATTTTGTTTCCTGAAGACACAATATTTGGATTATATCTGTCACAAATATCTTTGATGAGTCTTCTTTTCTGTTTGGACCCCACACCCCTCACGTTCCATGAGGGCAGCTTCATTTGGCAATGAAATTTTCTCTAGAATCCGGCATTGAAACCCTTTTAGGAAATACCTTTGAATTCCTTTGACCAACTGCTAGAGCTGCATCTCCCTACTCCTTGGAGTTGATCAGCATCCTCTAGGCGATTTCAGATCTGAAAGGGGCCTTTCGCTGGACTCGACACATTGAAAAATTATAAAATCCTCTAAACAGTCTCCAAAAGATAGCCCAAGAGACCTGTCCACGTGCCCCATAGCATCTCTAATCCACTTCTTGTTGAGAATCTTGTCCAACAGATGTAATCTTTCTATGTTATCCACTATCAAAAGGGAAACACCTTTTGTCGAATCTGGTTGAACTCCTGCACGAGATTGAAGATGCTCCGCTTCTAAGATTTCTAGGTCTGGATGTTCCTGGAACAACGTGAGAAGGCCGTGATCCGACCAGTCGCAAACGTGAGAAAAAAGAAAGAGACACTATGTCCGAGTTGCCAACCTACGCTGGGGTGATGAGTCTCCCCATAGTGACTGCAAGTGATCCGCCTCCTAGCACTCCCCACGTGCTTGTAATCGGAAGTGGGGACTCCGATGGGATCAAGGATCGCGAGGTCTTGGCCTCGCACGTTGAGGGGTCCTGACCTCGCAAATGGATGTGGGCATTGATATTGTCGGGGTATACCAGTTTCTCTAGCCTACTGGATGGACGAAATTAACTAAAAACTTGGGTAATACATTATTCACACATCGCATTAGTTAGGATTTGACAACTCGACAATTGAGATTGGAATGAGGGAGTATTGGTCATGCGAGACTGTGAGATAAAGTTGCTCGTGGGAGTATTGTGGGTGAGATCATGCATCATACATAACTCATGCATACGCGTTAACAAAGACTAGTTGGTGATTTATGAATTTATGCTTTTCATTAAGTTTATCATGGAATTGTTATTTGATGTAACTTATGCCTAATGACACCCACTGAGTTAGCTACTCACTCCCACTCTGGGACGATATTTTAAAACACCAACCAGACACGTCATTAGATGCAGGTGAGGTGGAGCTCGACGAGTTGAGCAGGGTGAGTATGGATGAGAAAGAAGAGCTTCTTACTTCCAGCTTATGGGCGGATCACCGTAGACTGTGCGGGTTGATTATAGGTTATTGAGCTGTGGATCTAGCGCACTATTTCTTTTGGACATTTATTTTATAAATTTTTGAACAACACCTTATACGACCCGTTTGATATTCCTATAAACATGTATTTCTTAGTGGTTTTTATTGCAATAGATTAGTTGTGGTTGCGGTTTATGTTCTAACTAATTCCCTTATTGCTCATTTAAACTGATTTACATACAAATCATCAAAATTAGGATATAAGCGACATCCGAAAATTTGGAGGTTGAGTTCCTACAGGGCTCCTGAAAACCCGAGGTGTTACACATATCCAAATCTCAAGTGGACCATATCACAGAAAACAGTAGTCATCAAATGGCCACCATTAAAAACTTTTTAAGGTGCCCCCACCCATATTTTTTATTTGCCATCCATTAAAAACTTGTTAGGGTGCCCCACCCATATTGTTTCTTTGCCATCCAACCTGTTGATAAGCTCAAAATGTGGCTATTCAACCGAAGCATGAATAGAACTCTATTTGCAAGTGCGCTCATGGCTCCCGCGTCCCATCTTGACACATGTATTGGTAGATCCCAGCCGCTCATCAACTGGGAAAAACCATGAAGATGCTATGGACCAAAATGTTGACCATTCCAATCATTCACACGGCCACACATGTACGTTGAACATGGACCATTTGAAAAATAATAATAAAAAAAATTTGAATTTTTAATCATTTATGCATTTATGGTGGTATGGCCAGTTTAGCAGCTCGGACGGAAGCGGATTGGCTGGTGTTCCGCACACCAGCAACCTGTCCGGTGTGTTGACGTAACCAAGTTCATGGGGTACATGTTATATCCAAACCATCCGTCCGTTTTTCGAGATAGTTCTAACGTTTAAGTTCAAAAATAAGACAAATCTAAAGATCAATTTGACCACACTGCAGAAAGAAGTGGGAGATTGAACATCTACCATTGAAGCCTTCTTGGGTGTCATAGAAGTTTTGGATCAACCTAATATTTGTTTTTTATTTTCATCTATGCTTTTTTGACCTTATGAACAAATTGGATGGAGAAAATACATTATGGCGGGCCCTACGAATGTTTTAATAGTAGGAATGATTGTCTCACTACTATTTGTGATGTGATCTACTAGAGATTTGGATATCACTCGTTTTTAGGCAACCTTAAAATGATATCGCCAAATGGATGGACGGTATAGATATAATAAATACATTATGATGGGCTCGCATAACTTTGATCTTCTTTCTACTGGAAAGGTTGTTGGTGTGCGGTACTGCAGCCGATCCGCTTCCGATCGGACTGAGTTATTGCTTGCAATAAAGAAAATTACAAATGGTATCAGGGAGGCTCTTTGTCGTGCAAATGCAAGCAAAACTCACTTTCATTAGACTTCTGAATAGACTAGCACCTTGTCCTCTCCTATACTTATTGGACAGGATTATAATTTAAAATTAATAATAATAATGAGAGAGAGAGATAACAAGACTACATTTTGAGTTGTAGGATGCATCAAGAACATGAAAGACTGAGTGGGCTGTTGTAGGATGCATCTAGGACATCAAAGGCAGAGTGCTTCTGTGGTGGGCTTTGTGGATTAACGTGGAGATTAAGGACACTGGTCTGGCAAAGTGATGGCTTCTTACAAGTTTTTAATGCCTTGCCTTGCATGTCATTTTCACTTCCAAATAGGCATAAAATTAGTTTAAAAAATAAAGGATATTAAAATTGATTTAGTAATTAAATTTAAACTGTTATAAATGTATTACATAATATAATTGCATAGTTATTTTTAATTACAAAGGATTCTAAACCCAGGGTACCAAACACAATACGAGAATAACGAATTCAGATTATTCTAAATTCAAGGGATTCCCAAACCAGGTATTTCAAATCCAGGGCGTGAAACAATTTCCATACTTGAAAAGTGACTGTTATAACCACTGGTCGCCGAATTTTTGTTGTCAAATGGTTGTTGTAAACATTCCATTATAACATGGTTATCACCAGCAACACAACCTGCGCTACGTGCTATATTTCGCAGGCTTTAACATGTCATGAAACGGGGAGGGAGGGAGGGGCACGGATTAGGTACTTGCCCGCCTGGAGACAGGTTGAGGCTGTAAGGGGCTATTGTGATGTATGTATTTTCACATGGTTTATCAATTTTTTCATATCATATTAAGTTATGAGCTAAAATACAGGTAGATCCAAGGTTCAAGTGGGCCACACCACAGGAAGAAGTGGTGCTCAGGATGCTCACCGTTGAAAGCTTCCTAGGACCGATTATGAAGTTTATTTACAAGCAACCTGTTAATGAAGGGAAAAAACAAATATCAGCGCAATCCAAACCTTCTATGGCCCTCATAAGTTTTCAATGATAAGAGTTAATCCCTATTTTATGGTCTACTTGAGCCTTAGATCCGTGTCGTTTTTTGGTTAGTCACTTAAAATGACATGGAAAAATGAATGGACGGTGTGGATAAAACCCATACATCATGTGGCCCTTAGAACCCCAACCTGTCCCATAGTGGGATGACAAGTGGGGGAGTACCCAACCGCGCCCTAGAAAAAGGATTGGGTGTTACTTGGGTAACTTGGATCCCAAAACTTAAGTATATCCGAATCTCATGTGGATCAACACTGCTGGAAACTTGTTATTGATCATAAAAAAAAATATTGTGGGCGGTAAAGTTTTGGATCAAGCTAATCTTGGTATTTTCCATCATGGCACCCATACGGCCTTAGGTAGTTTTTAATGGTGGACATTCAATCACCACGGTTTCCCATGGTGTGGTCCACCTAAGATTTGGATCTGCTTAATTTTTGAGACCACATCCTAAATTGATATGGAAAAAAGGATGGATGACGTGGATATATAACACATCGATCAAGGTGGGCCCCACGGTCAGGTTAACATGCCACTCCCGTACAGAAAAGGCTACATTTTCGCCTTTTTCCTTCGGTCGTCGGCTTTGTGTAGGTATCCTGTTGTGGTTTTAAACCGTTTGATTGATCTCAAATGCAATGAAAGATGCATTAGAGAGCTAAATCTTTTATGTGGTAGGAGATGCTTTGGACTTTCATTGGAGATCTAACTTATTTACGACAGTTTCAACTTCTTCAATCCCCATCCAACTTATGCTCTGGGATGATGTGGTTCTTGGTGTGATGCCCAACCATTGCATTGAATATCTGAGTTTTGGTCATTGTCGGGGCCAATATATAAAGCTTACTATAGAACCTATTGCAACGGAATTACTGAGAAGAATGATGTGGACATTATGAGTGGTCCAAAACAAGTTTTCGTGAAATTTCACCTGTGAATGAAAAGACGGACATCAGCGTCTACAAATATCTTTAAAAGGGAAGTGTGCATGGAACAAAAGGACGGTTCAGGTGGACAGGTGCATTGCATGTGCCATACATACAAGCATCTTTAGAAGGGAAGTGTCAAATACTTGATGGGAACCAAACCATCCATCTCATATTTCCAACGGTGAGCAATCCATGGCTCCAACACCACAATGTTTGGAAGATTAATTCTAACCCTTCAATCCACCTCATGTAAGTGAACACTAAGAGCCTGTTTGGATTTTAAGTTGTTTAAGATGAGTTACTTATTCCATAAGTAGCTTATTTTAATTTTTACTTGTTAAAAAGATGAATATGTTTGGCCAACAACATACTTTTCAGCTTCTCTTTTTTTTTGGTCTCTCGTTATGCCTCTCTTTCACCATGTACTTTCAAGTATAAAAGTTACGTATAACTAATCATAAACCAAACTAACTTATCTGAAATAAGTCATTTATCTACTGTTATAAGTAAAAATAAAAATAAAAAATAATTTATTTAGTGGTATCCAAACATGTCCTAAATGTTGTCATATGTCTTAAATCTAAACGTGCACGACTGGTCATGGGTCAGGTTCGACCGGTCGTGGGAGCGGCTCGACTAGTCGTAGCCCGCTTAACTCAAAGTCTAACGATCATCAATTTTTTGGGTCCAAGGTGCTCGATCGGTTGTGGGCCATGCTCGACCAGTCGTGGGTGGCGCTCGACCGGTCGTGCAGTCCGCTCAATCGGTCATGGTTACACAGATTCGTTCCGCGAATTTGTGCGGATTGCGAATTTTGAGTCCTTTTGCAACAAGGATGCGGAAATGAGTTTTCTAAAACTATAAATAAGGGTTCTTAGGATTTTTCTAGGGTATAAGAAATAATTTTAAGACTTTCTAAAGGGGTTATAAGGAAATTAAAGGGTGTAGCAAGGGTGAGATTTGAAGTTGTTCGAATCGGGTAAGTCTTCTCTCTTTGTAATTTCTATTTTCATAGTGAAAATCTGTCACTTTGTGCCGTGGTTTTTTCTCGAAAGGATTTTTCACGTTAAATCTGTGTGTTCTCTTGTTTGTGCTTGATGCCATTGAATTGCTATCCTAGATTTAAATCTGTGTGATTCCACAGGTCAAAATCCTTAACAAATGGTATCAGAGCTATCGTTGGGGCACAGATCTGAATCTAAGGGATTAGTAATAATGACGAATACTAGGTATGAGATTGAGAAGTATTCAAGGAAAAATAATTTTGAGTTATGGAAAATCAAGATGCTTAGTTCCATAATCAAGCAAGGCGAAGATGGTGCTCTTGAGGAGCGGAAGTCTACTATGACTGATGACAAGTGGAATGCTCTTGATAAGAAGGCTTCATTATCGATCTATTTATGTCTCACAGATGAGGTTCTTTATAACGTCATGAGGGAGAAAACTGCAGCTAAGTTATGGGTGAAGTTAGAGGATGTCTATGAAAAAAAATCCTCTGAAAATCGTCTGTACTTGAAGTGGCAGTGGTATAACTTCAAGATGGTAGAGGGTGGAGATCTGGAGGTTCACATCAGCAACTTTAATAAATTAGTTTGCAAATTGCTAGATATGGAAGAAGTAATGAAAGATGAAGAATAAGCATGTGTGTTGCTGAATTCTCTTTCGGCGTCATATGAGTCATTCAAGGACACTATGTGCAACATGAATAAAATCCTGAGTATTGACACCGTTATCTCAGCCCTTAAAGGGAAGGCTATGAGACAGCTAAACAGTGACATAGGGACATCTTTTAATACACTGTTTATAGTAGGTAAGAATTCTAGACAAAGTATAGGTTCTTCAAGTTCTAGATCCAAATCCAAGGGCAAAGGCAAAGGAAAGGTAAAGTGATGAGACCGTGGGAAGGAAGGACATGTAAAGAAGGATTGTGAAAATTCTAAATTGAAGAGGGAAGATTCTGAAGCTTCATGCAGGGCAGCTAACACTGCTACGTCATATGGATGTGATGGTGATGTTTTATCTGTGTCTTCGCTCAGACGATCATACGATGATCGTAAGGACGAGTGGATGCTAAACACAGGGGCATCTTTTCACATGACTCCTCATCGGAGTTGGTTCACCAGCTAAAGGAAGTGCGATGGTAGACAGGTATTTATAGACAATGACATTGCCTGTAATGTTGTAGTTGTTAGTTCGGTGCGCATCAGGATGTTTGATGGGGTGGAGCATACCTTGACAAATGTGAGACACATTCCTGATTTGAAGCAGAATCTGATTTCTCTTCGTGTGCTTGAGGCAAAAGGATGTAAGTACATAGGTATTGATGATGCTCTTAAAGTATCTAAGGGGGCACGGGTAATCATGAAAGCACAATGACTCGGTAACTTGTACAGGTTGATCGAGAGCACTTCAAAAGGTAGAGTTGTAATGGATGTGGCAGATTTCACTTTTGTACATGTGTGGTATGTTGGGCATGGCCACATGAGCGAGCAGGGTAGGAAGGCTGAGACGTGCAGACAGAGATATAGAGAAGGTGAAGCAGTCATCTGTGAGAAGAATCACACGGCATGATCGTAGGATATCAGCGAGGTACATGGATGACTCCAATATCACAGGGGATTCATCTTCTATTAAGATGGCTCTAGGTAAGCCTGGTGCTGAGAAGTGAAAGGTGACTATGCGCGATGTGATGAATTTGTTGTACCAGACTGACATATGGGCGCAGGTGGAGCTTTCAGTGGGCTGAAAACCAGTTGGATGTAGGTGGATCTTCAAGAGGATACAACATAGATACAGGGCGAGGTTGGTAGTGAAGAGTTATGCTCAGAGATAAGGGATCGACTTCTCAGAGATATTCGCACTGACGGTATAGTATGTGTCTATTAGATCCGTGATTGGCGCTGGTTGACCAATCGCTACCAAAAAAATGAGCAAAGGATGCAGACTATATAGGTCTATAGCTACGGCTTAATTTGTAGCTAATTAGCTACGAATTTATTCCGTAGCTAAAACATAGTTAATCTGTAGCTAAAACATAGCTCCCCATAGGAACTTGACGATGCTTAAGGGGTTCCATGGGGCCTATTGCAATATATTTATTTGACCTAATTGGTCCATCAATTTTGAAATATTATTTCAATGCATGAGCCCAATAATTAAAAAAATCAAAAGTCTAAGTGGACCACACCATGAGAAAGAATGAAAAATAAATTTACATCGTTAATATGTGGTGTGGTCCACCTAAATCTTAGATGTGACTCATTTTTTGGATAAACCCTAAAAATGAGCCGTTAAAATGAATGAACGGAGTGTATAATTAACATACACAACGGTGGGCCCAACAAGTCCTAAAATAAATCACCCTTAAAATCCGTCCGTGCACTTCTCCCACGCACCTCTCCTGCGCACCCAATTTCACAAAAGAAATGCCCCTCTCTCTCTCTCTCTCCCCCGCCCGCGACTCACCCTCCCTCACCCTCTCCTCTCCTCTCTCTCTCTCTCTCTCTCTCTCTCTCTCTCTCTCTCTCTCGCACTCAGAGGGCCCTTTGTCGATCTCTCGTGCTCCCTCACCCTCTCTCTATCTCTCAGCCCCATTTCCCTCTCTGTTTCCTAACCTCTTTGTCTCTCTCGCTAGGGTTTTCAAAACCCCCTTTCGCTGCAAGAAGGAGAAGAAGAAGGAGAAGGTGGAGATACGACATCAACCAATCCGTCTAGATGGGATCGAGGTCAAAAGACAAACCGTAAACTTGAATATGCAATGAGGTATCTCTCTCTCTCTCAATCTCTCTCTCTCTATCTCTCAATCTCTCTCAATCTCAATATCGATTGAAACGATTTGGGGATTTAGGGATTTGGAAATTTGAGGATTTAGAGATTTAGGGATTTAGGGATTTGGGGATTTAGAGATGTGGGGATTTAGGGATTTAGGGTGTTGGGTGTAATACACAGCTGAACCTAAGCAGTCCAAAATAGCTGATAGAATGTTGAGGAAATATTTGATCCCCGACCCAAAGTTAATGCAGTGTAATCAGGTTTTCAGTTTGTATAAGTGGGGCCATGGTTCACTGATCCAGATCATCGGTCTGTTGTGTTGTGGATGGTGCACCATGGATGCACCAAACTAAAAAAAAATCTCCCAAGATTGAGAGATCCTAGCCACCAATCTGTAGCCTTTTCAGCAAATGTGGATAGTTCCTCTTGAATACATATAATTGATGGATATCTTAATCACTCAAGCTGAACCTTAGCTGTTAAAAATAGTAGGAAGTGGGTGTGGGAGTGGATGCAGAAACTAGTAGTAAATAACCATTTTGAAGCCCAAAGTTCACAGGAATTGTGAGATTATGAAGTAGGAAAAAATGGTAGATGATTTTTTTGCAACTATAGGGTGAGCTACAACACAACAAATGAATATATATATCTTGGCAACGAACATGAAATGTAGATAGAATGAAATTTCTGTTTTTGAACTAGAATGACATGCTTTTTATTTTTTGGATGATACATTATGAAATATGATAAGGTCAATCTCTTTAGCATGCAATACATTTTCCAAAAACAGATTCACCTGTAACGCAAGGTCATGGCGTTTGAGGGAGCTATTCTTCTCCCACAATTCTCTAGTCACAACTTGTTCCCCATCTTAATAGGAAAAAACTACATTTATTTGAAACACTTGGTTACTGTTGAAGCCTACTTTAGCACTTGGATGGTCTCAAATTAATGGCAATGCATTTGCTTCTCTCAAATAAAAGGCCTTTTCTCCTAACAACTTGTTCTGGGTATATCTTTTCTCATCTAGAGTATTGTTGCGCAGCACGCCAATAACGCAGTGGGCCGAGATCCAATCTCAGGCCTCACCCACAAATGATAAATGGATGAAAATATAAACTAGAAATAGATCAAAGCAATCCAAACAAACCACAAGACAAGATATATGTGAAAAAACTCCAAACTAAGGTAAAAAACTACGGATGCAAACTTCCACTATGAAGAAATAAAGATTACAAGGCAATATACTAACATCTCTCTTGGAAGAACAGAGAAATCCCTTAGCCCACACCTTAGAATTACTTTTTTCTCTTTCTTATCTACCTAGAAAAGCCCCAGGAACCCTTATTTATAGTTTAGGTAACTTCCCTTCCGCACCCTTGCGAAAGGTGACACTAAAATTCGCAATCCGTATTAGTTTCGGAAACAATCTACGTAACGTACGACTGGTCCTAGGAGAGCTACGACCGGTCGTAGGATCCCTACGACCGGTCTTACAGTCCCTACGACCAGTCCTAGGGCCCAAAACAGTAAAAAATAGCATCGCTGGACCTTGAGTCGAGCCGGTCCATGACCAGTCGAGCAGGCCCCTACAACCGGTCGAAGACGCCCTACGACCGGTCGAAGGCGGCCTAGATGTGGCTATACATTCTTAACGATCTCTCACTTGGAGACACATCGCCAAAAGCTTCGTCTTCTTCATCCGGAGTGCACCATCTCCCCGTCTTCAAGCCTGAAGACCAATCAAAGCTGAACAGAGCTTTAGCTTCTCCCTTGTGACCGCCTTGGTCAACATATCTGCAGAATTCTCACTTGTATGAATCTTCTCCAGAACAATCGAACCATCTTCCAGTAACGAACGTATGAAGTGATATCTAATGGCAATATGTTTGGTCCTTGAATGAAAGACTGAATTCTTAGCCAAGTGTATTGCACTCTGACTGTCACTATACAACTTGCAATCTACTTGCTTCTTACCTAACTCTTCCATAAAATCTTGCATCCACACCATCTCCTTAGATGCTTCTGTAGCCGCAACATATTCTGTTTCTGTCGTACTGATAGATACTATCTTCTGTAACTGAGAGACCCAACTGACTGCAGCACTACCCAGAGTAAACACATAACCTGTAGTGCTTCTTCTGCTGTCGATATCTCCTGCCAAATCTGAATCCACGTAGCCTTGTAACTTGATTTTTGATCCACCATAACATAGCCGTACATCCTTGGTTCCCATCAGATATCTGAGGATCCACTTCACAGCTTCCCAATGTTCCTTCCCGGGGTTGTTCATGAACCTGCTAACAACTCCCACTGCTTGATCAATGTCTAGCCTTGTGCTTACCATAGCATACATGAGACTCTCAATCGCTGACACATATGGAACTTTGGCCATGTAGTCCTGTTCCTCCTGCGTCTTTGCACCTTGCTCTTTAGATAGCTTGAAGTGATTAGCTAATGGAGTGCTAACCGGCTTAGCACCTCCCATATTGAATTGATCAAGTACCTTGGCTATGTACTCTGCCTATGATAAAACTAATTTCTTATTTTTTCTGTCACTCTTTATCCTCATGCCTAGGATTTATTTTGCAGCTCCTAAATCCTTTATAAAAAATTCTCTAGACAGTTATCTTTTGAGATCTGAGATGTCCTTCATGATTGAACCGGCCACAAGCATATCATCAACGTACAGAAGAAGGATGATGTATGACATATCAAACTTCTTCAAGTAACAACAGCGCTCTGCATGACATCTCCTAAAACCGTTTTCCGACATGAAACTATCAAACTTCTTGTACCATTGCCTCGGGGCCTGCTTCAGGCCATATAGACTTTTCTTTAGTCTGCACACCTTGTTCTCATTACCTGGTGCCACGTATCCTGTCGGCTGATGCATATATATTTCTTCTTCAAGGTCCACATGAAGAAAGGCTGTCTTAACATCTAGCTGCTCTAGATGTAAGTTCTCTGTAGCCACTATACTCAAGACCATGCGAATCGTAGACATTTTCACTACCGGTGAAAATATTTCAGTGAAATCAATACCTGCCTTCTGTTGAAACTCTTTTACAACTAGTCTCGCCTTGTACCATTTCGAACCATCATGCTCCTCCTTCAGTCTGTAAACCCACTTGTTATGAAGAGCTTTCTTATCCTTGGGTAGAGTGACTAGCTCCCATGTACGATTAGACTCAAGAGAGTCCATCTCCTTATCCATGGCTTGCTCCCACTTAACTCGTGTATCTGACTGTAATGCCTCTTCAAAACACTCTGATTCACCATTATCTATCAGCAGTAAATAATGTAAGGAGGGTGAGTATCAGACCGTGGGTCTCCTCTCCCGAGTAGACCTCCTCACAACCGGTGTCTATGGCTCTGTCTCCTAATGCTCTGTGCACGATCATCCTGTGGAGCTGTAACACCCATGTCCGGTAACTCTTCCAACTCTATGAATTCTTTTTTCTTGACCTTATTTTCCTGTACACTGTCCTTATGCATCACTTTTTCGTTGAAGAGTACGTCCTTGCTTCTGATGATTTTCCTATTTTCTGCATCCAAAAATCTGTAACCAAAATCATCCTGCCCGTATCCTATAAACGTACACCTCCTGGACTTCGCATCTAGCTTGTTTCTGTGCTCTGCATCAATGTGAACATATGAAGTGCAACCGAACACTCTGAGATGTGTAAGGTTCACTTCTTTCTCAGTCCACGTTTCCTCTGGTAGCCCACCATCCAATGGTGCTGAGGGATTTCTATTGATAAGATATACGGTAGTATTTACAGCATCTTCCTAAAAGGCCTTGGGCAACCCTGCATGTAACCTCATGCTCCTGGCGCGCTCAAGGATGGTCCTGTTAATGCGCTCAGCCACAACATTCTGTTGTGGTGTCCTTGGAATTGTTTTCTGATGTTTGATTCCACTTGCTACACAATACTCCTCAAATCTCTTATCACAATACTCTCCCCCATTATCAAATCTGAGACACTTTATTATTTTACCTGTCTCATTTTCTACCATAACTTTTCACTTTTTAAACGCATCAAATATATTAGATTTATACTTTAAGAAATAAACTCACAGTTTTTTACTAGCATCATCAATAAAGGAAACAAAATAACGTGAGCCACTAAGAGATGATACATGTGCCGGTCCCCACACGTTAGTGTGTACAAGCTCCAATAGATGCGTCTTTGGAGCGCATCTTGTCTTCTTGAAGCTTACCCTCTTCTGCTTGCCATATACGCAGTCTGTCACGCCCTAAACTCAGAAACCGGGCTCACGAAGTTTCCGATCACCGAATCCGGCGCCGACAGCCTCCGTAGAACCCCATTCTCGGCTCCTAGCACCCATTCACCAGGTTCCGATCCTGGGATGGTACGAGGAGGATTTTCAACGGCAGTTTGATTCGTAATAAGCATAACCAAAGGCATAACCCACAAACAACAACCAAAAACTCCATTACATTTCCACTATGATCAAAAACTTTACAAGTACAATGAGCATAACGAAAAATACAATGAGAATGAATAAAAACTCCAAACGATCTGCTACGCGCTCTTGCCTCAACCCTGCTGCGAGCCAACGTCACCTGCACGCAACAGTCGTGCATAAGCTTATAGAAAGCTTAGAGGGTGGTGAAAGTGTGTACGTAAGGTAGTAATATGAACATGCAGTATCAGAGTAATGCGGAATATGCAGATGGATCCATGAAAACCATTAGCCGTACCAAAGCTATGTAATGCAAGACATGAATGATATCGGCCATCCCAAGGCCATGCGGGGTGAAATGCAACTCAAGCATATAAGTCCTCATCTATGTCCACACATCAATACAGCTCAAACCTGAGATATCACCGGGGTCTAGTACACTCTAAACCAGATTGCCGCCTCATCGCGCGCAATAAGGTAAGTGAAAGAGACCTCACTATCCGTCTGCCAATATCGGGCATGTCTCGTCGATAGCGGACCCATTCCTCTAGCTGGTCAGACTCAGCTTAGCATTGCCCCCTACACTCGGGCGGGTAAGGCCGCACCCCCTCCCAACCGACCACGACACAGTGGAGAGCGCAACCGTCTGGTAATCGACACTTAACGCTCATCTACCTACTCGGTCTAGACGTTAGAGCAACCTCTTGGTACCATAAGGGTTTAGGAACTTTCACCCAGGGATATCTATAGCACCTCATGTAGAACAAGACTTCTGGTATCCAATCCTGCCAACCACGATGCGTTTGTGGTGGCTACGACCCCGATGTCACTAGGGCGTAAAGTAACCATATCACACAATGCGAGATGCATGAATCACACTATCCAATCATGCAGTAAATCCTAGCACGTATCGTGTGCTCATGCAGGACAACACCGCCTAATCGGGGTCCCATAAACAATCTGCCCGAAGGCATATGCTATGATCAGTCACTCTCATATCAAGCATACATATGATGCGTATGATCATGAGTCATGAAGATATATTAAACATGTTATAATGAGATGAACTATCCTTACAATGCAGATGGACCTGGATGGCCTATACACAATAAGTACGGGCCTAACACTGGGCCCTAAGGAGAGTCGTAATGTGGACATCCAACCAGCATTACACTCGCAATGTGGATGTCAAACCAACATTGCTCCCAAGGCACGATTATCGTAAACATCGCTACATAATCAATGTTGGGGTCATACATTGCAATGGACCTTAGGAACTTCCCATTGGGTCTTAAATACATCAAATGGGATACGTCAAATGGGCCTTTTATTCATCAAATGGGCCACATAAATGGACCACACCAATGGGCCTTAGGTATATTACAATGGGTCATAACCCATGGGCCTCAGAGTGCATCATAATGGGTCAAATCACATGGCCTTGTGTGTCTTAAATGGGCTTAATCCCATGGGTTTCATACATATCAAATAGGCCTAATCCTATGGGTTTCATACATATCAAGTGGGCCCACATCCATAGGCCTCATATATCAAATGGGCTCAAATCCAAAGGCCTTATATGAATCAAATGGGCCTGGTCCCAAGGGCCTTACATTACATTGAATGGGCCTAATCTCATGGGCCTTGGAACACATCAAATGGGTCCAATCCCATGGGCCTCAAGTTACATCAAGTGGGCCTCGACCCATGGGCCTTAGATTAAGTTTATTTTTCATCCAAATTGGGGCCCAACATGGTGTTTATTTCCATCCAAACTATTCATAGGGTCACGTGGGTCCAGAGCCCACTATAATGTTTATTTGTTATCCAGCGTGTGGGCCAGGGGAAGGCCCATTGTTATATTTATTTGTCAATCTGCCAGGGGGGTGGCGTGAATAAAACATATGCAATTGGTGGGCTCCACCGTCCAGCGGACGGTGGAGGAAAACATACACATCACTGTGGGCTCCACGTGGGGCCCACCATAACATGTATTTTCCAATCCAACCGGTTGGTAAGGTCCCACGGACCTGAATGGGGAAGAAAAAAAATTTTCATTTTGATCCAAAACTTCTATGGGCCCCAGAACAGGTTTCAATGGTAGATGTTCATTCACACTGTTTTCTATGGTGTGGGCCACCCGAGCGTCGGATCGGCCTCATTTTTGGAGGGGGCCCACCTCAGGGGGTGGCCCTCCATCTGAACGGCGTAGATAAAACATATACATCATGGTGGGGCCCACGGCAGCAGCCGTGGGTGGCTGGCTGCCGCCCGTTCGCCTAAAACGCAGGACGCGCTAGCGTCCTCTCTTCTTCGTCTGACAGCAGCAGCAACCAAGCTATTGTTGCATTTTTTTTTTGAAAAACAAAAGGTTTTGAGGATTTTTGAGTGTGGGGCCCGCTCCAAGTGGATCCGCACCAACCATTGTGCTTAGTAGCTCGAGGCCGTCTCAATGAGTCCAGAGTTTGTGATTTTTGGACGTACAGAAACGTCAGAAATTTCATCAATGGTAACCACCAATGGTCCCAATGCTATGGCCCACCAGAAGCTCAGATCAGCCCCATTCTTCTACTCAATGGTTAAAATGGTGTGGGTAAGAGGATGGACGGCTTGGATTGAATATATACATCCAGGTGGGGCCTACATAAGGGCCCACCCCCCAAAACTTGGAATCAAGCTTGCATTTGTGTTTTCCTTACTGACGTCCAGCGTCCCTGGACACTGGACGGTTGACATGCATTGAGGTGGGCCCAGCTCGAGTGGGCCACCAAATGATGGAGGATGTGGGTACGACATGTATCATGTGGGCCCTACTAGTAGATGGTTTGGGACAAAATACTTACATCATGGTGAGGTCCATCCAAGTGGGCCACTCAAACACAAGATGATAAAAAAAAAGGAAATAAAGTAGAGAGAGAGATAGAGGGTTGGGCACGCTTGATGGAGGGTCCCCGGCACTATTGGCCCTCCCTTTCGTGATCTACAACATACATCATGGCATATGGGCCCACCTAATCAAGGATCGAAGGTGGAGATTCATTCTTCATGAAAATAAACGGTCTAGATGACCTTGCTATTGCAATGAAATAAACATCATGATGGGATCCATGGAGAATGGCCCCATCATGGAATGATCATAATGATCAAGTGGACCATCAGCTACATCTTAAGGTCCCAAATGAGATCCAAACCATTGATCGGTTGGCCTCACTTGGCCCATCTCAAAAATAAGAAAAACTACTATGATCATGCACCCACCGTCCGATCTTCTTGCTCCTAGGGGTTCCTTAGCACCTTAGCTTCAACTTCAATGGATGAGATGAGGAATGAATGGCTAGGATGGAAGGTGATGGGGTAGAAAAGTGGGCCACACTTGAAGTTTTTGGAAGAGAGGGAGAGCTCATACATATGAAATTTCTTGCTTGAGAGAATGAGATGAGAAATGAGAAAGAGAGAGAGTGTTGTAGAGAGAGATGGGTGATGGATGGATGTGGTGAGTGATGGTTGTGTAAGAAAATCTTGACTTTTGTGGCCTTTTGTGTAAGAGAAGTATGACATCGGAAGACTTTTGAGGCATTTGTGTAAGAAAGGTATGGGCATGGAAGACTTTTATGGCTTGCTTGGGAGAAGGTGAAAGTGATGTGTACTTGACATGTACTTGACATGTGATGGATTGATGGATGGATTGATTGATGGGATTGATGGGATTGATGTGACACATCGTAGAGATTCCCTTGGGTTCGCAACGCGCGGTGTTTCCTCGCACCAAACGTCGGCCTATAACTCTCGACCAGGGTATCGCCTTGGCACGCGAGTCGCTGCATTGGAACCGTGGCGACGGCGCGGTCGCTAGGGTACAGATCTTGGGTTGAGTCAACTCGGGTTGATGGCGTATGAATCAGGGTCGCGCGTGACTATCGGTTAAGGGTCGAAGGTTATCGGAATTCGACTGGTAAGACCGTAGAAGTCTATGGAATGGTACGGACTAAGATACGGGTCTTACACAGTCCTCATAGAATTCCAAGTCAAGAGACTTCAGCCCTGGTAACTTTCCCTTTGACAATAGCATTTCCATCCCTTACTCACTCATATGTCCCAACCTCTGATGCCATAACTGCCCATTCACTACAGTTGATGCGACTGCGAGTGAACTATACGATCATGAAGTCACGTAAAAAGTACCTTCTTTTTTACTTCGAGATATCACCAAGGCACCTTTTGTGATCTTTCAGAAATCATTGGTGAATGTCATCACATAACCGGTGTCGGCTAATTGCCCCACTGAGATCAGATTCCTTCTCAAACTCGGTACATGTCTGACATCCTTCAGTTTCAAAACCGTTCCGTCTTTCTGATTGACCTGAACGTCCCCTTTTCCAACAATACTGCACGGATCATCATCACCCAGGTAGACTCTCCCAAAGTCCCCTGACACATGATCACGCAGAACTTCCTTACATGAAGTGGCATGAAATGAAGCACCCGAGTCTATAACCCAAGACTCATTCCTCGCATCAAGAGACAAGATCAACGCCTCTGTGTTGCTCTCCTCAGACAGATTCACTAAATCCTTCCCGCCTTGAGAGCTTTCATCTTATTTCTTAAGCGCCGTGCAATCATGTTTCATGTGCCCCTTCTTGCCGCAATGCCAATACCCGTCTTTGTCTTTCTGTTCCTTGGACTTCTTCCTCGACTTAAAACGTCCATGTTTATTGTCTCCTCTATTTTGCGATATTCCTCTTCCTTCAACCTTTAGAGCATTCCCTGAATTTTCTGAAACTCCTGATGCCTTTCTTCTAGATTCTTCGCTGAGAATTAGACTGGCCACATCATCAAATTTCAGTTTTATCGACCTTGAAGAATTGCTCACAACAATCACCAAACCATCCCAACTGTCTGGCAGACTAGATAAGATCAATAGCGCCCTGACCTCATCGTCAAAAATGATGCCAACAGATTCTAACTAGCTCGTGACTGTATTGAACTCGTTTAGATGTCCAGTCATGCTCCCACCATCTGACATCTTCATGTTGAATAGCTGTTTCATAAGATGAACCTTGTTGGATGCTGAGGGTTTTTCATACATGGTGGCTAGGGATTCCATTAATTCTTTTGTCATTTTCACCTTGGATATGTTAAAGGTGACGCTCTTAGATAAAGAGAGTCGAATCATTCCTAAAGCCTTCCTATCCAGTAAAAATTATTCATCATCTGTCATCTTTTCTGGTTTCTTCTCTTTTCCTTCTAGAGGAATGTAGAGGTCCTTCTAATATAGATAATCCTCCATCTGCATCTTTCAGAAGATAAAGTTTGAACCATCAAACTTCTCAATTCTAGTTTTTTCATCTTTCGCCATTGCTCCCAATAGAACTAAACCAATAGATCTGATACCAGTTGTTGCGCAGCACGCCAACAACGCAGTGGGCAGAGATCCAATCTCAGGCCTCACCCACAAACGATAAACGGATGAAAATATAAACTAGAAATAGATCAAAGTAATTCAAACAAACCACAAGACAAGATATACGTGAAAAAACTCCAAACTAAGGTAAAAAACCACGGATGCAAACTTTCACTATGAAGAAATAAAGATTATAAGGCAATATACTAAACTCTCCCTTGGAAGAACAGAGAAATCCCTTAGCCCACACCTTAGAATTACTTTTCTCTCTTTTTCATCTACCTAAAAAGCCCTAGGAATCCCTATTTATAGTTTAGGTAACTTCCCTTCCGCACTCTTGCGAAAGGCGACACCAAAATTCGCAATCCATATCAGTTTCGAAAATAATCTGCGTAACCTATAACTGGTCCTAGGAGAGCTACGACCGGTCGTAGGATCCCTACGACCGGTCTTACAATCCCTACAACTAGTCCTAGGGCCCAAAACAGCAAAAAACAGCATCGCTGGACTTTGAGTCGAGCCGGTCCACGACCGGTCGAGCAGGCCCCTACGACCAGTCGAAGACGTCCTACGACCGGTCGAAGATGTCCTATGACCGGTCGAAGGCGGCTTAGATGTGGCTCCACATTCTCAACAGAGTATATCTTTACATTATTTTATTTCTCTGAATCCTAATTTCTGAACTGGGTTATTTTTATTTTAAAGACCTCTGAGAGACAGGTAGCGAAAAGACAAAACTTAACTGTTCTGAGGGAGATGATTCATCATAGATCTCTTGGTTCTGTGGCTTGAGAGGAAATGAGCTCCTTTGTGAAGTTGATGAGGATTATATACAAGACGACTTCAATTTATGTGGACTGCAAGGACAAGTTCCCTATTATGATTATGCCTTAGATATGATCTTGGATGATGACTCTTTGAGTGGATGATTTTAGTCACTAAATCTTAGTACTAATGTGTGTACAATTGCCATTAATGGCTGCAGGTATCAGGATATTGCATCTAGGCTCATAGATCTCTCCATTATCACTTGCGTGCAACTCGCAAATAAGCTCTGGAATTAGAAGTAATAGACTATATTTGCATTTTACAACTTTCAAGTATCTAATCTGTTTATAATTTCTATCCGTTCGTTATATATATATATATATATATATATATATATATATATATATATATATATATATATATATATATATATACACATACATCTTTCATACAAAACTTCACTCTTTGACTTCTTAGTAGCTACTAGCTACCATTCAAAAAAAAAAAAACCCTTAGAATCTGACTTCATAGTACACTAAAAGTGGTTGCACTGATTTGAATTTATTTTAGTTGTTCAGTTGTATGTGCCAAGATAAAGTTCAAAATGTGAATATACAACTCATTTCTAAGGTTTCAATGGTTGATATTTTTATAAACATTTGCTGCACAGGCATGTCAAATTGTGCTTTGAAAATACGGCTGATTCGAGTTTGGGTCATTGAGTTTTGATTGATTGATTTATGCATCAAGGCTACTAAGAAGTCAGTTCTTAGTCACTATCTACGTCTAGTGCTACAGACTCAAGAGGTAACAGTGAAGCTGGAAAAGAAGCTAGAGGATTTGCATTTCTCAGACAAACACATCATCATTCCAAACCATCTTCATGTCCCTGAAGCTGAGAGAAGTGGATTGAGTTTCGAAAGCTTCGATGCTAGTTTTGGGCTTAATGCAATCTTCACAAATGGCCCAAATACTAACAAGAGCTCTACACCTTTGTCTGAGTCATCTTAAGTGATCGAAAAGTCAGCTAAGGAGCCTTCTTCAAGGTCTGAAACTTTTTCCCGCCTATTATCACTTTTCCTATCATGTGTAGAGTATTTTTGAGCTCTTTTGCCTCATCGTATTACAAGGGATGTTTGTTCATCTTACATGGACTAAAATTCACAAAATACATGGATAATGTCAGCTATAATGAATAGTGTCAGCTTTTTCTTCTATTTTCTTTTGAGCGTGGATGGTTGGAATATGTGTAGAATCTTTAAATCTACACATGCATGCCTTAGTTCAATTTTTTGCATCTCATTTTCATTTTTTGTTAACTTTCTATTTTCAAGTAAATTTTGGAATGAATGGTGTCAATTCATAAAATTCAGTAAAGTTAGTTTTTTTTTATCTACTTCTTTTGAGTGTGGATGGTTGGAATACATGTAGAATCATTAAATGTACAAATGCATGCCTTAGATCAGATTTTTGCATCTCATTTTCTATTGTTTTTATATTTTATTTTCAGCTAATTTTTCAAATAAATGGTGTTAGTTAATAAAATTCAGCAAAAAAAAAAAAAAAAAAGAGAAGATTTTTCTTTTCTTTTCTTTTCCTTTGAGTGTGGATGGTTGGAGTACATATAGAATCATTAGATCTACACATGCATGCCTTAGCTCAGATATTCACATCTCATGTTCTATTTATTTATAATTGTTTATTTTCAAATAATCTCTGTAATGAAATGTGTCACTTCATAAAATTAGCAATTTTTTTTCTTTTCTTTTGAATGTGGATGGTTGGAATATATGTAAAATCTTTAGTTTTACAAATGCATGCCTTAAATAAGATTTTCGCATCTCATTTTCTATTTATTTATAGTGATTGGGACTATGCACTGGTTGTCACTACATTGGTGAGCAATGAGCCAAAAATGACAGAGATTGGACTGCTCTAGTCCATGTTCTGATTGAGAACTTGATTTCCATGTAAGAAAAGGTCAATGACAACTGCTGTATTTTCTGGCGATGGCTCTGTTTTAGCTATATTGCTGCAGAGGATATTGTCACTTTATGGGACCTAAACACAAATATTCTTGTAGCTGTAATTGGAGAGACTCTTACAGTGATTATCTGAATATCATTATCGAATTGTGTTGTGTGTGCAAAGAAGACATTTGCTAGCTGTAATTGGAGAGACCTTACAACTTTGCATGTCTTACACTTGTATATGTTTATTCCTTCTCTTTTACCTCTGTATGTTGGTTCTTTCTTTCTTATTCTGGATCATTGCTGAAAAATTACTGATGGTTATCATACACATTAATTTGACGTGAAAGCTTACCAGAAGAGATGTGGCCTTGGTGCAAAGAAAGAGTGTCATAGAAAAAGTTCATTTTTTTGTGTTTTTTCAAGTAGAATTCTCTATTTTCATTGATGATTTCATTGAATTAAAGTTGCATTTCTTTGGAAATTGGTTTGGGATCTGTTTGATAGTATTTTGATATTTGATTAGTTGAATTATTGAAGAAGCGATGACCAAGAAAAGGAGGCGGTTGATTGATAAACAGCCCGTTGACAGTAGTGGAGGTGATTCGAGTGGGAGCCATGATCTTGAAACACAACTCAAGCTTTATGGTACGGGTTTCAAAGAACTCAAGTGGGTTTTTCTTTTCTTTTCCTTTTTTTTTTCCACTTTTCTTTCTGGAAGACTTTGAAATGGCATTCAAAGTACTCCTGCAGGAAGCTTTCTGAACCAAGCCTTAATTAGACTTGCTAGGCAATGAACATCAATGTCATCAGGTACAATGCCCTTGTTCAGCTGGTCCCTCACATTTTCTTCCTTGCTGTTCTCGGGATTAATCATGTAACAATGCTTTGTATAATGATTGGCAAGTTATTGCATTGTGACTTTGTTTCTGGTTGAGATAGTTTATGTTATTTTTTGTGCATGTTTATATCATTGAGTTGGTAATAATACCATAGTGTATCCTGCAAGACCTTCATGAATTGTCTTGCAAATGTTGTTCATATGTTATTGTAATGTTAATGTGCATGCAGAGTCACAGACAGCATATCTCCATTTATTTACTGCAATAGTTTGTAAATCCCTCATAGTAATGCCATAAAAAGTTAAAAAGAAAAAGAAAAAAAAAATCCTTACCGCCACACCCAAATTGTAACTTAGTTGAGCACTCTTTTCAGTTTGACTTGTGGCGTAATTTTTACTTGCTTGTGTTGCAAAAGTTGAATCCATTGAAGTGGGGAATGTGCTCTAGTTACACTTCATTTAGGGGTGTTGTTGTGTGTAAAGTAAGTATATGATTTCATTCCATGAAATTTGGTGGCATGTTTTATTTATTGGTGGATTTGACTGTGATCAAGCAATCTCTTTCAGATTATTTTAATGTTCGTCGGGTGAAATAGCTTTCCATCATTTGACAAAGAATGCAAAAGGTTCCAAAGTCATTCATGGAAGTACATGTAAAAACTATTAGCATTATGAGGATTAAATTGATTGCTGGGAAGGTGTGTGCTTTCTATGTGGAATCTCAGAATAGATGATCTTCAATTTTTCATTTTCCAATTCATAGTGTCAATCGATTTCTTTGCATTCTCTGCAATTGTCAATGTATAATTTTACATCACAAGTGTTGAATGAACATCTGGCAATCGGGAATGTGGATGAGTTGCATCCTGACTTGACAGTAGACACTCTTGGAATCTTGCATCCTGACTTTGCCTGAACTTTCTTTCCCTTTCTCTTGCCTTTAATATGTGTATTATGTCATTTGTTATTTATATATATGGTTCAGATATTGATAAAAACTTCTACTAGTTGGAGCTTTGTGATCCAACACATATGGTGAGCACTGAAAGTTCAGCAAAGCGAGCAAGTTTACTGTGAATGACGGTCACAATTCAATTAAAATTTAGCATGTGTGCAGAGAACAATTCAATGGAAAAAAATATGATCTTGGATGATTCAAAGTCAACATGGTATTATCTATGGATCAGTAGAAAAAAAAAATCAAGTTTCAAAAAATACATACAAATCCACATATAGAATCAGGTTGGGAAAGACACAAAAATCAACACCATTCGGCAGAAGAAATCTAATCACCTGGGAAAGACACAAAAATCAACACCATTTGGCAGAAGAAATCTGATCACCTAGAAGAAGAATCTGATTTTTGGTGACAGATTTAGCAATTTACACACAAGAAAATAAAACAACTTAGGATCTAGGTTGGGAAAAATTCACCAAGCTCTAATTTAAATTTGGGAGATAAATTTTACATATAAGATAAATTCATCCAGCAACTCAGAATTTGATTCTGAAAGACAAATGGGTCTTCGGTCTAGTTCTTTTTCATGGCCTGATTGGTAGTTCTTTTTCATGCTTCTGAGTATATGGTTCTTCTTCTTCTGTTTTTTCTTTTTGCTAGTGCTTACCCTTATTTTTGTTTTCTTCCAAATTCGTACCGCAAAGAAATAACTGCTTGTTTTATGATGGAGAAGGGAAAAAATAGAGAAAAATTTGATCATTTCATATTAGTTTGTGCATCTCTACTTTTACTGCTGGTCTGGTCCTTTTCTTGTATGTGGGGGTGGTGATGGCATGTGTTGTTTTCTTCTTTTTACAGAAATAGTTCTTGACAGCCAACTTTTGGAGTGTGTTATACTACTCACATTGACTGATGTGCAGGGCCCCATAATTTCTCTCCTGTGTTATTTTATTTACAGCCCATCAATGTATTACTTTTTATATAGTCAAGCCAAAGTCTTTTGTTCTCTTTATTTTACGGGAAGATGCTTCCAATAGAATTTCTTGTATAGACCTGAGACAATAAAAACTTAGTAGCCTGAGAAGAAATTAAATTGGTTTATCATATCCATCTCACACTGATCTTTTTTTTTTTTTTCTTTTTTGGGCCTCTGTGGCTTTTATTTTGATTTTAGTCTAATGTTTATCTACCCATACAATGAAGAACTAAGCATACGGAATTGAGCCCCAACCATTCACGAATAAACATTACAATGGGCTATAAAAAGTTTTTAATTGGCATTCAATTACCATTGTTTTCTATTGTGTGGTCCACCTGGGATTTGGATCTACCTCTCATGCCCTAAAATGAGGGGTAAAAATGGATGGACATGCCATCCATCTTTAGCAAATGTGTAGATGTAAAAAAAGGCCAAACAAGATGGATTGGATCATCTAATTAGTGGATCATATATTCTTGTGGCAACTTGTGTGTAAAAATGTAATATATATATATATATATATATATATATATATATATATATAAATTTTGCCATACATTCTTGTGGCAACTTGTGTGTAAAAATGTGTACAGGTTTGATAAGCCTGATTTTTAATTCATCAATATCTATTTTGGGTTTTCTTTTCATTTTCTATTGATTTGTATTTTGGATTTCCTTTAAATTTTCATCTAATGGTTTTTTAGGTTTTGATTAATATCATTTTCTTGGGTCTTCATCAATACCTATTTTCGGTTTTCTTTTGATTCTCTCAATCATTATTAGAAATCAAGCAACAATAAGTTGTAATCTTATTTTCTCAATGCAAAAACCCAATGAGAATGTTGCTCAAATGTAGAAATCTAATGAGAAAATCATCACTGGCATATGATAGCTCTTATATATATGGCCTGCATTCTATCAAACATATGGTATGTAATGAGATCAAGTAGAAAAGAAACTTTTCATTGAAGGCAACCATAACCTTAGTTAGGGTTTGGGCTGAAAGTACGAGTGCGGGAGCCGATGCTTTCGGAGTCCGAACTCATTCTTTTGAAAAATAGAAAAATAGGAATATTAGTAAATATGAATTTTCTTATTAAGAAGAAAATGGAAGGTAAAGAAGAGACATAACTAAAACTTTGCACTGTGAAAAGTAATATTAACCATCTTAATTTCCCCGTTGAATTTGAAATCTAGAAAATAGACCTTTTCCAGAAAACCATGGATTTAAAACCATTAAATCATTCTCAGAAATATGAGTTTATTAAACTGAATTATTACAATTCAATTTTGTTGAATATCCAAACACAAGGTTTTCATGAATTAGGCAAATGAATTCATTCTAACCCATTTTGTTGAATATCCAAATGCAAGGATTTATTATTATTATTATTATTATTTTATGATATGCAATAGCTTTTCAAAATTCATATGTAGGTGCATACTTGTGCTTATTCACTTGAACTTTGACTATCTTTCTTAACTTTTTTTGGTTTTTCTAATTTTTGTATCTAATTTTGAATTTTTAGGCCCTAAAACAAAATTCGACGTGCCGTCAACAATGCTAACAGAATCCTCCAGGTCAGATTGTTGATTGGACCTGAATTTATTTAAATGATCTTGATAATCCATTTTATTTAAATGAACAGACCCGGATGTGCGTCGGAGCTATCCGGATGTTGAGTGGGAGTCCTTGGAAGGTAGGACATGCTGTTATGACAATGATGAAGCTGTCTATTTTATATGAACAGCATTGGAGTGGCCTAACCATTTGGATAGGCCATGTTTATGTATTTGCTTGAAGTTAATGGAGCAGACCCGGATGTGCGTCAGAGCTATCCAGATGAGCGAGGGTCCCTGGAAGGTGGGAACCGTTGTTATGACCATGATAAAGCTGTCCATTTTCTATGGACAACATTGGAGAGGCCTGACCATTTTGACAAGCCATATTTATGTATTTGATCGAAATTAATGGTGCAGACCCAGATATGCGTCGGAGCTATCCGGATGAGCGGGGGTCCCTAAAAGGTGGGAACCGCTGTTATGACCATGATGAAGCTGTCAATTTCCTATGAACAGCATTGGAAGGGCCTGACCATTTGGACAGGCCGTGTTTATATTTGTATTTGCAGAGACCACACCCTTAACCTAAACCCGAACCCATTCTCAAATCCAAAAACCTATAACCTAACCTAAACCTATACTTATAATCTAAAAATATTCTCAAATCTCAAAACCTATAACCTAAACTCAATTCCCTAAAGCTAAACCTAGACCTAAACCTAAACTTATAACCTAAACTCAAATCCCTAAACCTTAACCTATAACATAACCTAAACCTATACTTATAACCTAAAACTATTCCCAAATCCCAAAACCTATAACCTAAAACTAACTTTTGCCTAAACCTATAACCTAAACTCAATTTCCTAAAGCTAAACTTACACCTAATCCTAATCTTAACTTCCTAACCTAAACCTAAACCTAAACTTGAAAACCCAAACTTAAACTCAATCCTAAACTTGAACTTGATTTCCTAAACGTAAACCATAACCCATTCTCAAATTCAAAAACCTATAACCTAAACCTAAACCAAAACTAAGACCTATAACCTAAACCCGATCCCATTCTCAAATCTCAAAACCTATAACCTATAACCTAAACCAAAATCAAAACTTATAACCTAAACCTAAATCCATTCTCAAATCCCAAAACCTATAACCTAAACCTAAACCTAAAACTTAACCTAAACCTATAACCTAAACCTAAACCTAAACTTAAACCTAAACCTATAATCTATAACCTAAACCAAAACTTATAACCTAAACCAAAACCAAAAGCTATAACCTAAACCCGAACTCATTATCAAATCCCAAAACCTATAACCTATAACCTAAATCAAAACCAATAACCTAAATCTAAACCAAAACCTATAACCTAAACCCGAAACCATTCTCAAATCCAAAAACATATAACCTAAACCTATAACCAAAACCAAAACCAAAATCTATAACCTAAACCCGAACCCATTCTTAAATCCCAAAACCTATAACCTAAACCTAAACCTTAACCTAATCCTATAACCTAAACTCAAATCCCTAAACCTTAACCTATAACCGAACCTAAACCTATA
The DNA here is from genome assembly GCA_037074715.1 of Magnolia kwangsiensis. NCBI lineage: Eukaryota > Viridiplantae > Streptophyta > Magnoliopsida > Magnoliales > Magnoliaceae > Magnolia > Magnolia kwangsiensis. The sequence goes on along the minus strand of CM073575.1, from coordinate 5,436,718 downwards.
CTTATAACTTAAAACTATTTCTAAATCCCAAAACCTATAACCTAAACCTGAACCTATACTTATAACTTAAAACTATTCCCAAATCCCAAAACCTATAACCTAAACCTAACCTTTCCCTAAATCTATAACCTAAACTCAATTCCCTAAAGCTAAACCTACACCTAATCCTAATCTCAACTCCCTAACCTAAACCTAAACCTAAACTTGAAAACCCAAACTTAAACCCAATCCCAAACCTGAACCCGATTTCCTAAACCTAAACCATAACCCATTCTCAAATCCAAAAACCTATAACCTAAACCAAAACCAAAACCAAAACCTATAACCTAAACCCGAACCCATTCTTAAATCCCAAAACCTACCTAAACCAAAACCAAAACCTATAACTTAAACCCAAACCCATTCTTAAATCCCAAAACCTATAACCTAAACCAAAACCAAAACTTATAACCTAAACCCGAACCCATTCTCAAATCCCAAAACCTATAACCTATAACCTAAACCAAAACTAAAACTTATAACCTAAACCCGAACCCATTCTCAAATCCCAAAACCTATAACCTATAACCTAAACCAAAACCAAAACCTATAACCTAAATCCGAACTCATTCTCAAATCCCAAAACCTATAACCTAAACTTAAACCTTAACATAAACCTATAACCTAAATCAAAACCTATAACATAAACCAAAACCAAAACCTATAACCTAAACCCGAACCCATTCTCAAATCCAAAAACCTATAACCTATAACCTAAACCCGAACCCATTCTTAAATCCCAAAACTTATAACCTAAACCTAATCCTATAACCTAAACTCAAATCCCTAAACCTTAACCTATAACCTAACATAAACTTATACTTATAACCTAAAATTATTCTCAAATCCCAAAACCTATAACCTAAACCTAACCTTTCCCTAAACCTATAACCTAAACTCAATTTCCTAAACCTAAACCTACACCTAATCCTAATCTCAACTCCCTAACCTAAACCTAAATTTAAACTTGAAAACCCAAACACTTAAACCCAATTCCGAACCTGAACCCGATTTTCTAAACTTAAACCATAACTCATTCTCAATTCCCTAAAGTTATAAGCTATAACCTATAACCTATAAACTTTCCCTAAACCTTTAACCTAAACCTAAACTTAAAACTGAAATGTATTCTCAAATCTTTAAACCCAAACCTACACCTAATCCTAATCATAATCTCAACTCCTTAACCCAAACCTAAACTTGAAAACCCAAACCTAAACTCGATCCCATTTTCCTTAACCTATAATCAAGTTCTCAAAAGCTAAAACCTAAACCTATAACCTAAACTTAAACCTAAACCTTAACCTAAACCTAAACCTATAACCTTAACCTAAACCAAAACCTATAACCTATAACCTAAACTTAATTATAACTTATGCCTAATCTTAACCTAAACGTAAATTAAAACCTATAATCATATGGTGAGACCATTTCTTTTGTGTCAATTTCATTCCTCTTTGAGTTTTTTTTTTAATTCATTAAGAAAAAAAAGTGGTTATACATGATGCACTTCTTTCACTTTGTCTTTCTTTTCTCCAATGGGCATTCTAATTTATGAATAATATGACTATTTGTAGGATGATGGAATATCCGAAGCTGTTGAAATTTCATGGTGAAGTCGAGCACATTTCTCTAATGAAGCCAAAGATTTGTATCTTTAGCATTATTGTAATTGTAATTGTAATTGATTAAATGAATTGGATTGTAATTGATTGAATGAAGGATTGTAATTGTAATTGAATGAATGAATGATTGTAATTGAATGAATGAATGATTGTACGGGTGGTAATTGAATGAACAAATGATTATATATAATTTTTTAATGTACAAAATAGCTACGGATATTGACCGTAGCCACTAATCTGACAGGTGTAGCCTTTATTAAATTTGGCATATTGCTATGGACTTTTGGCTACAAATAATATCCGTAGCAAATTAAATTTTTGGTTGTATTAAATTTAGCTGTATTAAATTTTTGGTATAGATATAATTGCTACGGATTATATCCGTAGCTGTTGTAACCTGTAGCTACGAATTAAATCCATAACCATAGGTTCCAGACCTATCGTTATGGCACCTACGACTACGGTCATGCCACGGACTAAAACCGTAGCCATAGGTCTATGGCTATGGATTTTATCCGTAGCCTTTGCCCATTTTTCTGGTAGTAAATGTGATCTTGAGATGGAAAGATGGATGTGGAGTCTGCACTTCTCTAAGGAAAAGTGAAGAGCAGATCTACATGAAGCAACCAGAGCAGTTTGAAGTTAAAGGGGCTGAGAAAAGACTTTGCAGGAGGTCGTAGTTCGACCTATCACCTAGGCAGTGGTTTGATTCCTTTATGGATGAAGGATTAGGGGCTGCAAAGATGGTTCTTGGCATTGAGATTGAAGGAGGAGTAGGCTTTGGTAATCACAGGATGAATACCTTGTGTGTAGGTATTGATCAAGGATGTGATGAGCTAAGTAAAGCCAGAGAGCGTTCCCTACGCGTCTCTCCTCAAGTTTTCCTCAAGACATATTCCAAAATAGATAAGGAAAAGCAAGATATCTCATGAACCTTATTTGAATGCGGTTAACAGTGTATGTCATGGTCTGTATTAAACTGGTTATTTCACATGCTATCAATGTTGTGAACAAGTACCCCGGCAAGCAATATTGGGTAACGATGAGATGATAAGAAAACTGTCTTTTCTTTTAAGAAGACAAGAGCAAATGTAGTTAAGTTTGTGGATTTTGATCTGGCAGACATGCTCACCTAAATCATTCCTACAGAGAAGTTCAAGTTATGTATAACTTCTCTAGGCTTGACAATGGCGTAAAAAAAAGACGGAGTGTGCATAAGAATCTATGATATGACATAGAAATAAGAGAATAGGTCAAGAAGCTACACAGTTCAAAATTGAAGACATGGTGGAGATTGTTATCATATGTCTTAAATCTGAACATGCACGATCGGTCATGGGTCAGGTTCGACCGGTGGTGGGAGCGGCTCGACTAGTCGTAGCTCGCTCGACTCAAAGTCCAGCGAACATCAATTTTTTGGGTCCGAGGTGCTCGACCGGTCGTAGGCCATACTCGACTGGTCATGGGTGGCGCTTGATCGGTCGTGTAGTCCGCTCGACTAGTCGTGGTTACGTAGATTCGTTCCGCGATTTTGTGTGGATTGCAGATTTTGAGTCTTTTCGCAAAAAGAATGCGGAAAAGAGTTTTCTAAAACTATAAATAAGGGTTCTTAGGATTTTTCTAGGATATGAGAAATAATTCTAAGGCTTTTTAAAGGGGTTCTAAGGAAATCAAAGGGTGTAGCAAGGGTGAGATTTGAGGTTATTCGAATCGGGTAAATCCTTTCTCTTTGTAATTTCTTTTTTCATAGTGAAAATCTGTCACTTTGTGCCGTGATTTTTTTCTGAAAGGGTTTTTCATGTTAAATCTGTGTGTTTTCTTATATGTGCTTGGTGTCATTGAATTGCTATCTTAGATCTAGATCTGTGTGATTCCGCGGGTCAAAATCTCTAAAACTAAAAGACAAAAACCAGCAATGGCACTTATCATTAAGCTAAATTTAGCCCTCATTTAGAGAGTCAGCAAAAATTGATCGTGATCAATCCACCTGTCGAGATAAAGGATGTCTATCATCATACGCGTTTTCCATGTGCATGGTACACTTATGTAAAAAACTATTCCCATCCACTCATTGAGGCAGACCATACTTCTATTTTAGAAGTTATCCACTAGCTAGGTGGACCGTAAGCAGACTCTGCTCATGGCTCAGTGGCAAACTCACAAGACTTTCAACTCATTCATGAGTTCAAGTACCCAATGTGGTTATATATATATATATATATATATATATATATATATATATATATATATATATATATATATATACATACACATTAACCTCTATTCGGAGTAAGCATTTTTATTTATAATTTTCCCTTATTATTAACCGTTCCATCTTTGTGGTAACAAAGCTCGGAGGTGAAACAGACAGCACACAGGTCCATCCAATATTTTTTTCCATAAAAGGTAAATTGACATGACAACTTAGACATCTGAATGTGGGCAGTTCATCCCTGAGGTCCCATACACAACTACAAGACACTAGGAAAAGCAGAGTAATATCAGCCACAGATTGTCGACTAATACGAATCAGGTTGAACTCGGTCAAGTTCAATCCTGTTAGGGGCCACGGTTCATGATTGAAAATAGGGGGAACTGTGCCTGATACCTGGGCAAGTCGCAACTCGATTCAGAACTGAACGAGTCAGTCTTGGAACCTTTTAAATCAAACCCTTTATTACTGACGCTAGCACTAGTATCTAAGCCGACCAATCGGCCTTGATAAGGTCGATGTGGACCCCACCAATGCTGACATCCCCGACAATTGGGACCAAGCTCACCACCACTTTCTCCGCTCCTTCAGCATTAATCTCCTCCAACAAGTGGGATATACCCAACTTGAGGCTGAATTTCTTTTTCTCTGAATCACCCTTATTACGAATGTGGAAGTGGGGCAGTTTCATGAAGTTTCCTGCGGACTCTCCTAGGCCAGGTCCCACAAAATTCCCTTCGTAAGGTGCTGCCACGTACACCTCAAACGTGACGCGTCCATTGTGGGGGATCTCTATGCCGTCGATCACGAGGACCTCCACCTCATCCTCTTTCTCGCTCTTGGTTCGGGACTTCTTGGGCCTCTGCACCAGAGCCCGGATGGTCGAATCCAGGGGTCTCGGGTCGGGTCCGAACTCGGATACTTGGACCATCGAGACTCTGGATCTGGGTTTGGCACCCGACGTAGTCTTCCCTGCCTTTTTCTTGATATTGCGATCAGCCCATTGGAGTTCCACGTCTTCGAAGGTGTACCGGAGTTTCTGCGGATTGAGGCAGTCTCTCGCCTGTTGCAACCATATTTCTTAGTCAACGCATGAATGAACAACTAGTTGGACGGTAGCGTATAAACGTAAATATATCGAGTGGGTACAACTTGGGTCACAATGAATATCTTATGTAAATATCAGTGATAAGTTCACTCACCATGTGGGCCACACCTTGTTAAATAATGGGCAACTATCAATCGGTTCGAAATTACATTTGTGGACCAAGACAAGTGAGATGGTTTTATTTTCACCCAACATTACCTTTATGATGGGACAAACTTGTTGGACGGTTTGGATGTCGTACACACATGTCACATCAGAAATTACACACTAATTATGTTTTTAGACCTGATTGAATTTTATGTTTTTGCTGGAAAAAGAGGTAGATTCATGGCCCTTAACCTGACTCGTGGCTGATCAGGAAGTGAATCTGATCCGTCCATATAGTGGTGTCCTATTCAAAGATTGATGGTGGTTGAAAATCTGAACTATATAAGGAGGATCCTAGTCGTCAGATTCTCCTGTTGCATCCAACTTCATCCCGACCGTCTATTTTAAGGCCATTGTAGACAGAGACACGATTGCCAGGCCATTCATGATAAGCACACAGAAATGGACAGTTGTGGTAAGTACCTATTAAATGGACAATCTGGATCCACCGCACCACATACCACTTGGCGGTCATTTGGCAACAAGCTACCCTAACGCAGCAGCTCTAAGGCATTAAGTCTGGAGGATCAGGGACTAAAGCCATGAAAATACCACTCCCAACAATTGTCAGTACGGCAAACATTTACCACGTAAGGGCCGTTCGCAAATCAGACGGGTAAACATGGCCGTCGCAGATTGGGTATTACCCTAGCCGGTACGCAGGCAGGGGCTCAGAGGGGCCACCGGGATGTAAAGGTTTTATCCACACCGT